>CM067217.1:27191937-27870640 GCA_034190945.1 Octodonta nipae
AAAACACATTTAGAAATGACAACTACGAATACTTTCTTTGCGGATAGAATCTAAAAATCGTTGCTGCAAAAGAAATTGAACGGTTTGGATTCCTGCGTGAAGATTGGTGATATGATAATCTTCGACAATTAGATTAGTCAAACGACTTTTACTTGGTAGCAGTGTGCGAAATTTAGTATCAAACGGCAATGGAGCATTAGCCAATCACTACCAACTCTAAGAGTTCCCTGTTCATCAAGAAACGGCGAAAGTTTACGAAGCGATTTGGGCAATAGTTTTCGTTCTCGAAGAAGGGAAATCTCTTTAGAAAAATATTAGAACATAGCGAACAATGCGAAGCTGAGCCTGATATAACTCAGCAGCCAAAAATGATCCAGAGCCCCTACGGTCTGGATTGCGGGCGTTATCAACAAAGCGACAAATATGAGCTATAATGCGGGTAATGCCATTAATAGAAGAATGTTCTTCTAACAAAGTACCAAATAAATTTGGTAAAGCGGTGACTTGAAGCGCCACTATACGGGCTTCAGTCATAACTAGCGTGACATGCTTGAGTTTGAGCAAGCATGTGGCAAACAAGCGGTAATCAACAATTGTGGGCCTTTCCACCAAAGTGTATTGCCCAACAACTCTGATGGCAAAGTGCCGCGGGAACCCAAGTCAGCGGGGTTATCACAAGATTGAATGTAAAACCAATGCGAATAAGGAAATTTTTCCTGAATGTAAGCAACTCGATTACTGACAAATGTCCAACGGTGCGGGGAAGGACTAAGCCACGAAAGGACTACCGTGGAATCTGACCAGCAACGAATCACCTTGAACAACAAACGACTATTGAATTGCTCATAAACATAATGAGCCAACTTAGCGGTAAGAACTGAAGCATACAGTTCCAATCTGAGAAGTGACAAAGTTTTCAAAGGAGCAAGTTTCGATTTAGACAACACAAAAAAACTTTGACGAAATCCAGATGCGGTTTCGAACACAAAATAAACAACAACGGCATAACCTTTCTCAGAAGTATCACCAAATGCGTGAAGTTCACAACTAGAAAAGTTTTCTATAGCAAACAGGTGAGGCAAAACTAAATTCTGTAAGGTCAACAAAATAGCGATAATGTCTTGCTGCAATTTGGGACCGATAAACAAAAAATCATTCAAAGATAACCGATGAGGTATCTTAGCGGATGCATTAAACACTACACGAAGTTTGGTTGTGCTACTATCAGGTTTCAAAACACAATGATGCGGTATGTAGTAACAATCAGAAGCAGTAGATGGATCAGGAACCAACTTCATATGATCCAGCTCCAAACACTCTTTGAGAAAATCACAATATTGTTTGTAGAGATCTGGTTGCTGTAGAAGACGTCTTTCTAAAGAGTAGAAACGTTGTACGGCGAGATTATACATTCCATCAAAAGCAGGAAGTGTATTTCGCAGATAAGATCATCAGGGGACTGAACCAGTGCGGTAGAAACACCTTCAATTGTCCAGAACCTTTGGAGTGAATCATCTAATGATACTACATCTTCAATTTGACAAAAAAGCGAAGTTGGGTTTATGACTGACTGAGAGTGAGAGTTAACAGAACTCGAAGACACTCTACCCATAAGGATGTAACCAAACACAGTGTTAATAGCATCAGGAACACCTTCCTTTCCCAGAAGGCGGCCATCCAACAAAATTTGAGAAAATATATCGGCACCTAACAAAAGGTCAATAGCGCCTGGGCTATTGAAACCAGGATCAGCAAGTTTCAAATTGGTTAGATATGCTATATTAGCCATGTTAATGGGCGCAACAGGCATATCATTGCAAATGCGGGGTAAAACAATAGTATCAACAACAAAATTGCACTCACGCTTTACTAGAGCGAAGAGAAAGGGTAAGAGAGCCCTCAGCAGAGGGACTCTGCATAGAACCTAGCCCGTTCAGTTGAATCGAAGTGGGCATAGGTCGGAAGCCAAGGCGTTTCACAGCCTTGCTCGCAATGAATGATGTCATGCTACCAGAATCTAGCAGACATCGCAAAGTTTGATAAGAACCGTGCTTATCTAATACCTCAACTAAAGCGGTAGATAACAACACATTTGAATTGTATGACAAAAGTGAACTATGACAAGAAGTCTGCGGTAGAGAAGTTTTGGGACTTTCAACAGTATTAATGGTACTGGATCCACCAGATGTGGAAGCCAGGTTTGCGGGGGGAGCTTTAGATTCAGACCCAATACCTGAATCAGCACGATTTACAAAATGAAGCAATGTGTGATGGCGTTGTTCGCAGTTGCGGCAAGTGGATAAAGATTTACAGCGATTCGACTGATGAGAATCGCTCAAGCAATTAAAACAAAGTCTAAAATTTTTAACAAACTTAAACCGCGCGGATACTGATTTGTTCAAGAATTCAGAACATTTGTAAATCACATGATCGGATTTACAAATTAAACAATTTCTATTCTTAGTGACAAACAAAGATGTAGTGAACCGGGAAGAATGTTGCTTTGAATTCATTGGTAACTTTTTGTCAACACTTCGCTTTGCCTTGCGGGATAATTCAAAATGTTCAAAGGGATCACAATGCTTCGACAAAAAATTAACAACTTCCGAGCGGATCGGAAAGTCATCTTGAGCGGTCACAGTACCATGGTAAAGTTCAAACTTAGCGGCTAAATTCTTTGGAACTCGTTTCAACATCATCTGAACGATACAAAAATCCCACTGATTTACTGGTAAACCCAAATTCTTCAGTGCTTCCAAATTATCACTGAAGTCATCCAATAACTTCCGAACCTCTGAAGGGCTATCTGAAGTTAGTCGGGGGAATTTGTTCTAAAGCTGACCAATGAGACTCCGCGATTCAACGAGTTCGCTTGAATTTTTTCAAAAGTGTTTCATAAGCACTCACGTAATTGTTTTGTGTTAGTTTAAAATTCCTAATAGCCTCAAAAGCAGGCCCTTTTAAAGCTAACTGCAAATATTTGAACTTCTGCATAGCACTGAGTTTTTCATTATTGTGAATTAATGAATCAAACAAATCAATAAAAGTACCAAATTCCAATATGTCTCCACTAAATGAAGGCAAATCAACAATGGAATTGTGATGTTTAAAAAATTCGGAATGGATTGAATCAATCATATCAATCATGCTAAAAAACAATTCAACGTCGTCACCTCTTAAGGCTTTCTCGGCAGCAAAATAAATATCTTCTAATCTTTTAAACTCCGATTGTCGATGATTTTTAAATTTTCGTAAATTTTCAGCGGTTTTTGACATCTTAACAATAAATTAAAATCACTGTAACGCCACTGAACAAATCTAACACGATAGAACGAAAACAAAATACTATTCCAAAAATGTACAATTTTTTACTGTTGAAGTAGAAAATATCTGACCAAATGTCAAATAAATTCAAAACAATTTAGCAAAATAACCAAACAAACAAAACGAGCTCTTGTAAGTTTTTAAGGTGGCAAAAAAATTGCGTTTTATTTCCAACGGAATGAGTGAATATCCCGAACTTGCTTTCTCTTCTAACAAATAAAGAAACGAAAATTCAATGCGGTTTTCAACAATAATTGCAACGAAAAATCAATGGTTTTTTTGATCGTTAAACTTTGCACGAAATTAACTCAAATGTATCCGGTCCGGAGTTGGACCAAATTATGTAATTTATTCGATAAACTTTGCACGAAATTAACTCAAATTGCATCCGGCTCGAAGGACCAAATTATGGAATGTCTTCGATGGCACATTCCATAGAGAATATTCAAAAAAAATGTATGAATTAGATGTTGTGGTTTTAGTTCAATGCTGGTTCAATGCAAGTATATAATTGACGAAGGACCTTTAGCGGAACAATCAATAAACACGTGCCGTCACATAAACGAATCACCAAATAAAAGTTATCACTAACCTTTACGTCGAAGCTCTGGTATTTTCTTGGTTCTTCTTTCTTCTGAGGCTAGCCCCGTAACAGCAGGAACGTTTTCTTAGAGCTTCGTCTGGACAACACGTTACACAAAAAATAGCGACGTAATGTTCATTGATTGAGCAAACAAAAATGCGGGTTTAACAACAAATGATGCGCTTTTGTAAACACAAAAGAAACAAAATGAAAGCTGTTTAGCGGTCGTTACGAACGGAGCTAAAGAACTCGCGGACTCGTAACACTATAACAACAAAAAGCGGCGTCTCTTCAGACGGAATCAAAAAATGTGTCCGAATAATTCGGAACACAATACACGAATCTCCCAAGCGTCCTAATAGCTAGGAATCCGAAACACGAATGTCAATACTGTCTATATTTTACACGCAAAAACACTTACAATTAGCATTAGCGCGACGGAATGTTTTAGAAAAGGTGCAGAAGTTTAAAAATCAATAAAGTAATTCAATCAAATTGAAAACAATACACTAAACAAATTGCGGAAACGCACCACCTACTATTAAAAAAATGTGTTATTATTCAATAAATGAATTTATGGAAGACATATTAGATTCTGTACCATCATAGATACAATATAGAGATAACTATAGCATGTAATAATCATTAAAATATTTTAATCTGTAAAATTATACTGTTTAATGTATTGAAGTGTACATCCATTCTGTGGCTACGTATTGAATAAATTTATTTATTTATTTATTTATTTATTGTTCCTCCGATTGGCAGCAACGAGCAAATCATGGCAATATTGTTCCTTTTTCTTACAGGATCACTTCCTTATCTCATCCCTTTGGCCACATGCGACACTGACAGAGGCGAAAACATCGGTCCAAAATTTCTTTTTTTTTTCATTGTGTTCAACAAAAACACATTTTTCAACCCCCTTCTGACCGTCTATTACCAGCATATTGAAGGAGAGATAGTAGGAAAATAAATGTAAAAATGCTATCGAAACCTATCAGTATATTATTTTAATATTATTTTAACTTTGGGGTTGGGGTACTTTTCTTAGCAACGTACATTATTGTATTGTCTAATATTTATTAAAGATTTTTCCAATCATTTTCAGTTGAATGTACTTCAGTTGGAAAGCAGCGATCTTGAAAGTGAATGCAGCGTTTTCGATGTCCGAACAGCAGCTCGTGAAGTTTCTCGACGTGCTTCTACCAACAACAACACCGAAACTTGCGAGCAAAGCACGCCAGGAACGCCAAAAGCTGTCCGGTCTAATTCGGAAAATACGGAAACCTGCGAAAAGAAATGCATAACGACAATGTCTGGCAGTTCTATTGCGTAATAGTATTTTAACAATAATCTAGGTATTGTTTTTAAATAATTATCGTCTACTGTTGACTGGAGCTTGGTATGAATGCGTTGAAAACATTCTAGGTCATCAAACGAGTTTAATGATACTGGATGGTAAGATTCCAGTTGATTTATTTATTTATTATTTCAATAAACCATTTAATGAATTACAACAGATGTCTGAAGAAAACTTAACATTAGTATCTTGATAAAAGAAGTTGAAGAAGTTGTTAAAAATTTAGTCACATCCAACAATGAAATTAAATAAAAAATTACTCATTTTGGTTAAATTAACTATTCTTTTTGATTCAAATTGACAATAAAAAAACTTCTTCAGTATGAGGACGGCATGTACAGAACAAATAATATGTTAGAAACTGTAAAGAATTTTAAAAAGTACGTCAGGAAGTTCATCATTGATTTTCTTAGTTGATTTATAAACAATAAACCAATGAATTGGAAACATGATCATTTTTGTATTGGCTAAGGATATAAATAAATTAGCATAGGGCTCAATGATAGCAAGAACATAACTTTCAACACTCAAGGATTAGCGAAAATATGTATCAAAGGTTTTACAATTCAACACCAAATCTTACCAAGGAACTAAAAGTAGTTAGAAACAATCAAAACAACAAGAATATCTTTACACCAAATAGTATTAGTAATAATTCTCATATCTACAGATACTTGGGGAAAGAAACTCAACTTATAATTTGACAACAACTGTCACATTTTTAGAGTCACCGGAATATTCTTTAAATATTTTACATTTTTCAAAAGATTTTTTTTTAACAATTGGAATCAGATAAGGTTTGGTAGATGTAATGTAATGACTCCAGATTCTTTCAATATTGGGTAAAACAATAAAATAAAACGTTGCCATGTTTTGATCTTTTTGGCTGGTATTGATTTAAATGAATTAATTGATAGTATAGCTGCCAATTATGGGCGAATTAACAGAAACTGAAAGAGTCACAATATTAATGTTGATTGTTTTTGGAAAGGACAGAGATCTATTTCAAAATGAATGGCTTCAAGCATTTATAAAATATTAACGAAACTGGTTAAAACTTAGTAAAATTCAGGCCGAGATAAATCGAGAACAAGGCACTGGTTCATCTTATTAATCTATGAGAAGAACCAAAAACGTCAGTACCAAAAACTGGCCTTATATCATAATATTAACGAGAGATCGATATGGAGGATATTTTCGAAAAATAAATTTCATCCTTACAAAGAGTAGAATTACATGAGGATGATCCTGACAGAAGGATGCAGTTTTGTCAGGAAATGATGGGTGGTAATAATTGTAATGGTAATTTTGCTAATAACATTGTATTCTCTGATGATATTCTAACTAATGGATTTGTTAATTGACATTAATATCGCTACTGGGCTAATGATAATCTTCACTGAAAGGAGAAGAGGCATACTCAATTTTCTCAATAATTAACTGTTATGCGGGTATAATTCAAGGATATATAATCGGCCCATTCTTTCTGAAACAAAATTTAAACGCTAATGGTTATTTACAATTTCTCCAGGATGAAATTGTTCTTGCAATTATTCCTTTACTTCTGTAAACTGGCATTAATATCAGATAAGATTTGGTATCAGAGATAGAGATCTGCCGCAGTATGGAGCTAACTTGTATCAATACCTAAATGAAATAATGACACGCGATGGATAGGTAGAAGAAAGCAAATAAAATAGACATCGCGATTGTCCGATTTGAGATATTTAGACTTTTTTCTTTGTGGATATTTGTTGCGTACAGGATCTCACTCCAATTCATAGACGATTTGTATCTCCGGACGAGAAATTTCACAGAATAACATACAAAACCAAACCAATATCCTGGAAATTAACTATATGTACAGACTTACTAAAAATTGTAATACTGCAGGAATCGAGGGAAAGACAAATGCTACACATAATACTAAAGGAAAAAAGAAAAGAAACGAACAGATAAGAACTATAACTAAAGTTAAAGACGTTGGGGAATAAGCAGCTCCACAAAAGTGAATATTAGCTGGTCATAACATTTGTAAAATAGACAGAAGAGGAAGACTGCAACTGACAAAGAAGAATGGAAGCGTAATGGAAAGGTCTATGCCGAAAAAATCAAATGGGTTTACTTGTGATCGAACTGCACAAATTCGACATGACAAATACAATAATATTTTTTTGTTTTCTCCAAAAAATGTTTACATATGGTTTTCAAGATGGAGCTCGGGTAGATTAAAAACTAAAGTGTATGCTAATTGTACGTTGAACTTATTGAACTAAGCTAATATGCTTAGATTTGGAATATATTGTGACGGGAATTCATCAAATATTCCGTAGAATCGGCATTCATGGGATATTTCGTGGAATCCTGCTAGCTTTGCTGAAATTCTCGAAGAACTTGAGCATCCGTGAAGGAAATTTCTCAAATGCTCTTTGACATTCTGGAAACTTCTGAGAAGAAATATATGAATACGGCGAGCTGACGAAAGGATTCATTCTGTATTAGATTGCCGTCTAGTAAACAGCAGGTGTTTAAGACAAATGATAAATAGTTGTGAGAATATAAATTAAAGTAGCGTAATGAAATTGTAGAAATTATAGTGAGTTCGACTGTGTTTTAAAAAACATCCACGATCCCGAAGTGTAAATAAAAACATTACAATACCAAAGGTGCACTACACTCTAAATGTTATCAGCTACTATTTTATTGGACACACCTGAAGGTCGTAACTGTGATATGGTGCTATCATTTGTGAAATCTATAAAAATATTTTACAGTTGTTTAAAATTAGTATTTAGTATTTCTGTATCTCTATTTTGTGAAAAATTTTCAGGTTATTATAAAATTATCCGTCTTTTAATAGTCTTCTGTTTATGTAATTTTAATTGATTCTGTAAAGATTTTTTATAGAATATATTTACCTACTATTGAACTATCTCATCTCACATTTACAAAAATTCACTTCTTCATATTACTTGTTCTGAGTTTGCCCTTCCTAGTTAACATGTTTGATGACTTAAAATATACAGCTACAAAAAATAATTTATTTAGGACAAAAGTCAAAGAAACTTTGTTCCTACCAAAAATCAATTAATTTTTGAATCACCAGCTTAGTATTCTAACTGATCAACACTAAATTACAGATTAATCATGATCCTTGGCTTTTCACTAACCTCACTACAGTAATAACTAAAAACTATGATGTAACTAACTTATTGGCAGCTGATAAATGTTTGTTGACTTTTGTCTAAACAGTACTAAACTATTTTATATAAAAGGTTGTGTTATACTAGAAACTATCATATAAAATAATAACGCCAACAGAATTTTGATCGTGTGTATATAAATACATATACTAGTTAGTTAAATTTAATTGGTCGCATAAGTTTCATCAGAACATCTATTAATACTTGAATAAGATAAATAAACTGTTGACATTTGTGGGATATTAAGCGAAAAAAAAACAATAAAGGGGTCTATTCACATCAGTGTTGCGATCTTAAAGATATATGGTATTCATGTTTACTCTTGCTATTAAATTCCACATGCTTCTGATTGTTTTTTATCTTAAGTAATGCTAGTGATACACATATAAAAAATGTTAAAAATTTTATTTATTGTCAGTATGTTAAATTTCGTAAAATTGATGAACAATTTTAATGCCGAAATCAGTTTTTTGGGTATTTTTATCAGTTATAAAATTAGCAGATGAAGTCAGGTCCCACCCAGAACTATATATTGGCTTGCGTTCACAGGGTTCAAACTTTTGACAACCATGTATCAATAATTCGTTAACGCATTGTCTGTTGAATTTTTGTTTTTCGAAGAAACAGTCAGTTAGATGATATTTTGTCCCTTTATTTAAGTGTTCCTAAGGATTTCTACAGTTAGTCCTCTTCATTGTTGACTGTCAGACATTTATACTGGACCGCCATAATACTGTTGTTAGTTTAACTGTTTTTCCTGTTTTGCAATGTCGGATTAAAACTAGGTGATGCCCTAAGCAATCAAGCTGTTGTTTCTATAGACCCCGAGATGTGATACACTAAGCAATTGCTTAAATTGCTTATAGGCTAATCCAGCACTAGCAATGAGTATCTGATGTTGCCAGTTTAATATCCAAGTAAGGCATCTGATATTTGTCGGTTAGTGGTCGCCCAGTGGTCGAAATTCGACCCTATTTCATGAAATTGTAAAAAGTATATTTTTATAAGAAACAGAGTTGTAGAGAAATCGGAGAAGTAGATATAATGTCCAAAATTGTTCACTCATATTGACAAATCTATTGAAATAAAAAGTAAATAAAAATGTAATCAAATATCAAATTTTTGGCTGGAACCACTCCTGGCAAAATATTCGATATAATAATTGGAAGATTGTTCTTTGCAACCTACAAGTTTTCGTCATTTGCGGTTTCAATCAAGTTCAGGAATATTAAAGAAAAGAGAGGATCAACAACCCTAGAACTTAAATATTTAATACATTCTCTATTGTCTGCTGTCTGACAATTTTTTACACAACACCTTCGAGAAGGTTTTGATAATAATATATTAATCAAATAATTAAATTCACATTAAAAACAAAATATTTAATATGAAAGTTACTGCAACGCGTCCGAAAAATCAATACTGATCTACTACATTGACTATTTTACCACTAACGAATAACAACGCTTGCATGCCACTTCCAGGAAATCCATGCTCTAAGAATATATCTAACGATCGCTCCATATATAATTACTCAATGTTTTGAGTTTTGACAGACTGGCGGCGGCGGCACTCTCAGTTATTTGGTGTTGACATGTACGTAAATAATCAATGTTTATTATATTTTATTTAATGAATGAACCAATAATATAAATTAATATTAGCATTCGGCACTGAGGGTCGTCAGGAGCTACTAAACAAAACAAAATGAAGAAAATCGGTTGAGAGACAGAGGAGAAAATGGTACCTAATCGTTTTGTCTTTGCCTATTTATATATAGATAAAATGAAAAAATATGCGAAAATAAAATTTCTTATGTTAAAATCAAAAAGTTTTAATTTGAATACAATATTCGTGTTAAAAATATTTTCTTTCTTCCTCTATTAGTTCTCTTTCATTTCAGCTTTGACAGTATAGGACCAATTTTATTATCAAACCACATCAGTCGCAGTATCACATCATCTATGTTGCCTACCTTTCTCTACTATTTCACTACTGACTCTTTTCAGCATTTAATGATTTGTTGTTAATGCCAGAATGCCCTTATTGGGTCAATTTGTAATGTTGATGTTTGGTATAGTTTCCCCTAATTTAACAATTTAACAGCGAAAAATCCAGTAATCTGTTAGTTAACATGTAAAATTCTTCATAAGAGGCTTACAATTATTTCAGTTCTTCTTCATCAAATATGCTATTCACTGTTGACTGACATACTATGAGCAGTCTATGTTGTTACTTTTTACTAGTAAGTTGTGGTTGTATTATAGATGTTTTCAGCTTATGAATCTGATGTAGTACTCGAAAATTCATAGTTTTTTGTTATCAAAATGATATGTGATGATATTATGACTTCTAGGTGTTGAATAATTAGATATCAGTTACAGATGTTACAAAACAATTACACTCTCATTCTATTGGGGCATATAATTGTTCATAATATATAAAATATACTTTTTGGTAGAATAAATAAATTGAAATCAATAAACTGTTGCTTTTTCTAAGGTTTAAAGCTCCATTTTGGCTTAAACAATTGCTAAGAATAAATACCAGTATATAATAATTATATCAATAAAAAAATGATTTTTGTCAGTAAAATATACACGATTTGTGTTATGTGAAGAACCGTTCATGAAATTACTTGTGGAATTTAATATAAAAAAATCGAAAAAATAACGCTATTATTTCTAGACTGCCCAAGATTTTAGAGCATACTGGTTGTCCGATAAGTCCTCTAACATTTGAGATTATTTCAAATTAATGTTAAAATTAATTTAATTCTGCTTATTTCTTTATTTCCTTTATAATTACGAATAAATAAAATAAATTGCCCATAACAAAACGTAAGCCCATATTATATAGCTATATATTTCCTTAAGAATTCAATGATATCTCTAAATGCTGTTAATTTTTTATTTTCAACTTTGATACATGTTTTGTCCTAAAATCACAAGGGATTAGTGATATTAATTAGTTCGAAAAAGAGCTACAAAAAGTGGTCTCTCTAGTTTTGTGTCGTCATTCTTCAGTTTTCCACTAGAAATATATGACCTCCGAAATGTTAACATTAATTTTAATATGCTTAGTTCTTAAAAGTTTTGCTAAACTTATGAGAAATCTATTTGGAAACTATTCATTCCAGATACATAAAAGACAGAAAGTTTGTAATTATCCATAAGATTGAATTAGTGCCAAATAACAAAAAAGATAACAATCAGTCAATCAGCGTGAACCATTTGGTGTCAAAAAACATGTCGATTTTTAAATTTCTATTGATTTTAATCGTGAAAAATCAACGACTAGTTTATATGGTATTTTTTCAAACTCCACAGAGTTTTAAAAATTTTCTATTTAAATAAAGGCTCGATTGCTAAATTATTTTTAGAAAACTATTCAACCTTTTAACCTAATTTGGTTTGTGTTTTATTATTTCATAGTGTTCCACAAATGCGATGAAAGATTTTTTGTTAGTTTTTGTTTCCAATAAGGTTTGGAATTAATTCAGAACTGTACAAAATTTATATATGGGTCTATTAAATCTGTTCACTTTTCTCTGAAATATATAACTTATAATGCTAATAATTTGTAAACGCAAAAGGAGAACAGAAAACGATCTATTTTTATTTTTTACTTTATGATTTTTCATAACTATAGCACGACCTTTACTCATAACGAAATTATGTCCCTGAAATCCTTCCGGGGGTATTCCAGCAAAAAAATTAAAATTTAAATCAACCCAAAAACCCACCTGAAATAATTATACCGCCACAAAAAAGTTGTTTGATATAAACCAGCGACATATGCTATCCTAGTTATTTTTGCGTGATGTCAGAATTGCTCCCTTTGGACTTACACAAAATATGACTGCCATCAAAAATCTTCATTTTCTAAAAATTCTACACTGTTTTGTAGAAGACTGAATGGTGATGGAGCAATCCTAAAGATGGATTCCTCATCACCGTGCAAAAATTATTCGGATAGCATATGTGGCATGTCTGTATCATTTTAAATAACCCATATATTTTTATTCCAAATTAGTCTGTTGTTTTTTTTTGGAAGTTGGTGGTTGGTTTCTTGATTGTATCCAGTTCTTCGGATGAGTAATATTAACAACATTTTTTGAGTAAAGAGCACAGCCAGTAATATTTCAAGTTACTATTATTTTGGATGATAAATAAAAATGCATACACTGTCATTGTAGCAACATATGCAATAGGCCTCGATCTGATGGAACCTTTATGAGACCAATGTATCTTGTAATTATCAAAAACTCGTCTAAAGTCTTAGATAGAATAATGAATGACATAATCATGAGAACATTTCAGAAAATTTATAGTTAGGTTCCTCCTTCAGACATAAATACTGTTAAGCTTGTGTATATATGCCAAGATAAAAGCTTATGTGATTTTTCGGATATTGTTTATCAGTGTAAACTAAATTACGTTATAAAATAATTCAGCTGTTAATAAATTGTAACTGACATAAACAAAATGTAAAACAATAATTTAAACCAGCGAAACCCGAAGTATAAACACTAATTCGATTTTTTTCCAGAGACATCGAACATACTATATATTGCAACCGAATTCCAGTCTCTGGGAACAAATCACTTCTGAATTTTACTCAAGTTCTATAAAACTTCTGACAAGAGTTTTAGACTTGAATTATTTATTATTATTAGTTTATTTCAGCGTTACTACTTATCAAGTGGTTGGGAGTTTTATATGATATAGTGAACAATATTAAGTGTTAATCTCAATATAGCATGAAACAACATAGAGCATTATTTGAATCTTGAATATAACTGTCCATTGTTGAAGGGTTACGATCTGAATTTTTCAATAAATATGTTACATTTCAAATATATTCAAAATTTAATAAATTAGAGTAAAGTATATTTAGAAAATTGCCGGCCATATATCGAAAAAAATATATAATTATTTGATCGTGAAATATGTATCATATGCAAGGAAAATGTGTTAAATAAGATTCTTTGGTCATTGTGAATTTCGTTTTAGATATCTTCTCTGTTAAGAAAAAAACGCTATAATTTTTTGGATAACTTGAATGTACATACCATTAATAATACAATTAATGAAGATATTATATTAGATTTTCTCCACAGGATTTTGATGCTCGAATTCGCCTTGTTTAATAGGTAAATAAATTTTGTAAATTTGCTTAAATAAATTGACAAAAATCCCAAAAGTGTTAATTTTACGTTTTTGATGTTCTCATTATCCAGTCATTTCGTCGGGAAAAAACGGCGTAGAAATGCAAAAGAACGGAAAGAGCTAAATTTTTGATTTCACATGGAGGGTGCCTAGGAAAGTTTAACTTGAAATTGTCGACCAAGATTTTCTATGTGGGTTTGCCACCATCTTGAAACAGGTAAAATTGTTTTTTTTGACAATAACTTGACTATCTGACGAGATATGAAAATTGAATACTTTTTTGTAGCATTTTTTATGCTCTTCAATTTACATCTTATACGTTTTTCACGTATCATGCATCGTTATCAAGATATCGATTGAAAAAGTCAAAAATTTAGGACATAAAATTTGTTTTTTGCTATTATCTTTTTTCTAGTGACAAATATCGAAAAAAAAACCGCCGGGATAAAACTGGTAGAGCGTATTCAGAACTATAATCTTGTTTTTTATTTATTTTTTGTGCAAAAATTACGATTTCTAACGCGCTACAAAGGGCAGGCGCGCCTATTTACCTTTATTACAAATTAATAAAAAGGAAATTCTGAAAATTGTAGTGAGCAAACATGCAACCATGTCGTCAGAGTCGACATTTTCTTTAACGACGACGATGATACAGATAATGATGATGATGCTACGAACTTCGAACATATCAGAATCATTATAGACTCCACAACTCGAAGAGTTTACGGAGGACAAAGACCTTCAGCCTGGACCATCGAAGCGAAAAAGTCCACCGTTCCTTTCCTTTAGTGCGCA
Organism: Octodonta nipae; assembly: GCA_034190945.1. Taxonomy (NCBI): domain Eukaryota; kingdom Metazoa; phylum Arthropoda; class Insecta; order Coleoptera; family Chrysomelidae; genus Octodonta; species Octodonta nipae. The sequence continues at coordinate 27,206,377 of CM067217.1, forward strand.
AAAAATTGTTCACTAAAAAAATTCTATGTGTTTTTTTATTCCAATATGCGTTTATTTTTAATCGAAAAAAATTCTTGAAAAACCTTTTAACGTGTTTGTTAGTACTTTTGTATTGTAAAACTGTACTGTAAAACCTTTTATTCGTTAAAACGTGAGCTTTGTATTTTTGTTCGTCACAAAAATTTATTGTAAAATCTGTTATTTGCTATAACGTGTGCATACAACCCACTTTGCGGCCCTCTGGAGATCGTAAATTTCATGTTCTAAATTTTTTAAATTTTTTACTTTTTCCATCGATATCTTGTTAACGATGAATGATACGCTAAAAATGTATAACACATAAATTAGTAGAGCATGAAAAATATTACAAAAAGTATTACCAAAAAAACAATTTTACCTATTTTTTCACGATGGAGGGAAACCCACATAGGAAATCTTGATAGACAATTTCAAGTTAAGTTTTTCTAGGCACCCTCCATGTCAAATCAAAAATTTAGCTTTCTCGGTTTATTTGCATTTCCAACTGTATATAATGACTGGAGTATCAATGGTTAGCAAACAATAAAAATTTGCTTCTCATTTTATGTCAAAATTGAACCTGATGTTAAGTTTGCAAAGAGATTCTCCTACAATCTTCGATTGGTGTTTGTCTGTTGTCGCTATTAACCCCAAAATAATAGTTGTTCTTTAGATTCGAAGGAAGAACACTTTAGTTATTGTAGCTTTGTCAGAACATTACGTCGCGAATTGTTTATCGTTTTCTTCGTCTTAAGGTTAGTTCTGACGGCTCGCAGCTCGGCTCGTCCAGTCACCCAAGTTGATTTTGTTGGTCAAGTTCTGCCACAAACAGTAATTTATGCGGATGACAAGGGTGGAATTATTTATATAGGGTTTTGGCAGGTAAGTTCGCTCAGCGCGTCGATACCTATCTCCCGGTCTGGATGAAGGGCAGTTTGTGCCGTCATTGTATCAATAAAAAACAACAAGAAGACTTCCTGCACATGTTACAACCCAATTACGAAGGTAATTTCAAAGATGCTTACTTAGTCAGTAACCATACATATGGATCTCGAAAAATATAGGTACATGTTTTGTCATGTCGAGAATGGGTTGCAGGAAGAGCCATTAGAACCGAACTTTAGCGAAACTACTATATTCCAGCTGTTTGCTGAATGATAACTATGACATCTCTACTTTGTGATTATGATTTTTTTGGAAGTATGGTGTACTTGAAGCAAAAAGTCTGTATATTTCAAAACCTGCAAACGTTTCAACGTCTAAATTAGACCCCACTCTAAATGGTAACTAAGACAAAGAAAAAATGATAGTTATAATGTTCCCAAAGGCAGTAACTGTGGAGGCACTAGCAAAAATTTTTAGGAGGTGCGAGATTTCAAAGTGGCTCCCCTCTAAATAGCCTTCACTTGACGGGATAATTTGTGCATATAGAAATAAAAATGTTATGCTGCAGATAGTCGTAAAGACTATAAGAGAACTACCTGCTATCAATTGAATGAAGAAAAAAAAAAACAAATTACGTTGGAGATTTTTAACTGGCAAAGCTCGATCGAAGACTGTCTAATATTGAGTTTAAGCGTATTAATTCCTCAACAGATTCACATCTAGATTCTTCACATTTCCTCTATCTGTTAAACTGATTTACAGTATGGACCTTTCAGGAATAATTTTCATGTTGTATAATAATGACTACGTATCATTAAATTTTGACAGTTGTTTAAATCGTATCACCAATGCATGTACTGAAATAGCCTGAAGACGTCTTGATGCTGCTAATAAGTCATTAGTTTCTTCATGTAGGTTCAGAAAACATCACGAACTGAAGTGTAGTTAAAGGGAACAGCAGCAAGTTTACCAAAATTTCTTCAGTGATAATTCTTCTGTGTGCTTTGATATCGCTTCCCAGAGCTTTGTTGACCCAAAGAATAAAACAATCAGTGTATGGAGAAACCCAAATAAAGAGCCTGATTTAATGGAAGTTTTGGTTGGGTGACCTATAACCCCCACTCCTTCGCATGTACCACCTTCCGCGAGAATGGTCCATTTGGGCCGATTACGGCGCCACCTGACCGCACGGCCCTAAAGCCGCCACTGGGCAGATTATATTATAATTTACCATTTGGAATTAAAATGTTTAACAATAGAAACTGACGTAACTAACAGAAAGTAGCACTAAAAATTCCAAAGAATATAAAAAAATAATTACTAATATACCGACTTTGTGTGTTTGTGATGTTATCCCCAAAAAATCCATAAACACATCAAAATAGATTCTTTTGAGACCCTATCGCGTATTAAGAACTAAAAATAATTCATTATCTTCTCTCATCAGCTATCTGTTTTCTACCTTTCTGGACATCATTATTTGCATCCTGTCTTTGTGTTGTATCTGTCGGATCCACATTAATTAAGCATATCTTTATATCGTCCGTCCAAAGCATGGGAAGCATCCTTCCCAAATAGGGCTTCCATTCCAAGATTGTGTTGGTTCACTTATCTCTTGCCACTTGTCCTGTATAGTTACATTTCAGTTCTGCTATTGTTTCGGCTACAGATTACATTTCTTATCCAGCTATAAGTGTGATGACCAATATTTGGCGCTCCATTATTCTTTGTCTCATCCTTAGTTTATTCGTCAATTGTTCCCCAAAGGTTTATCACTGAGCTTCATATGTCAGAATTGGTAAGAAGCATTGATCGAGCATTTACGCTAGATCGCAGGTGCATGGGTACATATTTGTTAGATAGATAGTATTTACCCAGTTTATCAGAAATGATGGGTTACCTGCCAAAAAATGCCAGCAAGTATTTTTAATTAATATTTTAATTCATTTTTTAAGACATTTTTCAAATTAATTTTATCCAATACTTGCACTCACAATAGGTTGAATCATATATAAAACTTTTTCTCTAACTTTTATTTTTAGTATGCTGACTCCGTTTTTTATTTTAAAGTTTTCATTTTAGCTACGTTTTCGTCAGCTGGCGTTCATTTGATCTATGTGATCTGAATTCCACTCTTTCTTCTTCAGTTGTATGTCATAATTATACAATTATAGGCTTGGGTACTCTTTTATAAAAATATTTAAATTGCTGAATTTCGAGAAAAACTTCAAAACCGACAGTGGAGAGTTGTAAAGATGGCTGAGGTACATAAATTTATTCTATATTTTATATCTCTCAATATTTGCGTATTTATGCGACAAGCGACAACTGTATCTGCTATACACGTTCAAGATTGTATGTATACCTACATGATTTTACATGAAGGAATAATATGATATATAGAAACATGAAAGAATAAAAAGAATGCGAACAGAATAGAGATTAAAAATCGAAATTGGTAGGTAAATGATTAAATTTTTAAAACTCTTTCTGGTATTAGAATGAGTTTCTGCCAGCTAATCAAATACTGCGTAGAAAAGATAAACTAATATTACCAACAACACTCTGAAATTCTAACTACTTGATTGGAAATGCCATATGGGTCAATTTGTTATAAGAGTTCCATTACTTGTAATGTTCAGGTATTTAAAAATTCCTATTCCTTAAGATATCCATTTCTTAGTCATCTCCATGCTATAGTCTCGCTGGCTTTTGGATCAGGTTGTGCCTGCTAGGTTCCTAATGCTATAAACCATGGGGTTTACCTGGATTTTGATCTGTCCCTGTTATTCCATGCAAGTATCCCTCTCGACCTTTAGGTAAACTCAAAGCAATTATTTTAGTCAATTGTTTCTTAGCTTTTCCATACTTCAAAAATAATTCCATGCTGTTAGACCCGAAACAGGGAAAAACTGTCTTCGCTTTTCTCTATGTTATACCTATACATTTGATATCTCAGCAATTTTATTTGGCACATTTTCCATAACTAGTAGATCAAACGTCAACATATCAATTTAGATTGAACTCACTCTCTTCCATATTTCAGTTCAAAATCTCATATAAACATAAATATTTATTGCTATTCGTTGTAATATAGGACATGATTTTTCGATATACAAATATAAATAAAATGCAGTACAATAATCAAAATATTGAACATAATTTGCGTGCAATATTAAAACAAATGACTATTATTTAAGTTTTAAAGAACATTTTAAAAACGTTTTTGTCGATTTTACTCCCTCATCTTCATAAATAAATCTACAGTGTGTTCGTCGTAATAAATTGAAAATTATCTATTTGCTTTAACATAGGTATATTTATTTCTTATAAAGTTTATAATGTACAGAAATATATATTTATACAAACATAAAACTAGCAATATGTATACGTGCATCACTTTATAATACAATTGTTTAATGTTTTCAATGATTTTTGTTGATTTTTTTACACACTGTAGAACCGAATTTTATATCGTAAAATTTTGTTTGAATCTCAGTATTCTACGTATCATTACGAGTGAAAATGTACCTTTTGTAAATAATTGAATTAAATTTTTCGTGTAAATGAAAACTTTATTAACGAAAAGGTTGGTTGTTTTTTATGTAATTATGGTTGTTTTGTTTAGGCACAGGTATGTTAGTGTTATTAACGGTGACTTATTTTATATAAAATGGACAAAGTTATGTGTAAGTGCTTGTAAATAATATTGTGATAAATAAAATAAATTTGCACAAAATTAGTATTATTTATTTCCAAACTTTATATAAAAGTCATTACATAAATCTCTAAATATTAGGGTCAAACATTAACCTGAAGCTTAAAATACAATTCTTTAAGAAGAATGTTATTTATTGGTGGAAAATATTGTGCGAGTTGTTCTTGACTGCTGAATAAAATCAAAACCTAAACACACATCGAAATAATACTAAAATTCACACTGCGCACTATATGGCCCAGAATTTTGTAAAACAGTGAAAAAAATATTAAATTTCAACCTATTATAATTTTAAAAATAAGTTAAATTCACTTCTAAACAGCTTAAATGACTCACATATCAGATAACATGAGATTGTGTTACCAAATTAAATTACTGAAGATCTTGTATTTTATTAGAAGAATAAAATCGCGATGTCAAAAATGAAAAAAAATGTCACTAATTTGAATAAGGGATTATTTTCTGAAAACTTAGAGAACTTATATTCGAAAAGAAATGAACCTTTTGAATAACGGAAAAACTGTTTCGATAATTTTTGCAAAAAAGTAAGGAAAACCTTTATTGTTCCTCTTAACCTTTTATAGTCTCAAAACAATGGTGCACCAAACACCCAAGGGGAGTTTGGGACTAATTATTTGTATTACTAAAACAATTAATAATACAAATAATATGGGGGAAAAAAATTAAAAACCCTGATAATGAAAAAGTAACAAATGGTACCGATTGTTTGCTAAGCAATTATTCCATAAAAAATTACTAATTAATTTACGGTGATCGAGCCCCCCCCCCTACAGGGTACGCCACTGTCTTAAAACACCTATACAAAAAATGTCAAAAAACTGAAAATGATTGATGTAAGTATCCTCGTCGTCTAACTCTTCTTCGGCCATCATATCCACACAAGCCGAATCGAGATTCATTAGAGAAGAAGACCTGATGCCATTTCACAATCCAATGTTGTCGTTCTGCATCAATGTAATCGGTGCCGTCGATGCCCAGCGATCAGAAGTAGCAAGTGATAGGGTCGATAATGCTGCAGTCCAAAAGACCTTATACGGAGGTAAACCGTTCGAACACTTACAAGATGAGCTTGTTCTAATAACCACTCAGCAAAATTTCGAGTTGTCGAAAATCGGTCTCGAAAGACGTCGATCTTAAACTTCATTTGTGCCCCTTCAATGTCGACTCTTCTCCGATTTTGGGTACTATCAAACCACACTTGACTCTCATAACCGTAGTTCTGTTCGTGCGGTTAGCGATTTCTAGAAATAAAAAAACCGCCCCCCCCCCCCCGTAAACCAATTCGACCTCTTTCAAATTCACTTAGATGGCGACACACTCAGCATACACGTACTCTAGTCATTTTAACATTACTAAACATCGATTTTGGATCCCATCAAACAGTTTGTTTTTTGATAATTTTAAAAAATCAGAAGGTGGCTACAATTTTAAATGATTCACCAAATGAAAAATGAAAAACGATTCACCAAGCTTTACCAAATTTTAATCATTATGTCCTTTCTATAGCATCTATGTTTTACCACAACAATATAAAATTAATCATGTCTTTCTGGGTATTGCGGTTTCTTTGCCATTTTTTAAAACGCTATAATTTAATAAGAATTACGGAATAACAAGTATAGAAAAAAAATAACCCTTTATAAAATAATAATAATATATAGTTATCCAATATTCTTACTCTAAATCAAAAAAATAATAATAATTACAGCTGGCTGCAAAAAGTTTAATGCCTCTTCGTTTATATACAATGTTAAGAAAATATATACAACAGTTCAGGAGTTTATAAGCTTATATGTTCGGACTGTAATAACTTCTATGTTGGAATGACTACATGAAATTTTTCTTCCAGGCACTCTGAACATTACCGTTCTTATAAATTATAAGAAACAGATTCAACCTTTCCTAATCACGTAATGCAAACAGTACACACTTTCCCTTCACTTGAAAACACGCTAATTTTAAATTATAGCAGAAATTATTATCAAATAGTTTTCTTAGAACATAATAAAATTATTAAATCTCACAAAAATTCCCCGAGTTTATTATTTAACGACCACATTATTCCTCAAAGTGGTTGCTTAGTTTTTCAAATCTTTTATTGATGTGTGTACGTTTGAAAATGACGCGTGAGCGTTGAAACCTTCGAAACTAGTCACATAGTATGAATACATTGACTGATAGAAAACAAAGAAATTAGTTTTGTTTGATAATTTTTTTTCCATTATCTAAGTCTATTTATATTCTAAATATAGCCAACTTTACTCTAGTGAGGCGCGAAGGTATATGGCACTTTTATGATATTTCTCGCGCTTTACTACTTTAAAGTTGACTATATTATTTGTAGGTACACGATAAGTCATGTTTTGCATGAATTAATAATAGAAAAGTGTAAAACACCCTTGGTTGTATCAAATCTTGCTTGCGATCGCAAGCGATATAAACACTTTTCCCCTAAATGGGCACGATTCGGCAAAAGTTGTTTGTTTGATAATAAAGCCTAAGACTAAGAACGCATTCACTAAATAATTAGTTATTTCCCGTAATTTCATAAGAACTTTTAAACATTTATATGAGGTAAAACATTAAACATACCTGCATTCAGCACATGCATAGCAAATACAAAGACTCGATTCATAATCAACTACATCGTCTTAAACTTCGCCAATTGGTCTAAAAAAACTAAATAACCCTAAGAATTAAATTTACCAATGTTTGCTAAACTAGCATATATCAACCTGAAATTGAGCGAAATATTTCGTTTGTTTTTGTAATCTTCATGGTCTACTTAACCGTTATTAGGATAAGAAACATTAGAGCGTCTTCATTAATGAAAACTAACTTTAGGAAATTTCTCGCCCACAGGACCCCCCCCCTATTTTCGAGATCATTCGACTGCTCTATCACTCGACTTTTGACGTAAGTCGCAGGAAAAATGACAAATGAAATTTAACCCATATATCAAACTTCATTAATGTCAGTTTTCATGCAACATATATCCTTCGTCGAGTGGTTTCAGGTTTCAAGAATCGGGGCCCAGTGCGGCAAGAAGACTAGAGCGATTAACGAGGTATTTCGACTTAGCAAAGGTTCCAGATAATTTTGGAAGTTTCTAGAACAGCCTATTGTCAAGAGCTGATGGAAGGTATTTCCAATTTTTGTTTTAAATGAATAATAATTTAACTTTGTTTATTGAATAATTCTTAATTCAATTTACAACTGTCATTATTTTATACTTAAGGTATTAAACTCTTTTCTTGCCTTCTGCGCTTATTGAGCAATCTTGGTGCATCTTCTTTATTTTTACGGATATACCAATCATTACTTAATGTTTTTAAAACAGAGCTCTATTCAAATTTGTAGAGGGTGTTTCTCTAAAAAATTATTTTGAGCCGCTGTGTAGAAAATCGTCAAACAACTACACAAACCTACAAAAAAACACAAGACAGTTCCCCAACTCAGTTGAAACAAATATTATACTTGTAGTTAGGTCATTTTGAAAACTATTCAAAATATCTGAGACAGAAAAATCTAGTTTCAAGTAGCATTGGTAGTATTAGTTTCTTCTGTAGAAAAGTTTTAATTTATTAACTTAAATATCAATAATTTTAATGCAAACTCTTTCTTTTGCAATTTTCGGTGGGCTGTATTGTTCTGAAATACTTGGGTTTTCTTCGACAGTTTCTAATATGACGTCCTCATAAGTTCCTTCCTTCAACATGTTGCGATTTGTTTAGGAGGCGACTCTCTTAGAGCACATTTGCAAGAACTCTTTGAGGAGAAGCGTTTGAGTACCTCTCACAGTAAATTCTAGCTGCAGCACTGGCATTCATCTTTGTTTCCCAATACAGTCCCTTAATATTGGGCGAAGTATTGATTCTGAATGCTTGGTTTGATCAAAAATGACATTTTCTTACAGAAGAATGATTCTGTATTACATCATAACAAACAATAACTAAGAAAAGTACAGATTTGCATGTGTAACAGGAGTAAAGGACCGTCACATGGTGTAGATTTTTTCAGTTTTTTTATATTTTTCTGATAACTACTATGCCTTGGACTATCACTCAATTCCGACTTGACGTGGACCTATGGGACACCCTGTATACACTAAATACATAACTATTATATTGTAAGTGTAATGTCTTCGATGGCACATTACATATGATATCCAAAAAAAATGTATGAATTAGGTGTTGCGGTTTTAGTTCAATGCTGGTTCAATGCAAGTATGTAATTGACAAAGGACCTTTAGCGGATCAATCAATAAAACACGTGCCGTCGCGTAAATGAATCACCAAATAAAAGTTAATCACTAACCTTTTACGTCGAAGCTCTGCAGGTGGTGTTTTCTTGGTTCTTCTTTCTTCAGAGGCTAGCCCCGCAACAGCAGGAACTGATTTTAGAGCTTCGTCTGGACAACACGTTACACAAAAAATAGCGACGTAATGTTCATTAATTGAGCATACAAAAAGGCGGGTTTAACAACAAATGATGCGCTTTTGTAAACACAAAATAAACAAAATGAAAGCGATTTAGGGGTTGTTACGACTGGAACTATAACTCGCGAAATCGTAACACAATAACAACAAAAAGCGGCCGTCTTGAGACGGAATCAAAAGCGTCCGAATAGTTCGGAATACAATACAGGAATCAGGATTACTGTCTTTATTTTACACGCAAAAAACACTTAAAATTAGCATTAGCGCGACGGAAGGTTTTGGAAAAGGTGCAGAAGTTTAAAAATCAATGAAGTAATTCAATAAAATTTAAACAATACACTAAACAAATAGCGGGAACGCAATATTAAGTATATATTATTTATGTATATTGAAGTATGCAATTTATTACAATGGATTTATAAAGAAAACGGAGAAACAAAAACTTTCGTTCTTGCCAGTTTTTCGATTTAAATAATATTGTAATAGATTCCGTAGGTTCAATGAGGTTATTAAATTTTTACACGCATAATACATGTCCTTATTCTACCAAAGTAACTCACTTCTTGCAAAACAAAACTGAATAATATTGAATAAGCTGATCGCTTCGCTCTATCCTAAGGTCACTTCTGGTATGCCAGAGTGAATGTATTTTCGAGTTTTCGGGAATGTCGTTATTTTTGTTCTTTTTTATTAAGCCGGTTTTCGTTTCGCAACTTTTTTTATTAGAATGATTGCTATCTAGAATCTAGAAGGTTTCTTCATTTAATCTGCGTTCTAAAATGAATGTAATAACAATATTTTGGACGTTTTGAGTTGTTTTCCATTTATCTTCCGAAATCCTTGGTAAAAATTAGGTACTTCCATTAAAAAAACACTTCCGGTTGCAAAAGGTAATTTACTGTTATACTATGGAAAATTATGTAACTTTACTGTGAAACTTTTTTCTAAATAATAAAATCCACTCGAGATATTCCTTTATCTGAAAATAAAACACTCGTAATCATTTATGGCAAATTTCGGGCCAAATTATGGATAGAATCGAAAAACAGAGAAAAACGGAAACTATTTGTTTTTCATTTTTCTATTAAAAAAATGTTATTCCCATTAAACGTTTATAATGTATATTTACGTATGTATACAAATACATTAATAAATTAAGGTTAAGCATTATTTTTTAAATTTTATGCATCAAGTACAGTTAGACTTATACAGTGATGGGCAAATGTGTGGAACCAAGCAAATATCTCTGGAATTATTAGAGATATCAAAATGAAATTTGGAAGGTGGATACTGCAGTTGATTGTCTATTTGTTTCCAATTTTTTTTACAATTTTGAACTTCCTGTTTTACCGGAAGTAATGTCGATTTTAAAATTTGCAATGAAACACCCTGTATAGTATTTTAGTTTCTAATGAAACATTTTATTGCGAATACAAAAATATCGGGTTTGATATTGTTTACTTCAATACCTACCGAGATATTAACAGAAAAGTAATTAAGGAAAGGAAAAATCTAATATCCATTAAAGAAATACATAAACATAATTATTAACTAAATCTAAGTGATTTTCAAAACATTGAAATTTAACTTAACTAAACTTAATGTATTAGATGTTCAAACTGAGCACCCTTTACTTCTTGACAATAAGCATGTCGGTTTTTAAATTCCCTAGTAACATTAGCTATTACTTCTGCTGTAATTCTCTGGATGTCTTGAGTTATTCTTGCGGCTAATTCTTGCAAATTATTTGGTCTATCAACATAAACCTTAGACTTTAAGTAACCCCACAGAAAATAGTCTAGTGGATTAAGGTCGGGACTTCGTGCAGACCATTCATAAGTACCCCTTCTTCCAATCCATCTGTGATGAAATGTCCTATCTAAATGATCTCGAACAATGCGAGCATAATGGGGTGGTGCTCCATCCTGCTGTAACCAGATATTATTAGGTTAATTGTCCATTTACCTCCAATGCCGGAATAACTTGTGTCTCCAAGAGCTGTAAATATCTATCTCCGTTTAAAGTTTCTTGTAGGAAGAAGGGTCCCACGGTTCTGTTGTTATAAATGCCGGCCCAAACGTTCAATTTTTGGGGATGTTGTGTATGAGCCTCTTGTACTCAATTAGGATTACTACTTTGCGACCAGTAGCGGCAGTTATGTCGATTAACCGTACCATTTAAACAAAATGTAGCCTCGTCTGAAAACACCACATTTCTTATAAAATTATTATCACGGTTACAAATATCCATCATCGTTTCACAAAATTGCAAACGTGTGTCGAAATCCTCTTCGGAGAGTTCTTGAACGAGGCGAATTTTCTATGGATGGATTTTTTCTCGCCTTAATATCTTTTCTACTGAACGACGGCTAATTCCATGCATATTGGCGAGGTCGGTAGTGGATAAGTGAGGATTTTCTTCCAAAGATATAGCAACATTTTGAGCTACCCCTTCATGTCTTGCACTTTTTAACCGTCCACTTTTTGGTAAATTGCTAACTGTTCCACTTGTGTCGTACCTTCGCAAAGTTTTCGTCACTACTGAATGGGATATTTGTGTATTTGGATGAACAATGTTAAAAAGGTCACAAACTTCTTGATGCGTCCTTTTCCTCTCCCCATACCCAAACATTTCACTTTTTTCACATTTTTTCACTTAATTCGGCCATTTTACGATCAAATTAAAACAATACAATCTTTTTACGTTCAAATAAAAAAAACTAATAACTTATTTTGACAACTGTCACTTCTGCAATGAATTTCATGGACCTAAACTTGATTCAGATTTAATTTGCGCCTGATTTAAACAAACTCACATGTATTCGACTATGGAACATGCAGTGCTGTTGGCTGTGACGGTATAATGCCACCGATTGGCCAATATAAATACAAATCCTTACCGAGCGGTTTGTTTATATCGGGCGTAAATGAAATCTGAACCGAGTTTAGCTACCATCGAATTTTTCCTTTCCTTAGTTACTTTTCTGTTAATATCTCGGTAGGTATTGAAGTAAACAATATTAAACCCGATATTTTTGTATTCGCAATAAAATGTTTCATCAGAAACTAAAATACTATACAGCGTGTTTCATTGCAAATTTTAAAATCGACATTACTTCCGGTAAAATAGGAAGTTCAAAATTGTAAAAAAATTTTGAAACAAATAGGCAATCTACTGCAGTATCCACCTTCCAAATTTCATTTTGATATCAAGAATTCCAGAGATATTTACTTGGTTCCACACATTTGCCCATCACTGTATAATGTCCACCTTGTATAAACTTATAACACTGCTACATACATTTCATTCTTATTCTATTATTATTGACTATGCAATAACATTACAACAGCAGGTGAATCAGATGCAGTAAACGGAGCAGTACACACGATATGGCATTAATAATTAACCTTTGATGCGGAAGTTCGGGATGGAACAGCTGGCTATAACTCAAATTAGAGGGTGATTCACTACGCCTGTCAACTCGTGAAAATTTGCTTGAAAAAGGCATATCATTTTAAGTTGCACCGATTCCGCCATAAATAAACAATAAACAACGCAACTTCAATTTTAACAAAGGAACTGACTCCTCGTCTAATAAACCTCTTAGAGGATATGATCATTGTTTTCAAATGAATGATTTTTAAACAGCTTTCCAATGATCTTTCGTTTAAAAAATATATGTATGAAAATAAAGAGACTCGAGTTAAATGGTACAGTAATGAAATTGTCTAATTAGTTTAGATTTAATATAATTGACCATTCACCGAGAGTTAAGAGTCACATAAAATCAAAAACTGAATTTGCTAGACAATGTAACTCGCTCCTCGAAGTTTTCTTGGACTTCCATCGTCTTGAAATGATCTCACAACGTTTGAATAGCTTTGGATCTGCTATCGTCATCAGGAGAATGATGGGAAATTCAGATTACCCGTCGTATTTATACTCTTAACCGGTCCATTGAGTCCAATCAGCGTAGCCGGAACTGGCGATTGGTTTTCCGCGATGTATAGCGGCAGTGGTTCAAGAAGAGGTCTCCAAACGTTTTTAATTTGGACGCTGGGCTCGCTGATTATATGGTCATTCTTTTATACTAGTGCTCTCCCTTGTGAATTACCTTTGCCTTGTCCCAGTTGATGTTGTGGTTTTCGGTCCATCGGTGATTACTCAATCCAGACATTGTTACCTCTCTCCTTTGAGTAGCTATACGGTGCTCCTTAACCCTGGTGTCCAGTGGTCGTGTGAAGATTGGTCATTATTTATTTTCAGGATCGCCAAGAGATATTATAATGTTGCAGCGGACTTCGACCAATAATACTAGTTGTAAAGACTATCTGTTTATTTCTACAGGATACCTGGTTACACTAGACTAACTACATCTAATCATTACTATGCTACGTTTTGAACTCGACTTGTCATGGCTACATGTTTTACTCGACTGATGGTTCGCGATTTACATCAGTTATCGAAAGTGTGCCATCAGTCGATTGTTTTGCTATTTCAACAACTGTTTGGTGTACGTGATAATATTTGTAGACATGCTGAATTTAATGAGGTTACCTAGAATGGTTGTTGATGATGTTTTGCTAATAATTGTTTAATTAATTTTCTAAAAGGTGTCATGAGGAATTTCCGTTACACCACCCTTCCTTAAGGAAGTGGGATCCGCGGTAGCGTATTCCACGCAACTTCAAAGTTTAACTAATAATTGCGGAAGTTCCTCTGACTCACAACAGTTTACTTGCTAAATTCTTACATATGTCTTATTCTAAGGAAATTCACTATATGTCCATAAAGTCAAGTCCACTATAATTTCTAACACTTGTCACGCAGTTTTTAATGTCACTGTTCACTGAAATCTTAAGCCTATATTTATGAGTTCGGTTATTTTATTGTAAAGTGTCCCAAACTTAACCTATATAATGGTACATAGTTTCTAATTAGTATTTGAAAACTCTATTTTTATGTATCTTAATTTTTTTTGTATTATTTGAAATTAAGCAATTGGAGTTTCCGATGTCCGGTTCCGTTATAATGTACGGACCTTTATACCATGGATCAAATTTTAACCTATTCTCATTTGTTATGAGAACTTGTTCACCTTTTTGGAATTGTAAGTCCTTCGCTTTAGCGTCGTATGCTAATTTACGATGCCGTTTTGCTGCTTCGAGAGCTTCTCGAGTTCTTTTCAGTGCTATCTGAAGTCTAAATCTTATTTCTTGGTCGTAACTATCGATATTATATAGTGGTTGTAGGGATGATTGACTTAATTTGTCGGGAAGGATAGCCTTTTTGGCGAAAACTAATTCAAAGGGTGTATAATCGTGATATACGCTGGGGGTGGTATTATAACAAAAAGTATAGTATTTAATCCATGTGTCCCAATCGTTTTGCTCGTTATTAATATACATACGGATAAATTCGTTAAAAACTCTGTGATCGCGTTCACAAGTTATTGATTGATGATGATATGGGGTAGAAGTGCTATGTTTAATGTTCAACAATTGTAAGATATTGCGTAGGAGCTCATTAACATATTCCGTACCAAGATCTGTTCTAATTTCTTGCATTGATCCATAAATCAGTATAAAATTTTCGACAATCGCTTTGGCTACTGTAGCTGCTGATTTGTCGGGGATTGGAGTCATCACGATGTATTTCGTTAAGTCGCATTACAAAGTGACTGCATATGCGTTTCCTAGCTCTGTGCGGGGGAATGGACCTATAGTATCTATAGACACTATGTCGAAAGCTTTTTGCGGGGTTGGAGTTATTTGCATAGGTTCTGTGTGCTTAATTTTGGCTTTATTGATCTGGCATTTGTGACAATTTTTGACGAATATTGCTACGTCTCTTGACATATTTTTCCAAAAATATGTTGATTTTAATTTTTTAAGTAAACGCTTTTGTCCGCAATGGCCACCATACATTGGATCTGTGTGGAATTTTTCTATTATACTTGCCTTATCATTTCTGTTGGTAATTAGTACTGGTTTATGACATAAAATTATATTCACATTCTTCAATATTTCTTGTCCCATTTCTTTGAATTCATTCACAGTGTACACTTTAAATATTACATCCTCGAGGTACAATTTTAATTGCAATTTTTCAACACTACCAGCCATTTTATTTAGCTTAGATAGGATTTCTTCTAGGAGAAATCTACCATTGGTTAGGTGCACAGAAAAATTTGAGCTCATTTTACCTTTATGTTTTATAAACATTTGCAATGAATTTGGGAAAAGTTTAAATGATAATATTGGCAATTTCATCAAGTGAACGTTACCTAAGGCTTCGTATATTTTGCAGGCTATGGTGTCTTTTTCGCTTATATCTTCGACTAAGGGGGTATCTAGTAATTTAGCTTTTGATCTTGTAATAGCGAGTATCTGTTCTACGTTTGTATTAAGTCTTTTTAGTTCGTCTGAGTTTATACGCGATAAAGCGTCCGCGACGGAATTGTCCTTACCTTTAACGTACTGTATTTCAAATTGAAATTCTTCTAAGTCTAACCGCATGCGAGTTAATTTTGACGAAGGATTTTTCATGCTGTAGAGATAGACTAAAGGGCGGTGATCTGTTTTGACTGTAAAGGGGTGGTTATAGAGATAACATTTGTAGTGGTTTATTGCCCAATGAATGGCTGTTAATTCCTTGAGAATTGTGGGTTTGTGACTTTCACCTTTTGTGAAGGATTTTGATGCGTATGAGATCGGCAGCTCTACACCTTCGAATTCTTGGGATAATACTGCTCCGCAGGCTTCCTTAGAGGCGTCTGTTGCCAGAATGAAGGGTTTATTAAAGTCGGGATATTGCAAGATGGGGGGGTTAACCAAGGATTGCTTAAGAAAGTTGAATGCTTTTTGACATTCCGTGGACCATAAGAAGGTTGCATTCTTTCTTGTAAGTAAATTTAAAGGTTTGGAGATTTCTGCAAATTTAGGAATAAATCTACGATAATAGTTACAAAATGCTACAAAGCGCTTTACGTCATCTGCAGATTTGGGAGTTGGGAATTTTTTTACAATTGAATATTTTGAATCGTCTGGGAGTATTCCTCGGTCGGTGACTTTGTGTCCTAAAAATGTAACTTCTTTCCTAAAAAATTTGCATTTTCCGGGGTTGAGTTTAAGGTTGCATTTCCGACAGGTTTCGAATACCTTTTTAAGATTGCTTAGATGGTGCTTGATGGAACAACCGATGACTATTAGGTCGTCCATGTAGAGAAAAGCTTTTTCTGGGGTTAAGCCGGCGAATGCTATTGACATCATTCGGCTAAAACTATTGGGGCTAAGTGATAGTCCAAAAGGTAGTTTCGTGAAGCGGTATGAGCCTGAGTCTGTGCTAAAACTAAGGATGTCTCTGGATTCAGTTTCCACGGGAATTTGATGGAATCCTGATATCAGATCTATCACTGAAAACCATTTGGCTCTCCCTAATTGATCTAGGATATCGTCTATACGCGGTAAGGGAAATTTGTCTGCTATCAGTTTTTAATTTAATTGCCTGAAATCTACTACTAAGCGCCATGCTTTCTGTCCATTTTGACCTTTTTTCGGTACTAGCAATATGGGGCTGTTATAATTGGATGCTGAGGGTTCAATAATTCCGTCTGTCAACAATTTATTTACTTGTTCGTTAATTTCGCTTTTTAAACAATGTGGCTGTCTATAAATTTTAGTATATACAGGGACATTGTCAGTTAGTTTGAGCTTCTGCTCGTAGAAGTTATTCGTGGTTATAGGGTCTGTTTCGAGGGAAAAAATATCTGAAAATTCGCTACATAATTTTTCAAGATCGTCCTTAGCTATTTCTGGTATTTCGCTCGTTATCAGCTGTTTAATCAGACTTTTATGCCGGTTAATTTTTGAGTTATTTAATGTAAATATATTGAATTGATCTAAGTTAGTAGTTTCCGGTTTAAAGTTCTTAAGTCTAATGGTATCTGTCGTTGTATTTAGAATTCTGATAATAGGATAATTTGGTGAAACTAATGTTCGTGCGACGTGAATTCCGGGTTGGATTTCGCAGTTTGTTACGACAGCATCTTGGTTTTTAAGGTATTAATTTGCCTATACACTTCACATCTGGGTGGGATAATGATTTCGTTTTCTTCAGTGCCGCTTGAAATAGGAATTGAAATTTTGTGCCGATTTATTCTCAGCGTTAGTGACCAATCATGATAATTTATCATGCTTCCGAATTTGATAAGAAAGTCTCTCCCTAAAATGGCGTGAGTGGGTATTGGGAAATCTGACGATACTATTTGAAAGTCGTGTTTTACTGGTTGTCCGTCGAAAAGGAGTGTGAGTTTTGAAGTACCTAGGGTTTTGTGGATACTTTCAGAAATTCCTTTAATATTGCAAGAATTGTAGCTGTTTATATGGAAATTGGTGGGAAGATAAGATTCTTTAAAAATTGATATATCTGCGCTTGTGTCTATAATAAAAGAAAATGGTTCGCAGTGTTCGTAAGTTTCTAATGGAAGTTCGATGAAATTTGAAAATGATAAGTCTATATTGAAAATTTTTAAACAGTTGTCCCCAATCCCTGATTGGGGGAAAGTTCGTTTCCCTGGTCGTCCTCAGATTCTAGATATCTTACATTCCTTGGACTTAGTCTGTTGTTAAATTGTCTGTTTCGGTAGAAGGTGTTGGAAGTTGTTTGCGTATTATTACCGTTATAGTTTCGGTAGTCTCCCGTCTGTCTTCCGTAGTTTGTTTTATGATGGTATTTTCCTCTATTACCAGATGAGTTTTGCCTGTTAGGGGGTTTGTAGTTGTAGTTACGATTGTTTTTACTCAAATTGTTCCTGTTAAAGTAGAATAAGTCGCTTTCTGCTGTAGCTTGCGGTGTGATATTCGTTAATTTGTCGATGATTTCCTTTGTACTTTTGAATGTTCCGGCCTCTATGATCAGCTTAGTTCTGTCAGAGTTCGCGTTTTGGATTACACTTCTCGTTAGTGTATCTGTGGAATAGTTTTCCGCTACTTCCGATGGTACTCCTTCCATGATGTAAGCTCTTTTTAGTTTGTTGCAAATTACCTCTAATTCGTTTGCGTAGTTGGCGTTGGTTCTGGCATTCTGTTTGAAGTTTGAGAGTTTATTGCCTATTGTTCTAGAGTTCTCAAATTTCGAGTTATTTTTCAGGGTATTATATATGGAGTTTATTGTGTTTTCGGTGGAGATTAAATCTCGTGCTTTACCGGTTAATCTAGTTTTGATATACGCAACTGCTGTCTGTTCATGTTCCCCTACATGTAATTGTAGTAGTTCGAGAGCATCTAAAAATGACTGTAGTTTTTCCGTATCGCCGTTGAATTCTGTGGGTAGTATTTTACTGATAAGATTGAAAAATTCCGCAGAAGACATTGTGAATACCGGCTCCGTGAGCAAAATTTCGTCTTCAACGATACTAATGTCGATTTTCTCGGTACAAGAGATAGGTATTTTATAGTTTACTTCTAAATTCTGGAAGGCTCTAAGGACTTTATCCCTAACGAAAAGAAAATTACGTCTAACTTCTAATCTATCTGGATCTTGTAACGAACTCCAGTGGTTGTCGATTAAACTTGTGTAATTATTAAATAATAGAACTAACTTGTCCGTGATATCTTTTCGAGTGCTAGCACCTGTTGGAATTCTAGTTTTTAGGGCACGTTTGGCCTGCGCGGTTATTTCTAGTTTAATTACACCTAATTGCTCATATAATTGTCGAGGGTCAATTGACATTTCTACACTCTACGTATTGTACGAGTAGCTTTGTTAGAGATTTCGTAAAAAAAATATAATTCGTAAGCACCTCGATATTTTAATTTGCAAACAAAACAAGGAAGTTTTCAAATACCTTACAAGGCCAATGATGACTATGGGTCAGCAAAAATATAATAAATAGAACATTTAATGACCTAGTTATATCATAGGTTATTAACACCTTTAGAGATTAAGTTCATTCATGATATAATGTACTTACTCAGCACTTTCATAATTTCCTTTACAATGTATTATAAGCGTTCGACATTTCTTATATATATATATATATATATATATATATATATATATATATATACATATATACATACATACACATATATATCCTAAAATAAATCTCCTAAAATTCTTAAATTAAGACATAATAATCATAGATACACAATGATATAAAATGTAAAGTAGTTCATTATTAGGGTCACAAGCAATTAAATATTTTTATGTGAGTTACCTTTATAATATGTTATAATGTTCTGTACCTTACAACTTTTAGGGCTGTTGGGCTTGCCTATCTAGAATAGCCATACTTCTTGATATGTCCCTTTTTATATTTCTTCTGTGCATATTTTTAAGTTTTATTAGCAGCATTACCAGGGCTACTGCAGCTATTACGTATAACAATACTCTTACGTCTAGCGGGAAATTATCTTCATTTATATAGACATTGGAATTGACTTCCCCATTGTCGGACGTTTCTTGAGTTTGTCTTTTTGACTGTGTGGTACCCATTACCATCGGCTGAATTATTCTGTCAGAAGATTATGTTCGAGGGCAGGATCGCCATGTGATATTATAATGTTGCAGCGGACTTCGACCAATAATACTAGTTGTAAAGACTATCTGTTTATTTCTACAGGATACCTGGTTACACTAGACTAACTACATCTAATCATTACTATGCTACGTTTTGAACTCGACTTGTCATGGCTACATGTTTTACTCGACTGATGGTTCGCGATTTACATCAGTTATCGAAAGTGTGCCATCAGTCGATTGTTTTGCTATTTCAACAACTGTTTGGTGTACGTGATAATATTTGTAGACATGCTGAATTTAATGAGGTTACCTAGAATGGTTGTTGATGATGTTTTGCTAATAATTGTTTAATTAATTTTCTAAAAGGTGTCATGAGGAATTTCCGTTACAGTCGCTTAGTCTCCCCAATGTAGAAATTGCCACATTCACATGGTATGCTGTATTTACAGTTTTTTTGTACTGTAGGATTATCCGGCTTTGTTTTTGAGGAGCATGAGCACAAAAACAAAGCCGGATAATCCTTTTATCGTTTTTTATTTTACCATTTAACTTGCATGGTCTTGATTGTGAAATAAAGTAGAAAGAGATGATAGATTAGTTTATTTTATTTACTTTTCATTAACTAAAGTTTGTTTTTCTTTGTTTTATTTGGTTAAGTTTTAAAATTGTTATTTTTAATTTTCTTTAAATTGTTTAAAGTAAAAGTGTATTTCGATTTTTTGTTTTTATGATCATTTATGTATTTCTTACGACTGTTGTTGTTAATAAATTTGTTCCTTATGTTCTTCTTCTTAATAAATTTGTTCATATTGACGTTATTTTTGTGTCGTCATTGTAACCCAATGACAATTTTTTATTCATTTTTAAGGCATTTGAGATATGTTCTTAAAGCTTGTATATTTAAGATTTCTTGAGGATAACATCACAATTGCTGGAAGTCTGTATATTTCAAATACTCCAAAAGTTTTAGAGCCTAAATCAGACTCCGTTTTCAGTGGCAAAAAAACAAAAAATTAACACAACTGAAAAAAGAAATTGTAAAGTCTGCAATCACAAATTTAGCATTCACAATTTAACATTAAATGTTTGACAATATAAACTGTTGTAATTAAGAGAATTTACTGCTAATTTGATATATTAAAAATCTAAAAACCATGTGAAGTAACAAATCTTCTTTCAAATTGGCAGCATTCGAAAGGGGTAATCCTCAAAATTTTATGTGGCGCTCCTAGGTACGACTTTGTTATAAGTTAGTGCATTCCCCAAAAGTGAGATCAAAGAATTCTGATGTTCCAGAGATCCCTTTAAAGTCATAAGGGAAAACCTTATGAACTATCCTCATACAGAGTTGCTCAAAAGTGCATCACAATTATTAATTTCATCCTTGATTATTGATAACCAGTAATGGCTGAATTCCATAGAACTTACCACTCGAGTGAAATAGCCTTTTGCTCTCGCTCTGTCTTTCTATCCTTGACACGATATTTGTGCATTGCATGCTACCTCCAAGAGAGTATTTAATATCTCTAACAGGTGAAGATAACCTGATAAGTTTAACGTGATATTCTAACCCAGGAATGACGGTATAACAGCAATGGCATAGAATTAATATTCGGAACCTCTGCACGCAAGTTTTTCCCGAAAATCCTAGACATCGAACTTTACATCCTAGATGTCGGTCTTACATCTCACGTCTTCAAATTTACATTTCAGGTTAAATAAAAATAAAATCTGTTACGACGTCACTAAATTTGTCTATTTGTATAAGATTTACTCATATTTTATTACGACACTATTAATAAAGTATATGAAATAAGAATATGCAATACAATCGGTGACAGAAGGCAAAACACTGGTGTCAATTTATCAAAATCTATGCTGTAGCTATCACCCTATATAAATCCTATCCACGTGCCAGTAACCTTCAAGCGAGCGAGTATCCCTCACTTGAAAATCGAACTTTTGAAACAGAAATAAACATGCTATGCCGGTGCCGATGCCGGTATGATATTTTGATATCAACCTATTAAAGGGCCACATGTCAGGTTCCTGTCTCTACGTTGCACTACCGCCCGCTGTTATCCGTCACGATTCGCGGCACTTACGTTTTCCAACAATGTTTGTATCGTAACAACCCAAAACATATTTTATTGAACATAATTTCATTTCGAGTTATCAATGAACGACATGATACTGCAACCCTGCAATGTCGAATTGACGAAAGTCCATTACTATGACAAAAGTAAAAAGGAACGAAATTGGGCCATACCGACGATATCACGGGAAATCGCCAATAACAATTTCAACAGTAATATCATCATAAAAAAGAATGTTTTCGGGCAAAGGTGGGTGCTTAAAATTAATGACAATAAGAGCGTTAAGAAAAAATCAAAAACGCGAGTGATCCTTTACGTTCTAGTGGTTTGTTCTCTTGTAGTTGCGATTTGCTTTGGGATATTTTTTTCTGTAGGTACGTATAAAAAAACTGGAAATTTCATAATAAGTTTCTAAAAATTAAATTGAAACATGAGATTGTAAATAGTTACAACTAACATTAATAATAGCATATTTGTTTTAACATTTTTTGAATCACGTAATGTAACATAATTCTACTCAAATATATGTCAACTACCTTTTATATGCATCTGCCAATGGAAAGAGGTACAAGAAAACCATGTACCCCAGAATACACTTGAAATTTTACATTTAGAAAACAAAAGTAAAAAATTATATCTGCTTGAATCACTAGAAATTAATAAAAACAAAAATTCTCCTAATCTATTAAACGACCAAACTGATACCAATTCATCTCAATTACTTAATCTTAAAATCCATCTTTAAATAATATTACTTTATATTATTAACATCTTTTGTAAACAATTTCATAAATATATATTTTAACTGACTTATATCCAGCCCACTTCTTCCGAAATTCCCCAGAATTAAAACCTTTTAATCATTTTATTATCTTACCTGTAGTTCCTTTGTATGAAATATAAATGTAGACTTAGCGAAACATATGTCAAATTTAAATAAATAAAAAGTGAAAATTTAAACAAGTGTTTGTTGTTTTTAAGTAATCTCAAATTATAATTGCCCACCATATAATTAATATCTTAGTCCTTATAAATAAAGTGGAAAAATGGTCATTAGAAGCAACATTCTTGCTTTTCTGACTTCGTACCTTAAGAACGAAGTACAATATACTGTAGTAATAACACTGCTTGTTCCAAGGAATTGTTAAACTGCGGAGTGGCACAAGGTTCAATTCTAGGACCAGTATTTTATGTCTTGCATGCAGAGAGACCGAACTGAGTTCTCAGTAAGAGGTATGAATCAGTCAGGAACTGTATGTAGATACTCTATGTTTACTGACAATTTGGCAATAGTTTACAACAATGCAGATTTAGCAAATTTCAATCAATAATGACCTCCAAAAAATACCTTGACTAGCTCAATATAAACAAATTATAAATCAACCAATAAATACTTATATAATGTTTTCACAAAGAAATATGAAATGTCCTAATACATAAATAAACATTTGGAGAAGTGAAATTGAGAAAGTTAATAAGGCAAAATATTTAATAAAAAATTAAATTGGGAAAGTGATTTTAAGCATACGGAAATTAAAATTATACCTGTGATTGGATCTTTATAGTACAGCGTGTAACATAATGCAGTGTAGATATTGTGTCAGGAAATAGTAGTGGTCAGTACAAACTAAAAACTCTTCACAAAGACATATCTATCTTATATAGATAGCGATCTATTCCATTAAGTATTATTTTTTTGGAAATTTCAATACATCTGCCAACCTTGCCGGAAGACTGTGCTGAACGGAAAGTGTAAACTAAAAAGTGAAATGTACTTCAGTGTAAAATTTCTACGATGGCTTTTAGAAATAAATAGTTTTCGTATTCGATAGCTAAAGTATAAAACCTCTTAAGTCGATTTTTCTAAATTGCCCAGAGTAGACAAAAAAAAACGAATACAGTTATTACAATATTAAAACAGATTTCTGATTATTTACCGAGGGGGCTGGGGGAAGTAGCTGCCCCCCTATACCTGAAAAAACTGCCGTGAGCCATTAAAGCTTCCCATAAAATTATTGACTTGCCCCCTCTGGACCAAAAAAATTTGTCCCTCACTCTAAGGCAATTCTTTGTCTAATTTGCCGCTCCATAATCCACAAGCTGGGTACGCCCCTGGATACTAATATGTATAAATTGGTGAATTAAACAAAAAATAGAGAAATTTCAACTTAAGAGGTTTTAAACGTTAGTCATCTATTTATTGTATTAATTTATGACATGATAGAAAAGTCAATATGATATTGTTATAAACTCAGTGGGTTCAATTAATAAATTTTAAAAAACTGACAGTCACTGCACTTTATAGAACTTTTATTTACACGTAAACATCAAATATTTCCAACAGCTGATTCTAATATAATTTACATCGCACTAAACTAACTGACTAAAAATAATCAAATACAAATCGGTTTGTATAGCATACGTTGAGTTTCCTGCTCGTTCTAGATTTTGTTGCCCAGCGTCGAGATTGATAGTTCCTCCTCATTTTGAAGACTCTAAAAATTGATGTTTTATGTTCTTTGAGGTGAATACTGTATTATGTTGCTTGCACCAGGGACGGCGTAGATAAATTTTATAACACCATAAACTCCGTGGGATTAATTAATAAATTTTAAAAAAACGAC
Organism: Octodonta nipae; assembly: GCA_034190945.1. Taxonomy (NCBI): domain Eukaryota; kingdom Metazoa; phylum Arthropoda; class Insecta; order Coleoptera; family Chrysomelidae; genus Octodonta; species Octodonta nipae. The sequence goes on from CM067217.1 coordinate 27,230,702, forward strand.
AGTCACTGCACTTTCTAGAACCTTTATTTACACGTAAACATCAATTATATTTCCAACAACTGATTCTAATATAATTTACATCGAAATCATAACAACAAATAAGCTGACCGCACTAAAATAACTGACTAAAAATACTCAAAAATGGGCCTATATAGCATACGTTTAGTTTCCTGCTCGTTCTAGATTTTGTTGCCCAGCGTCGAGATTTATAGTTACTGCTCAGTTTGAAGACTCTATAATTTGATGTTTTTATGTTCTTTGAGATGAATACTGTATTATGTTACTTTCGCCAGGGACGGCGTAGATAAATTTTATAACAATATGTTTGATTTACTGAGGCATTATAAGGGAATCCTTTTCAAATTAGAGTTGTTTTTTAATATTTGCTTGCTTGAGTAAGCATCTAGCATTAATGATTACTCATTTACATTAAAATTAAAAAAAAACTAAACTAAAATTAAAGTGTAAGGTGTAAGGACCTAAAATGTATCATACTCGAATTTAACAACATAGAATTGAGAAATTTTACAAGTAACAAGGATTGCAATGTTATAAAAAAATCTCCAATAATTCAGTGGTTGTTTATTGCATGCTTAACATTTCCACACTTATATTTTGTGTAAACATAATCAAAAACTTCAGAGTTGCTTCCTGAATGATGGTTAATGAATCTTTACTTTACTTATTCACTTATTGGGAATAACACCACAATTAAAAAAAAACTCTCCTATCTACATCAAAATATTACATTCAAAACAAATAAATATCACCTTACTCTTTTCCATGCGAAACCATAACCTTCCACAATTATTCCCTTATTACTGTTTCATTAATTATGTTGAAAAAATTAATTATTTTTAATTTAAATAACCCTTTATTTGATAAGAATGATAGAGAATGTTGTTTATTGTATAGAAAACTATAATTTTTTGACATAAGTATGTTATATAAGACTTTTTTATTTGATCAGTTCTAATATCTACCAAAATATCTGCACTGCATTATGTTACACCTTGTATAGATGTAACGCTTTTTATCAATATTTTGATACTTAATTCCCCTATGGGGTATTTGTGGACTTGATTATAGAAACACCGATTCATCTGTCATAGAGAAACACTGGTATATTGAAATTCGAGTATACAGGGCTTTTATTTTAAAACTAGCTACCCAAAATAACTTTTAAAATATCTTTAAAAGAAAAAGATAAAAGATAACGTCAATATATATTTATAGGGGGTTTATTTTACGCGTATCCGTCACCTTTAAGTTTCAACACCTAAGCGGGGGTGAATATCACTTCTACAAGTTTAAATACAAAGTCTTTTTTTGCCAATCTTTTGACACATAAAATTTTGAAAATAATTGCCATTTACACCAAAAAAACTTCTTATAAGGGGTTTTTTAGATTTACTGATTACGAATCTGAGAGACAAAATTCAAGATTCAATATGGACGATGAAAATATCCCACGAGACGAAAATTTTGACCACCATCTTGAATTTTGTAAATTCGGGACTAAAAATGTTCATCCGCCATCTTGGATAAGCTATTTTGAATTTTTCAAATCTGACCACTTCATTCATTGTTTATGATTTGTAGGGTATCGCTTACAATTTTTAATCAATAAAACTATATACGCCAACAAATTTCCTGTTAAATCCAAATAATAACTATGGGCATTCTAAGTGTGAAATTTTTTTATTGAAGGTTTATTATTTATTTTACACTGCCAAAAATAGGACATCTTCCAGAAATTAACCATCTTAAAAACTAATCTTCCGAATAAATAAACCATAAAAATCACAATGCCGACAAAAAAAAGGATTCCCGAAAACACAATCGATGGTAAAAAGGCTTTCTTATATTTACCCTAATATCTTTTAAAGAAAATTTATAAAGAATATACACTTTCATTTTCCACATATAGACTTTTTATTTTATCTGCTTCAGAATTCACTTGATTTTTATAAGAATACATATGTATTTAATTTTCTAATTTGGCCCTCAAACATTAACATTAGAGTTTTATTTTACTAATAAACTTTCAGGGAAGCCTTTTATAATCTACTGTCTGAATTTTGACTCTCTGTGCATTAGAAGATAAAGGGCAAAATAGGTCAAGTTTTAAATTATAAATTATTAAATCTGTTATTCAAATTATTTAAAAATACAAATAAAATATATTTTTCAAAATTTAAATAGTGTAGTTTCTAAAGTGGGAATTAAGTCGATGTTTAATATAATGTTACGAAATTTACCCAAAGCCGACCCTGTTTCATTTCAGTACGACAACAAACGCTTTGAGATAAAAAATGGTTCTCGAAAAGACTCGGCACCTGTAGGAGTGATGATGATTTTTACGAGAATTTTCTATGCTGGGCTTATAAAGGAAGCAAGCCACGTTGGAAGTTCAGTTATACCGCGACGACTAGCGTATATGGGAATGTTATTGTCATATTTGAATCAGCTGTTTTAATGTAAATATAGTTCTAGAAAAGTGAAAGTGAATATTAGTTTTATAATTTTAAATTGAACCCACGGACTTTACAACAATAATATAATTGTGTAATTTGTCCCTAAAATTACAATGGGGGTTTTCTAATAATTTTTCTTATAAATTTGAAGTGAGCCCCAGTACCCCTAATTATTTTAAAAATTTTAGGTTGCATGATTTCGGAAATAAAGCGAGAAATGAGAATTTTTTATATCTTTGTGTTAATAGTTTGTAAACACATAATTTTAAAAATATGAAAAATATATATTTGTATTCCTCATAATGAGCCCTTTCATTTGATGTATTGCATGATGCGTTAAAAAATATTTTTTATTTTTAATTAGAAATAATTATAATTTTCTATTTTCCATTTAATTCTATAATTTGCCCCCAATATTAATATTAGGGATTTCTTCGTATTTTTCCTGTAAACAAAAAAAAATTAGGTCTTATAGTTTGGGGAATAAAGGGGGAATGGGTAATTTTTTTTATATTTTTGTTAATATCTTTGAATTTATTTATTTTAAAAATATGAAAAAAAATATACTTGTTTTCGCTATAATTTTTCATTTGATATATAACATAATGCGTTAGAAACAGTTTTAATTTTATATTTTCCATTTAATTCTGTAATTTGCCCCCCAAAATTAAAAGTAGAGGTTTCTCCTTATTTTTCCAGTAAACTTCAGGTCGGACCCTATACCTCCTATTTTTTGCAAAACTTTACGAATTATAATTTCAGAGATAAGGGGGGGATGGGTAAATTTTGGTATATTTTCTTGAATATCTTTTTGATTGTTTTTTTTAATATGAAAAAAATATATTTGTGTTCCTCAGAATGGGACCTTTCATTTGATGTATTACATGATGCGTTTGAAAAAAATTGTATTTTTAAATTTTCATTTAATTCTATAATTAATATTAATGGTTTCTCCTTATTTTTCCTCTAAAGTTTGGGCAACGTTCTATATTTTCTTTTTTTTTCAAAATTTTAGGCTCAGTAGTTTAGGAGACCAGGGGGGAACGGTCGATTTTTTTAGTTTTTCCCCCCAAAAGTACCCCTAAACTTAAAATTTCTTCTTTTAGAATATGTACTCCTGATCACGTCACCAAACTATACATTGATGCCAAATGTCAACTTCTTCCGTCCAATAGTTTAGGAGAAAATTGCTGTAATGTTACAGAGGCAGAAATCCAGAGTGATATTATAAGGGTATCCGTATATCGTATATACGGAACCCTAAAAAGGATTGACGGACAGAGGATGTTGAAGTTGAGCAGATAGCATCTAAGTGATGATCTGTTGGGTATTAGCCATCGTTGATTTAAATATTTGGAAGTCGAATTTTATTGTGATTTATTTTAGTGCGAATAAAGACATTTGTATATAGTGTAAAAATGTGTAATTGAACCCCAGGAATAATTATAATAATTTTACAAATAAATTCTGCCTATTATCTTTATATTTTATTCATCAAATTCTTTACCATAATTTCTTTCTGTTTTTCAGAAAATATGCTATGTCTAAAACATCACACTCATATCAAAACCTTAGAACAAATTGTATACCACTCAAATTCCTTAGGAAATGAAAGTGCATTAGAATCAAGGAATATTTCAACCAGTGACAAAAATTTAAGAGCTGCTCTAAATGTCACTGTAAATGTAAGTACATGATTCTGACTATACTGCAAATTTTAGTCAATTTGAAAATTATAATTTCAGTATCAAAATGAATCGACAATACAAACATTTTGTTTGAAGTGCATTCTTAACGGAGAAGTGTGCATGAAAAAGCACACGCATGAGAAACCAACTTGCGTAAAGCCAATCAATGAAAATGATCCAACGGGCTGTGGTGGTTTATGCAGAATAAACACACATTATTGCCAAATTCTCGACAGCAAAGCCAAAGTTTATCAGTGTTCTCTTCTTAAGAATATCTTAAAGTGTCCAAACAACACTTTTAACTGTGGAAATATGTGTGTTCCTCTTGGGGCAAAGTGTGACGGAAAATTCGATTGCTCAAATGAATCTGATGAAAAGAATTGTGGTAAGATCTCCTAATCGTAGATTTCTAAATAATTTTTGTTCAGTGCACTCCGAATTTAATGTGCTCTCGCTCTCACGTTATGTTTGAAACAAATCTTTTCAATATATCGCCAAAGTAGTGAATGTTTCACTCACTACTCGCGTACCATTAAGACCAAACAAAAGCCACATACGTAATCAAAATTTATTATGTGCTATGCAGTTTATATTTCTTGTATAGTTTTGAGTGAATCCATATTCCTATGTTTTCTAAATTGTAGTCTTAGTAGTTTCAGAGATAAAGGAGGAGAAGTTGGTATTAACGAGCCTTTCGTTTGACATGATGTGCTTGAAAAAAATATATATTTTTCATTTAATTGTATAATTTCTTCCTTGTCTCAAAAAAGTAGTATCAAAATTTTAGTTTTTTATTTCTTGTGAAGTAATATATTTTTAATTTTAATTAAAAATTGTACATTTGGAGAAAAAGGGGGATATATTACATTATACGCCTGAAAAAAAAATTAATTCAAAAAGTAACATTAGGATTTTCGCTTTAATTTTCATGTAAACTTTGAGTGCATTTAAAAAATATATTTCTAATTTAATTTTCTAAAATGTTGCCATTATAGTTATCTAATTAAATTAATAAGCCTCTCTTAATTTTGTTTCAAATTTTGGGCTCAGTAGGGTCAGAGATAAAGAGGGGAATGGCTCAACTTTTATATATTTTTTTCTAAGCAAATTAGTTAAAAAATAAAAAATATATATTTGTGTGAACCCCTTCTTTAGATATATTTTACGGTGCGCTTAAATCATTTTTTTTTCATTTAATTGTCAAATATGTTCGCCAAAATTACGATGAGGATTTTTGCTTTATTTTTCCAAAATCTTCCAGTGAGGCCCTATATGCAATATTTTTTCAAAATGAATACATTACTATCGGGGAAAATAGGCTGGACAGACGGACAGGCACAAGAGTAATTCTATTAGGCTATCCGTTGTGTAGAACAATACAAAGGAACATACAGTGCCAGTCAAAAGTGTCCCGGCCCTCGTATTTCTTACACTAATGAAATTTGGTGGATGAAAATAAACGGTTGCAAACTTCTCTACTAGTAACAGATGACGTAGCAGTAATAGATGAGGTCATCGGACCATTGTGGCCACTAATTTTAAATTGGACCTTAGAGCAAGTGATGCATCTGCATTTGAAAGTTATTGACAATACCTACTCAGCCCAATTACTTATGTTAGGGTATAGGTCAATTTTGAACGGACATTATTATTTCACATTTACACTGTAATAAATTAAAGAAATTCTTCAAAATGTATTCCGTCTAGTTGCCAACATAAATGCATCCAATGAGTAAATTTTTGTCGGGTTCCTTGGATTTAATGTGCCTCCAAAGAAAAAAATCTAATGTTGTCAGGTCCGTTGTGAGAGCTGGTAACGTCTTTTTGCACCATAAATATGCGCAGTAGCACCGTCTTGTTGAAATGTTATTTCCAAATTCCGATTTCATCTGGATTATCTTTCAGAATTTTAAGAATTAGCCGTTCATTTCATTCCGTAACATCACCAGATACGCCTAACCCATTAAGTTTGTATTGAGGAAAACAGGTCGAACTAGGTGGTTTCCTAAAAAAGCCTTCCCAAACATTCACTTTTTCTGGAAATGGGGCATGGTTTTCTTTCACGAAAGATATGCGAATTTGTGTCACTTCAATATTGTACATTTTCATTGATGAAAAAAATACTTTCATCACTAAAACAAATAATTTTTGTGTAGTGTGAATTTCGATTAACCCTATTTGTCATAATTTCACAGATTTCCAGTCTTCTGTCGGGGTTGTCATCTGGAAGTAGGTGCGCAATTTAAAATTTTTAGGTACGGATAAAATTTGTTTTTTACCAACACCCTATGTACTATACTTTGACTAACTTTCACAGATAGACGCAAATTTAGCTGTAGAAGAAGTAGACTTAATTAACTACCATTTGCGCTATTATGTCAATTTAAACTAACTGTTGGTCGACCTTATCATTTGGCATCTTTAACACTACCTGTTGCTTCAAACTTCTGAGGAAGCTTCGCACAGTAAGTCCTCGATCTAGTATGATCCGGGTACATTTCCTCTTTCGACAATTTTTAAGGCAGCTACTACTTTGTCGGTTTGAGTACATACCGTTTTGCCTATGTCTCGTTAAACAATAATAAAACTAAATATTTAAGGTATAAATTTTTTACAAAAACTCTGCAAAGTAGCAATTACTTTAAAATTAATATACGTCAACATTTTTGACTACTAACCCAAACAAAATTAATATTGCTGAGTCCGTATTGTGAATACTTTTCATTGAGGACCAATTACTATTACGTCATTTGTTACCACTCGGAAAGAAGATAAATTACAATAATTTATATTCACTCTCCAACTTTCATTAGTGTAAAAATAACTGTTCAAACGATACTCTGGAGAGAGGGAACTTTTGACCAGCACTGTATAAAGTATATAGACGATTTTTTTAAGGCGATTAAAAATATTTCAAGTAACATAACTTTTCTTTGACGTTTTCAGTGTGTAACTTATCAACACATTTTCACTGCGGTAATTCTACATCATGCCTCGAAAATCACAAGAAATGTGATAGGAAAGTCGATTGCTGGGACAAATCAGATGAGAAAAACTGCCATATTTGTGAGTATGAAAGAATTTTAAATGTTTCTCAACGAACTTTACTTCAACCTTTTTCATCTGATGAATTTACAATTTTTGACAGTTTGAGCTCCGTTATTTTGGTTAAGATTGTATAAATATTTAAATTAAAATATGGCAAATATTTGAAACCACAAACTCCTTACTAATTTTTATGATTAAATCTAGAACATTTTCTTTACCTTTCAATTTTATTGAAACTACAACCGTAACCTAGTCTATCTGGAAGAGATTTATTGATTTATACTCCTGAAACTAAAGTTTCAAAAAAATTTGAATCGCTCTATAGCTGCACTTTAAAATTCTAAATAAATTTAGTTAGGTAAACACTTTCTGATTTCTTCAAAATATTTTCTTCATTTTGATCTTTTGACACGTCCCTTGGGTTATTCTCTTATATCTACAACACTCACAAAATTTGTGTACCTTCGACTTTTCTTCATTATCTCGTGAACTTATCATTCCTCTTGCTATGATTTTTCTGTTACATGACTTGCTAACAAATCTTATTCAGTAAATGTCAGAGGTGAGTGCTGACTGCTTACCCTGTAAAAACTTCTAATAGAGTCTCACACAGAACTACAGAAACAGTAATAGGTTGTATGCAGTCTACCTGGAAGAACAAAGTGCCCATTTTTGAACCTATAGGAATTTATCTGCTGGTCAGTCATACTAAGTTTTTTTATCGGAATTAATGGGATTTTAATAAATACCCTCCGTAACCGTATGAATTCTATATGAACGTAATTTATGGGAACCCTACAATAAAACAAGTGTCTGGGAACCTAATATGTTTTTGACGCTGTCAATAGACATTATATACTTACCTATAGAAGTTTCTAAGTGAAATATTATGTTCTATATTTTTGGAGCAAAAATAGTTTTTGCTTTTTGAAGTTATATCTACAAAAAATAATTTTGGTTTAACACGTAAGCAAACCCGGTAGGTACACGTTTGCTAATTTCTAAATCTTGATTCAGTATGCGACAAACTTGTTCTGTTGCCTTATTCGTATTCCCTGGTGATCAAGTACCATTTCGTTAGTCTTTGCAGTTTTTGATTGTCTGAATCTTCAGCGCCAACTTGTCTTAGATTTACGTAGGGTATTGCCTTTCTAAAACATATATTTAACATCACCTCGACACTCAGATTTCAGAGGAACGATATCCTGTTTCAACAGGAGAGGACAATTTTGCTCTAAATTTACCCAAACTGAGGGAGACTTCTCTATGTTTTTGGACACATAGTCTATTACATTTTTAAAATGTTGGTCTGAGGGATAAGCCCTTAAGTTAAGATTTCCTCGTTTTACTTTTAAAATCACTAGCTTTGATACTTTCTAGGGTGGATGTGTTTCTAGAAGTATTTTATTTACAAAAAACCCTTAGTGGCACAACAATTTGATGTATTCTAAGGATCATCCATACAGCTTGAAATATTTTGAAGATTCCTACGTCCGCCACTAAACGTCTAAACGTGTAATATTTCATGAAACATTACAGAAAAATTTGATAAATATTTAGACGGTATATAGTAATATTTTAGATACATTTTAAAAATATATTTTAGCTGTGAATTATTTTAGAACTAATTTAAAATGTTTCACCCAAATATAGTTGAAACATTCCTATACATACGACAAAAAATCTGTTGAAATATATCAAGAAATATTACAGAATCATTTGATGTTTGCAAAAGTATTTTAAATGCTTTTTTTCGCTAATTTACTACAAACATTTTAGAAATATTTTATATTTAAAAATTATTTTTAAATATTTCACTTAAATAGATATGTTTGGAATATCTTTATAATCTACTACAAAAAATCCTGTGAAATATATCATGAACTTTTGCTAAAATATTTCATGAAATATTACAGGAATTATGGCAATTTAATACTTAGAAAGCATTGGCGTATTTACGGGGAGGGGGCAGTAGCAAATCTATTTGGAATGAAACCATAGAGTAAAAAGATGGGTACCACGTACAAAGTAATCTATTTTACTTGCCCCTCAAATGAGATTACTGAAAAATTAGAGAATAAACCGCTGTTAGGAAGTACATATAGTGCTGTTTCTCTAATTATTTTGACAGATACGGGTTTAATATTTTCTGAGCTCTCACAATTTTTTATACATTTAGTGAAATCTTAAACAGATAATTTGAACTTAGGTACTACTTTCAGATGAATATCATTGCGATTATTTATATATCTGATAGTTTAATCTTAAATATAATTTACTTTTAATTGTAAATTATTTACCTTACATTTCTGATAAATTTTTAGTGACAAGCTGTCCGGAACACGAATTACCATGTTACAACGGTCAGTGCGTAGCCAAAGAAGACTTTTGTGATGGAAAATATGACTGTTTGGATAAATCCGATGAGCCGGAAGGGTGCCAGTAATAAAAGGAACTAGACTTAGAATGCTTCCTCTACCCAGTATTCCTATTTTATATAGTATTAAATTTTTTATAAATATTTATTTTGTTTTTTATTCATATCTTCCCAAAAAAGGTCAGAATAACGTACAGGCAAGAACGGTAGAAGACAGTTGCCTCATTGTAACAAATTTTTGAACTGTACAGACAATTTGTTAAAATAGTATTACTACATCCATACGATAGAGTTTATAAAAGTAAATTAACAATTAACGCTATATTTGTCTATATTCGATTGAGAGTGCTTTAATTGCTTTAAGCCTCCATTCTCCTTTGCAAAGTCATAACAAGAAGTGAACATAATTGTTTATTTTGTAAACAGAAATTAATGTTTTGTAACGGAATTGAGTTAACTATTTGCATGGGCGTACAGAGGACGGCAGAAGCCATTAAATCTTCCCAAAAATTTGCTGACTTACCCCCCATGAACCAAGAAAATGTTCTGAATTGTCCTTCTTGGTAGGACAATTATTTTCCGGTTTGTCCCCCTCTAGGACAATTTTTTTCTAATTTGCCACTCCCTAAAACAAAAGGTGGGTACGCCCCTGACTATTTGTTTGCAATTTGTAAATACTTCGTTTAGATTCTTCGATTCTTCAGATATTCTTCTGACATGTAGCCTATATTTAAAATACCATAAATAAACAACGCATGTCAATAGAACTTCCAGTAACATTTCAATTGTGGCAGTAGCACTGCATAACCCAAAGGAAATGACAAGAAACTATAAGTATCCGTTGCTAGTGAAAAATGGTGTCACCCACACAGCATGAAATATTTCTAAAATATTTTTGCAATATTTCTGGTTTGATTTGAAACATTTCAAAATATTTCTTGAAATATTTCAGCAATATTGCTATGTCCACGACAAAACCCCATTTGAAATAATTCATGAAATATTCCTGCAATATTTTATTAAATCTTTGTGTCATATTTCATGATATATTTCAAAAGATCTTTTGTTGTAGATATAAAAATAGTTTAAATGTATTTTAGTGAACTATTTAAAAATATTGATATAATATTTCATGTTTGTTTTGAAGTATCCTAAAATATTTCAGAAATCTTCGTATTTTAGCTACAAAAACATTTTGAAATATTTCATGAAATATTCTGTAATATTTCATGATATATTTCAAAAGATTTGTTTGCCGTGAGCATACGAATATTTCAGAAATATTAGAGTCAAATATTTTAAAATAGTGCTAAAATATTTGATATCTAAAGTATCTATTGAATTTTTTCCCAAAATATTACTATATTCAAGACTAAAATTCTCCTGAAATATTTAATGAAATATTGGTGTAATATTTCACGAAATGTTTCTCTAAGATTTCATGAAATATTTCAGTAGATGTTTTGTCGTGGACATAGGAATATTGCATAAATATTTTAGTGAAATATTTCTTCAGATATTTCATGCTGTGTGGGCATCCCTTTGTTGCCTTCATGAGCCCATGACAATATCCATTTTTTTGAACCAAATATGAAAACCAAGTAGATTTTGATAGAACAGGTCATGTTATAGACCAAGCTAAACCAATAATTGATAATTTCGGAAATTCAGAGAGATCGAAGGCGCATGGTAAAAAACAGTAGAAGTACGCAGAGTAGTAGTACAATGGTGCCGACTATATGCTGAATGCTGAATTTTACTGTACATTTTGTTAAGTGTGCCACTAAGTTAGCATATATCTCGATTTTTCGTAAGATCTCGCGATTTCTAAGTAAAGTGGTTGAGTATACTTGCGTGAGAGTTATGAGTCATCTTTGCGAACATGGTGATAACTGTCATTCTTTCCTTTTTCTCCTTTTCCTCTATTAATTTTTTCATGTATTTTCGTAAATGATTATTTGATTGATTGTAGGCAGCTACTTCAATGGAATTCTTTGTTAAATATATATAACCACAACAAAGATTAGGAATTGATCTTGTTGAAATTCATTCAATGTTTTTGTTCTAATTGCCCTTGTTACCCAAAAATTACTGTTCCGTTTTCTTTTTTTTTATCTAAAAGTTTTGTACTTAAATTTTCGTTAAATGTTCTTGTACTATTTTCTCGTCCAATAATTTTATTAGTGTTTGTTTCATTCTGTACCAGCAAACTACCTATTTATAGAGGGTTAAGGATTTTGGAATCTTCGAAAAAATCACGTATGTCGGCGAAATATATATTCGACTATCAAGTATCTTTCACTATCTTTCTAGACTTAGCTTACCTAGTCTTAAGTTCACTTAGAATACTTACGTGACAAAGTAAGTATGTTAAAAGCGTAAGCTTGGAAAAACAAAATATTTATATTCAGAAAACATAATTTATTTAAAACTTAGTCAATAAATAAGTTAAAATCAAAAATATATAAAAAATAAAATAAAATTTAATTACAAGTCAAGGCAAAAATCTGATAGAAATTCTAATAGATAAGTAAATTTATCCATATTTCCACCATCCCTTTTGTAAAAATCGACGAATTTAGTTAAAAACGTGGACATGTTCTGAAGAGTAACCTGCAACAAAAAATATTCTTGGGTAGTATTAATAATATACAAAAGGAAACTCTCACAACATTTAGGTGTAAATTATAAAATCAGTAACCAATCACTGTCAAATTTATAAAAGTTAACCTACAGTTCTGAATGTTTATAGGACGTTTAAATTATAAATCCAATAGCATATTAATAGACAAAGGAAGAGTCAGTTAAACATCCGGCTAGAATGTAGAAACAAAAATTATATGTATTTATGTTAAAAAAGTAAAATTATAAGTAAGACATATCGAAATAAACGTATTTTAATTTGTATACATAGTCTCCAGACTAAACTGTCAATTTGAAATTATATCGGACATATTTTTCAAATATTCAGCTGTAAATGTTGATATATTCAAGTAATTTGCCAAATAGCTCTTCTGATTTTGGTATATTGTTTGAACACACGCAATTTTTTTACCAAGTTTTATTTATAAATGATTGGATATTCAATAATTCAGCCAATAACTAACTGTAAATAGCTTCATATTTTTAGGTTTAATAATCCATTAATAAACTCAAACAAGGAGGTTTTTCTTGGATGTTTTTTTTTGTTAATTCTGTAATAATAGCGGATATTTTTTTACCAGTGAATGAAAATAACACCACATTTGCATGTTTCGTGAATGATAATTGTGGCATCTCTGGTTTTTATTTTTTCTGAGTTCTTTGGGAATAACTACCACATAAACTTGAAAGTCTGTATATTTCAAAAGTCCAAACGTTTCAAGGTCTAAATCAGACCTCGTTTTCAATGGTATGAATATAATTATTTTTTTATCAATTTGTATTCATACCATTGAAAACGAGGTCTGATTTAGACCTTGAAACGATTGGACTTTTGAAATATACAGACTTTCAAGTTTATGTGGTAGTTATTCCCAAAGAACCCAGAAAAAATAAAAACCACATTTGGAGTACAAAAACTGTATATTTAAAATTCAAACTTTATAAGGTCCGAATCTGATCTCGTTATTAATGTTTTTATATTCCGAATTATAAAAAATATATAAATTTGAAATTGAATGTTTGACATTATGCAAAGTCATAACTAAAGAATACATGTATTAAGGATTTATAGCTGACAAAAAACAAATATAAATCTCAGATGTAAAGGCACCTTAATGATTTATTTATTTGTTTATTCACCAGCAGAGAGTTACATAGTAAAATTACATCTATTGATCACGGGAGTATTCTAATTAATATATATTTTTTATATAATTAACTTTAATTTCGCACTTTAGTCGGATGTTCGTGGGCTTTTCCTAGTCTATTTAGGGATGTAACGAATGTCCGATTTTCAGTACCAATATTCGCGAATACGAATGCGAATATCAGATTTTTAAATATGGCGCCAAAATTATGCAATCACAAACACATTTAAATCGTATATTTAAGAGTGATTATGTTGAACCCGATATAATGAAATTAAGTTATTTTGGCTCCATGAAAAAATATATCATAAATTGTGAATCGGAATTATATAAATCAGTTTTTATATTCTTAGTACAAATACGTAAACTAGAAGAGCAGTGGTATTTTTGGGGTGTACCAGATATGTAAACACAAAGATTTGGACCCTAACTGCAAACCTTTATTTTTTACACTCAATGCTGTTTTAACAGCTAAGTTCCTACATTCATAAAGTAAACTGAAAACAATACTAAAATTTAGTTACTAAGTCCAGTAAATAAATTGTATGTTTTATGTTTCAAAGAAGAAATGTTAAATTTTTATGTTGAAATTTTTATATATTGTTTATGTGACAAAGTGTAAGAAGTTTGTTGTTGTTTTAATTAAATGTATTTTTTCCAAGTTTTGAATATAAAAAAGTTTTGCATACTAACATCAAACCTTTATTTAAAACACTCAACGCCGTTTTAACAATTCTATGTTGTCATCTTTATGGAGTAAACCAAACCTTTGGTTTACTTCATGAAGTAATATTATAAACAAGTTTGTTGTTTTTATTAAACAGAATAAATATCTTGTTCATGAGTCAAATTGAAACTACATATTATACATAATGAAACTGACATAACTTACTTTTAGTTTATTTAGTTGTATATTCATCCCCAGCAAAGGGTAATCTTAATGTTAGTGGCACCTACTGACAGGATAATTTACTTGGCAGATTCAAGTAAATATTTACTGGAAACATAATATGTCAGCAATTACGTAGAATTTTATAAGTTTTTAATAAACATTTTAATTATAAATTCTGAATAAAATATTATTGACTTACTAAAGAAGAGATTATGATTGTTGAAGATATATTATATGTGCCGCGTCAATATATTACACGCAATAGATTTCAACAATGTGAAAATTTTGAATCAATTTGTAATCTATAGCTATTTTCATTTATCCTCTGTAAAATTAAGAGCCCCTTCTGAAAAATGTACATAACAAAAAAAAAAAACTTAAATGATGTCCTCTTTTTCTAACATATGCATTTCATATTACCGGACAGAGAGAAACATTAGATTCTTTCAACTACTTACCTGTGACAGAATATTTTGCATGAATATACTCAATATAAATTAATCCTGCCAATAAATTTAACTGACAAGTAGTTACTTGACACTTTACTGTTAGGTGAATATACCGGCCCTTAGTATTTAAAATGTAATTTAAGTGCATCTAAATACCAGAATTATATTTTTTATTAAAGTTATAATGAAGTTTATGAGGTACTTGCTTGGGCAAGTAAGAATCAATGATCATTAAACAGTGGGCAATTTACCTAGTGAGTAACATCAAGACTGTATCACAATTAGAAGATTTTTCTTAAAGTACAAATAACATAACTGAAAATTTTAAATCTCAGTAATTGCATAGATATATTATTCGCAAAAAATTCGCATATATAACCGCGAATGCGAATATTAAAAAACATGCGAATATTCGCTAATGCGAATGCGAATATTCCTTACATCCCTAAGTCTATATATAAAAAACGGCTTTACCTATAATGCCATTGTTGTATCTATAATAACAACTACTAAAAATTTCTGGTAATATGTTCATTTCAATCGAGCTACAATAAAAAATACTAAAATATTACCTTGTCCCAATCTTCCTGATAGAAAGATGTACATTGAGCTTCAAAATTATCACATGAAAGTAAATTAGCCTTTACTATAAAAGCCACCAAACGTGCCATATTCGTCCAAACAACTTGATCTGAACAAGGTTGGGCCATCAGCGTAATATTTCTAGGAGATAACAAGTTCTTAAATAAATCGTCGGTATTCCCGTTAAATTCCTGCCAAACTTTAACAAACTGACTCAAAATAACTTCTTTTTCAGCTAAGTCAGATTTATGAACAACTGAAACAAAGAAATTTAAGTACAAAATTACAGAAATGCTGTCATACAATTTCTTTACTACAAAAATCAATAAAAAAAATAATAAAATAAAAACTATTTTGTCAAAATAATAATGTGAACAGAAATTATAAATCTCGCCTCCTCAAAATTTCATCAGTACTAATGTACCTCAAATATCTTGGCCCGGTACCAGTCAGTATTATGTTTCGTCTCTGGGTAGTTGGCCTCCCTAGTGTGTTTATTTAAATTTTATCAAATATATTTTTATTTATCCTAACCACCTCATTTTCTCCCCATTACCCTTCGAAAATGGCATAGTGATCGAGCGAAAAAAACATACTAAGTAAAAGGATAATAAATAATTTAAAAATTACAGACCGATCAGCGTATTAGGTCACATTGTCTACAAATTGTATAACCACAAATATAACAAATGGGTTAGAGTTTAAAGTACCAGAGTTTTCAAAGAAAATATAAAACTAAGGACAACCTTCCAGTGACGGGCCCACGAAAGAGCTTCAAGGAGCGATCTCGTACTAAATATAACCAAATAAAGGCTTCTTTATACTATTGGACATCATACTTCATGGGTTAGTTTACTACAAATTTTCTGGTTATTTCATTACAAATAGTCGACCTCTGGTTTAAACCGTTAGATGTTACTTGCTTCTAGCATCTCGGAGTTAAGATTTCATCTTCCAGTTCTAAACTCACTAACTGGGAGACTCTCGAGGCTATACACTCTCTCAGTAACTGTTCATTCCTAATAACGATACTTTTGCTAGTGGAGGTTAGTTGACGATAACTAAGTTATTATATCACAAATTCCGAATTATTGGTAACTGCCCTCTAGGAACAAATTTAATATGAATCACAAACTAAACTACTTACATGTGAAATTAAAATCAGGCTTGAAAACAAACCTTTAGAAAACCTAATATATGTCAAATATAGTAGTAGTGATTCCATCGAAAAACCTCAAAAAATTAAGTTTAGCATCATGAAAAGGAAGCTTCTATGTTTAAAATTGAGATCAAGTGACATGGAAAAAAATAGTAAACTCCAATAATTACAAAATGTCAAATAGTATTTTCAATAGTTCTCAATTTTAACTTCAATTAATTTCCATAATTTAATCAAACCCAAACATTAGCTCTTAAAGAAAAGTTTAATAATAAGAAACTTTTGCTTACCTAACAACATCGAAAAATCAACCAACAGGGTACAAATGTAGTGATTTATACTATCATTAACATCACACCTTTCAGTTAGTGTAATAAAAGCTTTATTTAAGGCATCCAAAACTACTTCTTGAGTAACAACTAGAGCATTTTCTAATACATCGACACAGAGGCACTGAAAAAAATGTAATAATCATAATAATAAGTACATGAACCATAAAATATAGTATGTATATATTAAGTTCCATACTAAAAAAATCGTACTAATTTCATTACCGGATCTTTTCTGATTCTAAACCTTGCAATTTTTTTTATTAAGATTTCAATAGTATTTTTCATAAATAATAAGTCAATTAAATGAAAGGAGTCTAACTCAAAATAAGTACCAAAATTGTTCTTAATTAATTTAAATATAAAGGTTACTTGAATAATTTACCTCCTTATCATTAAACAAATAATATTAGCATTTTTAATAAATACCTTTAAAAAATAGTAAAATAAAAAATAACTTACCTTAATTAATTCTAGTAAATGAGCAGCACTTAGACAGTTATCATCGTGTTTTTCCCTATTTCCTACGGAAGAAAGCGCAAAGAGTGCTTTACATTTCAAGTTCTTCTTGTCCCCTTTCCGATTTTTTTGTAATTCTAAATTAAAGTCCTTCATAAAGATCGATAAGTTTAAATGTGAATCATTCCACTGCTTAATTCTGTCTTTGCACATTCTTACTGTTATTGAAATGCATGTCGTTTTCGTCTGAATTAGAGTGTCGATTGCAAGCAAACTATCGATGGTTATTGGAATTTTTTCCTTGATTATATCTGATGATGTTTTGTTACTTTGTTCCTTTAATGAATCCAGGTAAGATTGTGCCAAATGAGCTGCCCTTACTTTTAAAGGCTGAAAATTATGAGTTACATAAGAAATCGAAACACTAAGCTAGGCTTTTTTAGTTTCTATATGCAATATAGAGTTTAAGAGTCAACATTACGATTAAGTAAAATAAAAATAAACATGGAATAAATGTTAACTAAATCATAATTCGGGTACCGACAACTTGAATACAGTAAAACAGGTTTCTGTACATATTGAATACTGTCAATGGGAATATCGTGAATAACTACCAACAATCATTATTTGATGGGTAAATCATAATTATATAAATAAGAAATGTAGGCCTTATAATTCTTAATCGGCAAAAATCGTGAGTGTACGAGAAATTTGAAAAAAAATCGTAGATTGATTTCGACAATTTTCGAACGGACATCTTCAGCGATACTGACGTGGGTAATACCTCGTAGGCTCGAGTGGGATAGAACCAATAACATTCAAATAGATTTGGTTTCACACATCGTAAAGTCAGAACTATATTCTGAGTTTTAGATCTTCTTTCATAATGAAATAGTTTTGATGTTTATAAATTTCCATGGCTTCCCGCTAGAGCAGAGTAGTTACTAGCATATGGTTGACAATCCATTGGTGTATTGGTAAAGTATAAAGTGATTAATCACATCCCACTGCCATTTTTGCCTCCCTCGGGAACACATAAAAATGTATAAACATTATAACAATTCCAATAGAAAAGGTTTAAAAAATAATAAAAGGTTTTCGCTTAATTCGCGCGAGATCCGCAGACTCTGCCATGTTCTTAGCCATTGGTGAATCAGGATATGCCATGTTCCGAGACAGGATTACATACTAGTGGTCCACCGCCCGACTGTTCTATTCTAGTCAAGCATTCTAAGAGATATCACCTACGCCTGCAATGTTGAAGACATCTAACGCAGTTGCAAAAAAATCGCCGTTACTTATGACTCAGTACGACTCTATCAACAGCGTGCGGGACAAAAAGAACAAAACTAGTTCATAAGCAGAACGAACAACCAGAAGGCCAATCGACTGATAAAAGTTATCAACAAAAAAAAGAAGAGCCAAGCAAGATGTTATCAATCAACATAGAGAGGCTATAGAGGAAGATCATAGAAAAATCCAATCGCCCTGTACAAACATGACACATAGTAGCATGAAAGCGCAACTGGATGAAGGATAGTCCCTTTATGTTACAACACAATTAATTTTAAAAATTATATTTGTATTTTTCAATCTACATTATATAGATAGATTATTAATATTAAAGATCTTCGCGTACATAAAGAATATGATAATATATTTAAAATATTTATTTAAAAAGTATTACCGTGACATGATACAGCTGACTCCTTAAAATAAATAACAGCTTTAGATAACCTGATGTGTCATAATCAATCACATGATTTTCCAGTACATGATCTCCTCTTTTCATCTGATTTAGATTAAGGTACAATTCAAATATGAAACTTTTAGCATGATTCTTTTAATCCATCCCCTCTCTCCAGTCTCTCTCTTTACTTTTATTTTCTCTTTAATATCTTTTTAATTAATTTTTATTTAAATATATTTGTGTTCCTCCCCTTTCAATATATTACATGATGAGTCTATAATTTGTTAATATCTATAAAGTTTTCTATATTTTCCAAAATTTTATAGTATTAACTTTTTTATTTGTTTTATTATTTGGACCACTTTCTATAAATGTAACTATGTGAGTCACCGTATACTCTATGTATCATTGTTTCCTTGGACGCAACTGATGAAGGTTCCCGATCTACATTATATAGATAGATTGTCTTGCATGGTTCAACTGACTTGTTTAGAAACCATGTGCAATCAAGACATATCTTCTTTTTTATCTGATTTAATTAAGCTGGTATGATCTCACAAAGTAACTAAGTAACTTCAATAGCTTCTGTGTACTTTGGTCTATTCTGAATCACCCTGTACTATCGTCATCATATCTCACCTGTATAGGTACATGACCTCGTTTCGTATACCTATTCCATTTATGCAACTACTGTCTACTCTATATATTTTATTAGGATATGCAACTGCTTCTTAAAAAATAATATGACGTCCTATAAAAATATGATGCTTATGCATGTCTGAAGCTGGTAGACAACAGGTTTCCTTGGACTTCCATGTTTGAAGTGGTTGATCTCACAAAGTTTCGTTGTCTCAGAAGGTAAATTTTATTAGGAATTAAAAAATTATTAATAAAATGACAGCGTTTTGACGCAAATTTTAAACTTATATTGGCTTTTTGTATAAAACCTTTGCAAAATAGATTTTTTTAAATAGGTTGGTACTTCTGAATTTATTATAGCAGTTTTTCAGTCACCGGGCCTATTACAACTAAATTGTAGCAACTGTAAATAGAAAATATATATGGGACTGATCGAAATCAGATTCCAATGGACAATAATTTAGAAGAAAACTTCTAATCCCATGAATGTATAACACAACTACAAATTGAAGTGTTTTCACACCTACCCCTTTCTACCAACAAATGTTACCAAAGTTGGCAATATATCTCTACATGGTAATATTAAAATAATTTGTTATTTACAAATGAACACAAACCTCATTTGCACATTCTTTACTTTCACGAGATAACTTCAGTAAATTCTCCAATTCCCTCAAAGCCATTCGTTTAAATTCTGGTACAATGTTGTGACATATATGCTTCACACAAGTAGAAGCAACCCTTTCACTAACAAATTCCACAGTTTTCCTCACTGAAACCGGTTGTCCATTGAAAAAGGCGTCTTCCAGTTGTTGCTGTAAACATATCATTGAATAAATATCTCTTTTTGACTGAAAATGTGCTTACCTCTATTTTCTTTTTAGTTATTTGCTCCGCAGACTGTAACGTTGTAACAGGAGTTATATGTTTTACAGTGGTATTATTGCTTGAAACTTCTGTTAATAATAGTTTCTTTATCTCTTCCAAATACGGGCAAAAAGTATACAAAATATTTTGATCCACCATCAGGAGATCATCTAACATTTTCTCTTTATTCTCTTTGTGTTCTACGGTAATATCTGCCACACACAAATTAGTAAAAAATTCGATGTCGGGAAAATGTGCGAGTTCAAACAGCCACCCTAAGGAGAACTTTATCAATGAGTTATTATATGAACCGTTTTTCACATAGAGACTGCATTTCCTATACAAAAGAAACAGTAACTTGTGCACGGAAATATAATATGGTAACCGTAATGTCACAAAGTCAAGCATAGCCAAATATTCTGAAATCCAAGGAATTGTCAAAATGGTATGACGTTCATCTATTGACCGAATAATAAGTTGTTTTATATCGAGACATGGTAATACCTGAAATACAGAAAAAATGATGTTGCTATTTGTATAGATTTCGCTATGTTTAGATACAATGTTACACAATTTGATTGCAAATCTGTAGACGCAAAATAATGTGGTTCTAACTACCTTCTTTCTAAATCAGTTTAGAAAGTTTAAATCAGTTTACTGTTCACAAAGTTAGGTATTGTCACAAGTAGTGTTGAAAATTGCAATACTCTGAAGAACAAAAAAAAATTAACATCTTGAAGACCAAATATTTGTTAAATTATTTAATTATGTAAAGACATATTAACACATTTTAATACTAGTTACTAATAGTTAGTAATAATAAAGACCAAAAAAGTTTGTTCACAATAGATGAAGTTTCCAACCTACCATATCCCATACCTGTTCATGGTGGACAAATCAGGTGATCTTGATGGTCATTCATGGAACCCTAAGCCAGATTGTTGTTTGAAAACCACTGTTGTCACTAGAAGTATGAGGTCTGGCATTATCCTGTTGAAAGGCTGCAGATAGTATGATTTGTAGGTAGTGATATAAAACTGGTTTCAGTACTTCATTAATATGACGACGACTGTCAGTCAGATTGTTGATGAAACCAGATGTGACCTGCTTTCCATAAATATGACGCCTCGTCGGCGCCATACTACGTCACTTTGCTGTCTGACGTTCAACAACAACAAACAAAACCTGGATTCCTCACTGAAGCTTATGACATTCCACTAGTCATTCCATTATTGTCAAATTCTACACCACATGAGGCTCTGAGTCTTATCTTATGGTGTCAAAGATGTTTGCAAGCTCTGAGCCAAGCAATCGTCGATTAAGGTATACGGCCCCTTCTATTTCTAGGAGCAATAAGTTTGACACAACGCAAATCATGGCCTTGTTATACTCTAGGATGCTCAAATCATGTAGAACGCTGATAAATCATTGGACCTAGTGCCGGAACTGGGACGGTGCCAGGGTCGCTGAGGCACCTGGCACAGATCTTTGAAGGCAGAAAAATGACAAAGACCAAGTATCATCTAGGTAGTGGGCATTTTTTAGTGGCCATGTGAAGCAGTTATAGCAGCACTCACTGAACACATAAAAGTCTAGTGTTCTGTTCTGATTGGATTATTGGCATTTTTAATTTGGAATGAAATGGCAAGAAATCCATAAAACTTTATTAAATTGATTTAATATCTCATAATTAGTTTCTTTTATCTTTGTTGTTTTTAATCGTAAACAAAGTTAAAAACAGGAAAGAATCTGATACAAAAAAATTGTAAAATATTTTGTTTGGGGTGAGCATTAAAAAGAAACACATTTGCTTTTAAATAAATATTCATATACAAACTGATGAGTTTTTTTGTTCTCCAGTGCAACTGCAAAGATACTAATTTGGTTCAACTTTGATCCAAATAAATCATATATTATTTTTGAAAAGACTATTTAATAAACAAAATTATGGATTGCCTACAAAAGCCATTTCTAAACTTGTTTTAATATCTCTACAATTTTCAGTCATGGTGTAGTCAGATTGCTATTTTATATTAAGAGAATGATCTAGATTAATCTAGAACATTCCTCAGTCTATTCTGTTTGAAACTTACTTGTTGCCTTATACTGATGTGGGCTTGAAGTAGATTTTCAGAATAACTAGTTACATCACATTTATATGGTAATGATTCAACAAAACCAAGAAACTTTCCCAAAACTTTTAAATAGTTTATACAAGTTACAAAAGATTTTTTTGTAGAAACATCAACACCTAAAAGAAAAACCAATAAATTTAATATAAGTATCTTTAAAAAAATATTTGATAAATTATCTTACCTGAGTCTTCATAATCATTTGTTACAAACTTTGTGTCATTAATTTTAATTATATCTGCAATCAGTGTATCACAGAGGTGTCTGTTAAAAAAATAATTTGAGGCAACAACTATGAAGTCTTTGTAAAATTCCTCATATCCCATAAAAGTTGGCAGAGCATTCAAACCATTTGATGACTGTTTGGTAATCAATCTATTTTTCAGTCTATTTAATTTATCTGCATTAACATTAGGTAGAGAAGATAGTAAAGAAAAATCACTTTCTACAATATCTTCATCCTGGAATGTATTAAATAAATTTTAAATTATTTTTAAATCTGTTAGCAACATTTTCACTCAACTTAATATTACTGTGTTATTCAAATAATTCAAAAAAAAACTTTTAAACAAATTAGGTCAAATATAAAGTCTAAAGAATCCATCCTTTCCCTGGTTCAACACATCCAGACAAATTTAAAATGTTAAGCAGCAAAGATGAATCAGAAGTGCTGGAAGTACTTTCCCTAAAAGACAATTTTAGCATGCAAAAGGCACTTCAGAGTTTTTTTTTAATATTTATTACTCCAAATCTGATGAAAAACACAGTAAATATTTTTGATTTTTTTGGTTACTATGTTTCTCCAGAATTTTCTTGTATTATAAACCTAATGAATTTTAGAAATTCCTTTTTAGTCACTGTTTTCCACATGGAACAACACAGCAAATAACTTAATAGTTCAAAAATCGGTATACTTCTGCATTAAGGAAAAATAGTCTTGGAATTGAAATTGCTAGTTTTTTTCAAATACTGACAGGCTTTTGATGATGAAAGATTCACAATATCAAATTAAGTTTTTCTCATGTTACTTAAATAATAAAATATATATTAAATAATCTATGATGCTTTAGGTTAAGTATTCTTTAGATATCCTGTCTAAATAATAATTTACACAGATTTATGAAAGATCAAAGATCTTACTGGCAGGTAAAATAATGGCACATAAGTTACTTATTGTTAATTAATTAACTGTCAGAATTTACTAATATGAAATGGTATGTTAAATCAACCCAAAAAAATTGCCAAAGATCACAGACCATAAAGTGGTGTGTTGGGTATGTAAAGACAAATGTGAAATAAATGTGTATTCCTTTAATTTGCTTTATAACTTTATCTTTGTCAGGTGCATTGGCTTTCTGGGAGTCTAGAGGACACTGAGTGTGGGTATCACTTAACCACAGGCAAGAAATGTCAACTTTCCTCTTTTTGCTTTCTTCCTAAGTTCATAACAAATTAATAAAAAACCATTTTCTGTATAGGTTCGTTTTGAAACATATATATATATATATATATATTGGATGCTCTTACTACTAAGCAAGTACATATTTGTAATTATCTATTATTTTAAATACTATAATTAATATTATAGCAAATTCAAGACAATTTTTAATTGAAATATGAGTGTTGCACATAAACAGAATATGTGGTGACAAAAACCTTCACACTCCTTGATTACAACATATCCTTAGCTGACAGCCTTAGTCTCAAAAGATTCATAACTGTTTACAAAAATCTTCATGTTCAAGGGGGTACCCAGCTTTTGGTTTAGGGAGGCGAAAGTCAGCAATTTTATGTTAATTTTTAATGGCTCATGGCAGGTTTTTCAGGTCAGCTTCTGTCCCCCCCTTGGTAACCCCATGTTCATGTTACTAACACACTGAAGCAATCAAATATGAATTATTTCAAATAAAATATATATTTAATTGATTTAACAGTTATTAAGAGCTAAAATCTTTAATATATATTTGTATTATGATCTAGGTAATGAATAATATTAATAATGGTAGTGAGTTACTTACTTTGTGATATTTTCCGCAAGTATTTAGTAATTGCTCCTTGAACAACCTGGTAAAATGCAAAAAATTTGTAGGGTCCCTCTGCAAAGTCAGTAAGCTCTTTATTTTTCCAGCTAGACCTACAGAAAAATTCCATCCAGGTTGCAGGTGACTTATCTCCCAAATTCTTAAAATTTCATAAAACAAATCTCTCTGTTTTCTAAAGGCATGGAAAGTGGATTCAGATGGAAAATTGTCTCTATTATCAGTATCTAAATTAAAACACACATTTGCATGTTGCAGATTGTCAGATAAATCTACAACTCTATCAAATATTGTTTCAGATATCTTTCGGAGTTGTTCAGAAAATTTTTTCGAAAAAGATTTCAATCGTTGATTATCAGACAAGAGAATCAAAGTTGTTTTGTCAAAATTTTTCAATATGTCTATTTGAGACTCAAGGCATTTTGTAACAAAATAAATTATATTATGTATTGAGTTAAAATATTGAGAACAAGGTGCAATTTTTTCTAATTTGCATTCATCTCTGGCATGCAAATTTAAAAAACTAAAACCATTTGGTAAATCTTCAGTTATTTGGTCATCCTTCAAATGAACTTGTTTTTGTGTAAGAATATTTATTAAAAAATATATTTCACTTGTAATATTTAATACCAGGGATTTATTTAAAATTGTAATATACACTCTTGAGATGTTGTTCAGTGCAGTTTCATTACTAACATATGCTCTAATTGCATCCATTTCCTGCCTTATACTTGGAAGACATGTAAATTTTCTTGACAACATTGTCATTGTGTGTTCTTTTAAGTTTATATTTGATAAAACTTTACGCCTCTCTTCAACAAGAAAGTTTCGAGTTTCATTGCAATCAGATGAATGGACTTCCTTGGCATTGTCAAAATCATCAAAACAATTTACAGTTTTCCTAAATTCACTAACTTTTTCTGTCCTTAGAGAAGTTGGTGTAATTCTTTTAACTGGCTCAATAATTAAATGACCCTTCTTATTTTTCTTTTTTGTAACAGGTGTGCTAACAATAAAGTCACTTAAACATAATGGTGAAACTTTTTCATTTGGTTTTTGTGATAAGTTTATTTTTCTTGGTGTTGAAAAATCATTGTGTTTTTGGAATATTGGTGACAAAGGACTTAAGTAAGTCATATCTAGCAATGAATCTGACTGAATTTTGGATAGTTTTGGTGAGCTGAAACTATAGTTCTCCTGGTTGGAGTCATTTAAAGGTGATTTAACAAATTTATCTATGGGAAAACTTGTCGATTTAATGAGAAAATCTCTGTCATTGTTCTCTTTTTTCCTATTAACATTTAGATCATCTTTTGTAGATTCCAGCTGTTTTGGAGTACTACATTTCTGTTGATTGATCTCATCACCATTCCTGAAATGCTATAATATATAAACTTGATAAAACATTGAGCATGAACTTACCATAAGACTTCTTCATGAATGAAATTTAAAAAATATGTTACAAAATCTGTTCGAGAACATTTGTAATTTAATTGCTCGAATTATATTCATCCTAAAATATAAATAAATAGGTTTGAGGTTAGGTTCTCGGTTCAGATACAAATTAAAATACCTTGCTGTCCTCTGATAACCATTTTACAAATGCATTAATATCAATACTTCCATTGGCCACTTTATATAACATATTTGAAGTCATTTTTAATTTATAATGAGCATTTTGTGAAAGTATTAAAACGATTTCAAAATGTCAAATCCATGGCGGTAAACGTTTTTCTTGTCTATGACGTTTTTATTTAGCCACAAAACATAAAATCCCCAAGAGCAGACCACAGATCATACCAGAAGAAAAATAATTAAGATTTAAAATTGTATGATTTATTCCAATTTAAACAGAAAATATAAATTAACCCCTTTCCTTGTAAACATCTCACACATTAGAGTGGCTTTTACGGTCTACGCATAATTTGGAGGATTCGTTTAAGTTTAAAGTTTATAACCAATCTGAAAATCTTTTGATTTATTGTTGGCACTACTGGCAGCAAAAAAACCCTACATTTGAAAGTTAACTGACATTTTAAAGTGTGATGTCTGTAACGACTGTGGATTGATATTAGATTCAAAATTTTGAATATTCTAATGGCTTATATTAATTTTGCAATTCCTGGAAATAAAGCAGATTTGCTATCAACTTCTGGCTTTTATACTGTTGAAGATGTTACTGGGGTGAAATCGCTACCATCCGAATTAAAAAGTAATATTTTTTTCATATTAATTTTGGTGTTTATTTTTTTAATTTCTAGATGCCAAAATTTCGCTACGCGATGTTGGACCAGAATTTATTCTAGATTCGTTTGATATTTACTATTCTGTTTTGCATCATGCAGAATCTGTTCCAGTTGATATAATACACAAGGCTTATGAAGACCTACACAAAGGTGAGAAACAAATTTAAAACTTTTATGTTCAAAGAGCAAGTTCGACTTGGAATTAATCGTTATGAAATACAAAAGATAAACCTCTATTAACCACTGAAATAACGAGTTTCAATTCAAGCTTTTGAGAGAAAAGTTTTATGGATTTTCAAATTAAGTTTATAAATGAGAACAATGTGTTTGTAGCATTTATTTGCACTAGTGGGATTGTCTTGCAGTATGTTTGTACAAAAAACATTCCCAAGTGAACTGAAAAAAGTCACCCTTGTTAATAAACTTCAAGTTAAGAATATACTATTTAAGTCATCTATTTAGTATCAATACCAGTGTTGCTCTTTATTTAGGAAAGTATGCAGAGGAAGAAAGCTTTTTATAGTGAATAAATCAATGACTTTAGTTTTAATGATCTCAATACAGAATCATCTATTATGTTTGTATCTTCTAAGATAGGCAAATTTTCAAATCTAGGTACTGTTTAATATTTTAGTTGTAGAAGTGTGTTAAATTTCTCTAACTTCAAATTTACATTATTGGTAATAATTTAGATTATTAGCAGTTAAGGATTTCTTTTTTTTTCTGGAATATAAAATTTAAATTAGCTTGTTAAATGGAGGTATCTGCAGAATGGTTATTTCAAGTAAAACTGTGACTGTCACCACCAAATATGTAAATATTTACTGCTATTTCACTTTGTCTGATTAATTATGAACTATTTATCAGACAGTGATTAGATGTAATTTGTATTCATTTTAAGTTATGTTTCATTTATGGAAACTCATTTTTGTATTTGATCAAGAACAGTCCTTTTGTTAGAGAGAATCATGCAAATAGCTTTGGTGTAAGTATATTTCTCCAGCCATTTATCAAAATTGTTATTCATAAATTTTCCTAATAAACAAGAAATTATTTATCAAACAAGGTCACAAAATATTTATTCAAATACAAAAACTGAACCTATATCGAACATTATCTAATTTCTAAAATAAACTAATTGGACATGGACATTGTTAGGAATTCAAAGCTAATTATTAACTTATTGCAGCTGTTTCAGAACTGAATAAAGCTCTGGGTTTTTTGTTGGAGGATAAAGACAGTCTCAATGATGAAGGAAAATTGAAGTACCTGAACATATTGAAAATGCTTATGTATGTTTATACTCAAACAATACTCACTATAGAGCAACAGAACATAACAAAAAATGATCAACTTTTGAGGGTTCGGAAAAAGTCAGCCAAAGACAAAGATGAATATACTTTAGACAAAAATAGTATCCTGCTCTTGCTAAATAATATAATTCAGCGAGAAATATCGCTGTTTTGGGATCCACCTGTTGTTGAAGAAAACTTTATAACATTAATATCAGGACTGTGTTATGAGTTTCTTCAAAATCCCACCATCAAAAACCAAAAGGAAGAATTGGCTGAAATATTCAATATACTTGGGTATTTGGTCAAAGTTTACAATCATGGGACATCTTTTGTTGTCAGAATTACACAGCTTATCAAGCTTCATGAACATTTATTGCATTGCTGTCCAAAAGGCTTTCAGCAAATTGTTGAGACATTTAATTGCAAAGGATTGCTGCATGATATTATTGAAGAACTAACAGAATGGCAGACTGATGACAAAAATACTGACAGTCAGGTAAGCAATAAAGTAGAAATAAGTAATAGTGATTTTATTTTGAACAACCCGATATTGGGATAATTCATATGGTTTTTCCTAGATTTACTGTTACAACTTGAGATTTCTGAAATATCAGAATTTTTTGAGTGTATTTTTGGCAAATATAACAAAGTCATGCCTAAGAAAGCCACAAAAAACTCTGAAGACAGCTCTGAAAAATTCTACCAACTTGAAAGCAATTTTGTTATTTTCATAGGTCATGAGAATTTTTTGTGCTGCCCCTATCAAATTAGAAATAAATTTTCTTTTTGTCAAAACTTTTAATCTCAAATTGTATATTCTATAATTGACATTGTGAAGTTTTATTTTAACTTATTTAATTTCATATGTTATTTTATTGCTATTGACAATGGAACCTGATTTAAACCCTGAAATTCTATAATACATATTGGGAGTAAATTTGCTTAAAATTAGGTTGTTAAATAGACTTTTGACCAACCTTGCAGTTATTTTTATTACTATCAAAATGAAATTTAAAGAAATAAATTTTAAGACTAATTAAATTAACTTTATCCATACCAATACACTTGTGTTTATGTTATTATAACTAAATTTAAAACATAGTAACTAGAGCACCTGCTAATTTGATAGGCATATAAACACAAAGATTTGTACCCCAACACCAAAACTTTCTCTTTTTTTTTTGTTTGGTTTACTCCTTTATGATGTTGAAATGTATGTTGAGTGAAGAAAAAGAAAGGTTTGGTGTTAGGGTACAAAACTTTGTGTTTATAAGTCTGAGACCCACCAAAGGTTCCACCATTTTTCCAATTTAATAGGGTAAAAATTCTTTGATATGACCATAGAGTAAAAAACACCTATTTTTTTAAAAAAATAACTTCTAACGGTCTGCATCCTGACTTAAAGGGATTATAAAACAAAATCAACTAAAACTGGGCATTTGAAATTTTACAAATGTGTAATTTTTTTTGTATATTGGCTATTTGTATGAATTAAAAAACAACACAATGGTTGTTTAAAACCTCCCAATTTTCAGAGAGAAAAGGCAAAAATATGCTTTTTTAATTGATTTCAAAAAGGAGGAGGTTCTTAAGTTTTTATATATGCTTCACTTATACTTTGAAACAGCTTAATCAAATTGGATAATTTAAACTGTGTTCTGCTAAGGAATATTCCAAGTGTGTACCATATCATTTTAATATGATTAGTGTTTTTCTAAAATCAAGAAAAATGTGAATGCAATAAATCATAAACACCAACCTTCTTACAAATAAACAAATTTAAATGTCAAGATATATCAGAAAATAGATTATTGATCACATGGGTGTTTGTACTATGTTCATTTTCTGGGTTCCATACATCTAATAAATGGAAACCCTATTAGAATCTGGTGCTTTGAATCTACTGGAGAAAAATAGTTCAAATTTGGTACCAGTTCATAATTTGGTGAACCCGCCAGGAGTACCATGGTGGAGATAAACAAATTATAATTTTGAGGGAACTTCTGTGAGGAAAATTTTGCAAAAATCAACCATTTCCCCCATAGCTCTAAAATTATTTGTTTATAAGATATTTAGGAAAATAAACAAAATTCTTTATTTTCAATACTAAAGAGCCTAAAATATAGGGGGTGGTCAAATTATAAAATTAAATCAAAAATAAAAAAAAGATTATATCAAGTGTAATATATCAGTTGAAAGGGCTCACCATGAGAAATACAAATATATATTTTTTGTAAGGTAAAATTTGTTAGAAAATTTTTAAGGAAACTATAACCTAACCTAACAGGAATGATAAAACTTAATAAATTAAGTAATATCAACAAATATAGGTTTTATATTCATTGGTAATATTAATTTCAGGTGGAGACTAATTAGAAAATTAGCTAATTAATTATGGTAAAAGTCTCATTGTGAGAAATATAATTTTAAAAACACATACTTAGCCAAAGGTTTGGAAAAAAATAGACAAATGAATATGTGAATTTTCTGGCAAACTAGAAAATATAAAATATTAAGATGTATTGATTAAAGTCAGTTTTTGAAAATACTTCCAAACAAAATTAAAATCTATATTTTTGGAAATTATCATGATTATGAAAAAATTTTGGGGAATTGATAGTCTATTCCGTGAACTTTAAATACGCGGAAGTGCAGTTTGTCGCGTTGTTAGATTTTGCATTTTGATGGTATAAAAAAATAATACATTTTCATTTAATTACCATATAACAAATTTAGAATATTATTTTGTTACTGTCACCGTATTAACCAGAATTGTCCGATTTGTATTAAGCAAATGGATTTTTGTAACAGAATTTAAGAACCATATCATCTAACTCAAATTTTGCTTATAAATGTGTTGAAATATGTTTTAAAATGCATCTGAATCTGAATACTAGGCCAAAGGTGATTATAATAATAGTTCATAATTTCCTCTTTCAGAATGCCTTTTAATCAGGCAAATCAGGTTACTAGGGAACAAAATACTTCTCTTATTTTTTTTATTATGCAAAACTCGTTGACACTACGATTTTCATTTACGACTCCTTTAAAGTATACATATACTTCCATGATTTTCGCCTACTCTTGAAAATTAATGAAGTAATAGATTTTTGGCATATACTTAAACTGATGAAATTATTTTGTCCATGATGACCATGAGACAATAATATTTTTATTTTTTGTAGCCCACTACATTAATCCATCCTGGTAGCTATTTCTGTCTTCAGATCAAAGGAAATTGTCTACTAAAACTGTATTACCTTACATTGGAAACATAACCCTTCTGTAAAATATTCTCAAATGTTTTAGGGTGCAAGACATTGTGCATCGGTTCTATCAGCTATGGCAGCGCTTATGCCTGATTTGATGCTTCCAGAAGTCACATCTCTCAATTCATATTTGTATCATGATGTAAGTATAATCCCTATGGAAAGTAACATATATAATTTATTATAACTAGTGATATGACTGAATGAAAATTAATGAAATATATGTTCGTTATGGTACACCTGACAGTGGTAAAATCGTCGCAGTTTATTAATTTATAACTGAAGTATGTACAAACCATTTTATTCAGTAATATTGAGAATTCAATCCGATTAATTACTTTGCTAAACTGACGCAGACGACTATTGAGGTGGCGTTATATAAACATTTGCAAATACAAATAAAGCGGTTCTTCGGGTGCGACCTTACTGAAACGTTGAGATATTAGGCAGTTATCAATTACATGCAAACCATTGATTCAGGAACCCGTACAACAGTCACACCAACAACTTGACTTTCGGCAATCAGCACCCCAGGAAACTGTTGTGTCAGGGGCCATTTGACTGCATCACTAGTCTCATATAAATGCCAAAATATCAACACAAACTAGAATTATAGACTTAGAAGGAGAGAAAGTAAATTTCAAATGAGATATCATTATCATAAGATATGAGGAAAAACGAAGGACTAATAACACTTGAATCAGGTATACCATCACGAAAAATCAACTGGAAGATCTGTCGGAGAAGGATTCCTCATCAATAAATAATTATAATTATTTCGAGTCGGTGTTTAACGTTGTCACTTTCGAAAAGATACTTCTACCAAATAGTTCAAGTTTAAGCCCTGACAATAAATCATAAAAGGGTACTACATATTAGCACTAGCTGTTCCAAATACAACTGATCAGAAAAACTTGTCTTTGTTCTGATATGAGTTGATGTTCCGAATGTTCCATATGAAACATTACAGTTTTGCCATGACTAGGATGAACAGAGAATTAATAGAATACTTTATTCATTCTACTAAAATCAGCAGTGCCTTTTGTGAATTATGTCATCAGTTTTATCATGATAAGGCGAAGGAGGATGAAGTTTAAAATACCTTATTAAATAAATATCAATTAATTGATAGCAGCACCATCAATGATGCAATTATTATGAATATAAATTCTCGTCATAAATATCATGGCAGGTTTCAAGAACTATGTAAAAAAAACCTATGGTTCACTCAATAAGTTAATATATGAGTGGATTTGTCTTTTCATTAGGCTAGGCGCAAATTGAGACGCGTATAGCTCGTGTACATGACACAGCACAGCGCGAACTTTTGTAACATATAGTATTGAATGGAACAGGACAAATTGGCAATAAAGTGCTCCGAGGCACGACTCGCTTCTACTGACAGTTTCTCGTGCCGCGCGTGTGAACAGATTATCAAGTGTTTTGAAAAATTACAAGATAAGACGTTAATAGAGGCGGTAGGGTATCAAAAAGAGTACTACAATACAAAAGATACTAATTATATGAAGACAAAACTGAAATATAATATTCATTCGTGAATATGACATTTTCCGACGCCATTGGGTACGAACTGCGTCTCAATATGCGGATTACCATGCGAAGTGTGTGAAACGTGCGTGTTAGTGCTGTAAAAGTAACGACATCTTGCATACTCGTATGTATTCGTTACTCTTCTGACTGACTCTTCTGACTACCCGTTACCAAGTATTCGTTACTCGATACTTTCGTTTGTCGTTATTTGAGAAGTGGCACGTAAATATAAAGTACTAATGAGTGAATACCTATTATAGAATACGTTGCAATTAAAGGAAAAAATAATTATGTGTGGAATATGAACGGATTTTATTAAGTAACATTTTTATTCAATTATAAATATAAAATAAATAAAGAGAAAAATAAATATACACTCACGCAATGCAACTAAACACATATATTTTTTTATATATCAGTCTAATTAGTAAGTAGAAAGTAATATAAACATAGAGACTATTTTCAATATAGAAATAGATAAATAATTATATTCTTCTACTAATTTGATAGTTCACCTAAAATACTCATTACAATGAAAATTGCAGTATTTTATTTTATGCCCAAAATATGTCTTCACATTTAGATTTTTTTTTCATCCTTTTGGGTTTTCATGCATAAGTATTTTTTTTATTTCTACTTCATCATGGATTTAACAAAGTTCGTGCCTGCCAAAATTTAAGTGCATTATCTCTTATATAAAGAAATTTTTCTTCCACATATTGTCTTTGCACAATAATACTACCAGTTATTGGAGACGTTGTAGCACTGGATTTTGTTATTACCTACATCAAACTCCATATGGAATCTGCATTCAATAAATTCATTCAATCTCAAATAGAATATCCTGAGTAAATCTTTTATTTTATAGAGCTGTTTTCGAAATTATGTCTTATGCTATAATATACTTTTATAGATCTCAATGGTTTATGAAATCTTTAAAGTAAAGAAAGACTAGTGAATAGTGTTTAAAATATAAAAGCATCTTATGTAATCTAATGAAGAACAATATAAAGATATACTCAGTTATGAATGACGACTTATTTACCTTACTGTCATAACAATTCGGTAGTTCGGTAGGACCATTTCGGTAGAAATACCGAAATACGGTAGGTTCGAACTATTCGTACGTGCGAAACATACGAAATATTCGTGTGTACGAAACATACGAAATCATAATGTATCTAACGAAGTAACGAAACCAACCACAAAACTTTCTTTATGGAACTAACGACGTGCGAGTCCAACCTTTCGGTATTAGTATTATGCGCAGCCGACATTGCTGAAGTCAACATGCGATTCAAGTAACAATACCAATGTAAAAGTAATGATTCGGTACTTCGAGTCTTATCGAGTATTCGTTACTTAGTAACGAATACATAAGGTTTGTTACAGCCCTAGTGCGTGTCGCTCCACTCGAGTCATGTCAGCTCACACGCACTAAACGCGTCTCAATCTGTAGCATTCACACCATCTCACCCATTATCTTCTGAATAGCCAAGCAGCTAACTTTTCCGCCCAAACTTATTTAAGAGCATATTTGCCGTTTACAGGAAATAGTCTGTACTCTTTAGAATAGAAGCAGAACTTTATTAAAGTATTTTTTTACAGGAAGATAGTCACTAACCATCGTCTATCATATCGACGTATTATTCTTTCAAGCTTTATTCGACATTTTAACAAAAAATAACACCGGCCCGTCTTTAAACAAATGAAACTTATGATTACCGCGAAGAAAGGAAACGTAGCAGTGAAGGTTTTCTGACAAACTGTTACTTAGGACTTAAAACCCATTTCATTTTCCATTTTTGGATATTGCTTGAAATAAAGCTGGTAGATGCATAGACGAAAAATTACATTCTTAGTTTTTCCTATTTAACTTGAGAACGATAACTTATAGCGTAAATTGTTGTCAATCACTCAAATGAACCAATTACTGCCCATTTAATCATATTTCATACATGTGACACTTTCTTTATGTGAATATTATTGTTAATCTTGCATTTTTTGTTGTATTTTTAGCCTCCCAGTTTACGTATTTCAGTGCTTAATGTCATGGTCGAAGTCGTATTGAACAATTTATCCAGTCATGATTTAACAGATGAACAGCGAGAATTTCGTGATGAGCTTTTGGAAATACTTATTGAACACATAGACGATACCGCTGTAACCGTTCGTGCAAAAGTTCTACAGCATTGGGCTCGGTAAGGAATTAATAATGAATAGGTTGAATTAATTATGTTAATTATGGCACCAATTAGTTTTGATATCGACAACGTAACTATTTGGTGGCCTTACTTTTTTATATCATACTTTCTTATTATAAACAATATTTAAGTTTGCCCATCAGACACTCTGGCATTGTGGTGAACACATTCCGTTTGCAAACTAGTACATGATAATATGAAATGATAAAATTACATGTGTTATAGTGATATTGAGCGGTTATAAATATGCCCAGATCCGAATATTCCTGAGATTGTCGTAATGATGGTATATGAATCAATGCCAATAGCAACTACTGACATCTCAGCAATAAAGTATGAAGGATCAGTTCACTCATGGACATCAGGAATATAAAAATCTATTTTTACAACTAAACACAACAAAATTAAGACACTTCAAGAATTACACTGATTTATTTTGTAAATCTTAAGGTGACTTTTTTTTGTGTATAGCATCATGGATTTATATCTACTATCACCCACATCTATTAATATTCTTATTACATTTATGGACTTCAAGAAGTGGTTATCTAGCCGACAAATTAAAAAATGAATCCCATTATGTAAGATATCAGATAAAAGCGTTTGTTACAAAAATTAGAACTATAGTAATTTAAAATTGTTTAGTTTATGAGATATCAAATTTTTCCCATTCCAATTTATTTTAGTTTTCAAAAGGAATCGGCAATACCTTTGAAATATCAAAGGCAGGTGTTCGAAATTATTGTTGATCATTTATTTGATAAAGGTGCATTGGCTAGAAAAGCTGCAGCAGCATGTGTAACAACTTTTCTATCCCACAATGCTTATAGCGCAAATGTAAGTTTGTAAATATCTTGTAAGTAAAATATTATGAAATATATAAAATATTTCTTTTGTAGCTTTCCTTATCAGCTATTCAGGAAGAATTAAATAAAAAAGAGCAAATGTTAAATGCTTTAAAAGAGAAACTTAAAGATCCAAAGGTAGAAAAACTCCTTGAATTGCAGACACAATGGAACTCAAAACAAGAAGAATTGAAGAAAATAGTTGAAGACATGTTGGAAAATAATGATAAAGGTAACTGATTGTAATTCTGCTGATTTAATATTTTAATGATTAAAGTTCGTAGTTCCTATGTACAAGATAGTGTAAATATCAAGTAAAATAATGTGAAAAAATTACACAGGTACTACTAAGTACCTCTGACTGTCAACGTATCTAGGTGTTCCTGATAGCTTCGCTATGGATTTTTTAGTTAATCTCGGTATTCGCAAGTATTTTTCTTGCTATTCACAATAGCTGCGCAATGTTTTATGTAGCTTTTCCCGGTTGCTGAGGATGTTTGTTCTAACTGTTCCCGGTAGCTTTTGAATGGATTTGAATCGATTTATTGAAGAGCCTTTGAGCACACATTTTTAATTTTTCGGTCTGCTGCCTACACCCATCCACTTTGTAAAGTTCTTTGTAATGTATATGATTCGATAGTTATCACTCAGATCTAATGCCGCCTTGCATCTTTGCTTATGTGTT
The DNA here is from genome assembly GCA_034190945.1 of Octodonta nipae. Lineage (NCBI taxonomy): Eukaryota > Metazoa > Arthropoda > Insecta > Coleoptera > Chrysomelidae > Octodonta > Octodonta nipae. The sequence continues at coordinate 27,267,415 of CM067217.1, forward strand.
GTCAGTGGGGGTAGGGGGTCCTGTTTTCATTGGCTTGTTGACCTAGGCCAATCAGAGCTCTCGCCGTATGACGAGTTATCGGTCCTCGTCGCTGGGCTATTATCTAGCCTTGGAGTATATTCTCGCTGTTGTGCCGTTTTATTTGAGATTTGATTTGAATATAGCGTCCAACCAGAGCGACTTTCCATATGCGTGGAAGGCGTTGAGAATAGTCTCGTTTGTTGATATTTGCTTCTTTTTTTTTCAGTAGATCCCCTCACACCGGCCATCAAATAGATTTCGAGCAGATGAAGATATTGGCGAAAAGTGAAATTTATAAAACAAGGCTTGTGAGGGAATCTATTGAGATCGAAAAACGATAAGTATACCCAACAAACGAGATGATGCTCAACGCCTTCCGCCTACGTGGAAAGTCGCTCTTGTGCGAGGCTATATTCAAATTGAATCCCTAATAAAACGGTACAATAAGGAAAATATATTCCCAAGACCAGATAATAGCCCAGCGACAGCTGACAGTTAACCCGGCAAAGTTCAACAAGGTCTCTCCACTATTATGCATTCCCTCCTAACTATATTTTATTCCACCCCCTCTGTAAGAATTAAATATTGGCATACTAAAGTTTTTCCGAAGTTTAAATAGTCTCCAAGTACTGCACGAAAATAGGGAGGTGTCCCGTAAGAATGAATTCAGTTAAGATTGTAACAAGTTAGATATAATATATATGATGTATGGTTAATTATCATCTAAGGCTCATCAAAACATCAACATGTTTGTTATTTTCAGAAAATCTCGAAACAGACGCCAATCTTTCTGAAATTCCTATCGCAGAGGCTGCAGACGTAATACAAACTTATTTAACTGAAAATAAATTTAAGGAAGCTTTTCTGGTGTGCCACAAAGCATTAAAAGATACAAATTTTCTGCAAAAATTTCAGTAAGAAAATCTTAATTGTTTTCCAGCGTACATATTAAACAAATTTAATTTCACTTACAGAGAAGCCAATAGTGAACCTGAAGATTTAGATATATATCTAACAGTATTGAAATCAATATTTTTTGACATATCCAAAATAATGCAAGATATTCAAAATAAGGAGATGTTAAACATTTCGAAAGACGATTTTGAAAAGTTCTCGGCTTTGGAAACCGAGGTGGATTTCCTCAAGCAGTGTGTCGGTTTTTTGGAACTATTGGACAGTGCCATCGTTAAAATGGTTGAATTATTAGAGACCACATCCGTTTCCGATATGCATGAAGCAATAAATTTCTTTATAGCAGCATATGAGTTCAATATTGATAGTTCCTCGATTGGTATTCTGGGTAAGTTTAAATTTTTTTGGACAAAATAAGTGCATAGTCTCTAACAAACAAGAAGTTATAAAATAATAAGTAATATTTGTATTTCTGATTTTAATTATGCTTATAAATATTCCTAAGTACTTCAATAACTTAGCACTGGGCACATGTGATATCGGATCCATGAAATTTCGAAATTTGCAGGTCACAGCATGTTGGATGTTGAGGTATAATTCATGTCATTAGTTTGTTAAAGTAATTCGAAGAAAATGTTTATGTTTCATTGGTTTTTCAGAACCCTTTAGTGTTTTAAGTTTTCATGAGGTATTTATTGCAACGAAGCATTAGAATATTTTGTCTTGGAAGGTAAATTATTATAACAAGTAAAGAGATGTTAGTAGAAATTCCTTTACAACACTGGTTAAATACATAAAAATAATATTAAATACGTTAAAATATTAAGAAGTGCAATTTAATTTTATATTCTGATATAGTATTGGTTCCTGATAATAAAAGCGAATTAATTTATTTTCTGATTAAGTCATTTTGCTTCCACTAAAGTCCTTTCCCTTCCACTAGCGTCATTTTCCTATCGAATATTTTTGCAAAAATTGCTCTAAAATTTAGTAAATTGTACGAAATTCGTAGTTTTAGGTAGATTTAGATTCATCAGATACACATTAAAATTTTTTGAAATGCAACAAATAATATTATACATTGTTTGTATTCATCTTAGGCCAATTATCAAATGTTGACCCAAATATTACCGCATATGCTCAGTTAACTATTTGCAGATTACACTTTTTAGCCAATATAGTAAAAATATTTAGTTTCTTTATATTGTGCAGCTATATTTAACACATTAAAGATAACTACCAAATATTTTATAAAATACAAAAAAACTGCCTTTGGTGGTACTGAGTTAACATGTAGTATTTTTTCAGCAATGTTAAAAATGATGCAACGTAACGAGCAAGAACGCAAAGACGCGGTAGTAGCTGCCTTCCAAAGAATATATCTTCAAACAAATGCAACCAATATAACGTAAGTATTACAAATATTTGGTTTTGTTCCGGTGAACCTAGTGGAAACTGCTGATTTTAGTCGTCCTCGTTTAGCAGATCAACAAAGTATAGTTGAAAGTTCTAAAAATTCGGTGTTCAAAGATGTAAATAACTGAAATTGCACGACTTTGTATCTTCCTGCCTATATGTTTATTTCTGTAAATACCCTCTCTGCTTAGGTTGTAGAGAAGATCAAAGAGCCTGTTTGACAGTATGCAATCACAGAAATATCCCGATAATTGATAAAACAACGTTTTTTTTTCAGATAAAAACTAATAAATATATAATTACTCATATAATATATTTGTAAATGTATTTATCTAAAATAAGCCACAATATATACTGAAAAATAAATATTAAAAAATAAGACATTTTTTAATATTTATGTAATTAATATAACACCGGCACACAAAAAAGTGGTCAGTGCATTTGACAGCCTATCTAGGTTTATGTATTTTGATACGCTGTTTTCTATTCCGACGAAATTTTTGTAAACGAACTAGTTACTGGATGTACAAGACTTCAGATTTGGACTCAGTGCATTAAAATACATAAAGAAATATAAATGATTTAGTTTAAAAAAATCGTTTGCTTAATTGCAATTTTTCGCGATCTACTCCAAAATTGGAGGATTTGCCAGCTATATCACCTCAAGATTGAAATTCAGTGGATCAAAATATATTTGAAATGTACTTAATCAAGTTGGAGATTTTTTTTTCATTTGCCTTATTGCAATTTTTACGCCCTTTAACGAGCTAAACTAACTTCGGATTCGGATTCAGCTTAACGAAATAGATAATAAATATACTTGATGTAGTTCGAGAAAAAAATTTCGTTGGCATAATTGCAATTTTTTACGATTTTCTGTCATTTTAAAGGTTTTACAATGTACCCAAATTCTATAGGTGTTCTAGTCAAACGGACATCGGAATCGGAATCAGGACCATACCAAAATACCTGGGTCTGGTCAAATGCAAGGACCACTTTTTTGTGTGTGCCAGTGTAATCATCAGTTACTTTCTTATATATACAAACACACTTGTATGACTAAACTAACCACTTACGGGGTGCTTTTATCGAATAATGTTTGATTTTAAACGCTTGGTGATGGACGTCGATCCTGTACTAAATTTACAAAATATAATATTAAACCCATATTGTGGACTATTACATTAAAATTAGTCTTGAATGTGGTTTAAACCCATAGAAGTGACCTTCTTCTAGGCTCTTGGAGTTAAGATTACGTCGGTTTAATATTAAATTTACTAACTTTAAGGCTCTCGGTGCGGGCGAACGCCCCCAACACCTGTCCCCCTTGGATCCGCCCATGGCATGATGTCAAACCTACCGATTGTTCAGTAGTAAGATTTCATATTGTCATACTTATAAATAATTTCGGAAAGAGAGCTAAAAAATAAATCCCATTTAGGTTTACTAAAGATATCATATTTGAGGTTGAAATAGTTTATTAGCAGTAACCTTAGTATGACTTTTTGAAAGAAGTTTGGACTGCATAAAACTGTTTTATATGCTTTAGAACATATAACATTTGTTTCATGAACCAGTTATTTGAAGCATTTGTAATTTTTTGGACACCATATAGTAACATTCTGTTTCGTTAGTATTAACCAGGGTGTATTAAGGAGGTGGGCGTACATTGATTTTGCAGTGACAGTAATTTTAATTACTTCACTGATTATGTGAAAGAGGGCGCTACCAATAGGGAAAATGCCGTTTTGATGTTTTTACAGGATGTTCGTAACGGTTTTAATTTTGTTTAATTTGAGTTTCTGAGATAATTTAATTTATAGGACAAGATCCCAGTGCAACCGCAACTGTGAATTCATAAAATTTCGAAATTCTATCAGCTATATTTGAGACTGACGACTTTTTTTTATAAATTATCTTGGAAACTCTGAGTCGTAGACATACGAAGTGGTTATAAAACACCTAATATTTTTGAGTTTTTAGAATAACAAAGTGATATTCAACCACTAGTATAACTGGAAATGACCAACAATTTGAAATTAATTTGATGAAAAAGAGCATTCTGGAAAACACCCTTAACAAAAAATTTCAAATCTCTAACATTTGTTTATATAAGAAGTAGGTGGGCGACCAAGCTTCGCTCATGATTTCAATGTTGCACCAATCTCTTGATGACATATATACATATGAAAATAGTTTCATGAAAAATTATCAAAATCAATTTCATGTATTTATTGCCGCTAAAAACTGTGGTATTTCATAGTTAACGGCACATTTTTTGTTCATAAACTGCCTGTTAACACCAAATACGCACTTTGATTCTCAATATGTTGTGCTTACCAGTATTTTTCTCTGCTGCGAATACAGTTATTATAATTGTTCGTGATTTGTTTATCACATACAATGAAACAGAGTGAAATTTATGAGCTCATTACCGACCTGACTTACGCTTACTACAACGTTAATGTCAGCCATCAGGCAACGACTTCAGTGTAAATTGTCAATTTGATAAATGTAAGTTTTTTTGGGTTCTGAGGAGCGAGCCTGAATTCCATAAAGTTAACTGACCAAATAGATAATCAATATGATAGATATAATGTCTCAAATCTCCTGTGACATTTGTATACCATTCACTTGGTACTGCTTTATAATATTAACTTAGATCAACCCTCGTCCGTTATTACCCTCTTCGGAGCGCCATCTTTTGGTCATTTACCGTACTATTCACAATTAATGTTCATTCTTAAAAGCGTTGGCCCACCTCCTTAATACACCCTGGTATTAACAACTATAGAAATATACTAAACAGTGGATATTGTTATCAAATCTTGGTGGGGAAAATATATAAAGTGCTTGTATTATAAATTGAATTAACTACAATCTTTTATAACATTTCATTTGGTATATACACAAAACTCTATTTCAGAGAACATTGCACCATTATTGTAAAGCGGTTAATCAGACTTCTGGAGACGGTACCAGTAAATAATGTTGATGATTTACAAGCCATTGTGTCTGACTGGGCTGCTAAGGGTATTTTAGATAATGCCGTTATTGATATGCTTTGGAAATATGTGACGCAAAGAATATCAGTAACAGAAAAGGAAATGTGTGCTGCTCTCGAAATTTTGAGAATGGCTGCAATGGGAAGGAAAACAATTATTACTAGGAATATTGAATTAGTGATTGCTGTTGGTTTTGGAGATCTGGGTAAGTATTTTTAAAACATATTACTTTAATGGAGTAGATTAAGAATACTAAATCAGAAAATGAATCAACCTATTTAAATAACAACATCAAATATTATTTGAATAATGGCAGTAGTTTTGAAAAAGTTTATTTGGTCATATGTTTAATAAACCACTACAACCAGCTGTCGGAGTATGGTATAATTTAAAACATATAAAATGCCGTTATATATCAGAGGTAGACAAATCGGCGTATTTAAATCTACACATTTAGAAATTTTTATGAAAACAGTTTTAACATCATCTTTCATGACCGAAATTTATGTGGCAACAACCGCTTCTAAAAATACATATTTTTACATTCTTGAGTTTTTATATATTGCCGTCATTTTTATACATTTGATTAGATAATGTCGATAATTTTTCTCACATCTGTTATTGTCGTAATTTTTCGTATTTTGTCATTTGTGACATTTTAAGATTTCTTCATTTGTTTTGGCCCATTAGATGTTTTTGACATTTGTCTATTGAAATTTTGTCGCATTCGACATTTATGTTTAATTTAGACATTTATACCATTTGACATATTTTTATATTCTTTGGATTTTTATGAAATTTATGACAATTAATCAGACAGTGAAATCATAAATACCCTAGTATTCGCTAAATAACCAATTATATGTCTATTCGTGTAAAGAAGTGTCAGTCTATCAAATCTCATGTGCTTGAAAGCAACTCAACTCAGTTCTTGCCATTTAAAAACAAGATATACCTAGTTTCACGTCTGCATCACTTTTTACTCCCGAGAAATTTATTTTCTCTAAAAATAATAGTATGCCTATTTTAGGAGAAGAGTATATTAAGCTGTATCACCTTCTATTTCTGAGAAATTGTTTTTCCCATAAAACAAATAACACATCTCCATTTCCCCATTCAATCACATTCGTTTTTATTTATTTGAGCAAAAGAGTATATGTACCAATTTTCACATATGTATCACTTTTCGTTCCTTAGATATTGCATTTTCTGCCCCCCATCCAATAATTAAAGTTCTCAAAACAAGATGGCGTATGTTACTAACAGATAGAGTAACTTTCTATTAGTGAAAGGATTTTAAATTCGGCTCAGTACTTCTAGAGATTACCCCCTACAAACATACAAACAAAAAATTCACCTCTATAGTTTTTTGTTAGAAAATGTTTCTCATTCTTTGCCTTATTTGCCATTGAGAACGGCTATCATTTTGACTTTGAAACCTTTAAAAATTTTGAAATTACAGACTTATTACCTTCAAGTGTAGAGTTATTCCCAAAAAATCCATAAACATCAAAATAATCAAATAAATCAAAATGACAACAATCTGACTTTTAGGGAAAATTCATATTGTCGTGAAAAATAACAACCTGTTGTTTAAATTTTTGTTTTGTTTTAGGTAAAGAAAATATGTTACTCCTTGGGTCTGCTTGCCGCTTGTTGTCGGTAGCCTTTGAAAAAGTTGATTTAAACAGCAAAAATACCTCAGTTAAGCTCAAATCAGATAACCAATGTTTTAAAGATCTCGTTGAAATTTTAAGCACACAATTTGTTAAACCTGTAAAGTTTTATCACAAAGGATTGTACGGCGCCATTGAATTCACATATAAAGTAAGTTTTAGTTTAATAAGGATTTTTTACAGGCACAGTAAGGATGCATATTACACAGTTTAAAATATGAATAAAACTAAGTTACAAACTCACTCACACTGACCTTAAAAATGAAAGAGGCTTAAAGTTGTCCATTCTAGTTTTAAGGTTTCTTTTATATCTGTAGTAGCCACTTTTTGTATAGTTGTTGTGGTGGTAGTATAAATAACAAAAACATATGGATAATAACAACTTGTAAATGTAATAGGGGATCGAAATCTACAAAAGGGAAACCTATCTAAGATTTCATTTTTTTATTATAAAAAATATTTGGCCATTTTGAGGCGGTTGAGTTAGACGAATTCATTCGAGAATTTGCTAAGGGGTGGTACCTGTAAAACTTTATCCTTATTATAGTCTTATTGCAAATTTTAATTTCTTGCAGACACATGTTTATATTTGTAGCATATTAATGGATTTATGTTATAAATTTAGCAATCTGGAATACCAGAACCCCATATAGACACCGATGATAATGAAGATGATGTAGCGAGCAATCATTTTAATACACAAACAGCATATTAGAATCATATATATGTAAAGAAATTTGGCTTCTCATTAATTAGTATTTATTAATAGAAAATTTCTTAACAGAAATCTGAATTGAACAATGTAAAATTTACATATTTAACTAATTTAAGAATAACATCTGAACGATCTGCAACTAGTTTGCTGCAGATATTGAGCCGAAGAAAAACTCGGTTTTCTTGATGGCTGTTGATGTTTTTTAGTGTGAAATAAATAGACGAATTTACGCAATTACAAACTGTCTATTTAGGTATAACATGTTATAAGTACAAGTTTGAGTTCAATACTGAATCATGAAATGTTATTCTAAAAACTAACTAAACAAAATTCTTAAATCTAGGAGGGGCAACAACGAATAGAAATTGGAGGGTGTATACGTGTATACATGCAAAGAGCGAAATTGCAGACGGGAATTCCCGTATAAATTTAACATCTGGTCATCTGAGACCGGCAAGTCGGAAATGGCAATAGCCGAGGATTAGGAATTAAAAATTACAGCTTATCCTTAAGGTGGTTGTAAACCAAACAATAGTATTAACAATACAAACAACGATTTGTGTAATAAATGCAAAAATAAATGGAATTTAAATATAAACTTGTTATCGGATTGCCTAAATAAAAATTAATACTATAAAAATTTGGGAAAACCGGACCCATCTGCAACGGTTGTAAATAAAGAATTTTATCTTAAGGAGTACATACACAAAAAGATATTCTATAGTAAAGTTTAAAAATATATACAATTATAGAATTAAAATAAAAACACTAGCGACGCAACAACATCAACAAAATTTCTATTAGTAATTATTATTCGGGTACTGAATATGTAAACAGATTAAAACAAACGAACATATTAATTTTACAGAAAAACTATTTTTATATTTAAGCCTCCTCATTCCATTTCCTTAAATTCATTAAATACAAATGTGATTAAAACTAATAGTATAAAGATGTCACAATGATCTTCACTAATACCGCCCCTTACATATTTTTCGAATGGACCCGTCCACCTCGACCACTTCAGAATGACAAAATATTTTCAATACTTATATGTATGTATTGATAGTTAAAATTTTGGAAAACTAAAATTAGGGGTTTCTAGATGAAGTCTACCGCTTTCCAACGCTAGTTTATTAGTAATGACAGGGTGGTCCAGTGAGGTGGGAAGGACTACCGAGGCTAAAGCATTTATTTTCAGAACATAGATTAGGTATGAGTAGATCTAACCTTTCAGTTAATAAGAATGTTTTAACTACAAAATAAAAAATGTATAAACGTTTTTTTTTGTAATTTCAAGTTAAGGTTCCATTATCTAAGGACCAAATCGACATAGTTGAGCGTATAATAGCTCATTTCGGAGGTTTCTCATTTCTCTACAATATTGTCCATAGTAGTTGTAATGTCTTCAATGGCACATTACATATAATATCCAAAAAAAATGTATGAATTAAGTGTTGCGGTTTTAGTTCAATGCTGGTTCAATGCAAGTATGTAATTGACGAAGGACCTTTTAGCGGATAAAATAAAACACGTGCCGTCGCGTAAATGAATCACCAAATAAAAGTTAATCACTGACCTTTTAGGTCGAAGCTCTGCAGGTGGTGTTTTCTTGGTTCTTCTTTCTTCAGAGGCTAGCCCCGCAACAGCAGGAACTGATTTTAGAGCTTCGTCTGGACAACACGTTACACAAAAAATAGCGACGTAATGTTTGTTTAACAACAAATGATGCGCTTTTGCACAAAATTAGTACCACAATCACTATAGATATGGCTACATCGACCACGACGTGCAATGAATCGTCGCAAAGCTGCCAAGAACGCATCAGCAGACAAATCTGATACGAGTTCTAGATGAACAGCTTTCGTTGCAAAGCACTTAAACAGGCACAGAAAAGCCTTTAAAGTTTTCGACCCTCTAGTTTTAGCCATGGTTATAGTGAAGGGACCAGCAAAATCTACTCCAACATGAGAAAATGGTTTCAATTGTGAAACGCGGGAAATGGGCAAATTTTCCATGAAGGGTTGGTAAGCAGAAGGATTAAGCTTCCAACAAGAAACACATTTAGAAATGACATTACGAATTACTTTCTTTGCGTGAAGAGTGGTGACATGACAATCTTCGACAATTAGATTAGTCAAACGACTTTTACTTGGTAGCAGTGCGGGAAATTTAGTATCAAACGGCAATGGAGCATTAGCCAATCTACTACCAACTCTAAGAGTTCCCTGTTCATCAAGAAATGGCGAAAGTTTACGAAGCGATTTGGTCAAACGTTTTCGTTCTCGAAGAAGGGAAATCTCTTTAGAAAACATATCGAACAATGCGAAGCTGAGCCTGATATAACTCAGCAGCCAAAAATGATCCAGAGCCCCTACGGTCTGGATTGCGAGCGTTATCAACAAAGCGACAAATATGAGCTATAATGGAGGTAATGCGATTAATAGAAGAATTTTCTTCTAACAAAGGACCAAATAAATTTGGTGAAGCGGTGACTTGAAGGGCCACTATACGGGCTTCAGTCATAACTAGCAGTGACATGCTTGAGTCTGAGCAAGCATGTGGCAAACAAGCGGTAATCAACAATTGTGGGCCTTTCCACCAAAGTGTATTGCCTAATAACTCTGATGGCAAAGTGCCGCGGGAACCCAAATCAGCGGGGTTTTCACAAGATTGAATGTAAAACAATGCGAAGAAGGAAATTTTTCCTGAATGTAAGCAACTCGATTATTGACAAATGTCTTCCAACGGTGTGGGGAAGAACTAAGCCATGAAAGGACTACCGTGGAATCTGACCAGCAACGAATCACCTTGAACAACAAACGACCATTGAATTGCTCATAACATAATGAGCCAACTTAGCGGTAAGAACTGAAGCACACAGTTCCAATCTAAGAAGTGACAAAGTTTTCAAAGGGGCAACCTTCGATTTAGACAACACAAAAAAACTTTGAAGAAATCCAGATGTGGTTTCGAACACAAAATAAACAACAGCGGCATAACCTTTCTCAGAAGCATCACCAAATGCGTGAAGTTCACAACTAGAAAAGTTTTCTATAGCAAGCAGGCGAGGCAAAACTAAATTCTGCAAGGTCAACACAATAGCGATAATGTCTTGCTGCAACTTGGAACCGATAAACAAACAATCATTCAAAGATAACCGATGAGGTATCTTAGCGGATGCATTAAACACTACACGAAGTTTGGTTGTGCTACTATCAGATTTCAAAACACAATGATGCGGTATGTAGTAACAATCAGAAAAAGTATATGGATCTGGAACCAACTCCATATGTTCAAGCTCTAAATTCTCTTTGAGAAAATCACAATATTGTTTGCAGAGATCTGGTTGCTGTAGAAGACGTCTTTCTAAAGAGTAGAAACGTTGTACGGCGAGATTATACATTCCATCAAAAGCAGGAAGTGTATTTCGAAAAGGAAGAGGCACAACGAATCTACCTGAATCCAATCTCCTGCATCCCTCGGAAAATAATTTTTCGCAGATAAGATCATCAGTGGACTGAACCAGTGCGGTTGGAACATCTTCAATTGTCCAGAACCTTTGGAATGAATCATCTAATGATACTACATCTTCAATTTTACAAACAAAGCGAAGTTGGGTTTATGATTGACTGAGAGTGAGAGTTAGCAGAACTCGAAGACACCCTACCCATAAGGATGTAACCAAACACAGTGTTAATAGCATCAGGAACACCTTCCTTTCCCAGAAGGCGTCCATCCAACAAAATTTGAGAGAATATATCGGCACCTAACAAATGGTCAATAGCGCCTGGGCTACTGAAACCAGGATCAGAAAGTTTCAAATAGGTTAGATATGCCATATTAGCCATGTTAATGGGCACAACAGGCATATCATTGCAAATGCGGGGTAAAACAATAGTATCAACAACAAAATTGCACTCACGCTATACTATAGAGCGAAGAGAAAGGGTAAGAGAGCCCTCAGCAAGGGTACTCTGCATAGAACCTAGCCCGTTGAGTTGAATCGAAGCGGGCATAGGTCGGAAGCCAAGGCGTTTCACAGCCTTGCTCGCAAAGAATGATGTCATGCTACCAGAATCTAGCAGACATCGCAAAGTTTGATAAGAACCGTGCTTATCTAATACCTCAACTAAAGCGGTAGATAACAACACATTTGAATTGTATGACAAAAGTGAACTATGACCAGAAGTCTGCGGTAGAGAAGTTTCGGGACTTTCCACAGTATTAATTTGACCTGTGGTGTTATTTCCCAAGAAGCACTTAGACATTGAAAAATATGCCACAAGTATCATTCAGAAAACAAGTATTAATGGTGCTGGATCCACCAGATGTGGAAGCCAGGTTTGCGGCGGGGGGAGCATTAGATTCAGACCGAATGCCTGAATCACCATGATTTACAAAATGAAGCAATGTGTGATGGCGTTGTTTGCAGTTGCGGCAAGTGGATAAAGGTTTACAGCGATTCGACTGATGAGAATCGCCTAAGCAATTAAAACAAAGTCTAAAATCTTTAACAAACTTAAACCGCGCGGATACTGATTTGTTCAAGAATTCAGAACATTAGTAAATCGCATGATCTGATTTACAAACTAAACAATTTCTATTCTTAGTGACAAACAAAGATGTAGTGAAACGGGAAGAATGTTGCTTTGAATTCAATGGTAACCTTTTGTCAACACTTCGCTTTGCCTTGCGGGATAATTCAACATGTTCAAAGACATCGCAATGCTTCGACAAAAAATCAACAACTTCCGAGCGGATCGGAAAGTCATCTTGAGCGGTCACAGTACCATGGTAAAGTTCAAACTTTGCGGCTAAATTCTTTGGAACTCGTTTCAATATCATCTGAACGATACAAAAATCCCACTGATTTACTGGTAAACCCAAATTCTTCAATGCTTCCAAATTATCGCTGAAGTCATCCAATAACTTCCGAACCTCTGAAGGGCTATCTGAAGTTAGTTGGGGGAATTTTTCTAAAGCTGACCAATGAGACTCCGCAATTAAACGAGTTCGCTTGAATTTTTTCAAAAGTATTTCATAAGCACTCACGTAATTGTTTCGTGTTAGTATAAATTTTTAATAACCTCAAAAGCAGGCCCTTTTAAAACTAACTGCAAATATTTGAACTTCTACATAGCACTTAGTTTTTCATTATTGTGAATTAATGAATCAAACAAATCAATAAAAGTATCAAATTCCAATATGTCTCCACTAAATGAAGGCAAATCAATACGCGGCAAAGCAACACTTTCCTGTTCCCGAGCTATATTTTGTGGCGTAGAATTCTGAACAGATTTCAGTTTAACAAAACTAGACCTAATTGAATAAAACAATTTTTCAAATTTATTGCGAATGTCATCCTCAAAGTCAAAATCATCGTTGGCTTCTGAAATTAAATCAACAATCGAATTGTGATGTTTAAAAAATTCTGAATGAATTGAATCAACCATATCAATCATGCAAAAAAACAATTCAACGTCTTCACCTCTTAAGGCTTTCTCGGCAGCAAAATAAATATCTTCTAATCTTTTAAACTCCGATTGTCGATGATTTTTAAATTTACGTAAATTTTCAGCGGTTTTTGACATCTTAACAATAAATTAAAATCACTGTAACGCCACTGAACAAATCTAACACGATAGAACGAAATAAAATACTATTCCAAAAATCTACAATTTTTTACTGTTGAAGTAGAAAATATCTGATCAAATGTCAAATAAATTCAAAACAATTTAGCAAAATAACCAAACAAACGAAACGAGCTCTTGTAAGTTTTTTAACGCTGCAAAAAATATGCGAAATTTATTTCCAACGGAATGAATGAATATCCCGAACCTGTGGTTGTTACGACCGGAACTATAACTCGCGAAATCGTAACACAATAACAACAAAAAGCGGCCGTCTTAAGACGGAATCAAAAGCGTCCAAATAGCTTGGAAGTCAATACACGAATCACGAATACTGTCTTTATTTTACACGCAAAAAACACTTAAAATTATCATTAGCGCGACGGAAGGTTTTGGAAAAGGTGCAGAAGTTTAAAAATCAATGAAGTAATTCAATCAAATTTAAACAATACACTATACAAATTGCGGGAACGCAACAGTAGTAAACACGGTTTCACGGTAGCTTTCATGTAAATGGGAAAATACTGTTATATTTGTTAGCAATTTTGAGTATTTTTTGTTCAAAAACGCATCCTAAAAAATGTTAAAGTTCATGTCCATTGGTCATGTTTTATCTTCAGAACACCACATTGATGTTTTTTCCTTGTACTATTAATTTTGTTACGTATTTTCGTAAATGAATAGGGCTATATAGTACCTTATACTAGCCTTCTCTTCCACAGCTTACTCAAAGAAATATGTGAAAATCAACTCAAATATTTGTTTATATGAGGTATTGCTTTCATGAATTCCCATAAACTTGAAATTGGTATTCAATTCATTCGTTTTCATTATTTTTAGATGTGTTCAAAACCTGAAATTGTATGCGAGAATCTCCTCAATTACATAATATCGTCCATGGATAAAAAGCAAAAAGATTCGCCCGATTTCAATTTACCGAATTATGTGTTGATTCGATTATGCCAATTGTGCGGTTACATAGCTTTCAATCATTTGGAATTTATGGACGATACTGTTTATAAGGAGTTAAAGAGGAGAAGTAATATAAGGGAAGAAAGGAAGAAGGGTAAAGACGTAGAAAAATCCAAAAACAAAAAGAAAAAAGACGGAAGAAAATCTGCACCAGCTAATACGGCTAGTGAAGCGTTAATGAATTCGACAATGGTAAGTCCATTTTTATGTTTCTACAATTTTAGAGTAGTATTTTCAAATAAATATGGACACTTAAACTCCAATTGAGTTTTACCATTCTCAAGAGTGACAATAAGTTTTTTGTAGTGCGTCACCAGGTATGTGCATGTATACACTAATGGCGAAAAGTTAGTAAACATAATAATTTGTGAAAAGTTTAATAATGATAGAAGGTATAATATGAATAAGACCACAAGGAGCCATCATATCCAAGTGGCGCATTAAACTCAAAGGGCAAAATTGGACAATTTCAGTTTAAAAATAATTTGGCATTTTAAATATGGGGTATAAGATAATGCAGTGCAGATATTGTGGCACGGGGATAGCACTTGTTAATATAAGTAACAAGTCTTAATAATTATGTATCTATCTTATATAGTTAGATTATCATTTTTTTTTAATTTCTATACATCTGACAACCTTGTACATGTACGGTACGAAAATACTACAATAAAAGTGAATTTTTTAAATGATGAACGAAAAAACATTTTAACACAAGCATATTGCAAGAAAAAAATATCGAATTTGCAAGTTTCGCGAAAAATCGTAGTATGAAAGGTGATCTAAATACATTCATTAAACGAATATCTTAGTATTCCATATTTGTGAATAATTTTATCACATAATCATATCACCTCACACAACAACATAAAATTGTTCGATTTAATATGGATATAA
Organism: Octodonta nipae; assembly: GCA_034190945.1. Lineage (NCBI taxonomy): Eukaryota > Metazoa > Arthropoda > Insecta > Coleoptera > Chrysomelidae > Octodonta > Octodonta nipae. The sequence goes on from CM067217.1 coordinate 27,282,662, forward strand.
AACTATTTTTCTTCGTTATACCAAACCACATCAAAATATTACATTAAAATCAGTTTTTGCAGTGTAGTACGACCTACTACAATGTTTATGTTCGCGACGATTCGAAGGAAAAAGTTGAATCAATTACGCCTTGTTTTCTCTTTCATTAACTATCTTGAAATATTTAAATAAAATTGACCTAAACGTCCATTTGTTAAATAGAAATGGTAGATAATTTTTGGATGTAATTTATAAAAAAAATCAAAAGAACACAGCTTTTAGCGTATTTTGCACACAAGAAGAAAAAGTGCCTTTAAATTAACCTGGGAAATGAAATAACTCATTGATTTACCTGTTCCGTGTGGGACACTAAAGTCCCCTAAAGATGTAAAGCGTTCGGTCATTGCATACATTGCTCAGATTTACGTCTTAGTGGTTACGTTGGAAACAAGTAAGCATTTGTTTACTATTTTCCATCAAACATCTTTCAACCCTTTTCATGAACCCAAAGTTTCGCTGTTGAAACGTGCGTCGAGTGCAAAAATAGAAATAGGGTACAAAACTTTGGGTGTATACATACACAGTTTTTCCAACCCTTTTTAATGTAAAGAGACAGGTCCATATATATTAGTAGTCATTGGTGTCTTCCTAAACTGGAAAACCCACCTAGATTAACTCTTGTTATTGATACAAAATTAGTTGAATTTCAATGTTATTTTAGCAGGATGAAGGTACCCTCGAAGGAGCTCAAGCTGAAGATGCGGACGCCGAATTCATATTGAACGTACTCGAGAATGATACAGTCGGCGGATCGGGAGGTTTAGCAAAAATTGCACCGATTTTAGTAAATATCTGCGAACGACCTGATGTTTACAATACCAAAGAAGTGCAATGTGCTGCAATAACTGCACTAATGAGGTAGGGTATATATGATTATTCACTTGTCTTCAACTGAATTAAACAATGGAAATATAGTTAAAATAATATTTATATATGGTCCATCCAAATTTAAAAACTGTGATCAACCTTTTTGTTAGCACTTATCAACATATGTTTTCGCATAAAGCGTCACTTGATATTCACTATGATCAGACGTTTGATGGATCCTCGATCCTTCAACTGCATCTTTGTTTTCGAAGCGGAGTACCATTTTTGTCACTCGTTATAATAAAAACTTTTTTATTACTGTCTGTGACTTGTGCTTTACTAATGATTTATATATCAACAAAATTTTTCTCACTTTTAGTACTGTTGAAATCGCAACATCCAGAAGGAGATGTTCAAACTTAATATTGTGTTGGTAAACATAGATCATGTAGTTGGGAGTAAATGATTAAAATTCGAATAAAAAGTACCAAGGAGTTTACATTTTTTAAAATGAAGTTTGTTAATAATGTGTTTGTCCACTGCTGTTATCTATACACTCCCCAACACATGTTGGAATTGATTCAATAAGGTGGTCTATTTCTTCTTGAGGAATGCTATTCAAAACTCTACGTGTATTTCATGTTTTAGAACCTCCAAAGTCCGTGGGGGCTGGGTAAATTTCCCAGCTACCCATCATATCCCAAACATGTTCTATGGGCGAAAGATAAGGGGATCTGGGGGCCATGGCCAGAGATTCATATGGGTCTCTTCAAAAAAGTTTAAACTAACTCGAGCCACATGAGGTCGAGCAATATCTCGTTGAAAATGGGATCCCTGAGCCCATTAAGGTAAGGAAGTACATAAGGTTCCACTACTTCCTGAAGATAACGTTGCGCTGTCATATTGCCTCGAACAAAGATTAAGATGGGGTTGTCAAAAATACTTCCCGGTGGCAACCCATAAAACTTTCGGAGTCACGGCAGTCGATTCCAGGCTTTGTTTCTGGCGACAAGGCGGTGCCCGTTAGTAACTAGGGAAGGAGAGGGCCCCCACCCTCGAGTGTGACTTGTCAAAACTTTACACAAGTAGTTCGCCGGACACACTTTCCTTCGGGATTGAGCGAATGGGAACGAGGTTCACTTGTTAAACCTTTAATACAAGTAGTCGTCAGACCTGCTTTCCTTCGGGATTGTGGCGATGAGACGACCTGGCGGGTAACAGTGGGACCGTCGCTTGAGATGTCGGGTCATCGCCCTGTATGGGGCGCGACCTAGTATTCGAGACGAGCGCCCTTTGCCAACCTCTTGCCTGTTACTCCTAAAACTGGGCCATAGCGTCCCGCAAGTAGAGGCACCTACACCTCGAAAGCCGGATGTTCGCTCGTCCAGAAAAGTAAAAGGGGGAGATTCCCGTCAAGGGAGTCGAGCGTGTGACCCATCGGCGTAGGAACTCTGAAACGAACTGGGGTGTTCGTTAGATTCCAAAATGGGGAGTGCGGGTGGAGAGAAGTCCCCACTGGGTGAGGTTACCGGTGGCTCTCCATTTGTGGTTGGCCTCGCACGGGCATTGGCGTTAGCTGGATATTACCCCCTGGGTGGATGGTCGATTCTCGTTGTCGGTCATACGATGCATTCACCCTTGAAGCGTGGGAAGGTAGACGACGGCCGTTTGAGGTGTCGGACTGGGGGTCCCGTTCCTGGCGGGAATGACCAGTCTAGTATCCGAGGCAAATCCTACCTTAGTCCACACCTGCACCCACAAAAACGTTCGCATGTAACGTTGGGCAAAGCAGGTCCGCTAGCAGACCGGGAACATCGTCTGCACATTAGAGGAATAGTCCTCGGGTTGATTTGGCCGAGGAGCGAGGTGTACGCTATACCAGGCGCCTGCTTCTTCGAGGTGGGTTTAGATAATGCTGTAACAGTGGCTAACACTGTGGTGTGTGCACTCGAGCTTCAGGATTAGGCCCGAGGTACGACCGAGCCAAAACCAGCGGTGACCAGGATCTGAGGCCGTCGTTTGAGGTGTCGGACCAGCTGCTAAAACTTATGTTATCGCTGGCACTAGTATCCGAGCCGCTTGCGGCACGACTAGCCTTGGGGCCCCAGACCCCCCGCTGCGGTCGTAACTATGACTCTCTTAAGGTAGCAGTAGCACCCCATACCATAACGCCTACTGTTCCGTGTACATATCGCTCAACATCAAATTGAGGTCTTTGACGTCGTTTAACCCACCCATGCAGAATGGAGATTCATCAGAAAAGACAACCTGATGTCATTCCTCATTCCAATGTTTCTGTAATCGTTACCGTCGATGCTCCGCGGACAGAGGTAACCCAAGACGGGGTCAATAATGCTGTAGTTCAAAAAACCGTATGCGGCGTTAAACCGTTCGGACACTTACAAGATTATGTTCTCTAACCACTCATCAGCCAAATTTTGAGTTGTCGAAAATCGGTCTCTAAAGGTCATAAGTCTTAAACGTCGATCTTGAACTTCATTTGTGGCCCTTCAACGTACGTTGCCTATTCTCCAATTTTGGGTATTACCAAACCTCACTTTACATGGATCCCATCAAACAGTTTGTTTTTCGGCAAATTAATAAAATGCAAAAAACAACTACAATATTAATTGATAATTTTACTAAATTTTAATCATTTACTCCTAACTGTAGCATCTATGTTTTACCAAAACAATATTAAATGTAAACATCTTCTTTTGGGTGTTGTGATTTCTTTGGCAATGAGTATATTTGTAATCAGTTTTCAATTCTCTGACTTTCTATCTTACAAATATTTCACTGTGAGTATTTTTTTTCAAGACTGGACTGGACAGAAATATACATGGTGTTACAGAATGTATGCACAATATTGTACACATGTGTTGAAGCTCTCTAAAGGAATTAAAAACTAATTACCATTTTTCTCAAACTTTCATAAAAGGATTACAAAATTTGTAGAAATGTACATCTTGCAACACCGCACGATTATATTATACAGGGTCTAACACAATGCAGTGCAGATATTTTGGCAGGTGCTAGTACTGGTCAGTATGAAATAAAAACCTTAACAATGGTGTGTCCAACTTATATAGTAAAATACCTATTCGATTATGAAGTGTTTTGAAAATTAAATACATCTGGCAACCTTGTAAAGGTACGGTACGAAAATACACATAAAAAGTGAAATTTTTCTAAATAGAGAACAAAAAAGTATTTTAAAGCATATTGTAAGAAACAAAAAGCCCAAAAATTGTAATGTGAAAAGGAAATCTATACACATTAAAAGTATATCCTGGTATTCCTGATTTGTGAATAATCCCAACACATAAACATAATATCACTTTACAAAAAAATTTTCTTCACTAGCCCAAACCACATCAAATTATTACATTCATAACAAGGATCACCACGTTTTCGCATTACCTCTATACAACCTACCGTAATGTTTACTTTTAGTACAATTCGAACGAATGCAGTTCAACCAATGTTGCCGTGTTTTCTGTGTCATTTACTCTTTTGAAAACCATTAAATACATGGCTTAAACGTGCGTTTTTTATGGGTTTTAAGGTTTTTTAAGGGCTTAGTTTAGTCGGCAACTTTGAACATTTTTTTCTCATAAACAATAATTTTTTTGTCATATGTTAAATAAAACTTTTTTATTTATGATCAGCCCTAGTAACCTACCAAAATATTATTATTATGACACATCCTCATTAAATAATATTTCTTAATGATACTTGTTTTTTACATTCATATTGGTCGTTTCAAATAGAACCGATTAATAGGGGGTTGGTAAATGATAAATTGTCAGGGACTTTGTTCTAAAATGGCTGAAAGTAATGCTTCAAATAGTGAATTAAATAAATAATATTAAATTGATAATAATAATTAATATTTCTGTATGTTATAAGAAACTAAAATATTAAAGATTTATATTTTAGACTTGTATACTGATAGAGTTCTCAACACTACTGTTTGTTGCTCTTCTAAATAATCAGATCTAGCGCGTACGTTGCTAAAATGTTTGTGGCTGTTGTAGAGTAGATATTTTTAGGGTGATAGTAATACATAGATTTCAGAAGTTAATGTAGCTAAAATATTCATACATATAAATGATCAGTAGATGAATTTCATCAACTATAAACATATATTTAATTTATATATTTTATATAAACGATAAATCTTTATTTAGGTTCATGTTGGTATCGAGTAAATTTTGTGGAAAGTACATAAGGTTAGTGTTTACAGTATTTGAAAAAACTGAATTTCCTGAAGTGAAAATGAACGTTCTCGTTCATGTGTCAGACTTGCTAACCAGATTCCCAAATGTGATAGAACCTTGGACCCCTCGAATTTTCGAAAGGTAAGTTAAACCTCGATAATTGTTTTTTGACAAGTAATTTTAAGACCATAGATATTTTTCGTTTTTATTAAGAAGTTACTAGTTTCCAATAGGCATATTGATTGATGATAGATAGTTATTTTGATAAAATATATTTCAAAGTACAACAATCTACCATAATGGGTTGAACGCTAATCAGGTCGTATGAGGTCACATGTATGTAATCACCATTTTCATATAAATTCAGGCAATCTCTGCGCTGTTTATCTGCGTTTATTAAGTAATTTACAATCCCTAACAATCAGTTACATTAAAGAAACGGGTAATCATGGAACCTATACTTACCAAAACAAGTGACTCAAATTTATGATTCAAAAAATGATTTTTGTTCGGCAAAATTCAGGAATATCAAAACTTTTGTGTAAGTACAATAATAATCGTATAAATAAAATAATTTAGAGCTCAAAAACCCGTGAAATCTGCTCTTTAAATAATACACTTAAGGTAGTATTGCTGGTTATATTATTGAAATGTTTCTGGCCATACTTTACTCATAAAAAATAATAATTATCAATAGTCAGTAGTCAGATTTTTATTTTTTCTCTTGAAAATTAAGTGATACGAACATAATTCACTACTTAAAAAAAATTCGAATTTGCGTATAATCGATTTTATTAACATTTTGCATAAAATCAGATGTATCCATGAGTTGTTTTAATAATATTCTTACATTGAATTCCATCAATTTTACAAGTTGTATCTTCTAAAATTAACAATTTCCTCTATATCATTCAATTCCGCGAATACATGTTGCATGTGTGGATTTTTAAATTATTTAAAAGACGTATTTCTTTTTTATATCAAAACTACCCATATAATCACATTACTTACATGCATGAAAGTCAGACAAAGCACGATATAAAGAATCGCCAAGTGTCATGGCTAAGTGAGTACAGTTGAGAAAATGATTACATTACTTTTAATACTATTATACTTACAAATATTTCTAAAGGTACTAACTAGGTTATTTCCAAGTATTATTGCAAAGATTATCAGTGTTAGACGCTTTAACTATTACTTTACTATTATTATTTCTCAGTAGCATTGATCTACCATAGTAATATAAGTAATATATACATAAGTACTAGTGAGATTGCCTAAATGGCGGCTTCCAAAACTTACCTAAACGCAGCAAACCTGTGAAGAACACCTATACAGGTGAAAATAGGAGAATGAAAGTTCTGTACCAGGTATTTGTAACAGGCATAGACTGCACAAATGTTTTTTAATTTTAAAACTTTAATTTGAACATAGTTTGAAGCTTGTACCTACTCGACGAGTAGAGTAACAGACCAACAAAATTTGTAAATTTCAAGCTGTGACGCCATTGCTGTGGTTGCTGTTCAAAAAGTGTACCATAGAGAAGTTATACAAATTATGTCAAAACAACCAAGTTTTTTCTCATGTTCTTTGTAAGTACTAAAGATTCAAAAACATTTCATTTTGTTACTGAATTGGCCAGGTTATTTGTAACCAGCTTTCGCTCAATGGTATATTCAGTGGATTAATCACATTAAGAAAATTTATAAAAATGGCATAAATCCTCGTGTTTATTACTTTATGTAGTAACTTAGGAAAATGGCCACCATAACTAATCAGTATTCTGTTCTTTTCAGTTTGTACGATTCAGATAATTCTACACGTCTCTCAACCTTCTTCATATTATCCAACTTGGTTTTACGAGATATGATCCGAGCGCATAACCACATTCCAGAAATGGCCACTTGTTTGGTGGGTACCAATGAAGAACTAAAAGCGATGTGTAAGACATTCTTTATCAAATTGTCACATAAAGAAAATAATCTGTATAACGCATTACCCGATATTTATACGCATATTGTTAACGTTGAGAATGTCAAGGATGAAGATGTGCAGAATATCATGAAGTAAGTATCTTTGACGTATTGTTTGTTATTATTAAAAAACACCATAATAAAATTAGTGACTATGTGGGTGCAGTATTGTAACTAGGGAGGTGCTCAGGGCACATATCTTGGAGGGACGAAAAATTACCTTAAAGCAAACAGAATGGCCTCACAGGGGCGACCTTCTTTGCCTATGCTTGGTACATTCTTAGGGTGTGAAATAAATCCTATAATTATTTATTTTTGTTAGTATTTCACATATTAAACGCACATTTCTCTCTATATTAACAGAAAACATCTGCTTTGCCTCCTTCAAGACCAAAAACCTGCCGAGCTGTCCTCCCTAAAAGCTGGAGACGCTCCTCAAGTACAAAAAATATGTTTCATTGAGTCTACGGGTGTAAAGACGCCCAATTGTATCATATGACATTATTCCAATGATCTTAACACTAATAAGTCTCGCAACATTACACGGTGAGGGGGGGCCTAAATGCCTGATTCTTGAAATCATACTATGCGACAAACACGCTCGTATACGGCCCTGCCATCGTACACGAAGTGCATTCCATTGAAAAACAAATTGGGTCGGTCGTATATGATTTTCGAGAATACCAAATTCTGTTAGTTTGCATCGACTGACGTCATCTGTTGAGTGGTAGAAGAGCGTTCGCGTGGTTTCAAGAATCGTGCTCAGTATTTCCAGGGCTGTTACATCAAAAACATAGATCTCAGGTTATTGTTGTTCGTTGGATAGAATTCCTTGAGTGGTAGTTTTGATTTTTTGATGATTGAACTCGAATTTTCCGTTGTGATTTATTCAAGTCAGTTTCACCAATTTGGTATATTTCTAAATGAGAAACTGAGTACATGTAGGTGTTAAGAGCCTGAAACAGGTTTTTACTCTTATGTCTGGTCTTCAACAACCGCCGTATCTTTTTGTAAAATTGTGCTGTTACAACCTTCTTCGTGGTGGAGTGGTCAGTCGTTGTCATTGTTTTATACCAAGGTAATCATAGGCTTTGCTTGCCTCCATGGATTTAATCGACTTGTCGTCGCTCATTGTTTACTTACATAACTGTATATTTTAACTGCTTTAATATTTTCAGGATACTTTTCGATCTTATAGACAGCACAAAACAAATGGAAAATCTAGTAGATCGATTTTGCAGTAAATTCAAATTGACTGAGGAAATCCGACACCACCGTAGCATATCTTACTGCCTTTCTCTCATCAAATATAACGAAAAGGCTCTGAAAAAACTCATCGACAATTTCCCAAATTACAAAGATTTGGTACATGATGGTGAAATATATGCGAGTTTCAAAACAATTATTCAGGATGCTAGTAAACAGCAACCTGGAAAACCGGATCTTAAGGTAAGATATAAAAGATTACAATATTCATTTAAATTACAAAAAATACATATAAATTTATCACGAGAAGCATCAGTTATTGCCTGGTTACACAATGCAAGCTAGCACCCGAGCTGGCCCAGTCGTCAGTTACTACAGTGAAGCTACTCACACAGCATGACTACAATATTATTTCTTTGTACTCGACTCCCGGTAATTGTGAAATGTTTTCTTCGTTGCTGCATTTGCGTCATTCTTAGTAATTAATATAAATTTCAGAGGAATTAAAATTGTTTTCACTATTTTGTTACGATTACGTATTAATCCTAATGTGTAAATTTAGTTCTTAATTTAAATATAACTGCAAAGGATCATATGACGAGTAAGTCAATTTTTAACTAAATTATAAAATTTGTTGAATTATAATAATTCACACCTTCTCCCGTTTAATACTCTGGTAATATATAACGAGGTCACTTTAATGATAATCTTAAATTATGGGAACATTATTTAAGTACATATTTTTTAAATGTCAAAGCATTCTCAAAATATTCTTCAAAATAGCTGTTATAATATAGTTTAATCTAATTCATATTAAAAAAGTGTCCGTCAAACTGCATTAAATTAGGCGCTGATGTCGCAAGAGGGTGTAATTTATACAGCACGCGAAAAGTTTTTAGAATATGTCAGACATATAATTTAAAAACCATATTGTAACAAATAAAAAAACAAAAATATGGTATATATCTTTCTGCATGATTAAGTTTCCTAAGTAGGGTTACTATTTTAGTTTTTGCCTGCTGAAGCAATCCCAAACAGCACTATATGTGCCTCCTGCTGTACTTGGCATTATTTATTGTATTTGAATATTTCTTTAATCACAACCTGTACAAAAGGTTCACTAGAAATATACTCATTGACAAAGAAATCGCAACACCCAGAAGGAGATGTTTAAATTTAATATTCTTTGGTAAAACATAAATAATTAAAATTCGGTATATTTGGTGAATGTATTGAAAAGTATTATGGCTCTAGTTGCACTATCGGCTAACAGTTTATACATTCTAGTAGTCATTTTTGCCTTTTTTAAAATTTACTAATAAGTAAACTGGTTCATGGGATCCAAAAAGATCGACGTCTAAGACTTATGGCCTTGAGAGACCGATTTTCGACGACTCGAAATTTGGCTGATGAGTGGTTAGGAGAACAAGGCCATCTTGTAAATGTCCGAACGGTTTAACGCCGCTTACGACTTTTGGACTGCAGCATTATTGACCCCTTCTTGTTTTTTTTTGATCTACCTCAATAACCGGTGAGCCTATCGAAATATATTCGGTAAATATTTACGACTACAGAAACGACAACATTGGAATGTGGAATGGCATCAGGTCGTCTTCTCTGATGAATCTCGATTCTGCTTGGGTAGCCGAAGAAGGGTTAAAGAACGTCGAAGAGAAAGACGTCAACCTCAATTTGATGTTGAGCGAGATGTACATCGAACAGTAGGCGTTATGGTATGGGGAGCTGTTGCACATGGAAGTAGGTCACCTTTACTCTTTGTTCGAGATAACATGACAGCACCATGTCTCCTTCAGGCAGTAATGGAGCCGTATGTATTCCCTTACCGTAATCGGCTCATAGATCCCATATTTCAAGATATTGCTCGGCCTCATGTTGCTTGAGTTACGTTAAACTTTTTTGAAGACACCCATGTGAATCTGTTGCCTTGGCCGGCCAGATTCCCCAATCTTTCGCCCACAAAACATGTTTGGAATATGATGAGTAGAAAGCTCGGAAATTTACCCCAGCCTCCACGGACTTTGGATGTTTTAAGACACGAAATAGAGGTAGCTTGGGATAGTATTCCTCAAGAAAAAATAGACCACGTTATTGAATCAATGCCAAGACGTGTTGGGGAGTGTACAGATAATCGCGGTGGACAAACACGTTATTAAAAACCTAATGGAAAAAAATTAAACTCCTTTGTATATTTTACTCCTTACTATAGCATCTATATTTTACCAAAACAGTATTAAATTTAAACATGTCATTCTGGGTGTTGCGAGCTCATTGTCAGTGAGTATAATATCTGTGAATTTACTACGCACCTGCGCAAATAAAATTTGTATGTGGCGAGAACGGGAAGTTTTGCTTCTGGGTTTGCTTATTCTGTGAAAATAGTGCAACCAGGAACCTGGAATGTTTTTTAATATGAAAACTAATTTTTGTGGTTGTATTGTATATTAATTGGAAGTTATATTTGTTTATTTACTATAATTTATTGATTTTCTATAAACGAAGAAACTCTTAGTATATAACATGGTCCTTGTTTCTTACATAGAGAACTGAATTGTATGGGTACTTCAAGGTCAAAGAAATATCGTGTCGTTTGGCACGAAGTCTAGAAATAAATGCAATTTTAGCAATTTACTACAATATTCATAAAGTTTCTTTTGTGGAACTGCACTATGTATTTGTTCCACCAAGATTAATGTTATAAATTAAGGAGACTAGATTTAACCATCGAAAAATAAATATAGAGATGATTGTTCACATCATGAATATTTAATTAATTTTATAACTATGGTTAAAAATATATAACCTCCACTTACTATTTGGTCATTTTACATAACTGAGAGTACAATGATTTAGTTAGATTTTGAAATAAATCATTGTTCATTTTTGGATCCAAAATTTAATCTAGTGTGCATTCATATTTCTGTATATAATAGACATTTATATGCGTTAAAATTTAAATAAGTTACACTTTAATTTGTAAAACAGATAAAGATTTTAGAAGGTTCGCACTGGTGATATTGGGTCACACTGTATATACAGTGTTTTTATAGAAACTTGTTTGCAGCTATTCAAACAAAGTAGCTTACTTTTACACCAATTCCAACATAACATCATTTTCACTTTCAGCCTATAGCGACGGAGTTGGAGAATGCCATAAAATCAGTATTTGAATTGAACGAAGATGGTGAAATGCCCCCACCACCACCTCCTAAGTCGGCTAGGAAACCAGGAGCTAAAAGGAAGGCTCGACCCAAAAAGCGAAGTCGAAATAGTGACAGTGATGAAGAATTCGATGCATCAAATGTCCAAACGCAAAGCACGCCCAGTAGCAGAAGGGGTAACAGGAAACGAAAGCAAACTGTACATATCAATTCCGATTCCGATTCGGGCTAACAAAATGGTGAATCGATTTTCGGTCAATTTTTTTATTTGGTTTTTTAAATGAAAACTGCTAAAAGAATCATTGATCAAAGAGTTTCTATTTTAGTATGTTGTAATTTTTATTTTATACCATATAAATTTACTGATACTATTTTGAAAATGTACAAGTGTTTATTTAAGATTTTGTTGTAAATTTGTGTTGTAAGCTATTGAATATCGAAGAATTGTAACTTACGGAACGTTTATTATATGTGATTTGCATAAGACTGTTTTAATTATTTCTGTATATCCAAGAAAGACAAATTATTAAAGGAATTGAAAAAGGGGAGAGGTTCTTAATTCGCCTGTATGTAAGTTTTTCTTGTGTTGGGCGATTACTCGGAACCGTATACAGTGTGTCTTCATAAGTTGGAATCAAATGGAAAACTTTCATCTTTATATAAATAGGCAAAAACAAAACGGTTTGGTACCATTTTCTTCACAATCCCTCAACCGATTCTCTTATTTTTGTTTTGTTTAGTAACTACTGGTGGCCTTCAGTGCAGATTATATTGAGATTCTTTATTTTTGTCTTTTAAAATAAGTAATTTAAAGTTAAATTATTAAAAATATCCAAATTAGATGACGCCTACCAAAGGCGTACCCAGCTTTTGGTTTAGGGAGGGGCAAAATTAGCAAAAAAATTGTCCTAGAGGGGGGCAAATCGGAAAAAAGGTACTAGACAGAAAGGACAAATCTTTTTTTTTTGTCCAGGGGGCAAGTCAGTAATTTTATGGGATGCTTTAGTGTCTCATGGCAGGTTTTTAGATCCAAGGGGGCAGCTGCCCTCGGTACACCCATGGTGCCCACTAAGGACTTAAGGAGCTTAAGCCGTAACCTAATGTTCGAAATTTGACAGCAGTAAAAACCCAATTGTGTACAATCGTGTAGAGAAGTATAAATATTACTAAAATAATAGAAAGATCAAAGATGTATGCTCTAAAAACCTTCTTTTCTATTTATTTGTGGCGGTATTTTTTACAAAAACAATGCCGACAGCAACTATTGAAGTGAACAAATTGAATGTGTTTATAAGAAGTTTGCGTATTTACAGAAAAATCCACATGAAAGTTTTGCATAAGTACAAGTATACAAATAACACAAACTATTTACAGATTCTAAAGCTAATTGATACACTTGGTTTCCGATCCTCACGAGCTGAGTATGTACATTCTTTCAGTCATGAATTTCTCACAAATATAATAACAATTAAAGTATTGCGACTAAAAGTAGTAACACACGAAATGTAATATGCTAATATTTTTGAAATTATTTATATTTGACATGTGCAAATGGAACTTAAATGAGTTATAATTATAAAATAAAACGAATTATTTGAAGTTTTATTTCATGAATGGCAATCATTTAAATTAATTTTAACATGTTACTCATTCAAGAATTGTTTAATGTTCTTTTAACGAGATTTGATATACTGCAAATATATTTTTATTTTTTTATTTAATAATTTAATACAGTGTTTGTTTATTAGTATAAATCTTATTCATATGTAATAAAATTCTCCAAACCGCCTTAGCGATTTTGTCAAAATTTCACCATTTCGAGGTTTTGGCGGCTAGAAATCGATTGCTCGGGAAAAATCGTATTACCGGGAAAGAACGAAATTGTGACAATTATTACAGCTGAGTTTTGAAATTACAAGACTTTCAATATAGGGTGATTTGGTAACCTACTTGAGATTGAAGCTCTTGAACAATTCTTTCAATACAAGTTGATGTATAGGATCTTATAAGAATTTTATCACTGTTTGATATGTTTCTAGCATTACAGTTGAACCTTTCAAGATTTTAAAGTAAAAAGTGCTGATTAGGCGATTTTTGGATGGGTAAAAAGTTATGTGTTTTCATGTTAATTTCAGGCACACAATGAAGTTACCTTGAGCAGTAACATGTTACATATTGTGCATATATAAATTGACTGAGACATAAGGCACTATAGATTATAATTATATAGGGTGATTCCAGATATTAGAAATGAAAAATTTTTTGGGAGGCCCATTAGCAGTTGCACACACAGAGTGTATTATATAAATATAGGGTAGTCCATAGGCATATACAGGGTGGTGGAAATATATTATAAAGTGCAATTATTCAGAGTATTTTAATAAGTATTAGAGAATTGAAATTAAACTGAATCATTTCATCTTGAGAAAAATTAGAGCAAATGTCCGATTATATGTACCAACATTTTTGAGAAATCCTTGAATTTACGAGTAAAGTTCGGTCACCCATGTATATTAAATAAATGTACAAATGGAAATTGAATAATTATTAGTAGTAAAATGAAAGAATTGTTATTTACGTTTATTTGTTATATTATTCTACCCGTTAATAGCTGAATTATTTAATTTAAGAAATTTAATGTTGACTAAATTTGACCTTTAATTTCCACTTACTGCTCTTTGCCATACCTTATTATATCATTAGGCTAAGCATTAAGAATGTGCACACCAGTAAAGTCCTATTAATTACATATGAAAAAGAAGTTGAATTTTGTTAGGAATTGACACAATTGGTCGAATTTTAACCACAGGAGATTCTAGTATTAATAAAATTGCAATAGATTATGTGGGTCAAAATCAAGTTTACACAAATATTCACTTTCACACGTCTTTATTTTTAACAAATAAATTCTCTGTTTACAAATACAATGAGTAATACTTTGACTGTCGATTCAACACCCACCGACAATTTTAAACTAAACTCCTTAACTTGTACAACTGTCCTTCAAATAGTCATTATTATTTCTGTGTTGTCAGAGCGTTTTCAGGAACCTTCTCGAGGCCGCCTTTTTTACATCCATCGAAATTTCAGGATAGCCATTGTGTTGCTTTTATTATTTCAATTGGTTTTATAATATTTACGAAATAAGTATATATACTATACTGAAATCATTATACGTCACTTTATCAACTGAATACGAGTTTTGACAAAAAATATAATTTTGCTAATAGTGAAGCAAGTAAGTACCTTTATTTTTGATAATATCTAAAATTGTTGTTAAAGTAAAGTAAGTAGAATTGAAAACCGCATCCAATTACACTATATCACTAAAAATAAATTGTATAATAAATATTATTTTTTTAAGCCATCCCACTCAAACAGACACAAAAAAATTTCATCAAAATCTGTCCAGTCGTTTTCAATCATTTAAAAGAAATTCTAAGAAAAGAGCTGCTGATCTTCAAACTGTGGAACAAATTTTCATAAATTATAGCTAAAAACATTGTCGATAACGTCAGCGTTCAAACACAGAAAACGCATCAAAATCTGTCCATTCGTATAGGAGCACAGACAGACACATAGATCCACAGATAAATAGATACACACCTTAAACTTATAACACCCCTCTCTTTGCTAGTATGAATTTCAACATTTATATAACTGTTTATGAACTGTTATTATCAATTCTTTTAGTACAATCACCTACACAGAAATATTTTATACATAAGAATCAATAAAAATGTTACTAGTTTTTCATTAGAAAATATTTTAATTAGAATCTCAGTTTAATACACTAAACTTAGGAGAAGCGGTCGATCCCCTCCACTAAATTTTATCCGATGTCGAACACCGAAATACGGACTTTCAAACTGAATTCACATACAATAACGCAAAACCACAAGAAAATTAATCTATGTAGAATTGTTCCGAAACATGGTGAAATTTAATTTATCGCAAAATGAGAGCATTGTAAACTTCACGTACGCCAAAAGTTCTCGAAAACACACGTTTGCGAGAAAACCGTCAAAGTTATGAAGTTGAAATTCTGAACAGTAATTCACCTCATAAAAATGAAATTTGGGTAGTTTCAGAGTTCTAACGTTTATTAGACAATACCTGAAAATGTGCGTTTTTATAGTTTTTCACAAATAACTTCCTAACTAATCAACCAATAGAATCGTTCAAACTCTCATTTGGAAGCTCTTAAAATATATGTATAAAACAAATTTACTGTTAACAACAACATTATGTTGCTGAAAAATCACAAAATCTCAAGAGTTGCAATTTTGACAACATTAAACACCCCCCGAATAATTATTTAAGAAATAAAAATTTGATAACACCTTTTTTGTGTTATTCTCTATACCTTCTTCAAGGAAAAACAATTGAATACCTGTGGAGAAATAGCTTACATAATACAAACTTTCCTAGTCTAGTCTGACATTATCTCAATGAAAGACTGCTTTTGGCATGGTTTGTAGGTACTAGGTGATCGGTTTCCCATAAGTATACTTTGCTACCTTAGTGTCTGATTTTTAACAGCCAAATATGTCAATCACAACACAAAGCTTGATTCATATAGGAAGCATATGACATTAATGGTAATTTCAATTTTGTCGAGTACTGCACCCCTCTAAGCGACGAGGTTTATGTTGTTATGTCAAAGCAATCTTCAACTTCCATCTTAGCTTAGAGAATATCCGTCGTATCTTTGCAACTAGAATCATCTCTTGTTTCGATTTCGGTCCTAGTCCTTTGACACTTCACATCAAGGAATGGTAGGCAGCCACTCTCTTCCCTCTCCATGGTGAATCTGATGGATGGTTGTGATCGGTTTAGATGCTCCAGAAATGCTGTTAGTTCCCTCTCTCCGTGTTGCCAAATAATGAAGGTGTCATCGACATACCTTAGCCAGAGTTTTGGTTGCTTCTCGTACCCTTTCAGTGTATTATCTTCCAACCATTCCATGTAGATGTTGGCGATAATGGGGAACCCATAGGCAGTCCATCTTCATGCACGAAGAACCGGTCCTTCTCCTGAAACTAGCAGTTCTTGAGGCAACTTTGTAGTAAGTCCAGGATTGAATCTAATGGCAGGTCCTTCCTCTCCATCACGATTTCGTCCTCAGTAAGTTTCTTTCTCACGTTCTCGAGAGATTCGTCTAATGGTACGTTCGTAAAGAGGTTTTCAACGTCGAAACTTACTAAGCAATGTTCTTTTACTTAAACAAATATCATTTTGATGACTATTAACTAATTTCATTCCGGCATCGGATATCTGAAGCACAAATGAAGACATTTAAAAATTGCATTCACCAAATCTTTACGATAGGAAACTAAGGCTGTTACCGTATAGTGCTGACCAATAAGTGTTCCAATTACAGCATTGGCCCGCACAAATGAGCATAAGAAATTACTGTGCCTTTAGATGTTTTGTGTAAGTTTACTGAGTTATAATAAAACTTTTATCATAAAACATGAAGTATGTTCTAATTAATGCCCGAAAAGTGCGGCACAGAATAACTTTGTGTTCTTGTAATTGGAAAACCACCATAATTAATAATACATGCTATAGGTAAGCAAGGAAAATTTAAATGGCTAAGGGCAGGAACACACTCTTGAAACGCGATGCCACGTGTCGACACCCGACGTGCACATTACCAACACGCTACGCAACGTCACTAGCAATTTCCGACAGCTGACAGTAGCGGAAATATATGATTGTATACTACAGATTTGATAGATAATTAGTTAAAGGAAGATTTTGAAGTTTTATTGCAAGTTTTAGGTACGTATGTAATCCTAAAACGGTTTAAGAAAAATGGAATAAGTAAATATTACTGGGTGCATGAATACTCTGTATGCAGATTTGTTTCAAGAGAGCGATATTTACCGCATAAATATTTTCGAGTGATTAAAACACAGTTTGAAAAAATACACTAATTTATTAAACATGATATTTATAAGAAATGTACAAATTTGCGGGAAGCCATCAATATAAAGGAAAGACTTGCGGTTTGTCTAAGGTATGTACCTAATAATCGAATTTAACTTGTGAACTTCCTTTTTTGTAGTTTCTATATCGGAAAGTTTATTTTATACTGGCATATCGATCATCACAATGGTTCACCACTGGATTAGAGATTATTTGATATGTACTTCATTTTTATATGTTAACGGAGTCTCTTTAAGTTATATGTCATAATCTCAACTGAAGTTGCAGTGGGTTGTTTATGAAACATCTTATAAATAATATAAATATGAATGAAAAACTTTTTTATGTTTCAGTATTTTATTCGAAAACTTGACATATGTTTCGCCTTTTGAGGGCTTTTTCTTAGTTTGTTATTTAGGCTTCAGTAAACAATTGTACCCTAAGAAAAAGCCCTCAAAAGGCCAAACATATGTCGAGTTTTCGAATAAAATACTGAAACATTAAAAAGCTAAAGATTTTCATTGTTATTTTTATTATAAGTCATTTTGGTAAGTTATAACCTTTTTTAGTCTCTTTTCTTCTTATGGTATAACTACGTAAGTACTTTGGTTTGATTTCAGAATTAAGGGTTTATTTACTTTTTTTTGTTACTTTGTTATGTGTGAGATTTATCGGAATATTTTCAATTCTTTCACAATTACTTACTTAACATTTTCATTTCCGAATCATGTATAAGCTTATGTATCTGAAATTTAATTTCCGCTTGGTCAGTTGGAGGTAACTTCTTTAATTGTTTACTCATTGATAAAAAAAAATAGTCATTTTCGTCCATGTCTGTTAATGATCTTTTACGTCTGCTATGCGATGATTTCATTACATCTACCATTTCTCTTAATAAATTATTGTCACTGTTATTTTTGGTTGCATGTCTTGCAGTAGTATTTGGGGTTGAAGCTGTTATAGCAGAAACGTTTGAATCAGAGACTGTAATATCACTAGAACTTGAGCTAGGCATCCGCATAGTAGGAGAAGGTGATTGTGCAAATTCTTCAAAAACTTTGAATTCAGAATGTTGTGTCGACTCATCGTAATTTGTATCACCTTCATTAGATGATAAGTTTGTAAAATTGTGTTTCCATTCTAAATGTGGTAACAGAAATTCCATCTCTTTCTCATACTTCCATGGAACCGTAATAGCAGCTGCTTGACCACTTTTCTTGTAGCGTCTTTTTAATGCATTGGTATAGCAGTTCCTTAATTTTCCCCATTTCTGTTTTAAATCTTCAGCTGGAAAAAAATTGGCAAAGTTTACTTTCTGTTACAGGTTTTTATCCACGGGCAATTCATTTAGATCATTGGGATTCAACTTTCGAATGGATTTCAGTACTGTACGAAAAATAGTCGAGTACCTATGTTTGCGATGCAATATGGGAAAAAATTGACCCTACATACAGGGTGTTTCTAAAATAGTTTCTGCTGTGTATATTACTCATTAAAATAAGCCAAAGAGTTCTTATTAACATGCGTCCTAAAGGCAGCCTTAGAAAGTGATATACCCTTAAAAGAGCTCAAAAAACTGTTTTTTTTTCTGTTATTGAAAAAGCAGTCGAAAATCAGTCATTTGAGACTGAACGATGGAAGCGAAAGCTTCTTACGAAATTTACTGCCCTTTTCTCGTTATCTCACTGTTTTTGTCTATTTTTTCTTTATTTGTGTCACTCTTAGTAACGGATATAAATATTAGGTGAATTAAAATAATTGTCATTATTTTGATACGAGTCAAGTATTAATCCTAATCTAATTCTTAAATATATCTGCAAAGAAATATACGTTTATATATTGAGTAAGTGTAAATAGTTTTGTTCATCTGAATAAATATTTGAAGACAAGATGTCAAAGAAATGTTTGATTGTTCTTAGCTAAAATCATTACAAACACATAACATGTATACAAAACAATAAATTATATACCTATATAGTCAACGGTAGCAACAATTTAAAAAATTTCAAGTTCTCATTGTATGTAATATTAAAACGAGTTTTACTCATTTTATGTCAATTGAAAATTGTACATAAAATTAATTAATAATGACATAATATTAAGAAAAAGTATATTAGTTCTCCGTTTTGTATCCCAGAACTTTGATTCGGAGCCGTGCGCTTTAGACACACTGTGCCATTTGTCCTTGGTGAACATAAACGCTTCGGATGTATATAATCCAGCAGTCTCTCTATTGAGTACTTTGTTTATTATTTCGATAACAAAACGATGTAAACAAAGGTCATGTTTCGCTTAATGGGTATCCTTCTCAGTCTATATGCGTTGATAATATGAGAGTTTAATGCCAAATTTTTAATTTCTGACGTATGAGACTTATCACAAAGAGAGAATTTGAGTGTTAATTAGAACGAAAAGCAAATTTTGTGCTGGTATTCTATATTACTTGGATGTTATATTGGTTTGTTTCCTATTTATTATTGATTTTCTATAAAATTATTATTCAGAAGTCTTAATGTAAAATGTTTACATGATAATATGAAGCTAATCAATACATATACATTTAATGCCAAGTCTCTATTTAATGTACCGCAAAAAGAGAATTGGAAGTTTTTATTAGAATGAACAGCAAATTTTGTACAGGTATTGTATATTAGTTTATTTTCTATATTTTATTGATTTTCTATGAAAGAAGAGAGTCTTAATATATTACCTGGTCCCTGTTTCTTACTCAGAGAACTAAATTGGATGGGCATTTTAAGATCGAGGCAGTGTGTAGTGTCGGTACTCATCTATTTTCATATGTGTAAATGTGGGCCCCCGATAAAGAAACTTTCGCTTCAAAACGTATGGGTCTCACATAACTTTTTACGTTAAATAACATGTGCTACTCCGTTTTTCCACATGCAATTCATAACCGCCATATTTAGATTAACGAAGGGGGTTTCAGCCCGTAATTTTTTTAATTTTATTTTTTTCCAAATTTCTCTTTAATTTTATATTTTTATAAAATCTTAACTATTGTCCAGATAATATTTTTTGCCCAAAATTGTTAAAATTTTGTAAATCGGTAGAGAAAATTATAAAAAAATAAATAAAAAAATCACGGGCCGAAAACCCCCTTCCCCAACATAATAGGACGCTTATGATTTGCATGTCGAAAAACGGAGTATCACATATTTAACGTAAAAAAGTTATGTAAGTCCCATATATTTTTTTCTATTTATTTTCGACCGTTGTGTCAATAACAGAAAAAAAGGTTTTGATTGGGCCCTTTTAAGGGTACGTTTAATAGCAGAAGTTTGGAACCATATTTTAAAAACACCCTGTATATGAAAAAACCTTCAACATGAATGTGGCAAGAACCAGAAATTAGTTTTAGAAGTTATTGAAATTTTCCAAATTGCTGTGGAGCTTTAGACGGGAAATATTTGAACAATATTTGTGGTTCAAAATTTTTTAATTATAGTCACTGACAAAGAAATCGCAACACCCATAAAAAGACGTTTAAATTTACTATTGTTTTGGTAAAACATAGTTGCTAGTAACGTGTAAATCATTAAAATTTGAATAAAAAACTAATCTAAAAATAAAAACTAACAGGGATTAAATTTTTTTATTACCTTCGTTAATGTGTTTGTCCACCGCGATTATCTCTATACACTCCCCAACACGTGTTGGCATTGATTCAATAAAGCGGTGTATTTCTTCTTGAGGAATACTATCCCAAGCTACCTGTATTTCATGTTTTTGAACCTCCAAAGTTCGTGGGGGTAAGAAACAATTACAGGGAGTACTTTTATACAAAAGACACCACCGTGCCGTCGTAGCATATGGTCAGCACAGATCATATAAAGTGAAATGGTCATCAGAGGACGTCAAAATGAAAAATTTCATTGCCCCATTTATAAACAGAGAGGACATAATTTCACTTAGGTACATATCTCTTATGAAGAAATCATTTCAGTAATAAATAATATTTTTAAAACATTACCTGGATAATTCATTTTGTCTGCAATTTCTTCCCATGCATTATTTCTCACAGTTTGATCCCTGTATTGGGGTAATCTCTTATTATACAGAACTGGATAAAATTTAACCAACTCAATAAGTTGATCGTCTGACATTTTGCTAAATATTTGCATAAATAAAAAAATACTCTATTCAAAAAATCATTGAATGGACACGTGGCGTGGCGTGTTATTTAGAAACAGCTGAAACACTGCGTGGCCGCATCGGGTGTCATGGTTACGCCCACATTTGGGGATCGGGTTCCGATTGCGAGCATCACGTGGTATCAGATGTTTGCAGTGGAACGATTGTTTGAATCAACACGCACAGATCATACAAAGAGATCAAAACGCTTCGCGTCTCATCGGATGGCGTCGCGTTTCAACATTATTTCCGCCTTAAATTTGCGAACTAGCGATAGTACAGGATGTTTAGATTACCTTGAATATTAAACAATTTTGTAATTTACATTGCTAATAATTTATGAATTGATAATATAACCTTATCAGATTTATAAACAACGTTTTAGGGCAATAAATTTTGCTACCTACTTTTAATTTTGTGTTTTTTTAACAATAAGTGAGAAACAAATTATTCGAGCGCACAGGCATATTTTTATTGAATGTTATTAGATAGCTGAAATTGCATTTAATTATCAAACGCCTAAAATTATCCCGAAAGTATGTATATTTATAGGTATTTTAATGCTTTTTTTATTTTATAATTGTCTACTATTCTGCAGTAAATGTTAACCAAACATTTGGACAATTGGTTTTCACTAACAAACTTTATATACAGGAACATTATATTAAAATGAATATTTAAATTCCTACCCAAATATAATTGGAATTTTTTAAAATGCTAAACAATCAACTTTTTTGTTCTATGACAATCTCGTTTTCAAGTTTATGCTTATTTATATAAAAATATTTTGTGGTTTTAAAACACCGGATGGTTAAATAAGAACGTGTAGTGAAAAGTACCTAAGTACCGTTAATATAGAATGAGTTATACTGAAGAATACATACGCGAAAAACTGAAGAAGGAATTGGAAGCTACGTACGTGGTAAGTACAAATTTTGATCATAAAACATGACAAAAATATTGACCCTACACCATACATAACCTTATTAATTGTATTTTTGCGGCTTTTGGATGGATTATTTGTTATCAATCAATTAATACCTGTTTACGTATAACAAAGTATTGCAATGTAGTAGTACTTATGCTTTTGTACATGTGGCATGAACAATTTAAATGGTGAAGAAGAAACGAATAAATTTACTGTGATGGAGTGCAATATAAATTGTGAACAGTGGTTAGTCTTTTTTGCTAGCATTTTGGCTATTCTACTTCGTGTTTCAACAAGTCTGCATCCACATTCTGGTGAGGCTACACCACCGATGTATGGTGACTATGAAGCACAACGCCACTGGATGGAAGTAACTACAAATCTACCATTGAGTCAATGGTATTTCAATACTACTGATAATAATTTAGAGTATTGGGGTTTGGATTATCCACCCTTAACGGCCTATCATATGTACCTGTGTGGTAAAGTTGCTCATTCCATAAATGAGAACTTCACTAAATTACATGATTCTCGAGGATATGAAAGTGAAACCCATAAATTATTTATGAGAGTGACTGTGCTACTTGGTGATATGGTCTTGTACATTCCTGCCATAATTTGGTACTATAGAGTTAGCTCAAAAGTGTTTAAAGGTGAAGATGAAGATGTGAAGAAAAAGAAACAGAAAAATAACAAAAGTAATGTTATGAAACCAATTAGTCCTTCTTTATCAACAGTTGTAGCACTGTTTTACCCAGGAACAATATTAATAGACCATGGTCACTTTCAATACAACTGCATCTCATTAGGATTGGCAGTGCTTGCAGTGACTTGTCTTCTTCTTGAAAAAAATGTTTTAACCACAATTTTCTTCTGCTTAGCTTTGAATTACAAACAAATGGAGTTATATCATGCTCTGCCTTTTTTCTTCTACCTTCTAAGTACATGTGTACCTAAACCTGGACAGAGTTCGCTTTCAGGACTATTTCGACTGTTAAAAATTGGTATAACAGTAATATTCTCTTTCGGCATAATTTGGTTACCATTTTTGTCTGATTCAAATGTCTTACTACAGGTGTTGCATAGACAGTTTCCAGTAGCTAGAGGCGTTTTTGAGGATAAAGTTTCAAATATTTGGTGTTCTTTAAATGTCATTATGAAATTAAAAACAAGGTTTGATAACCATCAGATGTTCAGGATCTGCCTCTTTTCAACTTTGGCAGTATTATTTCCATCTTGTTGTGATTTATTTCTCCGTCCTAACAAAAAGAAATTTGTACTAGCTTTAATAAATTCATCTTTAGCATTTTTTCTATTTAGTTTTCAAGTACATGAGAAAAGTATTTTGTTGGTGGCGATTCCTGTCATGTTATATTTTCCAAATGCCCCATTTGTTTGTTTTTGGTTTCTGTATATTTCAGTTTTCAGTATGCTACCACTTCTTGTAAAAGATAAATTATTAATTGCTCTTATTGGTTTAGTAGGATTTTATATAGTTGTATTTAGAGTATCTATTGAACATGCTTATCACAGTTCTTTAAATACTAAAGATGGAATAATGGAGTTTTACAAAAGTTTAATGCATGCCATTTTAAACATTGAATACAAGAAAACCACCCAATATAAAATTGCCAAAGTTACATATAGTCAGATAGTTGAGAATTCTGAGATCATTAAAAATTTTGTTTTCCATGTCTTGATGGCAAGTTCCATGTTTTGGTCATTTGTTCTTTTTGTCACTTCTATCATACTTCAACCCCCCAAAAGGTATCCAGATTTATTTCCTCTTTTAATTTCTGCATATTCTTGTGTACATTTTGTTGGATTTTTCCTGTATTTCAATTTTAAACAACTTCATATACCTCAACAATTTGAAGATATAAGAAATGTTAAGATCAAAACTAGTTAGTTTACAAAAATTTGTAATTGTTTGTATTTCATTAAATAAAATGTTTTATAAAATTCATGTTTTTTTCTAAGCATTTCATCCATATTTGGTTAACTCTAAGGACAAAAGTGAAACCACAATGCATCAGATAGAATTAGTACTACCTGTATTATTAACAAATAAAGGGTGCAGTAAACTTAAGTATTTTATCTAATAATTAAGCTTCTAGGTTGTAAAATATTGCTACAAAATGATCCATTAAAACAATTATAATTGTTTTAGTGTAAAATGGTGTTACATGTAGCGTTAGTAGATTATAAAATTTGATCATTTGGCTTTTCTCTCACAGTGATTTCTGAAAATCATAAATATTTGAGAATCAAAGTTTAGTAAAATTGACCAGAACACCAGTTGCCTATTAATAGAAAAACTGTCTTGCAGGATGAACAAGAGAAAGTAATTCTATGGTTTTGAAATTCAGTTAGAAATGAAGTGTACCAGAATGTGCCCGACATGTACTATCATTGTTAAATAATTATTTCAAAAATAACGTTTTTAAGAACAGGTCCATGTTCACGCCCTTTGAAGCTAAAACAGTTTCGGACTTTGTGACATGCCTTGTGAAAGTCAACCCCCCTGTCGATTATGAATCCAAGGTATTTGACTTCGTTTTTCCATGGAATTTGTCTGCCGTTGACGGTCAGGTTTCCTGTCGGAACGATTGTGCGGCTTCTTCCGTTGATGAACAGAGTTTGAGTTTTGCCCTCGTTAATGGCTATCTTCCACTGAAGGCACCATTCAGCTAAATCGTTAGTGACTTGCTGCAGCCGCCTCAAGGCTGGCTCGAATCTAAATGATTGGCATCCTATGGCGGTGTTGTCTGCGAACTGGGCAATTATAGCGTCGACTGGTCTTGGGATGTCTGTTGACTATATTAAAGGTACCATCGGGGACAGGACTGCTCCTTGGGGAACCCCTGCCTTGGTGGTACGGGAAATTAAGTGTTCCTGGCCTAATGGTACCCTTACTCTTCCATGTCTCAAAAAGGAGCCCACTGGATGATGTTACTAGGAAATCCTAATTGGGCCATCTTGACCAATAGTCCGTCATGCCATACTCGGTCGAAGACTTGCTACATCCAGGAAGGCTGTTCTTCGATTCCGGTTGAGTCCGTCTGAGCCCTATTCTAGCAGTAGAACTTGGTGTTCGGTGGCGTGTGGATCTCTGAATCCAAATTCCTGGTCTGGAATCACGTTCACTTTATCTATGGAGTGGATCGCGAAGATCCTTTCTACTACTTTAATCATGCCTGGTAGTATACTAATAGGGCGGATAGTTTTGTGGAAAAGTCCCGTCCTTATTGGCCTTTGGCAGCATAATAATGTCGGCATACATTGCGGTGCTTACTTTACGCACATTACAAATAATAATTTGGTGTTAGGGTGAAAAATTATGTGTTTATAATTCTGTGACATACCAAAGGTTGCACGTTTTTCCAGTTTGAAGTATTCCCTTGTAAATCCCCCAAAGTCTCTTAATCTTTCAATATCCGCTCAATACTCCAAATTTTCAAGTTACATTTTCATCTGCCATAATTTTTTAAATTTAGTTGCAAGTTTACATTCTTATGTAAAATTTAACAACGAAATATTAATTCTTACTGTGCAATGATTTGTTTCTATAAAGTTAGTTAAAGTTAACTTGTATGGCTTTGAAATACTAGGTGTCCAACAATATATTACACTTTTCACGTGTGTCTTATAACAGTTCTGTATGTATAAGTGAGGAGGGGGCATTAGATTACTTAGTAAAGAAACGTGGATTATAGATAGGACAGCTAGAGGAACATCATGCTTTTCAAAGGGAAACATGCTAGGAGGTCGGTTCGAAAACATGCACAAGCTTTAATCCATATAAAATTCAGATGACGCACCATTTATTATTTTTTCGGAAACAGGAAACATTTTGCACAAACAATGGTAAACTGTTTCTAGAACTGTTCAGCGACATTATACAGTGACATTTTCTGCGCACTGATTTTCGCCTTTTACCTGCTTAAAACTGAAATATTTAACTCGAAATTTTATTTCTCTTCGTCAGATTCATCTTCGATCGCCGGAACTGTCCCCTTGAGTTTTTGTAGGGGTGCTGACACTTCCGAAAACAGTCAATATATTAAATGAACGCGTTCTAGAAAAAAAGTACAGTATTCATGTTGAGGTGTGTCAATGCAATTTGTTCGAAAAAAAAATTGTTTGAACAAATCATGACCTAGTTGCACATGGGCGACATCTCGATTCTTAATTGTAGGGCATCTTACGAAGGTAATCCGGCAAAAAAATGGGATATTCTGCAAGCAAAGCCGAGATTTTCAGCTTGTCTAAGGTGTAAGTATTATTTATCTGAAAACTGAAATGTTATCTGAGACCGAAACCAATGTGTGATTTACATATTGTATTTGTTTGGGAAATTCAAAGGTTTGAAGCAATGCGAAAGAACGGTTTAACAACAATAGTTTTTGTTATGTTGATGTATTTCATAATGACTGTAACATTGTTGCATTACATTACAGGAAGTGATCGACGAATCAGACGGATGCGGAGCCAAGTTTTCTTGTGTGATTGTTTCTGAAAAGTTCAAAGGAAAGCCACTACTTCAACGTCACAGGTAAAGTATTTTGAACTAAATACAGATTAAACTTATTTACATATGTATTATTTACAATTTTTATTCAACCAAGTAATTGCCATTGTTAATCATAATACGCTGGCTATTTAAGAACGTTAATAAACTATCGAATTTATGGGTTAACATGGACCTATATATTGGGTAAAAAAACTCGTGTTTGGAAAATTTTTTAGTTCAATTTTAAAATATGTCAGTGGATATTTCAAATTTCCCATTTAAATAACACGTAAAAAATTGCTTTGCTTTAAAAATGTTATAACTTTTGAACCGTTTGAGATATTTAAACACAAAGTTTTGTACCATAACACCAAATCTTTAATTTTTCACTCAACGCACGTCTCAACAGCGAGTTAAAGTGAAAATTCATATATTTCTGCAGTTCATGAAAGTTAAAAAGGATGTATGATGTTCATATTTAAGGAAATGAATTACACTAAAATAAAACAAAACTTGTAAAAAATATTGTTTATAAACTAAACTTGTGAAAAAAAAAAGAATTTGTATCAATTTTATATTGCAAAACTGATAAAATGTAGTTGTGTTTACAATGATTACTTGTGCAGTTAGTTTTTTATTATAGATTGTAAAAAAATAGAATACTGCATTATTAGTGATTTTATTAAAAGCAACTTATATTTGATCTTTCATTATATCACATAAAAGTGTAAAAAAATGTTTTATATTTATAGGTTAGTTAATTCGGCCCTTGAACAAGAATTAAAAAGCATTCACGCATTTTCTCAAAAGACTTTTACGCCCGATCAGTGGACAGAACACCAACAATAATATGTTTAAGTGTAATGAAACCCTGGATGATATTTTAACACCACACATTAAAGCATCAGGTAAATGGTAATTTATTATTATGTTTAAGACTAAATGTTTTATAGAGGAAATGTTGTGGGACCTTTCGTGCAACGGGCGGATCCAACAAGAGCTTCTAGGAGGAATCTCTTGCTTTGGCCAGTTAAATGGGTGACAGATCGAATAAGTACAAAATAACTGGTTACATGCAGTCGTGCATTGTCTTATTGAAACAATTGATGGTGCAGGGCCCTAATATAGGGCAAACTGTGTGATTCATCCAAGCCTTGGATGTAGCTTTGGACAGTAATATTGCTTCTACAGTGATAAGGAATAGCTCTTCACACCATAACATTGAGAATATGATGCATGTAATGAAAATTGATGATATCGACTTTTGACTCCTCGCTTTCTTACCCTAATTCAGCTATTATGCATACCCAAACTCAATCGCTGAAGACTTCTCTTATTACATTTGGTGTACTGTAGCCGTTCTCTGCACTACTGGATTCGGTTACGTCGATCCTCAGGGGTAACACTGAGGACTCACCTGCAATCGCCTTGTACATGTGAAACGGTCACGTTAAGCCAAAATTCTAAGGCATCGATCTTCACTTTTATTCTAGGACGACGTCCTACATTCCTTGCTCTTCGACCTGCCTTTGCTGGAATGAATCACCAAAATTTCGAGAGCTCTATTCGTACTTGTGCCACTTTCCTAGAATGAAAAACCGGTTTAACTAAGGATATAACATAAAATCCAATGTACTAATATGACAAAAAAACAATGTTTTGGTTATTCGAAACATTAATACAAATCTCCCGACTTGAGCATACAGTTTATGGTGGCACACTCCCTCTAAGGCACGCATAGCTTCTCTTTAGGGGAAAATTAACTAAACACCAGATATCCTAGATGTCATAATGGTTTAGCTCTGTGGGAGCCCGTGCGAAATTATCAGGCCCTTGGTTGGAGTTGTGGCAGTCTCTCATGAATTTTCTGACCGTCCGGCTGTTTTTAACAGAACGGCTTTTTGCATTGATTGGTAAAGATGTTCGTCCAGACCTAGAGACTTTATCTACTAAAACTATATCTGGTCTATTGTGAGCAACAGTTCGATCGGTCAGTTTCGTGCGGTCCCAGTACAGCTTGTAGTTGTTATTTTCTAAAACAGATTGTGCTTTGTATACATACAACAAGTTTCACTGCTAGTTCCTGGTGCAATATTTTTGCTACAGCATCCTGTCGTTCTTTGTATTCAGTTGCAGCGAACGCAGCTGTGATATGCTGGATAGATTCAGATGTTGGCAACAGCATCTGCATCTGTCGTTGTTAATAGAAGGGTCTTTAACGATGTACTTTAGATAGTTCCTAATTGGAAATACTTGATCTTGGATTGCCAATATGAAGCCTTCCGTTTCATGAAACATATGACCATAAGTTCAACCAGTAGTTTGACGCTGAACTGACGACATAATCCTGATTTATATGTCTTCAATGAATGGACTTCTCTTTCCATTTGAGCAGTTTCTGATCAACTCAGAAAATTCTGCGAGCTTCTGGAATGACTACGCAAATTTGAAATTTGTTGATCTAGTATTTACAAATATTATTAAGACAAACTATTTATTTATACAGGGTGTAAATATTTGACTGCAAATTTTAGGTGCAGAATATATAACACTTTTAAAGGCCTTAATAAGCAAGAAAATTTGAAATACTGTTAAGTATATTGTCAATGTGGCAACGTCGCGCTATTTTTAGCGCAAATTAAAGGAATGAGTAACAAAAAAATGAACACCTGTTTTTTTTTGTATTAAATAATTTCTAGTTTCGAGTGCCGGTATTTATTTAGGTACTAAAATTTTATGAAATTTATTTTCAAATAGGTACCCTTTTAATATCTATGTATTGAAATGATTTTACATGGCGATTATTTTATGCATAAGTTGAAGAAGGGAGGATACAAAGTTGTTTACATTATGAACAAAAATAATGCGATACAAAGTATATTAAACAAAACATTTCTTATAAGTTTTTTTATGTGTTAAATTCTTCGAGAAATAATTGTTACTAAGATTAATATTACTTATCTTAGACAAATAAAAACCTTTGACCTGCAGGTGTCATTATGATAGAGCTCTGCGAGCAAATGGATTATTTATAGTAAATATTCAAAATTCTTGTTAGTACATTTGCTTTCCCCAAAATTAATAGTAGGTCTTTATTTTATGATTGTCATGGACAAAATAATACACTGAACACAATTCACAACAGATTTTATTTATTTTTCCAATTTATATTTTAAAATGTAGTTTACTGGAATGTCAATGGCAGCGGCCAGCTGGCTGTAGCTATTTTGCACATCTGCGGAGAAACTAGGGCAAATAGAATATTTAGATTACGATCTAATAAATATAAAGTTGACAACGAAGTGAATAGACGACTGATATTCCTGCAAAAAAAAGAGAATTGAGTTTATTAATTTTCTTTGTTATACAGTTATTGAAGGTGTATACGGTATTGAGTATTTACAATAGCTTTACAATTTTTGAAGCCGGAAATTTTATTTCTGAATTTATAAAGCTTTTTGATTTTCCAAGTATTGATCATCTTTGCATCAAGCCGTTTACACCCTGTATACTAAATTTTAAGAATATATTTTTTCCTGGTATATCTATTTTTTATTAGGGCCATTAATACTGTTGGTAAAGGGATTATGTTAAATAAAATTTATTGAACCTTCACGTTTTTCAGGGATTGACATTAAGGTATCTGCCCCAAATATTTTATAAATTCTGTAGTTTATGGAAAATTGGCTGTAGCTGCAGCCTTAGGATTACGATCTAGTTTGCGACTGGTTGAGATTCATTCCAATAATTCTTTATTAATAGATTTTCCACATATTGAATTCACTTACAGATATAACCTTCAGGTGAGCTAAATATATAAATAGGTTTTACTTTTGCGTACTTGTTTGAAATACATATATTTTGTTTGCTTTGTAGGAAATAAACAATCCTTCTTGACGTACCTGTACCTGTTGGTGACAACAAAGAGTTCAACTGGGAACATCCTGAGAAAATACACCATGAAGAGCTCCTTAACAAAGTTGATGAAATTTATCAAAAATACGTTGGCAATGGAAAGATTTAATGCGCAACAAATCACAACTCAGAGGGCGCTTTTTTACTTAATCTTTGGAATGCTGGGATCTGTGGATGTACATTTACCATCAGCCTTAATGTATGCCAGTACTGAACTACAAATAGGTAAATAACTTATAGCCTGCAATTTTTACATGCTAACAGGCAAATTTGTGTTTCCGTGGATTGAAACCATAAAAATTTTAACGACCTAATTATCAGCTTTATTTTAAAAACTAAGTGTCCTTACGTTTTTTGTCGTCACTTACGAAAAATTTACATATTTTGATGAATTGCATCATTTTCAGATTTATTTTATTTTTGTATATTTTAGGTTTTTTTATCATTTTTGGCATTTGAGGAGAATTTATACCAATTTTTTTTCCTAAACATTACCTGATTCCTATTGGATAACTGAGTTTTCACGAAGTGGTTTAACTGATTTCTGTTTATTTTTGGAGAAGACTATTTCTTCAAATTTCTGGTCTGAATGACATTTCTGTTTCCCAAATATTGAATTTCTCCAAAAACCTTTCACTATCAAGTTCTCTTGTATTCATTACACTAGGTTTCTAAGAAATATGGAATTTTTGCCATTCGGACTAAATTTACTAACTATTTTTTTTAATGTCTAAAATTCGTTTTTATTGAAGCCAAAGCTCCTTTTATCGGGGGCCCACATTTACACATATGAAAATAGGATGAGCACGGAAATGAATTGGATAACTTGAGATTTCATTTGTTTCGACACCGACACTACACACTGCTTCGATCTTGAAATGCCCATCCAATTTAGTTGTCTTTGTGTAAGAAACAGGGATCCGGTAATGCATTAAGAGTCTCTTCTTTCATAGAAAATCAATAATATATAGAAAATAAACTAATATACAATACCTGCACAAAACTTGCTCTTCATTCTAATAAAAATTCCAGTTCTCTCTTTGCGATACATTAAATTAGAGACTTGACCTACGTCAAACATCAGAAAGAAACTTGCCATTAAATGTATGTATTGACTACCTTCGTATCATCAAGTAAACATTTTACATTAAGACTTCTGAATAATAATTTTAATCAATAATAAATAGGACATAAACCAATATAACATCCAAGTAATATAAAATACCTGCACAGAATTGGCTTTTCGTTCTAATAAATACTTCAATTCTCTCTTTGTGATAAGTCTCATACGTCAGAAATTAAAAATACCACAGAAAAAGGCATCTTGGCATTAAACTTTCATATTATCAACGAATATAGACCCATAGAATAATACACATTAAGCGAAACATGTCCTTTGTTTACGTCGTTTTTCATCGTAATAATAAACAAAGTACTCTATAGAGGGGCAGATTGATTATATACTTGCGGAGCCGTTATGTTCACCAAAGACAAGTGGTGTTCACCAAAGACAAGTAGCACAGTGTCTAAAGCGCATGGCTCCGATTCAAAGTTCTCGAGGTTCAAAACCGAGAACAAATATACTTTTTTTAAATATTATGTCAGTGTTAATTAATTATATGTACTATTTTTAATTGACATAAAATGAGTAAAACTCATTTTAATATTACATAGAGAGAACTTAAAAATTTAAAATGTTGCTACCGCTGAATATATAGGTATATAATCTATTGTTTTGTACAAATGTTATGTGTTTGTAATGATTTTAGCTAAGAACAAAACGAACAAAACTATTTATAAACACTCAATATTTAAACTTATATTTCTTTGCAGACATATTTAAATTAAGAATTAAATTAGGATTAATACTTTAATACTTGCCCCGTATCAGAATAGTGACAATTATTTTAACTCACATGACATTTATATCCATTACTAAGAGTGACACAAATAAAGAAAAATAGAGACAGTGAGATAACGAGAAAAGGGAAGTATATTTCGTAAGAAGCTTTCTTTCGCTTCCATCTTTCAGTCTCAAATGACTGCCGCTCTTTTCGTAGACAAGCAAGCATGTATGTCAATTTTCACGAAACATCACTTATAGTCTAAGAGCCAGCGGATGGCAGACTTCGGTATTTGAACAAACCCTATATTTTCTGCATTTACTCCCTCATACCCGCTAAACATGAAATGACTTCAGTTCCTACAGATTTTCTGACGTATGAAAGTGTGGAAAAATTTGACACAGTAGAAACAATATAGTTACAAGGTTTTTTTACATTATTACTAAGTATAGCAATATTAACAGTTGAATTTTGGAATTTTTTAATATCATCGTGTCGTAACACTTTTTCGTTACTTGATTACTTCTATCAATCAACTCGTAGCGCAAGCCGCGTTAAGAAACTTCCTTCCCAAAATGGTTCTCGAATTTTTCCTTTTTACTGTTTATAAAATTACTCAT
Organism: Octodonta nipae; assembly: GCA_034190945.1. Classification (NCBI taxonomy): domain Eukaryota; kingdom Metazoa; phylum Arthropoda; class Insecta; order Coleoptera; family Chrysomelidae; genus Octodonta; species Octodonta nipae. The sequence continues at coordinate 27,315,995 of CM067217.1, forward strand.
TATATGTTGAAATAGTAATTTTCATTATATCTCATTACTTTATAGGAATAATTCTGGTAATATGTAACTTAATGAGTGTTAAAAAACTATTTCAGTAAGTAAAGTCCAAATGTTTAATTCCTACCATAAAAAAATTACATATCTTTGCAATAACTTATTGAAAACCTGTTGACCTTGCGTAATTAATAATGATCTACATAAAAATAATATTTTCATTGTGAATTTAGTCACACTAGCTGTTACGTTATCCCAATGACGTTCCGGATAGCTAGTAAAAAAGTTCTCAATTTTTATTCTAACCCTTGTGGGGGTGCGGGGAAGTATTAGAAGATCCCGAAATAGAAGTTCTGTAAGATAAATCACATGAGTTTGGGTAAATACATTTTTTCGTAGAAAATATTTATTTCATTTCATTCTGGTTGTTTCAATAATTATTAATAAATATTTTTTCAGGAGCCGGCACAGGTAGTTCAGCATCATTTTTAGTAAGTTTATCGGCCCTTCTTGTTCAGTACGTAAAGGTTCGTAAAACATTGGGGAATTTTTCCAAATCACAATATAAGCCTAGTTCTTGGGAAGTGAATTTGAAAGAATTTAGTAAAAAGGAGTTACACATAATATGTAACTGGGCATTCAATGGTGAAAAAATTATTCACGGCACTCCTTCAGGTTTGTATGTTATTTTGTTATTATTTTTCTCATATTAGTAAATGCAGTTTTTTAATTAATTTTGGAATATGGATCACTTGCATAATTTAAAAAATATATTCTTAGTCAGGTTTTGTTGTTCATAAAATATGTCTCTCTAAGTTCACACTGCCTCACCTCTCTGTGACCCTTTTATAAAAAATTGTCAAGAAAGCTAGACAAATAATACGGAAACTTAATTTTAAGATATTTGTTATTTTAAAAATAAAATTAAATAAGTTAATTAATATTTTCCCTCCTATCTTTGGAACGGTTATACTTACACTAATGAAATTTGGGGGTGAAAATAAATGGTTGCAAATTTCTCTACTAATGGTAACAGATGACGTAACAGTAATAGATGCCGTCACAGGACACCTGTTGCCACTAATTTTAAATAGGACCTTATGGCAAGTGATAGGTCATTTGAGAGGTATTAACTACCTATCCAGCCAAATTAATTTTGATTGGGTTAAGACCAATTTTGAAGGATAAATAAAATAAATACTAAAAGCGTTAATTTACATTTACACTGTAGATAATTATACAAATTCTAACAGTGTTCAAAATGGGCTCCGTCTACTTGCTGACATAAATCCACCCTATTTATTATTATGTTTTAAAACGTTTATGTTGACGAGGTTCCGTAACATAAAGCTTGGCCATTCTATGGGACCCCATCTGTCACGATATTCTACATCTAGGTAACGTCTTACTACAACATAATAATGCGATAGAGCACCATGTTGTTGAAATGTTATTTCCAAATTGCCGAATTCTTCTGGAATTTCAAGAATTAGCGGCTCAATTACATATTGTAAATCTCTATATACACCTTACTGGTTAAATTGGTATTGAGGAAAACAGGTCGAAGTATGTGGTTTTCTGGAATTTGAAAGATCTGCGAATTTGTGTCATTCCAATACCTTACATTTTGTGTATTCATATTTCCAATGACGGAAAAAGTACACTCATCTCGAAAACAAATGGTTTTTGTGTCGTTTTAGTTTCGATTAATTTTATTATCATAATATCACACAATTCCAGTTTTCTGTCGGGGTCGTCATTTGAAACCATTCGTACACCATTTTTCTACATTCACCAATTGAGACAGCTGCTACTTTGCCGGCTTAAGCACATGCACATAGCATTTAGCCCATGTAAACCAAACGGCTCGTTAAACAATAATAAAACTAAATAATTATAGTATAAAGTTTAATACAGAAACTTTACAATGTAACACTTATTAGAAAATTAAAAAACTTTTTTGGCACCTAACCAGAGGTAGACTGAATAATCTTCATTAATTAAATGTGAAATAATAATTTTAGAATTTATTTAATTTATCCATCAAAATTGGCCTAAACCCAAACAAAATTAATGAGTAGTTTTTGTCAATACCTTTCAGATAAGCTATCACTTGCCATAATGTTATATTTAAAATTAGTTGCACATCAGCTACTTCCCCTACAATTGTTTATGCGACCCTCCAAATTTCGTTATTATAAACGTTCAAAAGATACGAAGGGGGAGGGGACTTTTGACTGGCACTGTTTATAATAAATAAATTATTAGTGATTAGTGTCATCCATGGATTGTTTAAATGCTCAAAATAGGAATAAAAACCTTTATATATATCGAAGTACACACTAAACTAACAAGTTACGCGAAATATTTAGCATTTCCCTTGACATTCGAGAAAATTCTAATTTTAATCTCAGTTTAAAACTGTGCCTAATTAATGAATAAGTATGTCTGTATTGTAATAAAATAAAACCATCAGCTAGTCATTTTATAGTTTTAATGAAAAATCAATACAAATAGTAAACTATTTAAAAAATATTTGTTATGTGTAAATTGAATGTTGTTTTAGGAATCGACAATACAATATGCACTTATGGCACGATGGTTGAATTTCGCAAAGGCTCTCCTGTAAAACTGATCCCCACCAAAACAACTCTTCAAATTCTACTTATTAGTTCTAAAATACCAAGAGAAACGAAAGCTTTGGTCGCGAAGCTTGTACAAGTGCATAATACATTTCCAAAGGTGGTTAACAATATATTCAATGCTATAGAGGACATAGCGGTGACAGCCGCTGAGATAATAAGAGCGCTCCCGGCTCTGGAAGGTTTGTGTTTTTGAGTTGGTTATCTAAATCTAAATAAGTTATAAATATTAATTAATGCCGCGAAACATAAGTAAAATATTTTTTATACACAAATATTGCTAATAGTATAACAATGTATATAAGGTGTATGGATTGATTAGGATCACATAAATTATAGAAGTATAATTTTTCATGTATATAATAAATAAATTAAGCATAAAATTTATTTTAATCACTCATTATTATTTGGTTAAACTTAAATCTTCTAATCTCAGAATTGTAGAGCGGGGGTTGTTTTTTTTATATCTATTTTGGTAGACAAACTATTTGAATTAAAAGAAGGATATTTGCTTGGTTGAACTACATACTCCCAAAATGTCCAGTTTTGTCTATATGTATGTGTACACATTTCGATGGTATTGCTAATTGTGACATAAGTGATTGAAGAAGGGCCGATGCAACCCACATTTCAAATATAACTAAACTACAACAGAACTTGTAGTAATTTTTAAAGAAAACGGGAAACATACTCCGCAAGTTAGTATTTTTTTAAACTTAGCTACATTTCTAACAACCATACAAATATGAAAATTTAAAAACGAATAGATGGAAAAAATATATCTTTATTGTTCAGAGAGTAACGATAAAACCGTAAACTAGCACCTAAAGAGACGGTTATTTGAAAAATACCCATTGAAGGGGAAATAATGCCACTTTTAGCTTTAATGTAATATATATCAAATTCATGTTATTAGTTATTTATAATCTTCGGTAGTATAATGATATGTATACACGGAATTTCTTTAAATGCCCTTTAGGTTACAAAAATCATATATTACTAAACTAAATAATGTATTATAAAATATTGAAATATTACAATACATTTAAACTCAGATGCCACAGTTTGTCACTTGACTTTCAAATTCTATTTCCTAGTATACCATGGGACAATAATCTATATATAAATAGGCAAAGACAAAACAATTAGGTACCATTTTCTCATCTGTATCTCAACCGATTTTCTTCATTTTTGTTTCGTTAAGTAGCTACTGACGACCTCTTCAGTGCAGAATGCTAATATTAATTTATAATATTGGTTCATTCATTAAATGAAATATAATAAAAATTCATTATTTACGTCCATACTGTCAACGCCAAACAACTGACAGTGCCGCCGCCGCCAGACTGTCAAAACTCAAAACATTGAGTAATTATATATGGAGGGAGCGATTGTTCGATGCTGCTATATTCTTAGAGCATGTACCTCTGGAAGTGCCATACAAGCGTTGTTAGTGTTTAGTGGTAAAATAGTCAATGTAGTAAGATCAGTATTGGTTTTTCGGACGCGTTGCGGTAACTTTCATATTAAATATTCTGTTTTTAATGTGAATTTAATTATTTGATTAATATATTATTATCACAACCTTACCGAAGGTGTTGTGTAAAAATTGTCAGACAGCGGACAATAGAGAATGTATTAAATATTTAAGTTCTCCTATGGTTGTTGGTCTTCTCTTTTATTTAATATTCCTGAACTTGATTGAAACGGCAAATGACGAAAACTTTTAGGATGCAAAGAACAATTTTCCAATTATTATATCGAATATTTTGCCAGGAGCGGTTCCAGCCAAAAATATGGGAGGTCAGTCATTTGTCAAAAATATTTCGAATGCTGATATTTGATCACAGTTTTATTTTTTTATTGCAATAAATTTGTCAATATGAGTGAAAAATTTTGGTCATTACATCTACTTCTCCGATATCTCCACAACTCTGTTTCTTATAAAAATATACTTTTTACAATTTCATGAAATAGGGTCGAATTTTGACCACTGGCGACCACTAGTTTAAATAAATGTTAAACTTGAATAATTTGAATATTTTGGAAATGTGTTTTCTTGAAAGAAAATTTATACTTGTGACAATGTATACTTTGTTTTTTAGTTTAGTTGTATATTTTTTAGTGTGATCATTAGCGTTTAATTTGTTAATTTATTCTTACTTTATGAAATTGTTCTAGATAACTGGTTTGAAAATTAATAAAATCATTTATTTTCTATATTTGATCATTATACAGTGTAGACCATCGATTAAAACATTCTATACATTGTAATGCTCTCTATTATGTATAATTTGTATTTTCAGTTTTCTAAGAAAAGCACCCATGCCCAGATTATTATTTTTTTCAATCCATAGTACCTGTTTAAGCAGCATAAGGAATTGATAAACTTAAATACTATCATGTACATTATACTGATATTTCCGGGTTGTTTAAAACTTATTGGATTTGTTTCCGATTTTCTGAACAGGATTATTGTTTATTTTATTAGGCATCTGGTTTATTATAATACAGTTTAAATTATCCTAAACGATTACACCGTTTTAGAGAAATCATTGAGAATCCATTGAATATCAACCTAAATAATATATATATATATATTTATATATATATATATATATATATATATATATATAAAAATATATGGGGCCAATTCTGAATCTTCATTAACGCAATACTTAACTTTCCACGGCAGTTAATCTGTTTTTGATTAACCAGTAAACATGCATAAGAAAATTGAGTATATCTTCTCTTTTTAAGTCGATTTAAAACATATCTACCTAGTGGTGCCTTTTCAAAATGACATGTATAAAGATAATCTAATGGAAAACTTGCAATTAATTGTAAATTTTCTTACAGATGTGATTTCAGAAGACCAGAAGAATGAATTAATCAATATCTACAAACAGTTAGGAACTTTAACATCAATGAATCATAATCTACTTGCCTCATTGGGAGTTTCACATCCTCGATTAGAAGAAATAATAAAAATAGTCTCCGAACATGGCCTTGATGGAAAATTAACCGGAGCTGGGGGCGGAGGATATGCTATAGCTTTAGTGCCTCCATTTTATAACGAATCTCTTCTAGCATACATACATAAAGTGTTGATTGGTAGAGGTTTTGACGTTAATCGTGTAACAGTTGGTGGAAAAGGTGTTGCAGTTGAAGAGTGTTAATTACATTTAATGGGCTTGTATTTGTTTAAATTTTAGAAATAAATGGTTTATATATCTATTTAATTTTATTCATATACAAAAGTCAACACGGATGGAAGCTTAAGGAGAGGAATGAACACTTAAATAACATATAATGAAAAGATATTTATTTACATAAAATATTTATTCATTATCAGTATAGCATATATATTTGGCTACACATACTCCAAAGATCATTCTGAAATATACGAAATATATTTCACTTCTTGCTCAAATGCATAAATTTGATTGTAAATAATTTGGACGAGAGCATATTTTTTGTATTACATTTTATGGACACAAAATCATTCATTTCAGAGTTTCAGTCTGGTGTTTCAATCACAAATTAATCTGTTATCATCTTCAGGAACTGGTTAATTTCTAGTGCTCAAATGTGAAAAAACACTTGCAGTGCGAGTAAATTAACAACCTATTTTTTTCTTAGTTGTAGGTTCCTTGAAAATTGACATTAAAACGTACTTTAGAAAAACTGTAATTATGAAATGAAATGGAGACCTAAATGGGCCCTTTATTAAAGTATTTGATGTGGAGTCCTTTTTATCCGATTGTGACAAAGCTCAAAACGAGAGTAATGTTTTGTACAACTACTGTACAATTGACATTGTGCTTAGAAACCATAGAAAACAAAGCTAAGTACAGCACTCATATATTAGGGGGCAGGGGCATCTTTTAAATAACAATTTGATATTTTATAGATTTTACTTGTTCAAGTTTTTGCATTCACACATTAGGGCCCATAATCTTAATTCAGGTGGTAAATACGTCCCTGATGAACGAAAGATTTTGGTTCAGTGATCGAAATTTTATCCTCTTTTTTATTATCAAATGTACAATATTACATTAATATCCAACTAAAAGAAGAATCTTTAATCTAATATGGGCATTCAGGGGGACATCAACTACTATGGGACAATATAGACGAAACCCCATATACAGTCCGGAGCGGTAGAGATTATAATAGGTATGCCCCACTATTCTCCCATGGGTCAACAATTCGCCGGATGTGGACCCTATTGAAAATGCATGGGAGCTGCTGAAGAGACGTTTAGTCAAGGAAAAATTCTACAAATAGAATTCAGTTTACTGAAAGAATAATATACTACTGAAATCATGATGATGAACATTCAGTATTGCACAGAAATTGAGTAAAAACATGACTAGAAGAGTTTCACTCACAAAGTATTAATTTTATACATGTATAATAATTATTTCAATAAAATTTTAGTAAATTGTTCTGAATATACCTTTGCCCTGAATATTACATGATTTTCACAATTTTAAGAAGTTAAAGTATGCCAAGGACTGTAGATGGAAGTGAATCCTGTAACACTTAAAACACAACTCTATGAACTAACAAGACCGAGTCCTACAAAAAAATTAATCAGTACATAGTTAACCATAAACCAAAAAACCGAGGGAATGAGAGTCTTGCAAAATAAAATAGAATTTTATACACTTCCAAAATATTGGGTGAGCAATTGCCTACCCCTTTACACCCCCAGCCCTAATGCATGCGACCTACTGCACTATTCTGAGTGTTTTAGCTAACCACAGATTTTCATAAGATGTGTGGGGTGTATTATATCCATAGGGTTTATACCTAAAGACTCACATACGCTATATTAAGTAGTATCTCTTTGATTATGAACGAGATAATAACTCATGAAATAAATTTTATGTTAAGGAAATTAATCGATTAATGTCTGATATCTGTAAAGACATGGTATTAATATTCGGTAGTAAAAGGCAGCTGCCCCCCTGGACCCGAAAAACCTTTCCATAAACTTGCTGACTTGCACCCCCACCCTGGACCAGAAACTGTTCTGAATTGTCCCTCTCACTAGGATAATTTTTTTCCGATTTGACACTCTTTAGGACAATTTTTTATCTAATTTGCGCGGGCCCTTGCCTAGTACCTATTTAAGTTTAAACTGAAACTTTTCATTATATGAAATATGCAAATTATTGATATTCTAGGTAGTATTAAATAAAACATTATTTGCGGTTACTCATGATAAACCCATATTGTCAAAAAGTAGAAAATAAGAATCAAAATAAATAATGATAAAAAGGAAGGTTGATTATAAGGTATTTCATGAAAAAGTAATATTCCTGTCGTATATGCAATTCATTATACAACAGTCATTTTAGGGATACTTTATGTCATTTAGCTTATGTTGGCTAACCTTTGTTTAATTACATTTGGAAATGAATGTGAAGTATTTGTGAATGTGCGATTTAATTTGAATTTGTGAAGCCGGTTTATATATTTTTAATTTAACTGGTGAATAATTTAACTTCTTATAAGATACAATATGGCTGTAAGTGTAAATTAAAATTTATTGTTAAAGCATGTAAATCACTAACTTTGTAATGGGTGGCATTTTAGAAATATAAAGTTTAACCTTAAAATAAAAGTGTTTTACTTTAATAGTTAACGTTTGACATTAAAAATATTTTTTTTAGGCTGCAGCTGCTGCTAAAATTGCCGAGGTTCGCGAAACTACAAGAGTTGAACGGATTGGGGCTCACTCACATATTAGAGGTTTAGGTTTGGATGACAGCCTTGAAGCCCGACATGTAAGTCTAATTAGATTTATTTTATAGCATTTGTAGTTAAACATAAGTTATAATGCCCAAAGTCATAAGTATTATTTGGCACATTAGGTATCCCAAGGTATGGTTGGACAAGTTAGTGCTCGCAGGGCTGTTGGAATTGTTTTACAAATGGTTCGAGAGGGCAGAATTGCAGGCAGAGCTGTTTTGTTGGCAGGGCAACCAGGTATGGAAATAATTATGAAATTAATGTTATATTGATCTAACAGTTTTTAATATTTTTTCTTTTAATAACAGAATGGGGTTTAATTATAATGGAAACATATCCTGTATATATAATTATGCATTTAAAAACTATTTTTTGATGTTATTTTATTAAAGAGTAGAAAACTAATAAACCACTTTTAATTAATATTGGGTGTGTTAGTGTTTATATACCCAAAAAAACTGTAAAAGTTTTTCAATTAAATTACATCTAACATTTATAGATTAAGATTTTTATTAAAGTGATTATAATATAATATATTTAACCCCAAATTTGTTTTGTATTGTTGCAAAAAACTAAGGGAGTTATTTCAGTGCACCATCTCTCACAACAAAATTTGATTTAAAAGCTTGAATTTGACATGAAGCATTTGCCATTAAATATTGTAAATCAAGAATTTTGAGAATAATGCTGTTTCAGTAGAAATAATTGTAGCTGCCAAACTTTGAATAATAAATGAAAAAGTGTGGCAGTCTTCTGGTCTGAACAAGGGAAGTGAAAGCTTCTTATGAAATAATTTACTTGCCATCTTTCATTATCTCCCTGTCTCTATGTCTATTTCTTTGTGTCATTCTTAGTAATGGACACATAGGCGTATCCAAGGGGGCGATCGCCCCCTCCGTAAGCCTCAAAGGTAGTAAATTTAATAATAACACAAGTTAATCTTAATTCCAAGAGCCTAGAAAAAGGTCACTTCTGTGGTTTTAAACCCCAGAATAACAATTTTTAATGTAATAGTCCAGGAAATCTGAGTTTAAAATTATATTTAGGTAAATTTAGTTCAGGATCGCCCCCTTGAAGCATGACAGTGACTTCAAGTAGGAACAAACCTATTACTTCAATAAGGAGGCACACAACATTGAGATTATTAATATTGACAATTGGGTTTTCATGTGAAAATGCAACAATAAATACAGTGTAACAAATAACAATATTCTCAAAATGTATAAGATAGTGGTTACAACTATGTTTATGTCTAACATTCGTTAATAAACATTCTTTGTATTTATTATTCTATTGTAATACTTGTTCTGCAACTGGATAAGTTGTGTCAAAAGCCCTGGGACGGCACGATATCTCGGCGGAAATGCATTTTCGAAAAATATTATTCAGACAAAAGTTTTAAGATTTGCTATTTAATGGTGACCCTGAATTTGACGTTGACTGTCACCTTGGAGATCAAAGCAAGGTCAACTTGATTTTTATAAGGGGAACTCATATTTTTTATTACGGATTCGGATAGAACGAAAAAAAATTCGTCAGGATATTCCAAGGTTAGATTTTTTTGTCAACCAATTTACGCCTAATTCGGAAAACGGGGGCTTTCGATGACTGCGAATCTGAATTCAGTTTTTCAAAATTCGTAATCCAAGATGGCGGGCAAGTATTTAAAAAAATCAACCAATTTATGCCCAATTGGGTATACAGGGGTTTCCGACATCGATGATTACGAATTTGAAATCAGTTTTGGAAAATTTGCAATTCTAGATGCCCAACCAATTTACAGTAATCGATGGTCCTAATGCTGATCTGAAGAATTAATTATTATTCTGAATGAAAAAACAAATTTGACCTCGAAGCGACCTGGAAGTACTGGTTAAAGACATGGTCAAGGTATATTTAAACATAAATTATCCGCTCTTTCGAAATATGCAGTGAAAACTGGGTGGTTTCTACGGGAAAAACAACTCTGACGCTGGAATGACCTTGAAGGTCAATGTTGTGGCAAGGTATATTTGTACGTAAATGTATTCTCTCTTCCGAAGTTTGCATTGAAAAATAAATGGTACCTATGAGAAGACGAACTTTGACCTTTGTACAACCTTGATAGTCAAGTTCATAGTCAAGGTATATTAGTACGTAAAATTATTCGGTCTTTCGAAATCCGCAGGGGAAAAAAGGGGTTTCCTATGAGAGAAACATCTTAGAGCTTGGAATGACCTTGAAGGTCAGATTTAAGGTCATGATAAGGTCATATTTGGACGTAAAATTTTCCACTCTTTCCGATTCCGTAATAATGGGAGCTCCCATTAAAAAGTTAATTTACTCTGATTTGACTTTCAAAGTCATGGCCAAGGTGAAATTGAATGTCACCATTAAATAGCCAAGCAAAAATCTTAAAACTCTTGTCCGAACCATTTTTTCCGAAACGTTTTTTCAAATTTCAGCTATTCTTTTGGGTTTTACCTATTTTTTTTCTTTTTAAAAGACCCCTGTTTCATAGCTATCAAAAAAAAAATCAAATTGGTTAAGCTATTTTTTGGTTTTAGTAAGACTAATGAACACCATTCGATTTTTAGTAATAAATAATGAAAACACCAATCATTTTACACTTTTAAATAAATTATTTCCTTTGGTGAGTAACATGACCAAAGGGAGATTATAAGATATTTTGAGAAAAAAGTTATCAACTTGTATTTTAAGTGAATTAATAAAAATTATTGGATATGCACATAACTGTTCTAATATGCCCATATAATATTTGGCATGTATGTTAATCATTCAATTCTCATTTGTTTTTTCCTTAATTACAATAACTTGTTACAGGTACTGGCAAAACTGCTATAGCAACAGCTTTGGCTGCTGCTTTAGGTCATGACACCCCATTTACAAGTATGGCAGGATCTGAAATATATTCATTAGAAATGAGCAAAACTGAAGCTATAACACAAGCTATAAGAAAAAGTATTGGTGTCAGAATCAGGTAAATATCCCACTATTCAACAGTTTAAATATGAAGATATTCCTACAATTGAGTAGCAGTTATATGTAAATGGAGTTGTCTATGGTTATTTATTTCCATTTTTCCAAAAATCAGGCGTGGAATAACCTTAAGTATTTATCAAACATTTTGGTTGTTGTCTTGTTAATTAATTGAGACATTCATCCCACAAGTGAAATTTGATTTTTTGAAACCCTTTCGAGTTCATTGAGCATCAAATGTGGAGTTGATCTAAAACTCTGTGCAAATAAATAACAAACATGTTTGGTTGTCACTTGTAAACACAATTGTGCAAATTTGCAGTACTTCTTGAGTTACACTATAAAGATTATTACTTATTGTTCAATTCTGCTGGATTATTGATAGTCTAGAAAGATGTTGCCTCATTACAAAATTATGTTTGTCAAACCAATCCAGATCCATTAAACTTTTCGAGCAAGAACTAGCTTGTTGTTTAATCTTGATGCACATGTGTCAACATTCTAATAACTGATACAGTTACAGTAACATATTTTTCCTGTTCAATCATACCATTGGTGAGAACACATTTTTTATTTTGTATATGAAGTGTTATTACCAGATTTCAGACATCTTACTTGTTTGATCATAAAAAATTAAATGCAGCTCGTTTCTAAAGTTATTGCAAGATTGGTTTCCACATAACCAATAAGAAATAATCTTCATCATTTGAGGCTATAGGTGCTCTTTGGGAAAGACAAAATAAATGTATTTATTGGATAGCATGTGTTGAATTAGTTATGTCATTTTGTGCTTCCATATGGTGTGGCATTGAGAGGGAATTTAATTTTGTAAGCAATATGTTTGAGTAACCAAAGAATAATTCGGCTAAGCACATAGAGATCAAGATAATTAACTGTTACTTTACAAAGTCAGTTGCTGTGACTTAGGATTGCCTAAAGTGGAATGTATCTATGTCTTCACCAAAACCAATATTCTAGCTATTAATGGTATCATACTGATTTCTAACTTTAATGTTTAACTATCTTTGTTCTATTTATGTTGATTTATTGATCATTTTTCAAGCCTTAAAAAATATTTTGGGTGGAATAAATTTGTCACAAATCTTTTCATCTAACATTGGGATATTTCTTTATAGAGAAGAAGGTGAAATTATTGAGGGTGAAGTAGTCGAGGTACAAATAGAAAGACCAGCAACAGGAGTTGGTACAAAAGTGGGAAAACTCATATTGAAAACCACAGATATGGAGACAGTATATGATTTAGGAGGAAAAATGATAGATAGCATCCTCAAAGAAAAAGTGCAGTCTGGTGATGTAATAACAATTGATAAAGCAACTGGTATGTTAATTGATTCTAATATTGACTTGAAGAATTAAATTTTTAAATTTGAAATGTATCTTGTGGATATTTGTATTTGTAGGTAAAATAACAAAATTGGGAAGATCCTTTACTCGTGCGAGAGACTATGACGCTACTGGTCAGCAAACACGATTTGTCCAGTGTCCAGAAGGAGAATTGCAAAAAAGAAAAGAGGTTGTTCACACTGTAACTCTTCATGAAATTGACGTGATTAATAGCAGGACACATGGTTTTCTGGCATTATTTTCAGGTAAATTGCCTATTTTTCTTATTTTGGATTGACTAAAGAAGAAATTATATTTCAGGTGATACCGGTGAAATTAAACCCGAAGTTCGTGAACAAATCAATGGAAGAGTGGCTGAATGGCGAGAGGAGGGTAAAGCAGAAATAATACCAGGTGTTTTATTTATTGATGAAGTAAGAATTTTGTTATAATCAAACACACAAAAAAGGGGTGTGTACATTTGACGTTTTTTTGTATGTTGAGCTTTCTGATATATTTTTTATAAAAGATAAAATCATTTTATTTAAGAAAAACTCTGATATTTTTACTACCATTTAGACTAAGTTAGAAATAGATTTGTTCTCAGTTCATATGGAAAAATGATTATAAATCCAAATAAACCTTCTTATGACTAATAATGATTACATAAATAAAGTCAACAAACTACTTCATAATAATCTTCAAAATTTAAAATAGACCAGTGAACAAGTACCAACCATAACTCGATATAATCAAGAAAATAGCAATACTAATAGTTACTAGGTTAGTTGTGATATATTTTAATAGTGAATAAAATCAGTTTCAAGAATTGTTTTTACAATGGCTATACCACTAAAGAAAGTAAACTTAAATTCGTTAATATTTATTTCAAATATAGCAATATGTGTGTTTGGAAAATTTAATGTAAAAATTGCGAAGCTGTTTATGTTGGACAAAGTGGTACTAGTGTTAAACGTCTGTTGAACGAACATATATTTTCTATTTTGAATAGCATAAGAAGTACAGCAATGACAACATTTAGCTAGATTTATGGTATATTAGGATAAATATAAGTTGGTTAAAAATTAATGTGATTTAAAGCCAGAGTAATAAAAGTAATTTGCATAACATACCATCATTGATATAATAGCTAGAACTTAACAGCTTTTAAGTTTACTGTTTAAGAAGAACTATTAATGAAACCTTAAAAACGAAATATACATTTCAAGCAGTCAAACAAATTTATGGAACATTGAAAAGAATTCTTTTTTGATATTGTATATTCTTTTAGGTACACATGTTGGATATTGAATGCTTTTCATTCCTGAATCGTGCCCTCGAACATGAAATGTCTCCTATTGTAATAATGGCAACAAACCGAGGTATCACGAAAATCAGGGGGACAACTTACAAATCACCACATGGTATTCCCCTTGATTTGTTAGATAGAACAATTATTGTCGCAACTCAGCCATATGATGAGAAGGAGTTAAGAGAAATTTTAAGGTAAGAAATGGAAGAAGAATAAACATACTTTATTTTTATGAACAACATACTTTATATGATTCGGTTCCAATACTTTGGTGAGTGATAGTTTTAAAATCCACATCATATATTCCAAATTTGTGTTAATATTAGTTAACTTCTATTTTATGTGTAAATTCTTGGATGGTGTCCCATACATCCATTTTAGGCGGTCATTCGTAATATAATTGTCATCTCTGTAGGTTATATCTCACATGAACGAAATTCCTAGGTTTGGATAGTGTAATGTATAATTGAATTTAATCGTGATTTAATTAGGTTGATATACAGGGTGCCTCCAGGTCCAGGGTCCCCACTTTTACTAATTTCGTTATTAATAGAGGTAAGTGGTCAGTTAAATTAACTAAGTAGTAGTATTTTTTCTTCTTATTAAGATGGTAGAGTTAAAAAACGAATTGAACATAACGTTTCTGGATAAATTTTAAGACATGTATTTTTTAAACGGATCACCCTGTATATTGTTTTATATAACGCTTACAAAGAATAAAACGATATTTTACTAACACTCAATAACAAATAAAAAGTCGGAATTTTGCAGCCGTACTTATCAATTCTAAACCGTTTCTTTTAGACATTTAAAGGATGTTGCCTGAAGTTTAATTGAAGGAGTAGGATCATAAAACTATATGTTATGTATTCCATTACTTCCTCCTCTCATTCCTAATTTTCTAACTTAAAACGGACTTCAGGCGTTGGTCTGGTATAGCGGACCTGATTTCTATTTGGTTTAGCTCTATTATTGCAGCAAAATTTCAACAAATGGTAATTTTTTAGCATACGCTGTGAGGAGGAGGACTGTCAAATGTCAGACAATGCTCTAACTGTTCTGACCAGGATATGTAAGGAAACTTCACTCCGATATGGAATGCAACTTATCATGACATCGAGTCTGATAGCCAGAAAACGAAAGGCGCATGAAGTCGAAGTCGAAGATATCAAGAGGGCATATCAGTTGTTCTTTGACGAGGGTAGATCTGTACAGTTCTTGAGGGAATACCAGCAAGAATTTATGTTCAATGAAAGTAAGTAGGAAGAATTAATAAATGTAAAAAAAGAGAATTGCTACAATTAAAAAAAAACGATATAAAGGGAAAACTAAATATCACGTTTATATAACGTATTGTTCTTTATAACTTTTGGGTCACTACTAACGAGTGGGCATTCTATTGACATGAACAATTCTTGTGGTCCGAACCTGTCCAATAAATCAAATATTCAATTGTGTTTAAATCAGGACTGAGTGCAGGCCAATCCATGGATTTCTGAAGAAAATGCATGATAATGTGTGCCGTTTCAGTTCTTGCGCTAGCCTGCAAAAACCCAACATTCTATCCTGTACAATACAGAATCTAGCTTGCTGCTCCAAATTATCACATATCGATCTCCCTCATACACAGTTTCTTGTGTAATATGACTATGATTTGGGTATTCTGTCTGTTCATTTTGTCATCCATTTTTCTATCAAATAAGGATTTGTAACAAACAAAGAAACAAAGTGTAGCAAAGAAATTTCAAAAATTACTGGGATTACTGGTTTCTTTAACAGAAGGTCTTTCTCACTGAACCTGAAGTTGTTGTCAATTCCTGTATGCTTTAAAAATGCGTAATTGGCAATCACTTCAGACATTGGAATTGTAACGTCTCTGCGTAGCAGATAAGTGTATGTAATATGCAATAAATTTATTTGTCCAGAGAAAGGCTGATTAATCATATTTTTTTTCAAAATAATTGTAAGACTTCTTGGAAGAACAACCAGTAGAGAGAGAGAGAGAGATTTTGTTTCTGTCAGTAAGTTTGGTTTCAAACCTGTAATAATGAATTTAATTTTTGTTCCAGTGGATGAAAAAGAAGAAATGGAAGTAGAAACAATTTAAAATAGTTAAAAATAATTGAAATAATTTTATTTGAATATTTGATTGTTTTTTTATAATCTTAGGAGTTTCTTGTAAACAACTTTTTCATTGAATAAAACTACATTTTAGATTTATAATTTCTATTGAAAATATCAACACTAATTGTAACTAGAAATTTTCTTTACAATCACATTTCTAGGAAGTCCGCTGAGGAGGATTGTGTTCAATTGTTTTTTTATCAAATAAATATTCTACAATAAAATGTGTGTTGAACTCACTTCCCTATTTATCTAGTTATTTTTTACAATTGTCTAATTAATAACAAGGAACTACACCCTGTTCATATTAGAAGTAGTATGCCACAGGTAAAGAAAAGCAAGTTAACTTAATTAAGAATTGGTAGGTTTTGTTTCTTACTAATACATGTAACATAAATTGAGTAGGTCAAGGAAAAGGTACATGAGCTTGATAATAATTTTCTGAAATTAATCAATTCCAATTAAAACAAATATATGGTCACAAAACAGAGGACATAAAGCAGTGAAAAAATATTCAGGCTCTATAACGCCAAAAGATTCACCTAGCATTCATATATATTTTCATAAAAACCGATTAATTTCAAATTTTGTTGTATATTTGTTGACCAGATTTATATGAGGCCACCCTTAAAATACCTCGTTTTCAACACAAAATACATATATTTTTCATTTACATTCTTCCGACATAAAGAAAATCGTCGAAATGAGACCCATCAGATTATTTTTTACGTAGTAATGCCATTTTAAACTTTCAAATTAAAGTAATTATCATTTACAGTGTATTTACAATATTAATATTTTATTAGCGTTAGAATTACCTTGTACTTAAATTAGTTGTTCAAAATGTCCACCATTGTTGGTAAGACAATGGTAAAGTCGCAGCTCGAATTTCTCCCACACTTTTTGAAGCGTCTCCGGTGTAATGCGCTCACACTCCTCCAATATTCTACGTCTAGGTTCAGGAATGTCACGAGGTTGAGTTTACTACACAACAGTCTCCATAAAAAAAGTCAAGAGGTGTTAGGTCGTGATCTTGCTGGCCATTCTATAGCGCTCCTTCTCCCAATCAATTTATTTGGAAAAGTCATTAAACCAATTTCGTACTGGCAAGGCCTGTTGAAAAAATAGGTTTTCTTCGTCTAGTAACAAAGTTCCATCTTGATCTATTTGGTTTTGTAAATATTCGGTTATAAGGGAATTTATCACATTTTCTAATATGTCCAAATGCAATTCCACAGTTAAATTTTCTTCCACTAATAAAGGACCGATAATAATATTTCCGAGAATTCCGACGTTGATTTTCTGAGGATGCTGATTGTGCTCTTCCCGAAAAACTTGTGGATTGGTATTGTCCCAGAGTCCCAGTATCTACAATTATATTTATTCAAATCCATTTAAAAAAATCCTGATTCGTCAAAAAACATTTTTTAATAAAATTAGGGTCTGCATTTGCCCTTTGAGTCATTTGATTCGTAGAATTCTAACCTTCTGTCATAATCGTCCTCAACAAGCTCTTGTAAAAGCTGTATTTTGTAGGGAAATAATTTATTTGGGAGTAAAGTTTTATGCATAGAGCTGACAGAAATATTTATTAACCTGGAGACTTTTGGTATTGATGTTTGAGAATCCATGACAAAAAGATCTAAAATCTCAACCTGTGCTTCAGCTTCAGTTAAAACTCTACAATTCTTGACAAATTTATTGCACACTCTTCCAGTTTCTTGAAATTTATGAACTGAATCCAACACAAACTGATGCCCAATGTTTTTATCGGAATGTCTGGGTGAAAAACATGAACAGTTCTGCGTGCACAGCGTTCTTCCCCATAAATATATTTCAATTCATTTCTTGTAAAGAATAAACCATTGTCGAAATTTTATGGTCAGTATACAACGAAACCACTACTAATAAAAAATTGTTAACATTTACAGGAAAAAATATCTTCCCAAAAACATTTTAGGATTTTTCTAACTTGTATCTCTCGGTATTTATACTCATGCTTTTTTTCAATTACAATTAAAAAATTTAAATTCTTTACAATTTCTACGTTATTAGTTTAAAAAAATCTGACAAAAAAAAATGATGTCAAAAGATTGGATTGGATTTGAAAAGAGGTATCACATGATACCCCTTTGTATTTAAAGTTTTATAAGTGATATTCACCCCCGTTTAGAGGTTGGAACTGCAGGGTGACCGATGGGTGTAAAATGTGTCCCCTGTAAATATAAATTAACATGTTTTTGTCTTTACCTTTTAAAGATATTTTAATAGTATATTGCGCACCAAGGGAAGAAAGTACGTCATTCCAACCCGCGTGTAAGATTGTCACCCGAGCGAAGCGAGGGTGACAAACACGCGGATTGAGATGACGTACTTTCTTCCCGAGGTGCGCATACTTCTTTTTACCACATCTGTAATGGAAAGTTCGAAATAAATGTATAAGTTAATTAATTAATATTGTATTCGTCTAAATTAATTCCATGATGAAGATTCATTACAGTTTTTAACATTGACCAACGACTCCATAGAGTTGATGGTTTTAAATTTTTAGCTAACTCATTAAAATAAACCAAAAATACTTCTTCCGAATATGACTTCGTTTTATTATCTGCCATCCACTTAGAAAATGATTCATAACAGATCATATACTTTGGACTCGATTTATCAGGTAATAAATTCTTCACAATGTCTCCGGCTTCACCTTCGATGTCCCTCAGTACTTCTTGTACATCATCACTATCAAATGAGTCGTCAGAATCAATCATTTCTAAATAAATTATATTCTAACAAGAACTTAAAAATTGTATTATTTTTATCGTCAAAATAACGAATTATTAAAATGAATTAATTTAAGTTAAGGTTAGACTTTAACTTATTTATTATTATGCGTTGCTAGGCAACAGATATTATTTATATCTACCAGGGAAAAAAAGTTGACGCATACGCACAATTAACCAAATTATTTTTACCCGGGTAAAAATGAGGCATTTTCTTCCCTCAAAACAGGGCAAGAATTCGAACTTTCCACGCAGGTGTGGTAAAAAAGTTATTTTGGGTGGCTAGTTTTGAAATGAAAGCCCTGTATATATCAATACTTGAAACTAATATAGTCCTGGAATCGAGCGATCGCGCACTGTTCGTAATTTGAATACCAATTTTTGATTTGTATTTTTTTATTTGATGTGAATGGAACGCCTCTGTCTAGCGATATGAATAGCGAATATGCAGTAGTAGGTTAACAGTTTTTCGACCAATAGCTTTGTGAAACTGAATTTTCACTACTATATCATGCTTTCATCATTAATTAATTCAGACAGAAATGAACAGAGTGTAGGTTATTTATCTAATTTTCTGCAGTAATTTTTTGTCCTGAAATTCCAGTTTCATTAATGAAGAGGCATCAAAGGTACATATTTTTCCGAAGGTCGGAAATGCATTTGGGCACAGAGGGCGTCGCTTTCAGCTTGGCTGTAACCGTTCCTAAAATGATAAACGATTTAAATTAATACTATTTGCTACATAGTGAAGGATTTCTACTAATAAACTACTAAGGAAAGACACTAACATAAAAAATGTAGAACTTCGCTTGGGATTTATACATTCTGTATGATCTGTGGTGTATACACATCTTATGTACACACTGATCCTTGATCAATATCTTTAAAAATAATGATGATGTACACAAACACGCGCATACACATCCTCAAAATATTACCTAATATTGAAGGACGCTGACAACTGAAAAAACTGATTTAAAATTCTGATTACAAACACAAACACCCCATAATTTGAAATTTTTCTGTATTCGTAATGTGTTACCAAACTTTGAGATCCTACATGCTTTTGAATGCAAGATAATTGCTTTGAAAGGATCAGTTCGCCTTTGAATTTGTATTTCGTTAATGACATTTGTAACATCATTGAAATCTTAAAAATCGCATTTGCTTCATTTTAACTGTAGATAAATTTTTCGGTTTGTGAGTTATATATAACACAGTTTGTGAATATTGCTACAAATCTAATTATAATATTGTAGATTGCTGACATCCTAAATGTTTCCTGAATTGTGCCTTTTTCATAGTTTCTTAGCCATTGACAACGGGGTCTTACCTAGGCCCCGAAATGTTTGGAAATTTACAGTAAATTCGTGAATTGTGGTGTTATTTCTCAAATGTGCTTAAACATATAAAAATGGATTTTTTTTTTCGTGTAAAATAATATACAGACATTTGCCTAATATAGACTAATTTGTGGTTCTTATAAATGTTAAAACAATCTTCCAGAAATCGGTTTATATCAATATAAGAAAAAAAAATGTCATTCAGAAAAATTTTGAAAATCTTAAAATATTTATAGGTTATGTTGATTAGTCGCCTTTTGCGATTTGAATTTGAAGCTTACAGCTTTTTATGTGTAAAATATTTTCTGAATGAATTTAATTTTGCACTTCATGTAGTGTTTTGTGTCATTTCCATCGGTAGATAAATATTATTTCTGCCAAGCCAAGTAGAGCACTCTATTATAATAACTAGACAGAAAAATATCGTACTAATTATAGTAAGTTTACAGCTTATATTTAATGTCTGATGTTCCATACAGTTGATCTGGTTCTTGTTTTTTTTTTCTGGTATTTGTAAATTGTCATTTAAATACAATTAATACTCAGATAAAGTCATATGAATGAGGTACCGAATTTAATTATGACACTACATTCCACTCACATGTTACACCTACAACATGACGATCATCATTTTATAAATTACGTTTTTGGCGGGTTTGTTGTAATTTAAACTTTAAAAGTGATTTTAATTGAAAATACGTCTTCGGAAATTATGAATATAGGGTGCATCTGAAATTTCTCTAAGAACCCCGTAAGGGTTCAAACAATACATATATTTACCCCAAAAATAAAACGTCTTTATGTACTCACAAATAAACAACTAAATTACCCTACTTTTATCAGACTGTTTTTACATTTCCATCGCATGTCCCTGCGATGATTCATTTCTTCGCTTTCTACTGAACTTCCCCGCTGCTGTAGGATAGGACTGCATATACAGTGATGGGCAAATGTGTGGAACCAAGTAAATATCTCTGGAATTATTAGAGATATCAAAATGAAATTTGGAAGGTGGATACTGCAGTAGATTGCCTATTTGTTTTCAATTTTTTTTACAATTTTGAACTTCCTGTTTTGCCGGAAGTAATGTCGATTTTAATATTTGCAACACCTGTATAGTATTTTAGTTTCTGATGGAACATTTTATTGCGAATACAAAAATAGGGTGTTTGATATTGTTTTTTTCAATACCTACCGAGATATTAACAGAAAAGTAACTAAGGAAAGGAAAAATTCGATGGTAGCTAAACTCGGTTCAGATTTCATTTACGCCCGATATAAACAAACCGCTCGGTAAGGATTTGTATTTCTATTGGCCAATGGGTGGCATTTTCACAGCCAACAGCACTTTTCAGAATACACGAGGCTACATGAAATTTGCAGAAGTTAGTTGTGAAATAAGGTTTTTTTTATTTGAACGGTTAATCGACCGATAACTTTTTAACATTGCCGAATACACAAATACTGGTCGCAAAGTAATCCTGGAAAAAAGTGCAAGTAATGAAGGTACAAGAAAATCCTCACTTATCCACTACCGGCTATGCATGGACACAAAAAATATCATCCGTACCAAAAATTGAAGACGTTTGGCCGGCATACATTAAATGGTAAATCACAGTCGCTAATCGGGTGGGCTCATACCCTCCCCAAAAATTGAACTTCCGGCATATAACAAGAATCGTGGGACTTCTTCCTAAAGAAACGGAGATAGGTATTTACAGCTCTTGGAGACTCAACTTATTCCGGCGTTGGAGCTAAATGGACAATTACCAAATAATATCTGGTTTCAGCAGGATGGATCACCACGCCATTACGCTTGCATTGTTCGAGATCATTTAGATAGGAAATTTCATCACAGATGGATTGGAAGAAGGGGTACTTATGAATGGCATGCACGAAGTCCCGACCTTAATCCACTAGACTATTTTCTGTGGGGCTACTTAAAGTCTAAGGTTTATGTTAATAGACCAAATAATTTTCAAGAATTAGCTGCAAGAATAACTCAAGACATCCAGAGAATTACACCAGAAGTAATAGCTAATGTTACTTTTAAATGTTACTTTTAAATAAAAACCGACTTGCTTATTGTCAAGAAGTAAACGGTGCTCAGTTTGAACATCTAATACATTAAGTTTAGTTTAGTTAAGTTTCAATGTTTTGAAAATCACTTAGAGTTATTTAATAATTATGATTGTGTATTTCTTTAATGGATATTAGATTTTTCCTTTCCTTAATTACTTTTCTGTTAATATCTCGGTAGGTATTGAAGTAAACAATATCAAACCAGATATTTTTGTATTCGCCATAAAATGTTTCATCAGAAACTAAAATACTATACAGGGTGTTTCATTGCAGATTTTAAAATCGACATTACTTAAATTTGGAAACAAATAGGCAATCTACTGCAGTATCCACCTTCCAAATTTCATTTTGATATCTCTAATAATTCCAGAGAGATTTGCTTGGTTCCACACATTTGCCCATCACTGTATAATCAATCTCATTACTCTCTATTGTTCCCATAGTAATAACGTCTCTCTAGAAAAAGACTGGAAGCTCCTCGGACATTTCCAATATCAACTTCGACTTCAGTTGGAACTAATTTCTATAAGGTGTTGTGGTTTTGTTGTAATATTATCAACTAAACTAAAATTTAACTATTTCCAATTTTCGTATTTTAATTTCACTGTGTACTCTGTTTTCGACAGAGTTAATTTAGGTTTCAACTCAATGTCATACTAATCTCATTATTTACTTCATATAAAAAATGTTTGTAATGATTTTTCAATGAATAGCAACTAGTTAGTTCAATGTTTTCTATTTGCAACAACTTTATTGGAAATATAGAACTTACTGTTTCGCTTAGAAACTTCTATATGTGGATTGACAGCGAGAAAAACACAAACATTTTTTGGAATCTGTGGGATGTTTTCCACAGGGTATCTATATTATTTTTAATTCAATCATTGGTGCAGCCACGTTGGGTCAGGGAGAGGATTATAAAAAAGAAATGAAAATAATAATAAAAAAATGTAATTAAAAATATCACAGAAATCTGAACTTCCTCAGGAAGTAATTTACAAAGTATTCTTTTTTACTTCTAGGTTCAAACGTCTGTACAGGACTGCCTACATATCTGTCAGATTTTTCAAAATAAGCGCACCCAGCTGTTTGGCGTTGTAAAAAATTCAAACTAAAAAAATAAAAAAATAAATGACATAATTAAAAAATAATAAGAAACAAGATTTAACATTCAGATCAGTTATATTAGTCTTCCTTATGATTTGAAACGAGTTAGAAGGTATTGCTTACCTTTGCCATTGTGTACAAGGTGACCTTTCCTTGAAGCATATCACTTGAATAACGTTGAAAAATATGGCACCAATTGTATTCGCTGTTTCCGTATTTGCGTTTTGTAGACATTTTCGAAAGGTTGCATCACAGTCACAGTGGGATCTGAAAGAATAAGGTGTATTACGTTTTAAAATATCCATTGGTTGGCTAAATGGAATATAATATCAATCATATAGGAGCGGGCAAGTGGGTGAATATGGCTACATAGAGCTTGGTAGCTCTAGCACCCCGAGACGTAAATAGTGAAGACAAGCACCTATGACTGTATATATCAAAACAACTATCACCTCAAAAAGTATTGAATTTTGTTATAAGTATAACTGCATAAGACTTTTTGTGAACTAAGTGTAAGAAATTGTCAATAAACTTTAATAACCCTAGAGAATTCCGAAAAAGTTTGAAATTTCGTACTTTTTTTAATTTAAAATAATGTCCGAAATTTCAAAACTGCTATAATATACATGGCAAGCGCATAGCTCTGAATAATAATGTAATGATGCCATCAGAAAGAGTCTACAACGGAAGGTCTCATTGAAGAGAAACCATCATAATCCCCAATTTAGTATTCTGTAAAGGTTTCAAAACCATCATGAACGATATAGGAATACACTGTAAAGGCCCACAGTTGCTCGAGAGCTCTAACATTAAACACCTTACTATGAAGATCGGGAACTCATAATAGACCCGGAGATTGTAACACAAAATTTTTTCAGGTCATTTGCACCAGCATAGCAACTTTTCAGGGGTCTAATTATCTAATGACGAATAGTAAAATGGTGGTCATAGCTTTGGTACCGGCGGCCCAATCGCGTGGGCATTGAAAGAAGTAAGCTGTATCGTAATGCCATACTTCTCTGGTGTGACTTACAGCCGCCATACCGACGAGAACACATTAATAAAAAACAATTCAAGCCTTTGTACCAGGCAAATTTTTACACAGCCAATCATCGTCGGGTAGTCATTCACGAAAATCACTACGTATACTTTTCCGACAGTTCCAAATGGCGGCCAGACAGCCGCAAAGGAGTATATATTTTTTGTTTTTGCGAAACAATTTGTACCACTCTATATATTTTTTTACCAGTTGTTCGTATGATCATAAATAGAAGTATAATAATGTCATACCTGTAGGAGATTTTATGAGTATTTCGAATGATTTGTACCAGAATGGCACCAATTTTTCCCGTAATTTGAGGTTCGAAGGACATAAATACAAAATTTCAAACACATATGTGGCGGCAATTTTGTTTCATAACCAAATTTTCCTCGAGATGTAAAGGTCTAGGGTCATTGTATTGTAATATGGCACAATATATGACATCTCAGGTATACGGCAACTGCTGTCAGGCAACCCACAACTACATACCAATAAACTGCATTAATATTGATATTGCATAGAATTTTTTCCACATACAGCTTTTATGATATTACAAGTGCGCTATTTCGAAAAATGGTTTCAAGATTGTACTGGTTAGTCTGAAGTTGGCAGACAATGTAACTCGTTCCTCGAAGTTTCCTTGGACTTCCATCGTCTCGAAGTGGTTGATCTCACAACGTTTCAATAGCTGTGTATCTGTACCCTTAACCGGTCATGCGTCGCCGGTCATGGTCATTGGGTCTTATCTGGTCCAATCAGCGTCCGTCGTACCTGGAGGTTGGTTGACGGTGATGCATAGCGGCAGAGGCCGAAGAAGAGCTCTCCAAATACCTTCACTTCAGTTCCAACCACACATCAGCAACGAAAACTGGCATCATCAAAACACTAATCCATAGAGCCAAAAATATCTGCAGCACACCAGAAGCCCTCAAAGAAGAACAAGTGAAACTTAGAGAAGACCTTTTGGCGAATGGATATCCGGAAACGATCATTACCAAGGCCTTTGAAGAGCTGGACAAACCACCTAGGCAGGAAGAGGACACCACGGTAGCAACTCTACTATTACCGAATACTAAAGGCTTGTCGGAGAAACTTAGAAGAATTGCACACATTATAGGATCAGAATGATCTTCAAGAGCAACGGCACCTTGAGGAGCATGATAACAAGAACGAGGCCCGACGCACCAGCAATACCTGTATATACAGCATACCGTGTGAATGTGGCAATCTTTACATTGGAGAGACAAAGCGACCGCTGGACACCAGGATTAAGGAACACCGCACAGCTACTCAAAGGGCAGAGGTAACGAAGTCTGGGCTAGCGAATCACGCATGGACCGAACACCATAATATCAACTGGAACCAGGCTAGAGCAATTCACAAGGAAGAGCATTGGTACAAAAGAAAATTTATAGAGACAGCATATATAGACTCGAACGAAAATATAATTAGCGAGCCCAGCGTCCAAATTAAAAATATTTGGAGAGCTCTTCTTCGGCCTCTGCCGCTATGCATCACCGTCAATCAATGTCCATGACCGGCGACGCATGACCGGTCAAGGCTATAATATAAATACGACCGATACTCTGAATCTTCCATCATTCACCTGATGACGATAGCAGATACAAAGCTATTGAAACGTTGTGAGATCAACCACTTCAAGACGATGGAAGTCCAAGGAAACTTCGAGGTTGTACTGGTTGTTGGCATATCAGAGCGAGTGTGGCAGCTCTAGCCCCATGATCAGGGTATAGGCTAATTTTTCAGAAAATTATTTTCTTGAATACTCTTGGCAGTTCACCATAAGTATGGTATAATTTCCCCAAAGCATATATTTTTTATCAAGTTTCGAAAACGCCATGCTGTAACAATTTGTTCCACTTTTTTTACATGTTGGCCTGAGTGAGAAAGTCCGTGGGTACAGTATGTGACATTTTTTTTTAGATAGGATTGTATCCATACAAACTGAATACAATGATGCTATTCTGTAACAAATGATTTTACGTATGGTACTGTCGTATTTTGAAAACATGTCGAATTAATAAGTTTTTCAAGTATGGCACCACTTTTTCCCTTCCTAGAAACATGGAAGATATACTAACGGTGACATTGTCTCATAGACTTTCTAAAAACCAAATGCCATACTGGTACAAATCGTTTTACAAAAAAATACTCCTTTGCGGCGGAAAAGTATGGCATGGTGATTTTCGTGAATGGCTTCTCGACGATGATTATCTGTGCAAAAATTTGCTTGGTACAAATTGGTTGAGCAGGATGTAAGTCACACCGGAGAAGTAAGGCATTACGCGGCCGCCTACTTCTTTTTTCATCGGTTATAGAAACAAACAAGAGCTTTTGCGCGGCCAATCGTTAGACACTCGTGGGAGATTTTATGAGTATGTACCCGACATGTTCGATTAACGCCCACACGATTAGGCCGTCGTTACTAGAGCTATGACCATCATTTCCCTCTTCGTCATTAAGTTATTAGATCTCAGAAGAGTCTCCATACTGGTACAAATGACCTCGACTTTTGCGTCACCATCTACCGGTCTATAAGGACCGTCCAATTAGAAAAGAACTCAACTGAAATAAGTTTGCCTCCCATGATAGTTGGAGCAAGAGGGATTTAGTGCTCTACCAACGATTTCCTTTTGGTCTCGCTTAATATAAATAAACTATCCTTTTTTCGTAAAACTATCAATAGCGTTATCATTGGGCCAAAAGAAGTCTGACCCTGGGCAAATTCCGACTTTGCAATTATCTAAGGTGGTCCAAATCCTGTACGATAAGTCACATCATTGAACTTACCCTCTTCAAACTCTTAACAACGTTGTTGAATTGGCATTAATCATTGGTCAAGTTTTCCGTATACCAAAACCTCTTTCAAGCCTACAATGCTTGCCTTGTAGATGTCGTTTAAATGAGCTAAGTAGTTTAGGAAATACTAGTATGAACTTACAATAGTAAGTTTATACTGCCGGGTGCTCTGATTTCTATGTCACTTAGTTTAGACAGTCAATAAATTATTCAGTAAAGAGGAGAATAACTGAAGTAAGATTGATATGAAATCTCAGGTTTCTATATTATACAGTCTGTGGCAGTTACTCCCTGTGAAATTTCAAGTAAAAACATACGAACCTCGTAAATGGAGAATTATTGCAA
Organism: Octodonta nipae; assembly: GCA_034190945.1. Taxonomy (NCBI): domain Eukaryota; kingdom Metazoa; phylum Arthropoda; class Insecta; order Coleoptera; family Chrysomelidae; genus Octodonta; species Octodonta nipae. The sequence continues at coordinate 27,343,669 of CM067217.1, forward strand.
ATTCCTTGTCTGCATTCACCTCTTGCCAAGGCATTTGGACAACTGTCATGCTCTCTGCAACACAAATCTTCGTTGTAATGAATACCTAGATCTGAGTAGTTTGCAGCTACGTTTCCTAAAAACACAAGATATATTGTTACCAAATTGTATTAATTGCAAAGCAAATAAAATTACCTGGCCCACACCATTTAGTGCCTGGATATATGAATCCACCTTGATGTGCTGATTTGATTTGGTTGTTGCCACATACCTTCTCCAGTTTGTTAATAGAATCATCAGACATTTGCCTTACGCGACGTGGATCTGAACCCAGCAGCTTGTCGCGAATTTTTCCTCTAAAAATAACAGTAAAAGTGTGAATAACTACTAAATGTTTATGAAATGTAATAATTCTCATTAGAACGTTCAGTTATGTTACCTTAAGAGGTATTCAAGGCTTTAAAATTTATAGCTCAAATTTGAAACGGTGCAAAATACAACACCAAACTTGGCCGAACATTATAAAACCTATACTAAAACGAATCGATGTAATGCTTATTATTAATATTAACTGATGCCCTGTAGGAACTGTAAGAAATTAATATCGCTATAAAAATAACTGACTGAATTTATGACGTTAAAGAATTGATTTCAAGGAACTACATTTTTTAAATTAAAGAAAGGTACTGATTCAATTCAGGAAATAATATTAAGAACATTCTTACCAGTTATTTTAATTAAGATAGCTATCGTACAGGTTATGGCACAAATTAAGCACGATAGTAATGACAATCAATTCGGTAAGTGTTCATTTGTTCATACAAAACGTTAACAAAACCCCTTGTAGATGCGGCAATATAAAAATGGGCTGACTCGCTTAGTAGGATTTCTACTATCTTTTAGGTTTCTTGTAATCGATATGAAGAAAAATAGCAATATTATAATACTAAAGACGAAGACTTAGAATAAAATAACATACCAGGTCATGTACTGTATGTTCTGGGAGCAAATTCAATTGCTAAGAAGCTAAACGGTATATCAGCAACAAGTTAAGCCCAAAACTTACTGAAATTCAGGGTCTTGGGGAGTAGGAAAGAATTACCAATCGATAAATTCGACCATCGCAGGATTAACATCAATCCACTCATAGTTCTATTCCCAAACTTAGAGGCTGGTGCTTCTTGAATGGTTGAAGATCTCTAAATTTCTCATTAAATAATCGGTGGCAGTACATTAAGTGGAGGACTTAAATCTTCCCAAACCAACATCTGAGAAGACTATTACCACATTTTGTAACATCCGCAGTGTAAACTTAGGTTCTTCAAGCTTTATTTTAACAAACTTATTTAAATATTTATTTACTTTTGAAATTCCTTGTGCTAGGACCCTTATTATTATTCAAGGGTCTGAGAGAGTATGAAAATTCGTGTGAAGCTCAAAGGTTACTCTTCTTGTGGTTGAGTCGGGTTGTTTAATTAATATTATTTCAACTCTAACTTGAGACTGTAGAAGTCAAAGAATAGAAGGAACAAATTGCGAATGACAAAATTATGAAAGCAATAGAAAACGTCAACAGACCATGACTTAATAATGTGTGGCAGGATTCGCAAAACTTACAACAGCATAGAAAAAAACTAAATATTGAGTGTCTGTAAAATATACATTCAAATTTATATACAGACGAACTATACCAATGAAGTTGCTAGAATCTCTAATGTGTGAGTTGGTTGTTCCAATGTGATGTTTTAGGAGTTCTGTTAGATACTTTTCAATGTTCTAACTTAGAAAGGCAATCAAACTAACGATTGGACGAAGGGGTACATTGTGTTTACGAATATTGTGTAAACAATATAATCTTGGTGATAGGTCTCTGATTTTTCACTGATGTTGAATAGAATATTATATACATAGAAAAAAATAAAAGTCTTCAAGGTGCAACCTGGCGACATATTCCCAAATCATGAGTATCTGAACTGATTCGACATGATCAAAGCACTCTTTCTTTCAGTGGAATCTCCTGATTCCATCGAAAGTAAAAGTGCCCATAGAATTCCTTTTCTATGTGCAAATTGATGATGTAGCCATGGGATTTCCTGTCAGCCCGGGGTAATAACTAATTTTTATACGGATTTTTTGGAAACCAAACCCTTACACACCGCTATCTTCAGACCGCCATGTTGATGTTCTTACGTTGATAATACCTTTGTGGTTTGGAGTCACGGAGGAGATTCACTAGTTGAATTTACTCGGCATTTAAATGGTATCCATCCACGGATTCAATTCACTATGAAGGAAAAAAGAAATAGACAATTGACTTTACGAGATGTTTTAATTTAGAAAAATATCGACCACAATGTATACAAATTTAGTCAGGTACCTGGATTGCAATAAACCATTCAGACCATGCCCTGCTTTCAAAGATATGTTTAAATACCAGTGCCCTTTCGCTCGGATCGACAGTGCCACAGGACAGTGCTACTTAACTCGAGCATTCTGCGAGGTATCAATCACGCTTCGCAGTAGAAGTCTGCTGCAGGTGCAGATGCACACTCTGTAGAGTCTATCCATTGAAACCGGACGAGAAAGAAGGCATATTTTGATATGCCAGGGAGAGTTATTCTTATTGATACACCTCTTCTTTTTAATAATCTTGACCAGTATAACCAATAATAAAGAGGAACATGGTTTCAAAAAACTGATGACAAAAAGAATCGAATGCAGAAATTGCTGTTTTACTCGGAATATAAGAATCAATCTGGAGGTTGCTAAAGAAAAATGAAATATATCTAGTTTAAAAAGTATAACAATGTTCCAATTAAGAATAGGCATTTTATGAATGATTTCGCTTCATTTCAACTTTATTTAAAACAGTATAGAAAGAGAAGTGAAAAACTTGTGTCGCACTGTTTTATTGGGTACACTGAAATCAGGAATTGTGATTTTCAAATTTAATTATTTTATGGTTGAAGTAAATAATTGAGGAACTGTCAAAAGATTATCTAATGTCGCCGTAATCAATTAAATCAATATATCTGTTTGCATAATTCATGATAATGTTCAATTAACTTTAATATAAAAACCTATATATTCACAATTAATATTAGTTTATTACATCAAGACATACTTTTTGCATGTAAATACTAAGCTAATGGGCAATTTTTATAATTTTTTCCTTTTGTTTGTAAATTACATTTTGCTGTTCAAACAGTTAAACATAGTTTTCAGGTGCATAAGTTATTAGCCTTTGACAATAATTTATTTAAAACCTGAATTTCACTGCAATTGTTATTATAAAGTTTAAGACTAAGCAGGGCTTTTCCCGAAATCCCTGTGATTGCTACAACATCAGTACTGTATTTTATAATAGATAAAAATCTATATAAAGATTATTTGTGTTCACTTTTACTTTGTATTTAGTCATTGACAGCCAGACCTTAATTTCGTCTTTTAATTTAGTTGAACTTGCTTACGTTTTTATGGCAGACTTTCCTTTAGTTCTGTATTTTATAAGTTGTTTATCAGAACTCAGTAGGTATCATATTGTTATAAAATGCATTTTACGTCCCCAAAGAGTAAGAAACTTCCTAAGTTAATGATTCTGATAAAAACTTTGCAAATACGAGATAAAAACGGATGAATGTAAGAAAGCATTACAATCGCTGATATAAAAAAGCTGAGGTTGACGTGATTCCGAAATCGAAGAGTATCTACTGCAGGGCTCCGATTCTTGAAACCATTCGACGAAGTAGATATCTATACTTCGTGGTTCTACCATTCGACGAAGGACGCATGTCGTATGAAAACTGGCATAAATGAAGTTTAATATATGAGTTAAACTGCATTTTGGATGTATGTAAATTTTTCATACGACTTACGTCGAAAGTCGAGTGGTAGAGCAGTCGAATGGTTCGAGAATCGGGCCCCAGACCCTTGTCTATGCCCAGACCACTCACTCAGACCAGAGACGACTGGGATAATCTTCGAACGAATGAAATGAATATAAGACGTGGCTGCTTCGAGGAGGGGTAGTTTGGCTTGGAAGCAACGTGTAGCATAACAACCGATATAATCATTGTGTTTTGTAAATAAGTTTATTTGATAAAAATAAAGACGTTTAAAGTGAGTGTGAATATTTGTTAAATTGTAGTCACGGAATCTAATACAATATCTACATTATAAATGCACGGAAGTTAATTTGTTCGCAATAAAATTTATTTTCTGAATATTTTACCCAATTTGGTAAAACCTTATTTTCCGTGGGTCAATAGTGGTTCACTTTTTTTTAAACGGCAATTTGGAAAATTCCTCAAGGGCAACTGAGATATTTATTAATTTTGTCAGAGGGTCCAAATATGGCAACTGGTGTAGCCAATTGTTACAACAAATTGTTAGCAGTTTAGAAAAATTTTTGCCGTAAATTTGAACAATGGAAATGATGTACCTTTTAGACACTATTGAAAATTGTTCAGTTGTTATAACAATTGGTTTCTGAAATTACCATATTTGGACCCTTTGACAAATGGGAGCCCATTCAAAAAAATATCACCACTCCCAGAAATTGTGTGTGTGTGTAGGTTTAATATACTGCTATAATTTTGTATGACCACATTTAATGCAAATTTTGAATAAGTATCCGTAAAACAATCTGTGACTAATAGAATACGAAAATTGGAAAAATTTGAAAATTGATTGGGCACAACAATAAGAGATAATAAATAATACTACTTCAAAGTGTTTCTATCTCAATTTTCACTAATTCTTAAGTTCTATAGAGGCAAATTTATAGAAGAATGTACAATAAATTTGAATTATATATTAGTGAAACCAAGTATGCTTTTTGAAACATCATTGTTACAAAAGAAAAATAAATTGCAGAAAATTGGTATCCAAAACAGAAACGTTCGCATTATGAGGAACTTTTTCTGGGTTCAATCCACGAAGGTAAAAATAAACATACTCATTACTTAGAAGTTAATGGAAAGGGTGAAAACATTAAGTATGAAATAAGATCTTGGTGTCAACACAAGCAAGATAAAAAAATGCTAATTCGTAAATCCGATTCAACGAATCAATGTTAAATAAACAAATTATCAAGCTTGTACATACTCATCTTCACCTAGATCTAGGGTTAATGTAAGTTGTCCATTATTCAATTAAGATTCAGGAAAAAGCTGTAGCTACAGAAAATAAGGCGGATAACTTCAAACATTTCAACAAAAAACTATTAGGATCTGCTTGATGAAAATCGCAAAATATATAAGAACGCTAAGAGAACACTAATAATCGAGAAAAAATAAGTAATGACATAGTAGCAGGAAACATCAGAATAACAAAGAAACAATATAATTGGGAACATCACTAAATTCTAAAGGACTTATATAATATAAAGCCCCCAAAATCTTGAAGTACAGATGATTAGAGAAATGCCAGAAATATAATGGAAGGAGTGGAATCAACGGCCAAGAAAGAAAAAAATGGAAAGATTGCAGGCAATTGTTAAATAACGGATGTACTACTAATAAAATACTATAATAATATACACGTTGTCGAAGAACATAACACATACCAAACCAATGGAATAACACCCTCATGGTATTAATCCACAAGAATGGTAGTAAGGAATACATCCTAATAAAAAAAATAATTTTAAATCTTACACATTTTCATAAAGTTTCTTTATTTTGATTGACAAAGGGATCTGATATAGAACCTGAAGTGTTTGGAAATCTTGAAATATACAAAATTGTATACAAGTGTGGTGTTGTTTCGAAGAACTCAATAAACATAAACCTTTTTAACATGTTATAGAATCTCTGCTTTTCCTTAATTTAAGCATTCAGCTTGTTATTTACAATGTCGCATTCTTGTGATATTGATAGTTTTCTATCTATAACTTTATTTACTATTCCTTCATTTTACGCTATTAAAATGTATTCATTTCAAGCTCTTCTATTTCAATATATCCTGGATTCCTCATTCTCCTCTAATTTCTTCTCTCATTTTTTATCACTTATAATGTATCTGATTATTTTTTTAGCATTTTCATAGCAGTTGTTTGTTCTTTGTTCTGTTATTGTCCCTTGTATATAACCTTTAAGACCTTTAAAACCTTTTGAAGGCAAGTCGGCATGTCATTTCTAGGCAGAACTGTCGTCAGTTGTACTATCCTCAAAATACTGATATTTCAAAAAAATATTTACGTACATCAAACAAATGTTTGATAAGATGAGATATTTGACGGAGATTTTTTTAAACTCAGTTGTAGATGAACTGCATCATTTATAAAATTTTCAAGATTTTTCTAGTATCACAAATAAATCTTCGCAAGAGGTGCTCTTCCTTCTACTTTGACCAACAATAACTAAATTAACAATTCCTTATTGCAAAATAATATATGCAATTTAAATATTATTCCATTTCCTTCTTATGATTTACAATTTAGCTTTTAGGTATGAAAAATATATGTCTTATAGTAACCTCTTTTCAAACTTATAACGAAGAAGTATATTCAAAAGCTCATATAAGATTTTAGTATCGATTCAATCTAAAAATAATCGTAGGTATATAATACTCGAGTGGCTGGCTTTAGGAGTACTTACATCTTACATCTTATGTCATCACAAAAGAGTTGTTGAACACGTAAAACATAAGAAGATATTTTATTCATGTATTTCCAGGATATAAAAATGCACAATTTACAAAGTATTTTTATAATATTAAATTTGAATCTAAAACCAAAATTGTGCCTTAACAACGATATCTCGCTGATTACGACTTTTTTCATCAATTGAGGTAGGTTACTAATCTACACAACTCGGTGTTTATGAATTATGAACTTAACCTCAGTTTAAAATGTAAATAAACAGACTTTCGCTGTTGTCTGCTGGACATAAACGGCGTAAAGTATCTCTGTTCAGTCAATGCGTACAATGCCTAGATTTACGTCTAATTGGTTACAATGGAAAGAAGTTTGACATCCGTTAGCATGTTTTTATTACTATTTTCCGGCAAACATCTTTCAACCCATTTTTATTGTAAACAGACAGGTCCATTTATATTAGTGGTCATTAAGTGTTTTCGAAAGAAATATTTATAATCAGTTGGAATCTTACACCACCTGTCGGGAGATGCTATGGTTAAGATCTAACGCTTTAACAGATTTGACTCTCACGAAGAACGGTACTGTAGCTGGGGATCATTTATTCGCTTCTAGAGATGTAGAGTTGGCGTCATGATAGCAGGTTCTAATTCGGTTTAGCCCAGAGATAATCCATGCCTCCAATTCATCCTACCCGAATTAAGGGGCTTGATGAATGAAGCAGGGGTATCGGATTATATTTAGTCTAATAATTGGAGGACTTCTCTTTGGTTTTGAACACATTGCGTTTCCGGGGCTATTGCAAATATATTTAAGCTCATTTACTTTTTTCAGATTTTTGGAATTAAAAATTCATCGTTTTAATTTTAAACTCATTAACTTTAAAACTTTTTGTTTATTATGGATTTGCTCCTGAATTATAGTAGCCAGTTGAGAAATGAATGTATCTGTTTCTAATGTTTAATTTATTTGAATGAAGTAAAATCATTACAGTCTCTAACAATCCATTCAAGTTAGACTTACCTGTCAGTTTCTACAACACAATATGGAGCCCTGGTGCTTAACTCTATCATTTTTGACATTCCATGATCAGCTATGAAAACTGTGCTACCCAATACCTGATGGAAAAATAACAGCTGACATAAGTTGATTAGTGATACGCCCTGCAATGAAAGAGAAAATTTGTTAGTAAATATTATTTTTATTCGCCTTGCAAAAAATAACTGGGGACAGTACTATATCAAAAGATAAAAAAAAACATATGGCTATAATACGAAGACTGTGGAAATGCAAGTAATAATAATAAAAAAATTAACATCGATGGATCTCTGTGTGAATTTTTTTAATCGAGAATAAGTAGCAGATCGGGACATGACCTAACCGGTTTGACTCAATTGGATGAAAGGAGATCACCACATGTAGGCCTAGCAAGACTAGCAATCACCAAAATTTAAAGTACCAGTAAAAAGCAAACCAGCGCCGGGCAAAATTTATTCATGACACGAAACACGGTCTACATGGAAAGGGTAGAAAATATTAAGAACCTAAAAACTAATTCACCACTTTTCAGAAGTGTAAGGAACTGGAGTAGAAGAAAAGACAGAAAATTAAAAAAAAAACAATAACAAGGTGAATAACGAAATCATGATTATAAAAACATAAATATGGAGAAAGTGATATAACAACTAATAAAACAAAATATAAATATTTGTGGCTTTAAAAAATATTCATCAATAAAATAAAAGGCGGAAAAGTACCTACAGGAATGAACTCAGACTAACATCAACACTTACAGACCAGACTAATAACCCAGAATGAATGCTCAGTTTGGGTTAGTAGCCGTCGGAATGGGCGTACCCCTTTGAAAACTCTTTGCACTCCTAAAAATCTGGTGAATATCCCATGATTAATACAACCGACAGCTTGCTGTGGATGCTGAGCAGGCTGTCTGCCCCCGTCATCATTTATAATAACCGTGTTTATTTTTATGGTTCATGCTTTAAATTCCTCAATATATCATAGTGTTTCAATCGGTCCACGGTTACGGCGAGTGAATTGGTAGAGCCAAACGAGACAGTCACATGGGGTGAATCAGGGACATGATTTCTGCATCTATCAAGCGCTGAGCATGGGATAAGGCAGCATCATTGCACTTTATTTCTCATTTTGATAGCCATGAGCATCCATCAACCCATGCTATTTCGGTGTAAACTATTAATGAGAGTTAGATTTCGACAGCTGTAGCAACTCCCTCAACTGGAAAACTTAAGACCCTAGAATGCGAGGTATCGGATTACCGACCAAAGTTGAGCAAATTTACACTCATTTGAGAAATGACCAGAATGCGAGAGTTAGATTTCAACCGATTTAACCTCAAGGCAACAGTGGATTGGAACGTAAAATCTTCAAGAGTAAAATCTTGAGATATGTCGCTTAGAAGAAAAATCCTTATTAATCATTACTTTTTCAAACAGGCTAGATTGCCTTTTGATAATAACGATAAATTCTTTAAGAGCTTAGTTACAAGTAAACTAACCACATAACATATATGAAAAAAATGTATTACTATCAAATATTTTTTAATATGATTTGGTAAGGATAGGAAATGTATAATCCATAAAAGCTGGTCAAGGATCCTTTCGTGATTTATTCGTTTCAAAGAACCCTAATCATCTTTACCTTCAGTTGTTTTAATTGCCTGTTATTAATATAATGCTTCACTTAATCATAATATATAAACTATACGTTACATGAAATTTCGCTGAAGCAATATATCTCCCATTAAAAAGTTATTAAAAAGAAATGTATTGTTTATGGAATTGAGCAATGGGGTAACAGTTCAGCAGTTATTGAATTCCTAATAGTCCAAGCGCTCCTAATCAATACTTGTAATAAAATTGTAACATGGCGTGTACAGACATAATATTAGTTATAAAAAATTTTTGCTGGTGGTGTATACAGTACACCAATTTTTGGAATTTTTGTCTGTGTGTCTTAACACGCTTCAAGCAAAAACTACAGGAATGTTCATAAAATTTGATGTGGAAGTACTGTGATATTCCGATTAATTTATGGAATATTTTTTATTATTTATTAAAATATCTCATTTCAAAGGGAACAATTGAAAAAAAGGAAAGTATGCATTTTTTCACGTACCTATTCATCTACAATATCCTTATTCAAAAATGATGACTTATATACCTACAACTATCTGTACTAATATATGAAGAGAAAAAAATTGTTTGTTTCTGTTGTTGTTTGTAAAATGAAAAAATGTCAAAATGCCAAAAGTGCCAAAAATGCCAAAAGTTTCAAAACTTCCAAAAATATCTAAAATGTCAAAAATGTAGAATACATAACTCGAAAATGTTTATATAATAAGAACAAACATAAAAAAATGTCAACAGGTCAATAATGTTAAAAACACTAAATCCTTCAAAATCAATAAAAAAACTTTCAAACACGTAAAAAATGTAAATAAACTAAAAATGTAAAAAATGTCAGTGATATCAAAATGATTAATAATGTTGATATATCACATATAGGTCCCGCACGAAGCAGGGCGGTTTAGTAACAAATAAACTGGGTTCTTGGATTTATTTAAAAACACTTGCTATAATTTGTTTTCACTACTTTTATATTCACACACCTGTTGTTGTTGACAAACGAATACAGAATGATTTCCTTTCGTCGGCTCTCCTTATTTATATATTTCTTCTCAGAAGGCTCTAGAAGATTAAAGAGTCATCGAGAAATTTCCTTCCTTCAAAACTACCAGAAGAAGACAATCTTAACTATGATATGGTAAGTGTTTGATTAGGGATTAACGTACCAGGCAAATTTGATTAAAAACAAGAATGAAAGGCAAAAAGGTCTAAGTCCATGTCACTGTGGGATTTGGTATCCGTACCAAATCTTTTTATTACATCGAGACATTTGGCAATAATTACGGCACAAACTCTTGCTCTAGAATCTGTGTTGTATGCTCAGCTTAAAAATAATTATAACACAAACTGTTGTTTCCATTTTTAATACTTTTTAGCAAGAAATGTCAAAATTTGTAATTACTGGATATTTATAAGCACTAAATACTGATTACATGAACCTGTGACAAACGAATATATTTAGGGATATTGTCAATGGACAGGGGAGTCTCCAGCTTTTGGGTGTTCTAGATAGGGGCACATTTTTTTGGCTTGCAGGGAAGTCAGCAAATTTTTGGGAAGCAGAGTGGTTGCCCCCACCTGCCTCTCTCCTTGGTATGGTTTTCAGGTTAATTGTTTCCTTATAGTTAGTATAGGGAACAAATACATAAAGGATGATCTGGCAAACAGTTTTGTTAATAATAAGGGAGGTAGACTTACATTTTTAAGAGAGAAAGAGAGAATATCCGCCATAAAGTATACCGAGTGGATATAGAAATATACAACATGAGGATACTACCTATAAAAGATAAACTATCAGAAATTGAGGAAAAACTCAACAATTTTAAATGGGATGTCATGTAGGAAATACATAAGAAACCAACTTACTTTGCACCCCAGAAATGTTCTGTTTAGGAAGGAGAAAACTGTGCTATAGAGGGGTAGATATACAGTTCAATAAATCACCTTGAGGAAATCATAGTTATCAGACAAGTAGGAACCATAAGCTTGTCACTAACTAGGGCCTCTGTCGTCGAGTGTGAGTTGTCAAAACTTTACACATGTGGTGGTCAAATTTTGTTTCCTTTGGAATTGACACGAAGAGACGATAGTTTCTGGTCAAACCTTTGCACAAGTAGTCGTCGGACTTCCTTTCGTTACTTTTTCAGAAGATGAGACGAGAGCCCTTGTCGACCTCTGTCTGTTACTTCTAAGACTGGACCAAATTTAGCCGCAATTCCATGCACCTACACCAGATCCAAGGCGGATGTCAGCTCTAACAGAAAAGTAAGCGAGGTAGATTCGTAGATGTCCCCATCGGCGTGGACTGTCTTAAACAAACGGTGTAATTTGTAAAACACCAAAACAGGAACGACGGGTGGAGAGGAGCCCCTACTGAGCGTATTACCAGTGCCTCTCCATTCTGGCATTGGCTTCGCATAGGTAATGGCAAGCAAAAATAGAAACCCCTAGGTAGGACGTGAAATCTCCAAGTCGGTCATGTATACATGCCCTTGTAAGGTAAGACCGTCGTTTAAGGTATCAGACTTGGAGTTCCTGTTCCTAGAAGGATGTTCCAGTCTAAGCAAATCCTACATTCATCCAGACCTACGCCTAAACAATGTTGTTATGAACGTTGTAGTCGTGGGTCCGCTAATAGACCGGTAACATTGTCTATAGATACCGATCATAGGTGTTGATTTGACTGAAGGACCAGGTGTGCCAGCTGCATACTACGTAAACTTTAATGCGCTATGCGCTGAGTTTAGAAAATTCTATAAAAGTGGCTAACATTGCTGTGTGTGCACTCGAACTTTGAGGAGAGACCCGATAGTGGGATTACATCAAACCCAGCGATGACCAGGATCTGAGGCCATCGTTTAAAGTATCGGACTGTTTGATTCAAGGTTAAAGGGAAGCGCACACCGAAACTTGACTGGACTTGACTAGAGTACCAGAGCGGGCTCAACATATGTGGTTAAGTTAGAGCGGCGACATTGGGACCAGAACGGACTTGACTCTCTAAAACAATTCACAAAATGCCTCCAGTATAATTTTTATAAAATGTGAGAAATTCGCCGTACTCAATTCGTTTTTTCAATAATCACCTTTCTTTACAGAAATAGAAGTCATTACAACAACTTCTAAGCCCATAAAGTAAGTGACGAGATGGACAATTCTCTCCGGAAATTGGCTCGGTATTCTGTTTCGGTATGGTGACGGTGTGCGCTACAACACAAGTCCTGGTGCTCCGGTACTCCGCTGAAGTCCAGTCAAGTTTCGGTGAGCACTTCACTTGCCGCTACTCTACAGAAGATACTCTTTACAAAAGATAGAAAGAGTTAAAAAATTATATCATGTCAGGAATATCATGCTCTATCACAACATTTTTTTATTAATAAAATTAACACCATATAATTATCATTATAGCTTATATATACGTAATGTAATTCTTCGCATTGAACTTGACTTTTAACGATTTATTGACCGAAGATTAATGAGAGAATATCAATATATAAACATCTCTATTCAGTGCAGAAGTCTGCGTTATTTTGTAATAGCGAGTAATTTATAATTGTTAACCTACATTTTTGGAAAACTTGACATGATTTCAAACCTGTTCTCGGAACCTTGGCTAGTAAATCTTAAATAAAAATTCATTAAGACTGATTGGCGATACTGAAAGTTATCTCAACACATGTTCAATATTATACCATACATGTGTATTACTCTTACTGAAATAGTACTTCTATATATTGGAATTTGTTTTCCATTTTAATATAATATGTATACAGGTATTTCAAGGCAAATGCTAAAAAGTCAGAAGGTTTGTTTAAAATTAAAGGCACTTTGTTATATAACCTTTGGTCAAAAATAAGGGATATTGCCTCGCAAAAAAGTCGAACAAACCATGTAACTACTTTTTTTAGAAGAGAATTTTGTTTTTTTGTGTAAATACTGTTATTAAAAGACTTATTTTTAATTAATGCAAAAGGAAAGAAATAGAATAAACATTAAAACATGTAAGCGGATGCAGTGAAAGGGCGCATGAATCCCCTAGCCTTGGAACTTACTAAAACGAGAGAGCCAATTTCTGTGATCTTAAATAGTAGGCAGGAAGACAATAACTTTTTAACCGACTTCAAAAAGAAGGAGGTTCTCAATTCGTCTGTATCTATGTTGCTTTTTTTGATGTTCGTTCACCGATTACTAGGAAACGGTTTGAGGGATTTCAACCATTTTACTGGATCCTGTTTGGCGAGATAGCGAAGTGGTCCCATATTTTTTTCATTAAAATAGCTTTTACCGTTTCTTAGAAAATGGGGAAAAACTATTTTTACCTATTCTCATATACTCTATGCCATGGTGGAGGAGCCGGTATTATTATATAAAATTTGAAAAATGTTATTCGGAACGTGCGGCAAATTGAAAAGGGATTAGATTAGTGCCGTGATATCTCAAAGTGATCAGAACTTTTTTTCAAATAACATAGCTTCTATCGTTTCTTATAGAATGGGGAAAAACTTTTTACCTATTTTCTTATATTCTATGTCTTGGTGGAGTCGCAGGTATTATAAGATTAGATGGAGTTACTGGTATTAACTATTCGGAACTTGGGGTAAATTGTAAATAAGATGAATTAATCAAAATCAAAATAAGTGTCAGTTAATATGAATATACAGTGTGTATTCATAAATTAAACGATTTCTTTTTATTCAAAATTTTCAGAGAAAAAAGTTATTCTTCACAAACAGATTTCTTTCATGGTCTAAAACATAAACAGTAATCATTCCATGTCAATTTTTATTAACTGTAGACAAAGTTTGCCTTCACAGAGGGCTATTAATTACAAATTAAAGTATCTTCATTTCTGTTAAGATATAAAATTGTTATCAAATAGAAATAATCTAATACTATATAACGAACAAGGTTTGTTTATATATATATATATATATATATATATATATATATATATATATATTGAGTTGTGGAAAAAAGCTCTAGCGATTTCGATGAAATTTTCTTATTTAGAAGTTTCAATAGATAGGAATCGATTGGTTAGGGTCTCATATTTGGGAAAATTGTTTTCCAGAGAAATTAAATAATTAAACAAGTTATTGGCAGTTTGCGACAATCAAGATAGCTGATTTTTAATTTAAAGGTGTTCAATACAGGGCGATTTAGTAACCTACGTAAGAGTGAGATTCGTCTTGTAAAAATTCTTTCAATACAGGGTGATTTGAGAGTAAAACTGCTCTTGTAATCATTTTTCCAATACAAAATGTACTTGTATGTTCCGAACAAGTAACTATTTAATGCCTACCTCATATTTTCTTAGCATTAGATTTTTACACCTGGAGAATTCAACTTTTCAAAGTGATAAAATTGCCGAGGCGATTTTTGGATGAGTAAAATCTTATGAATTTGCATATTAATTTCACGCGTATAAATATACATATGTGGTGTAAAAATAAAATTATATAGGGTAGTTATTAAAATGTTGGTGTTCCATAAGATTTCCTATGCAAGATGGTTAAAATGTAACGTCGAATGTATTTATATCATACAGGATGGTTAGTAAAAAGCAAGAAAAAATAATTATATAAGGTAGCTCATAGCAGTTGGAAATTTATGATAGCTGACATACAGGGCGGAGTACAAATATTGTTATGAAGGATGGTTAAAAAAATGTTAATAGAATGTTACAGCTGTAGGATAAATCATTAACAATTACAGACATTGCATCACTGAAAATTGTAAAATAAATACATTAAAAAAAAAAAACAAAAACCGACTTCAAAAGAAAATTAACTAAAAAGCATGAAATAATATTTTGCTACAATTAAATGCTTTTTATGAAGTCGGTGCCAATTTGAACAGCGAAGTTGTGAAGTATAACTCATCAATGTACCTCAGAAAATATTTTCACTTTCGCTTGGCACCGACTTCATAAAAAGTATTTAATTGTAGCAAAATATTATTTCATGCTTTTTAGTTAATTTTCTTTTGAAGTCAGTTTTTGTTTTTTTTTAATGTTTTTATTAGACCAAAGAAGGTTAGTTCTAAGTAGTAATCCTTGGTAATCTGTTTTGTGTTCACAACATTCGTTTTGCCCTCCCCTGCTGACTTAAAAGATATATGTTTACCATATCTTCAACAACACCAAAATGAAATGAAATTTTTGACCAGAACTGTGGAGTTTTTCCTTATAAAACACGCCAATTTCAGACTCTGCAAGTTATGAGGTCGATATAGACTTTTCATTCCTTTTGGTTTGGGAGGGGCCAGGTTATAATCTCCACTGTATTTTGCGGCATGATTACTCCCCTCACTAGCTCTACTGTCCTCACCCCTCTCCCGGCGCCCCATCTTTCACACTCCATCACCGTATGCTGCGGGGTGTCGACTCCTTCGCAATATATACACACAACATCTTTCGCCCTTCTCATTCTCAACAAATAAGATGTGAACGCCCCATGTTCAGTTAGAAACTGGTCAGTCCATAGTTCAATTCCCTAAACATACAACTCTTTCATTCGTTTATCCTTCCTATCAGTAGTTGGGTCCACTGAACTTTTTCCACATTTGCATCCCATCTACTCTGCCATAACTCTATGGTCCTTTCTCTCTCTCTCACCCTTCCCTCTCTATTTGCACCATAGATTCTCTCTCTCTCCCTCTTTCTCTCTCTTAAACCAAAAGCTCAATGGGTACCTCCCCAGTAACCACATACAACCCTTCCATCGCCACCATCCTATATGCATATTCCACCTTTAGGAAAATCGGTCTAACAGTTTTTTCCATAAGTCCATATGTTTTCAACTTCATAACTCATATAGGGGCCCCAGAAAACAAAATAGACTTCACCACCCCATATAACAATCTTTTCGCCGTTTGAGGCCCGTTCACATTCGGAAGTAGCCTATTTTTGTGGCCTTCGCTGTGACAAACCTGACATGGTTAAATCTCAATTTGTCATCTAAGATAACTCTCAGGTATTTGACTGTTTGGCCTGACATAATCACCCTTTGCCCACACTTAAACTGTATCTACCTCCTTGACATTTGTCCTTTTATAGTTATCGCCACCGTCTTTTCCTCCGGTACTTCCAAGCGATTACTCCCAAAATTCATGATACTATAATGTGTAGTAATATTGTAAAATTTTGAATTCAGTGTCTTTTGCATAGTAATTTGAGGGAAAATATTTTTATTCGTGGAATTTAGACAAAAGTTAACGACAAAGGTAAGCGAGTAGAAGTTAATACGTGTTTACCACGTTCAATAAGTTAGATGACATATTATACAGGGTGAGTTTTTTTTATGATCATGGGGATCTCGGAAACTAGCGGAGTAAGAGCAATGGTTAAATTGGGAAAGATTTGCAGTTTTACTGGCTCAATTTAATGAGACTTTCGGATTGTTGTAAAAAGTCATGGCTTACTAGATATTTTGAAAAAACGAAATTCTGTTAGTCAAATCTCTCTAGTTCCTTTGTTTTTGATTTTATAAAAAAAGTGTAAATATCAAAATTGAAGGGAATTGTATCCCGAATATGATTGTCATGTCCTCGTTTGAGTGACAGCTCTCGTTTTCGAGATATGACACAAACTTATCTTTTTTTGAATGGAAACCGTAGTTGGCTATGACCTCAAAAAATCGGACATTTTTAGAGCTTCTCAACGATATAATAGTCGATATAGTTATTCATAAAAATAAAGAAGTTATGGATACTTTTTTCTCTTATTTTCACTTTTAACGTAGGTAGCTATGAAAAAGATTGTTTCCTCATTTGAGAGTAATTCCATTAATAGTGCTGAACTGACAGTCGATATTGACAAGTTTTCGTGATAAAATGGAATATTCTAACGAAGAAAAACTGAATTTGGTGGAACGTTATATCATATGCCATAAAAATTCAGTTCGTGCAGCTGAGGAATACTTTCATAGATATTTTAATCGTCGTCAACCTGCTCTATGTACATTTAAGAGGCTTTACGATAGTATACGCAGATATGGATCTTTTACTAAACCACCAAAGGAACGTAATCAAATTAACGAAGCAGCACAAATAAATGTTTTGGCAATGATAAATCAAAATCCATCTACATCAACCCGTGAGATTGCGGCAGAAGCTGGCACATCTCAACGACCTGTAGTTAAGGTACTGAAAGCGCACAAGTTCCACCTAAACAAACTTTCAGTTTCTCAAACTTTGCTGGTGACGAACATCGACGTATTTAGTTTTGTATATAGTTTAGAGACATGTGCCTTGACAATCCACAGTTTCCATTAAAGGTGTTCTGGTCAGATGAAACTAGATTTACTAACTGTGGTATGTTCAATAAACACAATGAGCATATCTGGGCTACAGAAAACCCTTTGCATGTAGAACAAAGCCGACCCCTGATAAAATTTGATGTTTTGTTTGGTGTGGTATCATAGGGTCTACTATTCTGGGGCCTTTTATCTATGACGGATCACTTACTGGGGAGCGCTACTTGCATTTATTGCAATACACTTTTCAAGACATGTTACATAATTTGAATTTGAGAACTCGTTTAGAAATTGAGTGGTTCCAACATGATGGAGCACTTGCTCATAACTCGTTATTAGTAAGACAACACTTAGATAATATCTATCCAAACTCTTGGATAGGAAGAAATGGCCCACGCGAATGGTCACCCCGGTCTCCCGATTTGGCAGTTATGGGGTGCGCTAAAAAACAAAGTATACAAAAGAAAGTATGAGACAGTTGGTGACCTAATGGAGGCGGTATTACAAGCAATTGAAGAAATTGATAGGCGGTCTGTGACGAAAGCGGTAATGTCAATCTTAAAAAGATGCAATTTTTGTCTAAATAACAATGGTGGACTTTTCGAACATAAATTGTAACCATTATTATGTCCTTTAATTTCTTAAGTTTTTAGTAAGTACCTAGTCATTTAGTTTCTTCGTTATATCTGATAACCTGAAAATCCTTCAATGTTTTTTGGAATAGTTATTAATAAATCAATCTATTTCATGGCTAACTACGATAAAAGTGAAATATCGAGTATTATATCGTTAAAAAGCTCTAAAAATGTCCGATTTTTCAGGTCATAGCCAACTATTGTTTCCATTGAAAAAAGATAAGTTTGTGTCATATCTCGAAAACGAGAGCTGTCACACAAACGGGGACATGACAATCATATTCGAGATAGAATTCTCTTCAATTTTGATATTTACACTTTTTTTATAAAATCAAAAACAAAGGAGCTAGAGGGATTTCACTAAATCGACAGAATTTGGTTATTTCAAAATATCTAGTAAGCCACTTTTTAGAAAAAACCCTGATCATCAAAAAAAACTCACCCTGTTTATTTGAAACTTAACATAAACGAAAACATCCGAGATTAAGTAAAATAAATTATAAAAAACATATCTACTTCTTCCATTTAGAGTCTTTATATATGTTTGTATGTTTGAGCAATTTAATCTCAAGAACCATCAGTCTGATACCGTGTTTATTGAGGAACTCAAATGAGATAAAATCACGTTATAGTCATGTTTTAGGATTTTTCTCTAAAAATTTAGGAAAACAACTTAGAATAAAACTGATTATTTAATGAAAAATGTAAGCCATAAAGTTAATATTGGAGGAGACAATGGATTAGTAACAACAATTCCAAAAGATGAAAATCTTCCTAGATCCACGTCTGTCAATTAAAAAATTGCTGAAAACGTACACTATTAATATTATTGGACATCTCGATGGATTTTTCACTGTTATACTACTGAAGGCTAATGACTGATAAATTGAAAGGTATACAGAGTGTTGTGCAATGTTTTAATCCCATGCATATATTCAAATGTTTTGCTAACCTTCATCTTTTCGTATCTGTTAAATTTGTTTAAGTTTGTCAATTATGGTAATTTATTCGGAATTTTACTATATAGTTAATATAGAATAGTTGTTAGAATTTTTCGTATTATTATGAGAAATTACATTCGATCTTTCTAATATTTGTTCATATAGCAAATTGTTATTATGTTGAACGTAAAATAATTATAGAAATGCTTGAGTTATTCAAAGGAAATAGATGTTTATGGGGTCTTCTGGATGCTACATATTCCAAAAATATATTAAGAATAAAAGCTTTGAAGATAATTCTTACTATGCTCTAAACTGGATAAGATATTGTTTTATTTTGTCTATTCATGGGTTTTCTCTCCTCCAAATTTTTTCCTGTAACAGATAAGTATTTAAAAAATTGTATATGTAGAACAAAGTGTAGTAAGGCAATTTCGTAAAATTGCCCGGATTACTGGCTGTCTGTAGAGAGATTCTTCCTCACAGTTTTTCTGAGAGAAAGAGATGTCTATAAAATGATCAACCAGTATTCCTGTATATAAGTAATGTATTGTATATTGTGTAATACTTATCTGTGTATGGAGACGTTTCAACTCCGAGTCTGGAGTCGTTGTCAATCGTTTAGTGTTGTTTTCGAGGTTTTTTTCCAAAAAATTTTCGCTTTGATTTTGAATTTATTGTTTGTCAAAAAAAAAAAAAAAATTGGAGGAGAGAAAACCCATGAATAGACAAAATAATTCAAGACCTCCTCAACAATCTTTTCGAAATTACTTAAGATATTGTTTGTTCTAAAAATTAGAGAATATGAGAGAGATACAGCTTTGTTCAACATTGCATCCTGTTCTCTAAATAAAGGTGGGTCCAAATCGATAATCCCGTGAAACACGTTATCCATTCTTAGATTATTTTCTTTGGGCAGTTGCCCCCCCCTCTCCAGGACATTTTTGCTAATTTTGCCACTCCCTAAAGCAAAACCTTTTTTGTTTTTGTAACCAACATTTCTATTTTACTTCTAAATCTAGCACACCAACTATCAGACGTAACTTTAGAAAATCTCAATATGGGAGACAGTTACAACTATAAACTATTCTTGTTCTTACAACAAAGAGACCTATAACAGCCATGACAAATGAACGGTTGCAAATAACAACGTCGGGTGTGGACTTGTGGAGCCAAGTACATGATTCCACCAAGTAGAGGCCTGACTTGTTTGGACTGACACGATAACGTCCTACATGGTACCCTTAAATGACAGGTTATGGGCCCAGAGCGGCTGGCTGTGCCTTCTTTGACATTGTGAATACTTCGATAACAGTTTATTGCGAAAATATGTTTTTTTACCGTTTTTAATGTATCCTAACAAGAACGTCGCCAGAAATTGTGGCTTATGGTTTGGTGGCGGGTCGGTAGTTTTTCGTTTAAAGGGGGCAATTTTTTTGTAAATATAGATAGAAATATGCGTTTAATATACTAAGTACAAACTAAAATAAATAATTAAAGGTTTTATTTCACATATAACAAAGCGCCAATGATCGGCATATATTTTTTGTTATTAGTTTTGGTATTTTGAGGAACTTGATTGTCGTAAAAATATGACAACTGGAAATTCCAGATGCAGATAATTTTAACCAATTTCAGTTTGTGGAATGTCGCTGAAGGTACGTAAATGTGATAAACGAGATAAAGATCTTTGGGAAAAATATATCTTCGATAAAATCGGTTTGCACTGGACTGATTTGCACAGAGAAAACAAACAAGGAAGTCTCCAGAAAGAGCTTATCAAAGTTGCGGTTGAAATAGACACTTATTTTTAAAACGTACATTATACTGCAAAAAGATTATCATTTTATGAACGAATATCTTAGTGGTATTTTATCGGTAGTTTATCAGCTATGAGACATTGGTAATGAATAATGACGATGTTAATTTGATTGGTTATTTGTTGAGTGGTTTGCCAGACTCTCAGATTCAGTTCAACCCATACAAACATGAGGACATGTTAGCAACATTACCTACTTGATGATGATATTTGTCGAGATTTAAGAGAATATTCATTCGATACGATTTTTGTGACTGGTGTAAAAAACGTTGTTAGATGTCAGGAACGCGAAGAACTCGGTCTAATTGTCCTACAATTAGAAACAATAAAAAATCAGCTAAAATATTTTAATAACATTAAAAATGAGATTTTGCATGATTCTACTAAATCAAATAATTTTTTCCTAGTACCTAATGGTTTTGCTCTTCGAAAATTTGATAATTGTATTTTTTTATTGACAGTTATGCTAATAATCTTATCAGTAACATTAATTGATTTCAGAGCTAGAAGAATAATATTGAAAATGAATAGTGGTATCATTAATAATAGCACTTTAAAGTGTGATGATATTGGACGAAAGTTATGATGTGATTTCTAACTTTATTTTGGAACTGTAGCAAATCTTTTGCCTATATGTTAAAAAAGAAGCTCTATCGAATTTCGTAGAAATTATCTGTACTGGAAAAAATGGGTGAGGAATTGGAAATTTAATATGAGAAAAATAACTCCAAGTGAAAGTGAGATTATGACAGATACATTAGTTACAAATTATATTAATAGTTGGCATAGCCGTTTGGCTCATTCAAATGTTGGTGGTTTAAAAGACCTTAGAATTGAGTATTGAAATGTTTTTATTTAGTTTTTGGATTTATGCACAATCAGTCGAACTTATTATAATTTATTTCGACTATTTTTATGTTCACACAACTATATACAATTTATCTTGGACACCTGTTGTTTACTGCTACGGAAGGCATCCTTTTCTCCGCATCCAGTATTTATATATTTATTCTCAGAAGTCTCTAGATGGATTCTCGAACACTCGAGGAATTTCGACAGCTATAGCCTCCGGCTTCGGGGCCACTAAATTTCAGAGAATGCCCATTCAACGAAATATAGAATGATATTATTAATCAAGTTGTGGTATTTACAAATACTTTTTTAAGGCGTTAAGAGGGGCCCATAAATTCCCTATTTGTGATTTGAAGATTTGTCGTGTCCAAATAAATTATAAACATAAGATATATATAGAGAATCTTGAACTTATGTTAAAGACAAGAAACACAAGACTTTTGCACGAACATTCAAAGCAAGGCTGTTACTTAACCAGCAAAGATACCATCAATTACTTACGTATCTGCCAGAGATATCTGCGATATTCTCTAGTTGGTCAATACGAACATAGCCAAGAAATCAAAATGCACTTGTAATGAGAGGGCAAGTACCGAAAATTCTCACACCACAATTATAGCTGAGAATTGGGTGCATTGTCATTTTTTGGTCTCCAACACCGTTTATGAGTCTATATTGGATCCACGGTCGGTGCCTGGTTCTGGCTGTTGACTATTTTTATAAACGTCTCGACGATCTGGTATATAAGATGGAGATGTGTTTCATTGGTTTATTCTACTATATACCTATAGTTAAGTGATGTAGACAGTTAAGCGTTCCAGGTGACATTTTTTTGCTAGATTTACTGTTTCTGAATTGTTTGAAGTAATTGTCGGCGTGCAAGTACCATTAAAATGAGGTTTTGGTGTATGTTAATGATAACTTCAGCTATCAAGAACAGTGAGCGAAAATGAATAATAATACAATGCATTTAACTTTAATATGGACTTAATCTGACCATAACGTGGTCGACATTTGATAATAAACCTGGAATCGTTAGCTGCCCTAGTGGTTAATTGTCCTTGACTTTGTTCGAATGAAGGTGGAATTCCCAAAAGAGTAGTAAAGGAATAATATTTCAATAACCACACGACGAAAGTATAGTGATACAACTTTCTGCTAACTTGTGCCCTTGTTTTCCACCATCAATTTCAAATTCTTTTTGAAGCTTGGGACCAAGATTATTTCTCGAATCAGAGAATTATGAACCATGTGTATCCAATATACCTACATAACCATAAGGGGTTACTAAATGTCGTTCTTTATCAAGACAATATTGTTGTCTAAGAACACTGAAAATTGCTCCCATTCTCAACGAAGATGTAGGTATCATTTATTATCGCCAGCACTTTTGGTATATCAATAAAACAACAAACAAATAATTCTAATAATCATGTTGTATATATTATTGACGCTTGACAAAACGTAACAAATACTAAATTAGTTTGCTATCATCCTTCCATTATAAAACCAATAATTACTGTTTTCTGAATGTTATTTGTGGCATCTTCTAGTTTATTTTAGATTTTCTTGGGAACTATACCACATCAGAGTTCAAACTTGTGTATATTTTAAAACCAAACGTCTCAAAATCCTGTCGGATTTCGTTTTCAATGGATATAAATTTATAAAGTAAAATTGAAATATATGACTTATATATATATTTCAATTTTACTTTATAAATTTATATCCATTGAAAACGAAATCCGACAGGATTTTGAAACGTTTGGTTTTAAAATATACACAAGTTTGAACTCTGATGTGGTATTATTCCAAGAAAATCTAAAATAAACCAATAATTATATTTACTTTTACTATAAATATATTAATCAATACTAATAAATAGTCAAACATATATCTTTTAAATTTAATAGTTACCGTGATGATTTGTTATCGCTATTTCTTACAACAAGCAGTAGTTAAACCCAGTATTATGTAATATTTATTTACTTGTTACAAGTTTGCCATTTGATTTTAGCATGTACCTACATTCGACCGATTTAAATTGTTAGCATCGGTGCATTTTTGTGTTTGCATTGACATCATTAGAATGTACATCTTTGGGTGTAATTACGTAATTACATAACTACATCTTGGTGCATTGATGATTTTTTTAACCAAATAGGCGTTACTTACCTTCATGCTTTGATGTTCGCGTTGAGATTCTCTGAAACAAAGATAATTATTCAATGGGATATTTAGTAAGTAAGTATTATTTAAAGTTCATTCTAAATATAATGTGTATAGACATTAAAATAGTCTGTTAATATGATTTTTAACCAAAATAGTTTATTTCGATAAATAGGTACATATATCCTATGTCCATCGACAGACTTGGCACGTAAAGTTGTTGTTTGCTATAATTTTGCCAAGAAAAATCGATGTTCTGAGAAAAATGTATTACCTACTAAGATTACCATTATTCTATACAACAATCTTATAAAACAAAATTATTTATAACTACAATTTCATATTTTATTTTAGACATTAAGATTTTTTTCTTTTAAATTATCATTAATTAAACAGTATTGAAGAGATTATTCAAACGTCCCTAATTTTTTTAATAAAAATATACAGTATCTGAAATATGAATTTACTATATTTAGCTGTTCCACAGTGTATAAATGTACAAAAGATTTTATAGTGGGTGAAACATATTTAAAAAAAAACAAAGACTATAACAAAGATCAGATCTTTAACAAACGTATAAACATGGCGTAAATCATACTCAACATTATCCCAGATAAAATTATTTGTATAAAACTTCCGGATATCTAGGTAGATTGAGACTTTGAGTTCGATACAGACTCCGAAACTCATTTAATAGTATTCTAGTGATATTTGGGGAGTAGACAGTTGGAGACCAAGAGTTCCATCTAGAGCAGGCAGATTGAGGCTTGACCCAGTTTATAATTATAACCGCAGAACCCCCTCAGAACATATATATTTATAAACATTAAAATTATGCTGAACTCCTGTAGGTGTTGTTTTCTGAAAGATTATTGTGGCATACTTTTTAATTATGTATAAAATTCTTTGTGAATGTAATACATTCTATTTTGGAGAAACCTCTAGAACTCTAAATATTCGTATATACGAACACAAAAATTACACCAAAAAACGACAGTTTGGAAACTGCAAAATTTGTGAACATACTTGGGACCGTGGTCATAAAATACAATTTGAAACTTCAGTTATATTACACAAAGAATAACATACGACGAAATGAAAACTAAAAGAGTCTGCTTTAATTTTTTTTAATGAAAACAATTGTATCGCTACTACCTCCTTAGATTTAAATCGTTCGTTGTTGCTGATGATTGAGGAAGAAATTGCTAATGGTCACGTCCTTGTGAATAACCCAGTATAGGGATAGTTTCTTAGGTTTTCTCATATGATTTGAATGGTCACTGAATTAAAAAAAAATTGTTTAGTCGCATTTTTGGCGAATGCACTATCTTATAACAAGTCGCATCTAGAAGTGCCACATAAAATTCTGAAGATCACGCTCTGTGCTAACCTGTATATTATCAAATTAAATTCTCTTAGTTACGTCAAAAGTGACACAATATTGTCAAACATTTTAGTTTTAAATTTTAGAATTGTGCCTTTTTCATAGCTTCTTTGCCATTGACAACGGGATCTAACCTATATCCTGAAACAGTAATTTAGTATATTGTGGCGTAATTTCCCAAAAAACGCTTAAACATTGACAAGTGTCTTGAAGTTAACTTGATAAAATGAGTCCATATTTGAGAATAGTAGATTAATTAGGTAAGAAAAAGGTTGTATAACCACTGCAAACTCATATTTCATAACCTGTTATTAAATGATTTCCGAAAGATTGTTGATTATTTTGCCTTTTCTCCTCAGATTTGTCCTGCAACGGATAAGTATTTAAAACAAAGAAAAGTCAATTTCTAAAAATTGCCCGAACTACTAGTTCTGTATATAGGAATTCTTCCTCACAGGTGGAGAAATCTATTAGTAGAAGAGGTACCCTCAGTATCATTTGGTTTGACAAACAAGAAAAGGATCCCGCACTACCTTATGGAAAATGGCTTTCGAATAATTTTTTGAAACTTTGCCGTTTGATAGTTCTAAACTTATGGATTAAAAATCTCCACGGGGTCAATCTCTGAAAATCGTTTGTTTTCGAGATACCGCCCACAGAGTTGATTTTTACCCCTTATAATTTAATATAATTTTTTTGAAACTTTGCTATTTGATAGTTCTGAACTTGTGGAACAAAAGTCTTCGTGGGCTCAAACTCTAAAAGTCGTTTGATTCTGAGTTACAGCCCCCCAAAATTGATTTTTTTACCCCTTATGAGGTATAGCGAGAAAGTGGCTTTTGGCTAATTGTTTTGAAACTTTGCCATTTGCTAGTCCTGTACTTGTGGATCAAAAGTTTCTATGGGCGCAAACTCTGAAGGACGTTAGTTTCCGAGATGCAGCCCCCACAAATTGTTTTTTTTACCCATGAGATAAAAAATCAACATTGGCGTCTGTATCCCGAAAACAAAAGACTTTCTGAGTTTGAGCCCATTGAGACTTTTGGTCTACAAGTTCAGAACTATCAAATAGCAAATTTTCAAAAAAATAGCCGAAAGCCACTTTATCGCTATACCTCATACCTAAGAGTAAAAATATCAACTGATCACTGATAAAATTTTAGGTATTTTTTTGTTAAAAATAAAATGTTTAAACCTATATTTATAGAATGTCTTTTATATTATAAAAAAATATTTTTTATTTACTTAATCATCAATTTGCTTTATCGAAATGAATATCCGCTATATCAATTTTTTAGATGCAATAAAACAAAATTAAAAACAACCATGTATGTTTATAAATGGATGCAAAGAATTCAATATTGAGTTAGTGACTTGCTGAATATTAGTTTATTTATTATTTAATGAAGTTTAAAAATGCTAGTTTAAAAAATATTAGAAAAAAAATCCTCTATTGTCACATGTTTATAACAAATGAAATAAATAAATAAATGAAAAAAATTTCTCCCAAATAGAAAAAGGTTCCATTAATATTAATTTTAGCAAAAAAATAAACAATAGGATATTTTTAAGAACAGTTTTTTGTTTAAAATCAGTGTTTTATTTAATGATCAAATGATACAACAGAATTTTTTTGCAATGTTTTAAAAAGTGAAACTTTTTTTCTAGGGCCTCAAATTTTTCCCTCCGTCTTTAAGCATTGTCGCATTACAGATCATCTGGTGCACTTGATGCATTCCGCCGTCTGTACATCGGATTTTAACATTTCTCAATTTTCTTTGATCTTATGTTGGTTAAATAAGTTATGACTTTGTATGCAAGTTGTCTACAAATGATTTATTTTTTAATAAAACCAGGTTGTACTTCTTAAGAATAAAACCTTATAAATAGTAGGTGCGTTTTTCTCCATATTTTAGATCCAAGGCATAATAACTCCTTCATTTTATGCAAAAAGGTAATATGTTTCAGTTATATTCGAATATATAGGACATAAGGCATTTGTTGTATGGCCATAAAATGGGTGTATAGCCCTTATTGACATCGAGTTTTAGATTATCGAAAATTATTCGCGTTACAAATGTTAATTGGTTTCTTTTGGATTATATTCAATTAATATATTGCATAGTTACAGAATATTTATTAACTGTATTACCATCGAATATTCCATGTTCGAATATTTTTTGCATTTATTATAAGAAGGCGTTGTTTTCGGTAAATTAATTAATTTTGTTTTACAAATTTAATGTAGACTATGTAAGAACAAAGTTTCACATGCATCGTGGTTTCATAAAACCACACAATGTAGGTATTTTTCATTTTTTATAATTTTTAAAATATTAAACAGAAATTAGTGTTAGTAGGATTTCCCCCTACACTTTGTAGATAAATTAAAATAAATGTTTATTAAATTGAAATTCAAAAGAAATTCAATGAGCTAGAAAGGGTAAATTTGTGGAAATTAATGCAACTTTGCAAACAATATCAAGGTCGTATTCACTAAATTAAAAACAATTTACATTAATGACAATAAAATAAATAAATAAACATTAAGTAGTAAATAATATAGCAACAAGACCGAGTGCTAATTATATATAGAAGATAATATTGTTAATTTTCTTACCGACAAATTATGAAACTTGTAATTAAACAATTGATGTAATTTTCACAGTAGCCGCTCACCAGACACTAAGACTCTACCAACGTCTTGGACGACTTTTATTTAATCGGTATCTTACTGGGAAATCCTGGATATGGTAGAGATATATTTAACAACAAAACCTAAGACAGACATTCCAATTTAGAAACGGAAAACCGATAACGTCAATAATACCCACTGGTTACAATTTCCGATGCACTTTTTGATGATCACGATGATGAGGTTGTTTAATAACCGCGGTTTACGTATCGCAGACCATCGTAGGAGTCCAGAAAATATCTTTAGCTAGTGGTTGATATATCATATATCTTTAGGAAATTACACTTTTAAAACCGTAGTACCGGGTTGATATTTAACTGATGATCAACAAATACCGATGACACAGCTTACACATGAGGAATACCCATAAAACTGAGAATCAATTATCTCTTAATATAGGTGAGAAGACTGAAAAGGAATAATGAGATCGGGTTTATCCTTCGGATAAATGATAGACATGCAATCTCGAGAATAATAACCAATGACCAATAACTTTGCATATTTTTTTGGTAGATATGATATGTAGTTAAAAATAAAGAAGTAATTTATACAGTTTTTTAAACGACTTCTAAAAAGGAGGAGGTTATCAATTCGTATGCAACTTTTTTATTTATGTATGTCCTGCGATTGTTCAAAAACGGCTTGGGCAATTTTGATGATTTAAACTGCATTATATTAAGGAACATCACAGAAAGGTCCCATATAATTGTCTATAACATGAGATTTACGGTTTTCTAGAAAATCAGAAAAAAGTAAATAAAAGGACTAGATTTCAGCGATTTTCAATGAATCTTCACTGTTTTCTCTAAAACTGCTCACGCAAGTTGAATATTATAAATTGTATTATACAAAGATATGTTCCAGCTTGATTTCGTACATTTTACTATAACGCAAAACATACCATTTTTCTGAGAATCGGAAAAATATATCCAAAAAAACTGTTAGTTTAAATGTCATGATATGCCATGAAAGTATATCGTACATCGTGTTTTTTATGGTTTTCAATTTGATGCATATGAAAGTCAGTTTCTGTTAGAGACAAAGTTATATTCGCGAGAAATGGCAGAAAATATTCCGTTAGTTTATCGAAACGAAAATTTGTTAGATATGTCGGCGAACTCTTCTATATGGTATACGGTTGTAGGTGTGTGCGTACGTGCATGTGATATTATGTGGTACATAAGCCGTTGTATACATATGATGGTTGAAATATAAGTTGAAATTGAATTAGTTATACAGGATGTTTCTAAAAATATTGTATTGGCACATAAGTAGTTGCGTATACAAGGTGGTTTAAATAAGAGTAGAGCAAAACTAGAGTTATACAGAGAAGATATTTGCGGGAAATAATTACAGTTATACAAAAGGTTTTAAAAATTGTCAGAAGTAGTTGAATATACAGGATGGTTGAAATATAAGTTGGAGTAGAATTACAGTTATACAGGGCGGTTTAAAAAAGTTGTATAGTTTGGAATATAAGTAGTTGCTTATACAAGGTGTTTGAGGTAGGTGTAAAATTATTGTTATTCAGGTGTATCAAAAATTTATTATATAAGCATAAACAGTTAGGATATTTGAATTATAGGACGGAGTATAATTATAGACATGGGTTAAAAAAATTTTAGAAGCAGTTGCATACACCGGGTGATTGAAATAAATGGCATAGTAAAATTATAGTCATAAAGTGCGGCTCAAAAAGGTGAATTTTCTTATATAGGGTAGACCATGAGTAGTTGCATAAATGGAATACTAGACATATAGTGTGCAGAGGATTTATACACATACAGGGTGGTTTTACAGATTTCAGGACCGTTGTGCCTCAGAAAATAACAGACCAATAAGTTATATATAATATATACATATATACTAAAACAAATAAAAAAGTTAAAATACATTTGGAAAATATAGACAAAGAATACAAATTAGAGGGGAAGAAAGAGGAAGGAAGAAAAAGAGAGAGAGAGAGAGGTAAGAATACGCTCACATTTTCAATTGAATTGTACCTTAAATCAGATAACAAAGAAGACATGTCTGAAAACAGTGATTGATTGCACACGGTTTCTAAACGGTTTTTATTTTAAGTCAGCTGAAGTCGGTTCTTTTTTAAATATACATTATTGTCTAAAAATCTGATTCTGGCTTGACTAACAATGTTTTACTATTTAAAAAATCGTATGCAAAATACCTTCACTGCCATTTCTGTATTCAGTATAATTGTGGCATTTTTGTATTAGGCCGCTATTATATTGACAAATGTTTTATAAAAAATCTTTAATAAAACATCTTCTTCAAAGATATTTGATAGTGTAATACCTAATCTTTTATAAAACAGTCCTTTGCTATATATCTTTGATCATAGTTACACCCGTCGCCCTATCTCTTACAAAATATTCTTGGCGTTAATTGTCAGTGAAAATGAAAAATTGAGCCTCCGAAGTTTATTGTAGAATTGTACAGTAAAAATTTAAATTTTTGAGGTTGAAGAATATTGAATTTGTATGATGTAATAATAGAAAGAAAAGGTTAATTGCCTACAATGAAATTGTTAGTACCATTGTGTGGACGTACAAATACTGTTTAAGAAAACCTGACGGATTGAAAAGTTAATAAATATGCCGAAAAAAGGAAAGTAATATTATGTGTTGTTAAATAACTCATACCACAGATCTATATAGATGATAAAGCGTAGTATTGTACTCGACTAAAATAATGTTGGTGGACCCTCTAGAGCAGCCATACTGTAAGTGTGTTCCGCGGAATCCTAGGGTTCCGCGATTACCCCTGTAGAGATCCGCAAGAATTTAGAAAAAAAAAATCAAACACCTCTCTGGTCCAACGTTTTGACTTGGCGTATCACGAGGCGCAGCCGAATTTAGTCGCCACCCACAACAGTGCAATTTTACTATGCCGCCACCTCATATATCTATTTGTGAGCCTTATTTGTGAGATTAGACGATATAGTTGTGAACAAGCAAGCGACATTCGGCTCTAACTTCAAAGCATAAAGTCTCGATTTTTACACCGTATTTTTTGTATTTCTATTTTTTAACCGACTTCCAAAAAGGAGGAGGTTATCAATTCGTCTTTTTTTTATATGTATGTTACCTGATTTCTTCTCCTGTGGTGCACCGTTTTGAATGAATATGGCCTTGTTTAATAGAGTATATATCCGGATTGGTGAAACTTCAAATTTTGGAGAAGAATTCTATTGGAAAAGTGATAAAATTTGTGAATGAACACATGCGTGCATGGAAATCGACCAATATCCCTAATGTTTTAGTCGATTTTTCGATAACTCCTTATGGATGTGTATAGTTTTTTAACGGTAAATCTATTAAGGAAGATCCTTAGGTGATCTCATATACTTTTCTGCGACGTGCAACTTGCAGTTTTGCAGAAAATCGCCGAAAATTCCAAAATTCTTATCAAAAATTTCATTGAAATGACATAAGAGACGTTTCCTCATAAATATTTTAATTCCAACGTAATAGTGCGGTAACTTTAGGCACTGGAAGTTTTAATTGCGAATTTGAAAATTTTCTATGTACTCTCAAGCATATAGGTAGTAAAGCATAGTATTTTCGGCTCCTTAAATCAATGAGTACCAACCCGTTTTGTTTGTATACCAGGCAAATACCTATTTAAATACAGAATTTTCCATTTTGCGAAGACGGTGCTTTTGGTTGCCACATTCTCCCGGCCTAATAGAAAATTCAGTGACAACACATGTCAAACTTTAAACTGCTATTTGGTAAAGTGTAAAGTGATAGAAGGAGTTGCATTTATATGAAGATTGAAATATAGGACGGACTAGAATGATAGTGGTCCGTAGGCAGCCGTATATACAGGATGGTTGGAATATAGGGTGGACTGGACGTTTGGTGGTATAAAAATGTTGGAAAAAATGTGAAATTAAAATTATATAGGGTGATTAAAAAACTGTTATATGATGTGGACATAAGCAAATCATATACAGGATGGTTGCAATATATCCTGGAATTGAATTATATTTATACAGTGTGATTAAAAAAATATTTCTTTTATAGCCCATAAGAAGTTGCATAAAGTATGGAGAGGATTTAATGTTACACAGGACGATACTGTAAAATGTAAAAAATGAAGTAATTTATGGGCTAGCCCAAAACGAGTTATATACTATGGTTGAAATATAGGACGGATTTGACTCCGTAAATATGGGATGGATTCTACTCCGTCCTATAGAAGGCAGCTAACAAATTTATGCTTGTCCGTAGGCAGTCGTATGTACAGGATGGTTGGTACATAGGTTGGAGTGGAATTATCTATAGTTATACAGGGTTGTCAAAAAAGTTGAAAAAAGGTTACATGGCGTAGTCCATAAGGCATAAATATATTTTTAACTTGTTAAGTCAACGCGTACTAGTACATTTTGTTCGTAAAGATTTACCTGTCAATTTAAATGAGAAAGTGTCATTGTGTAATGTTGAGGCTTTCGATGTTACCTGGTTCTGTCTATTAAGGTTATACATACAAACTAAAAACTAAAGAATGAAAACTACCTGAGCTCAAAAATACTAAAAAGTTGAAAATACAACATTTTTAAAAAATATATAACCGACTTCTACCTATAACTAATAAGCTAAAAATAATTATAACAAAATACAACTCTAGCAAATAAATAACACATTCAGTGTTGTTGGGTCCTACCCAGGAAGTAAAAAATGTAAACATTAAAAGGTGCTCATTCTGTACAAATTAATTACCTACCAATCTAGTATATTTTTGAAGTCGGTGCCAAGCAACAATCAAGTTTGATGAATTCGTAGATAGGTACGCAATGAAGGATTTTAGATTTGCTTGGCACCGGCTTCAAAATATACTAGATTGGTAGGTAATTAATTTGTACAGAATGAGCACCTTTTAATGTTTACATTTTTTACTTCCTGGGTAGGTAACTAACAACATTGAATGTGTTCTTTATTTGCTAGAGTTGTATTTTGTTATAATTATTTTTAGCTTATTAGTTATAGTTAGAAGTCGGTTATATATTTTTTAAAAATGTAACAAAATTAATAAAGACGAATGGAATGGAATGTTGGCTTAAAGACTTTAAACGTGTTGCTACAACATGTTCAAAAGCAGTAAGCGTAGTGTATACAGCAATTACCGATCCAGGCGATGATGCAACGACGTCAAGCTCCACGGTTTTAAAGGCGAAAAAAAGGAAGTATGATAATTTTTTGATCCAAATCTTTGATGTTAAAAAAGAAAGAATCTCTTTTATCGGTACATGAAATGCTATACAGAGTATTAAATGTTCTTTTAATTAGCAAAATTTCTGTTCTTACAAAATTAGAATTTTGGTTAAAAGGAACTACCATTTTTTCGAGCTTCCCCACTGATCATTAGGGCATCGGTTCATTCTTCAACGAAAATGGTATTTTAACAAAATGAACTAAACTTATTCAATTTAATTTTTGACGTACAATTTATCAAGATCTTGTCAAATATACGGACTAATAATTTCACAAGTGTCTACTAGATTATAATTTAGAAGTTTACAGTGAAAATGAACAGGAACATTAAAATTTGGAAAAACTACTCCGGTGGAGTAAAAAATAGAGAAGTTAAAAGGTGCCGCCAACGCAAATATCGAGCCACTGGTTTAATCTTCTAAAAGTCTGTTTGTGTCAAACTATTACTTTCTTAAAAAGCATTTCGGACAATAAACGAAAAGCAAATATGTATTTGAATACGTTTCTGAATTATGACAAATTTTGACTTATAAATTTAAATAATTAACACCCTAGCTCTTTCTCGACTACTAAGCA
Organism: Octodonta nipae; assembly: GCA_034190945.1. Classification (NCBI taxonomy): domain Eukaryota; kingdom Metazoa; phylum Arthropoda; class Insecta; order Coleoptera; family Chrysomelidae; genus Octodonta; species Octodonta nipae. The sequence goes on from CM067217.1 coordinate 27,377,472, forward strand.
CTCTAATGTTTCGTGTCACTATGTCAAAATTCATTAATTATGCTAATGCAGTTCTACAAGTACTAAATACATAAATAACTATTGGAGATTTCGATCAGTTGAGGGGAGATATCCAAGAAGGACAGCTTAAAAATGAGCGAAAATTTGACACCGTTATGACCATCAGGGAGACCATCTAAAAGATGTAAGAACTCTCGGACATATCAACATTACAAGAAACCTAAACTGTAAGTAATAAGTCGAAGGCCAAACTAAGATGAAGATAAAGAAGTCAGATATTAAATTTAGAAAAAAAAGGTATAAAATAAAGTGATTTATTTGCAAAAACTATCCGGAAAAGGATTTTATTATCGTTCAATAAAGTAAAATGAAAAGTTTAAGAAGATGAGGAAATATTCAAATGAAGAAGTTGATAACGTTTTGTTTAAGACAAGGAAACATCCCTCTAAGTCTAAATGATAATATTCTACATGAACAAACTAATGGAATGGTAAGTAAGTGCGAATAACATATATTTTAAATGTTATACAAGCTGGACTGATAGGTTTTAAAAGGCAGTGCAATATGATCTGGAGGAACTTTTTTGATGAAGCTGCAACAGTAAAGACGCATGATGTTAATGATTGGTTAAAGAATGTTTGGTCAAATATTCAGAGAAGTTTTGAAGCTAATGATGCGTAAATCCGGAAAGAAAATTCAGAGGGGACATCTCCTGTTTCAGGGAGGGCGTTTTCGTAATAAATTAGCCTATGTTGGGGGGCTTCTCTATAGTCTTAAAACAGCTGATTGGCGGTTTGAATAGATGTTAGTTATTTTCATTTAGGTCTTCAGGATTTAAAGTTTCTGATTTGAATTTTGAACTCAGTGATTTTGAGGCTCTTGGATCCATCCCTGCTGACGACACAGGACATTTTGCAAATGATAAAACTTTAAGATTTTTTTGAAGATATCTCTACGAATGAAAGGCCCCCTAAAATGAAATAACCATTTTAGACTATAATATGACCTGAACAGAACAAAAGTAATATTTGTTAGTAGACATGGATGAATTTAAAATCCCTAGAAGTAACTACATGTAATGTATAAATTCATCAGTAAGGCATGGAGGACGGCGGACATTTTTTAACGGCGTTGCTGAACCTGAAGTTACACTTTAACAAATTAAATTGTCACCCAACATTACAACCTGTATAAAAGGTGAGATTAATTCTTAGAAAAGTATATTCACTTGGCTTAGCGGAGGATTAATAGCAAAACAATTGTTAACTAAGTATGGAAGATTTGCCGAAAGCAATAGTGATTGTTTTCTAAAGGTTATTTGTGGTTCTTTCCACTTTATTTCTATTATTTTTTTGAGAAACAACACTATACTTGAAAATAAGGAGTGTATTTATGAGGATCCAAACGTTTCTATGTCTGAGTCGAATCTAGTTGTCAATGGAATTAAAAGTTTTTAAAATAAACAATTTCTTTATATCTTTAAGTACAACGCATCAAGACTGTGGTGTTCGTGCAGAATCTGGTCTACATATTTTAGCAGACATTGAGGGTACGCCACTGATTCCTCTTAAAACAAAAATCCCCATTCATTTCTAACTCACTTGACATTTTTCAATCCAATATCCAATGCACGGTTTTCGCTTTAAAAAATTAAAATAGTTTTACTTCAGAATCAAATTGCTAAAAATCTGCTGCGGTGACTTGTGTGAAAATCATTTTAAAAATGATTTTTATTTTAAGCCAAATCAGTGCTGTACCATCAATGTGGACCGTCAAAAAATGCCTCTTGATGCCAAATTTTCATTAAATATCGAAAAGTGGTATTAAAGATATTAAAAAATGATATATTTGTAAAAACTTTAGCACCTTGTAAATCAAAAGTTAAGACTTTAGGACCTACCTTCATATAAAGTTTTCTACTTAAAATTGACCCAAGAATCACCCTCCTGAAATATTGACATTCAATTAGAAAACACTCTGGATACACAGGATAATACGTAGCACAAAAGTTCTAAAGCTCATTTATAACAGTCAAGCATTTTTAAATTGGGAGATCTTGAAAGAGTTGTCTTTATATTTTATATTTGGCGCGGCTTTGTTATAAGATACAGTCGGCAAAAGTGCAATCAAATAATTCTGTTGTTGCAGTGATCAGTGGATAAGTTAAAAAGCATGCTGAATATCTACAAGTAGTTCGTATTGCTGACGTCGAAATGGAACTTGAAACTAAAATTATAAATTCATTTAATGACTTTGATTTTAAAGAATATTTTAATGTGGGCACTGGCATTTTAATTAGCGATCAAGTTACGGAATCAGGACATTAAATCAACCAAAATTTTGCTGAAAAAGAAGAAGAAATAATTTGATCAAGAGCGAGTTGGACTCACATACTAAGGGTTCCGCACCACCTTTAAGATTTGATGCAAAGTAGGTGAATCAAAGTATACAGTTTTCTAATATTCCAGTTTCAGACCATCAGGGAATGAGTGCATTTTCTTATATTTACCTTAATATCTTTTAAACTAAGCGTTTTATATTTATAAAAAATATACACTTTTTTATTTTATCTGCTACATGATTCGCTTAATTTTTATAATAATATTTAGTTAATTTTCTAATTTGGCCCCCAAAACTAACATTAGGGTTTTATTTTACTAATAAACTTTCTATGACGCCTTATATTGTCTGAATTTTAGGCTCAATATATTGGAAGATAAACGGTAAAATGCGTCAAGTTTTAAATAATAAATTACTCAATCTGTTAAACAAATTAATTTAAAAATACATATAGAATATATTTTTCAAAATTTTAGATCGTGTAGTTTGTGAGATAAGGGGGGAATAAGTGTTTTATATTTTTGTTAATATCTTTAACAAATGATTTTAAAAATATGAAACCAATTTATGTGTATTTCTCATAATGCGATCTTTTATTTGACTAAATGATACGTGTGAAAACAATATATTATTTTCCAATTAATTCCATAATTTGCCCCCCAAAATTAATATTGTGATTTTATCCTAATTTTTCTTATAAAGTTCAAGTGAGGCCCTGGACCCCTAATTATTTTCAAAATTTTAGGTAGTATGGTTTCGGAAAGTCCCCCTTTATTTTTGTTCTTATTTTGTAAACAATTAATTTTAAAAATATCAATAAAATACATTTGTATTCCTTATAATATGCCCTTTTATTTTATGTATTCCATGATGCGTTCAAACAAAGTTAATTTTTTTATTTTCCATTTAAATCTGTAATTTGCCTCCAAAATTAATATTAGGTATTTCCCCGTATTTTTTTTCTGTAAAGTTCAAGACAGGTCATATAAGCCTTTTTCAAAATTTTAGATCTTATAGTTTCAAAAATAACGGGGGATGGGTAATTTTTTTACATTTTTTTGTTAATATATTTTAAACAATTTAAAAAAATATGAAAAAAATGTATTCGTCATGATGAGCCCTTTGATTTGAAATATTACATGATGTCTTAGAAATAATATTGATTTTATATTTTCCATTTAATTCTGTAATCCCCCCAATCAATATTAAGGGTTTCTCCTTATTTTTCCAGTAAAGTTCAGGTGAAGCCCTATATCTCTAATTATTTTTAAAATTTTAGGGCTTATAGTTTCGGAGATAAAAGGGGGGGGGAGAATGGGTAATTGTTTGTATATTTTTGTTAATATCTTTTAAAATAAATATTAAAAAAAAAAAAATATATACCTATTTGTTTTCTAAAGAATTTGATGGATTACGTGATGCGTTTGCAAAATTTTTAATTTAGTTCTATAATTTGCCAACCAGAATGAATTCTATATTTCATTTTCCTTCAAAATTGTAGGTTCAGTAGTTTCGGAAATGAGGGGGGGCGGACGGTCGATTTTTTAATCCTAAAATTTCTTCATTTACGATATGTATTCCTGATCGGGGCACCACCAAACTATATACTGATACCAAATTTCAACCTTTCCTGTCCAGTAATTTAGAAAAAAATTGCCTGTGATGTGAAAGAGACATCCGTAGAGAGGGTATCCGTATATTGTGTATAGGGAACCCTAAAAAGGATTATAATGAAGAACTACCTAAAGGCTTATGTTCGCTTAATACCAAATCTATTTGCAATCCTACACTACTTCCAGAAAAAGTGTGAAATAGTTTTATGTGCGCTGAAAAAGCCTGTAAAGCAATTTAACTTTCAAGAAGGCACTACGAACTTAAGTAACTGTTTTGTTACAAGGATGAATGTGTATTTCATTTACCCAATGCGTTTTGTTGCGTATTTACGTTGTAACTGAAAATATTATCGTTTTGTATTATCAACAAGAAAGTTAAACAAATCGTTGTGTTTTAAGTGATTTAAATAGATTACAATAGTTGCCTTAAATGTGAAGAGGATCATTTTTATGAGTTTTTTTATTTCAAGTTTTTTTTAATTCTGGATATAAAAAAAATATTTTCCTACATTTTTCTTTTCTTTCGTGAAGATGTATTATTTGCATAATGAATACTGTTCAAATACAGCTTTAATTTTGTTTCTATTAAAGCGCAAATACTGGCGGTATTTTCCTAAGAAATATGTAAATGTTCTGCAAGTAAGCGAAATTGAACTTATATCGTTATTTTAAAAAAAATACAAAACGGAATCTTTTAATGTAGGTACATAAATAACTATTATTATGTATCCTAAATAATTAATATATTTTTTATTTTCGTAAGTAATTCATGTATGCAATAGCAGCATTTCGACAAATCCCTTTATCCTGCGTTAGTGCAAAATATTAAAAATTTGCTTACCAAAAATATTGAGTTAAAAAATAATCCATTTGTGAATTACACAGACACTAAATTATATTCATATATTTTGGCGGTATCGCAAAGACAATCTCGTTAATTCGTTGATATAATTTGAATTGAGCTACATGGAATGGATTACCCCCTCCCCGGGTTCTTAAAATGCAGATCCTGAAGGGTTTTGTGTGAGAGTGGGTGCAAGGCTATCGATTTCAGTCACTTTTCAAATTACAATGTTATTAAATGCTTCTTAGTGCGGGACTTGTATTGCAAATCATTGTAAAGAGTGTTGCCTACATATCGTTTTAGAAAGCATTAATTGAATTTTTTAGATGAGATTTAAATTATGTTCATTTTCAATAATATTTGAACTACAGGTATATACATATGTTCCTAAAAAGAATGTCCCTTTCTAAGAAAGTGACTATATATTTCTCCAAGTAGAGAGTAATCACGGAGTAAACCAGATAAGGTTTACTCCATGATGATGATAGCGTTGATGTTGAAACGGTGTTGAGTGAAAAAATAAAAGTTTGATATTACAGTACAAAACTTTGTGTTTATATATACCTACATCTTTGACACATCAAAGTTTCCAAAGTTTTTCTAGTATTAAAAAAGAATATAACTCAGATGATTTGAAGAGGGAGGCTTCGGCCCCTTAGCCTCCTGAATTCGCCAGTGTTTTCAATCCTGTATAAATATAAAAATCAATAGCATACAACTTAAAGCTAAAAAAAAAACTCGCAATAGAGTTTACTCAGAATAAATTAGACAACCTGTGTTCATAGATGTCACAAATTTTAATCCGATCAGGGAATTAGTAGATATGGAAAGAAGTTGGACAGACTACTCTTATGTTTACAACACTATAAAATATGGGATGAAAAAGTATAAACGAGATTGTGCTAGCTTTTCTTCTTAGAACTTTTCTCTATTGTAGGATCTATGGTGTTGGTTGCTAAAATAACATCATATTGGACTTAAATGAGGTGACATAATGAATAAAGTCAAGCGGTTGACCGTGGACCGCTGCCCCCCGGACCTGAAAAACATTCTGTGAGTCATTAAGCCTTCCCATAAATTTGCTGACTTCCCCTTCCCCCACCCCCCGGGTCTAAAAATTTTTCTGAATGGTGTCTCTGTCTAGGATAACTTTTTCCGATTTGCCCCTCTCTAGGAAAATTTTTTTCTTATTTTGCGCCTCCTTAAACCAAAAGCTGGGTGCGCCCTTGTATATAAAGGTTTCAAAAAGTGCTTTACATTCCATCAGTATAATGAATGAAAAATTGGATAAGTGTAAGTTTTGCTCTGGCTCAAGTATTTTGACGACACATTGAGCAGGTGGCAACATTGCGAGGGGGAACTACCGAGTTTCCTGAGCTACCCTTGAACTAAACAGAGCCGTCTATATAGAATTTACCATGGAGATGGAAGAAAGAACCCCCTTTCCGTTTCTTGTTCTGAATTGCCAGATGACTAAGGGCGCAAGTACATGCGAGCGTTTTCCCGCTGGCGGCATTATTTTAAGGAGTGGGGGAACATTAACTGAGGGGAATGAAAGACGTCAGCGGGAAGCCGAAGAAGTTCGTTTGTTTTAACTTTTTTGCGGAAGACGCTGTCAAAACTGCCATATTTGAATACTGCTTTAACAATACAGCATGAATGAAATTTGTATATTATGTAAATATAAATGCACGGTATATTATTGGAATAATTAATTAATACATTGCCAATGGAATTCGGACAGATTTAGTAAACATGTTTATTTATATTTTTCCATAACCTAACAAACAAATGGCCATGGAAAGCAATAAACAGAGTCGATTAAAACTTATACAGCGTTGTCATATTTTTTTAGCATATAACACACAAAAATTAACTGATCTTTGGTATCATAAAATATTTTATTTAGAGGGACTGTTTAGGAGAAGAAATATGTCACTCAAAATTAAAAAATAAATACGTTCTTTACCATTCTTATCAATCATAATAGATAAATACATATTTTTTATGATTTTTATTTCTGTTATCTGGTCATACATATATTGAAATAGTAGGTACTTTTCTAACTACAAATACTGTAATATCTTGCATAAATGAATTAAATATTTTCTACAATTGATCGACTTACACTCATTTTATTATGTAAAATTTCAAAAATAATGTCAAAATAATTGTCAATGATTATTCCTTCCATCTAACTGGGTTTTCTCTCCTCACTTCTTTTTTGTAACATAAGTATTTGACAGCAGTATAGTGTATACTTATCTGTTGTGGAGGCGTTTTAACTCGTCTGGAGTCGTTGTTAATCACTGAATGAACTATTTATGCGTAATTTATTGATTTGCTGATTACCACAGAAATGAAAATTACGCATAAATTGTTCTTTCAGTGATTGACAACGACTCCAGACTTGGAGTTGAAATACTCATATTTGTACTCAGGAAGTCTGTAGAGATGTCTTTCTCTTATAAATCAGGGGGGGGGCGAAGCCCCCAAACAGCCTCAAAGTTTTAATCAACTCCAAGGCCTAGAAGAAGGTCACTTCTATGGGTTTAAACCACAATACGACTATTTTTAATGTAATATCCCCAGATATGAGTTTAAAATTATATTTTGGTAAATTTAGTCAAGGATCGCCTCCCCCCTGAAGCATAAATCCCCCCCGACACGAGTCTGAATCCGCCCCTGTGAGTAATACAAGAATAAGATAAAGTTACTTATTTTAATTTTCCATTAGAAAAATGACACAAAGAGAAACAGAGACAGGTATACAGAGACAGGAATTAATTTCTTAAGGCTTTCTTTTTTCTATTGTTTATGTTTACACCAAGACTGTCCTATTTTTTTTATTACCATTACATATTTTTGTGAAAGTTCAGAACAATACACACACAATACATAAAATTGATTGCACCTTTGAAATAAATGCTAACCTTTTACACTGAAGTTGAATAAAATTGTTTTGCACCAGAAATCTAAAATTAAATGGATTACACCAAATGGAAAATTAAATTTGAGTTGCCTAATTTTAATTACACAGTGTCAAAAATTATAACTTGTTTGAAATTGTATAACCCCATTATTTCTTATTAAGTGTATATGTGAAAACAAACCTTGATTTATTTATTAGATTTACTTTTATCTACATGGGCTGATCCAAGTTGAGAGCCTCAAAATTGGTAAATTTAATTTTAAAATGAGGTAATCAACTCCAAGAGCCAAGAAAAAGGTAACTTCTATGAGTTTTGGCCTCAGAACACTATTTTTAATGAATAGCCCAAGAATCTGTTTAAAATTATATTTAGTAAATTTAGTACAATATCGCCCCCCTGAAGCATGAAATCGCCCCCTGGAGATGCGCCGCCCCTGGAGCTGTGAGGAATACTGTAAGAGAGAACTATCAGGTAATTTTTTCTGCCTCTATATACTTTGAACTTCAAATGCTTATCCATTACAAAAAATAAGAAAAATTGCAGTTTTTCTTACTGAAAATCGGGGCAAATGAAATATTATCTGTTGGTCAAATTCTGTTGTTCGGTTTTTAAGAAAAATGAGCACTTTTACGCCCAAGGAAGAAAAAAAATGTAAAAAAAGTAATATGGGTCTTTGAAAATTTTTGTAAATAGGAGATTTAAGTATGTAGTTTCAGTTCGTAGAGTATTTTGTAAATCGTGTTAGAGTATAATTTTCAATTTATGTTTCTCTAATGTATTATTAAAAAACTTGTCAAGTGTAAAAAATAACTTTTAGTCACACAAGAGAAGTTTTAGACATGTACACAACTGAAATTTCATCTAATAGTTTGGATTTTACAAGTTGTAACTTGTAGAATAATTTTGCTATTGAAGTTTACAAGACAAAACTAAAAGATAAGTTTATTTTGAAACAGGCCCCTGGTAACGAGAAAAGACTAAATCAATAAATCGATATTACCTGGCGATTGAACTGACAAGGAAATAGTGCCGATTCTCATTCCCATACACTGAGCATAAATAACCAAGTAACAGAGTTTTTCCTCCCTATTCGTTTGATCTCTCTCTTTCCTAGGGAGTTCATAATTTATCTTCCGTTTGGTAATATCCATTATGTAATATTCGTTTGTGCGACATCTTCTAATTAAAAATTGCTTGTTGTTCACTATGGCAATATATATGTCGTAATCCTCCCCTCAAAAATAAAATTCCGCCAGCGGAAAAACGCTGTACTTGCGCCCTAAAACTGGAATTCAGACAATAATTTACAGGAAGGAAACACATACTTCAACTTCAACCATCCCACATCCACAATAGAATTGATCAGCGCCCGGTCAGCCGAGGAATATAATTTTATACATTAAAAAAATACTTACTGAACAATACGAAATACGAATTAACAACAGCTTTAAAACTAAATGGATTCACAGACAGAAATATACAAAGAGCTCTATAAATCAAAAAATAAAGTTCAGGAGATGAGGTGGGTACTATAGACACCAATAGCAAGACTTATCGACTATACATTAAGGGCACCAAGAAGTCTACATTGGCACATTATTGACACTCTGTATAGGAAAGAAAGAAAAATCATCGTGATGTTGAGAAATCCAATGTCGAGAACAAACTAGAACAAGAGCGACTGTTGTGTGAATTAGATGCGCATACTGCTACAATTCTGATGAAGGAAAAGCCTTAAATCTGAACAAAATGAGCACTTTTACGCCCAAGGAAGAAAGTAAAAACAAAATATAATTATTAATGGTTGATATCTCTCTAGAAGTTTGAGATGGTCATATTACTGTACTGCAGAGAATTGGCGAGTGTAAGAAGAGATAGTGATTGTCCACGGTCTTGTGTGTCTAATGTCAAAAAATTAATTATTAGCAGTACTGCACGCACGGTCAATGTCGCAGTATCGTTCAACGGCAACGCTCATACGACATAGATTCATCCTATTTGATTTTGATTCATCACACCGACACACATATTGAAACTCAATGTTCAAAGAAACGCTGACTTGCAAGTCACTGGTATACCGGTGATTTAAAAATCACTGGTAAGCTCATCTTTAGCTACCACTATAACACACCGAATATTCGTTGAAATCAAGAGTTTTGGACACTGTACATGAAAAATGAAAGGCTGGTCAGAGAAACACTTGAGTTCGAGAATATGCTTCAAATTCTAGACACATACAGCGAATGATGGCCTTCTTGAAAAATTTTACTAACTACAGTGTGTGTCTATCTTCTTTTATGATTGTGAAGATGAAGACCTTCATTATATACGCAAGTAGACGTCGACAAATGGATCTTTAGTTCACAATACTATGATTCAAAAAGGAAATAATTAAAAATTAATGCACCAAGAAACTGTCGAAAGTGGTACGAAAAAATAATAAGTATTGTTTTCTGAATGTTATTTGCGGCATCTTCTAGTTTATTTTAGATTTTCTTGGGAATAATACCACATCAGAGTTCAAACTTGTGTATATTTTAAAACCAAACGTTTCAAAATCCTGTCGGATTTCGTTTTCAATGGATATAAATTTATAAAGTAAAATTGAAATATATGACAATTATTTTGACAAATATGTTTACGTTAAAATAATTGTCATATATTTCAATTTTACTTTATAAATTTATATCCATTGAAAACGAAATCCGACAGGATTTTGAAACGTTTGGTTTTAAAATATACACAAGTTTGAACTCTGATGTGGTATTATTCCCAAGAAAATCTAAAATAAAATAATAAGTATGTGGAAACAAAGCTTTATTAGTATAAGTATTGAAGAAATTAAATATTTTTAATAAACTGGATTATTCTATGGTGATGGTGATTCTATCTACATCGGTTTAAAAATTTTCATAAGAAAACATTGTTTTCTGTAAACGTGGCAATCCCGCATTATTCAGGTTTAGTCACATGACGTTTACTCATTTCTTGCTAACCTCTAATTTGTTTATGTGAAGTCTGACGTAGACTGATTTGATGTGTTGCTTGTTTAGTTTGTGAATTTGTGAATTAGTTTTAGTTTATTCTGTACCATGTGTATTTAGAGAAGTGATAAATTCAGTAATAATTAGTATAATGTTGCCTATAGCAATAATATATTTATTTGTGATATTAAATATAAGTGAATCTCTAACAGTTACAAATGTAGAAAACGAGAGTTTCTTGGAAAAACCTCATTATCAAAATTACGACGAATTAACGAATTTATTTAAAAAATTACAGTCAGAACATCCGAATCGTGTCAAGTTGCATTCAATAGGAAAATCCGTCAAAAATAGAGAACTGTGGGCATTGGAGATCAATGCAAATGTAAACAACCAAACCATTTTGACACCAAAATTCAAATATGTCGCTAACATGCATGGAGATGAAGCTGTAGGTAGACAATTAACTATCTATTTAGCTGAGTATTTAATACACAATTATGGGAAGGTTGAGAGAGTCACAAACTTGGTGGACAATACTGACATTTTCTTGATGCCTTCAATGAATCCTGATGGATATGAAAATTCAGAGGTAATTAATGCATACCTATACTTTTAAAACATAAATAATATTAAAATACTTTATTTAGTCTTTTGGTTAGCACAAATGTGCTAATTAATTTGTAAAAACAGGATATCTTTGAATTTTCATTGTATGTTTCTGTTAGGTTTTAGCTATTTGGGCCAGGCAAAAATATATATGTACTTACTTATTGAGATAGGGTGTACAGACCGTTTTGATGGGTGGTGTTGGATTTCAAATAATACATATTACATCTGCCTTCCACTTTTCAAAGTGTTTCTATAAATTTTAATGTTTTTGTAATTATTAAATTAGGAGAACAATTAACTGTAAATTCTGAGGGCTATTAACATGGGCGTACTGGGGAGGCAGGGACTGCAGCTGCCCCCCTGGACCTGAAAAACCTGCGTATGTCATCAAACCTTGTCATAAATTTGCATGCTTGCTCCCTCTGCTGGACCAAAATTTTTTTTCCGATTTCTGTATAGGCTATAAACACCTTATATAATGAAAATTCTTTTATAAAGACAAAGTCTTTATGGCATAAGTATTGATCATGATTGGTGGGTTTATATTATTGCCTAAGCAACTATAACTTACTGGGCATCCTCTATAATGTAATAATCGACCTTTGTTTGGATATCCATTCTTTTGGAATGTAAAATTACTTACTATGCAATTTATTATGATAGAAATGATTTATGTTATATTCAAATTATCAATATTTTCTTATTCTTGACAAACGGGATATTAATTTTTTAATCTTAAATGTAAATACATAAGTTTGACTTTTTTAATCTGATATTAAAAAAAAATCACAGGGAAATTTATAAAACTGTAGGTCAGACCCTAGAGTTGGGAAATGAAAACCAAATTATGTGATTTAATAGTAAATATTTTGTCCTACACCCAAGAGTTAAATTTAACATACTTATTTTTAGATAAGATCAAAAAATGGTAATTTTTGAAAAACAATATATAATGTTACTAACAATGTTTTAGTATGAAATGAATCATATTTATTGATTTGCAGAAATCCCCTTTTTTGATGTTATCTCAAAATGATAATATATTTACATTGAGATAAATGAATGTGTGTATGAAATAAGTTAAAGCCATTAAAAAGATTGGTATTATCATTTTCTGGTGTAAAAAAATACCACAAACAAACACCATAGGATTGTTTTTGATTTATTTTTTAAACCCACAAAATTACTATTTAAAAATAGACACATTTTATATACAACAAACACATAAACACTGGAATAGCTCATACTCATTTGAATTTTTTTTGGGGCATAACTCCTACCTACCTCAGGAGTTTCGTATGTCCTATCTGGAGTACCACAACAATCAATCCTTTGTAAGTTAGTTTATTTATCTATACTTTTGATTTACATATACTGGGTGTTCAAGACCACTGGTACACTCAAGATACATGGGTATATGCTTTATTTAAACCGGAAGTGGCTGAAATAGACAGGAAGTTGATTTTTTTCAATTGGAACATGCATATTTTTATAGTGAATTCTACATTGAAAAATAGACATATTTTGTTAGAAACTTTTTGTTAAAATGCATTTTTAGTCCTCTGAAGGACCTAAGGACCTTAGAAAAGAAGATCCTAATAAGACAGCTTTATAAGCAAAACAAACAAAAACAACTTTAACCAAGAGTATGAACTTTTAAGAAGAGAATATTTTAAATAAAGCAATAATCACTTTCAGTTTCTTCCGTAAGTGGGAAATTCTAACCAGAGGTATGTTTTTCTAGAGTGAGATATGTACATTTCAAACTTGGATTCGGACGATTTAAAAGTAAGCGTGGTTAAGGCAGAAAACTTTTTCTCATAATATTGTATGTTCTGTTAGTTTGAGAAAATGAACTCCAGGGACCAATTTTCCACTTCCAGTTAGTACCGGAAGAGAGTAGGCTGCCTTGCTACGCTTACTTCTAACAGACACTCAGAACCCAAGTTCGGAATGTAAATATTCACTCAAGAAAAACATACTTCCGGTTAAAATCTCCCACTTATGGAAGGAACTGGAAGTGATTATTGCTTTATTTCAAGTATTCTCGAACGAAGAGTTCATACTCTTGGTTAAAGTTTTGTTTGTTTTGCATATAAAGCTGTCTTAGTAGGATCTTCTTTTCTGAGGTCCTTCAGACAATAAAAAATGCATTTTATAAAAAAATTGTCTAACGAATAAATGTCTATTTTTTTCAACCTAGAATCCCAATCTGGTATGAAAATATGTATGTTTCCATTTGAAAAAATCATGTTCTGGTCTGTTAAGCCACTTTCGGTTTAAACCGGAAGCTTATTTTGCGTCCAATCGATAGATCATACCCCTTTGACCATGGAAACGTTGTCAGTTAGGTTGATGGCATCTTATTGGGGGCGTATGAGTGTTCTTGAACATCCTATATTTGAATTTTTATTAAAACACTTAGGTAATTTTTTAACCCCGTATTTGATGAAACACAAAAAGCTTATTTGTTGAACTCTTTTTTATTAGGTAGTTCTGGCTTTATTGGGTTATGTTTTTTATATTATATTATCATCATCTTACTTGGGGTGGAGCCCACATTTCTTCTACATGCTGGTGATTTCTCTTGTCTCATGATCTACAAACATATTACTTTTTGTAAGTTATTATTGAAGACAATATAAACTTTTTTGAATATTTGCAAAAACAAAAAAAGTAAAGTGATCTTACTACCGCTCAAATTTTATGTCATGCTAATATTTCCAGAAATTATTTGAAAGTTTTTTCTAATAGCTATAATTTACTTTAGAGAACCGAAAAAAATAATTTCGCCGACTTTGGACCTTTGCATTTGGTAATGCATATTTTTTATCTTAAAAATATAGAGGGGTTAAGAATTCATCTGTACAATAAAAATTTGCTTGCATTTTGCAACAATTTAATGTCATAAATGAGCTATTCTTACGTACAGCCTGGAGTAATCTAATAATTTAATTCGAAACCAAATAAATTGATATCAGACTACTATATTATTATATGCTAGGAAAAGAAATGCACAGTTAAAACATTATAGGTTCTTCAATTTATAATAATTATGTAAATATTATAACACTAAATTATGAAAAGCCAAGTTGAAACAAGTTAAATAAAAAAAGTAAAAATCAAATCTGATCATTGTTAGTTGCTCATTGGCTTCAAGCCAATCGGAAATGCAGTTAGCTACTAAAATATCTCTGTCTTGTTTATTTTGATATATCATATTAGAAATTACCCATCAGATATGTCTAAATTAACTGACTCCTCAATGAACATGTGTGATTTGTAAGATGACAACTGCGACATTTAATTTACAGTTTTGGTGCACTTGTTTATCTGAAATTCCTAGATGTTTGTGACAGACGTCTCAGTAAATTGTGTTTAAATACTTTTCCTTCAAGTTTATAATTAAAATAATCATTTGAAGACTCGAGATGTAAGACCGACATGGAGCAGTAGAGATTAATCTTTCCGTCATTACTGACGATAAAATTTTCCAGGAGTCAGAGATATTGAATACAATAAAATCCTAGATGTCGGTCTTACAAAATTTAACGAAATGTTGTTCGAGAGGACATTCAATGTGGGATATGAAGGTTCCCGACCAGAAACAATATATTTATATATAGTCTTGCGTAGGAATTTCATAGCGAGTTAATTTTGTCATTACTGAGGAGCAATGTCAAAAAAAGAAATGTTAATATGATAAACCTTCTTAATGAGCTTCTAGAAATTTCGATATGAAATTTTATATTTTATGAGTAAAGTAATTTGAAATAGTCACTGAACTTGACATATATTGTACATGACAAGTTTTGAAGCAGAAAATATTTAGTGATATTTTGTATAACAGAAAAACAAGTTGAATGTAGGAGGATCCTTAATAAAAACATATACAGTAGACTGTAAGAAAGGAATTGAAAAGGTCATTTAACAACCTACAATTTTGCTTTATAATTCATTTAACCATTCTAAACCAGTCAATAGAGACTTTTAAGTGACAAAATTCAACAGCAAACCGCATAATCCCATCACTTAAATAATAGTTTATAATTTTATCGCGAAATTTAGCGCACAGAGATTCCAAATCGGGAGTCGTACTGTGGTAACGCCGTTTCCCTGTGATTCCTAGGATAGAAGTCTCTGTGAGCTAGATTTTCCTGAAAGTCTGGGATGTCGGAATTCATTTCGCGGTAAAATATTAAATTCAGTTATATGTACCATATACATAAATAATTATTCGAGAATTCAGTCAGTTTAGGGGAGCGCAACTGATGAAGGTTCTCGACCAGAAATAATATATTTTCTTGCGTTCAATGGATTGAAAAATTTCGAAAACTTAGTATAATAGTTTATAAGCCATAACTGACTTAATTTTAACAGCAAACTCGCAGAAGTAAATTATTTGAGCCTTAATTAAGCCGTCAAAAATATGGGGTATTTTCGTTTTTTGCTTATATCTGTTCATAATGCCGTCAATAGAAAATTTGTAGAGAATCAGAAAATCTTCAAAATGAGTATTTATAAATTTTCGCAGCATTTTTCTTAAAGAAAATCTGGTAAAACCGCTATGAAGTGAGTGATTTTAAAAATTCATAACTTGGTGGTAATAATAGCTGGAACTTTAATCTGTCTCTTAATGAAATTAATAACGCTGAAGATCAATATTGTATGTTAAGTAGATCTTGCAGAATTACAATTTAAATAATTTGTAGAAATATTTTGCAGAACGTATCGTATTAATCACGAAAGTTCGATAGCGATATGCAGAATATCTTTTGAAAGCTAACAACATGGATTTCACTTCGTATATCTTGAATTTTTGCTATAGTGCCGTAAAATATATTAATACTGCTTTTGAAAATTTGGCTTAAACGACGGACCCTTACTTCTCCTCCGATTTCTTGACAGTGGCGGATCTAGTCAGAGGAAAAAAGTAATTTAATTAACATCAGTAAACTGTATACAGGTAACCAATTAACTTAATAAACTAATGGAAAAATAGACCAATATGGGCAGATTAACAGTTCTATAAATAAAAGCGTAATAAACTGCCGAGAAACAAAATATAAACAATTTGTCTTCTAAATTTTCATTTTACAATCTACATCAATAAATATAAAGCCATTGACAACGAAGTCAGAATAGACTTTGAAACGTTTGGTATTCCTGCAATATACGTCGTTTTATTTCTATTGTGGTGTTATTGCCCAAAAAAAAAACATAAAAATAACACAATTTACCATAATTTTTATCTTTGTCCCCCACCTCAAGAAAATTCTAAATCCATCCATGTGCCTTGACAGCTATTGTCAGTATACCGTTGGCTGGCTGTCGCACATGCAATGTTTACTATAATGTTCAACCAATTTCTCGGCATTATAGCGAAAATTCAATTTTGCTCTATAAACTGGTGTATACATCATTCTTTTTTTTTGCTGTGATAAATAGTTACATTAATACTTTAATTATTAATTAATATTCATGATAAGATATTGCCCCTCTTAGGTCTAGGTCAAATAAAGTAAGATGACATTGAAATTGCCGATCTTTTATAAATGTTGGTTACAATGTTTGTTCAATGAAGTTTGAGTTTATTTAGCTGATTTACAAAAAAATACTTTGTCTCTTAAAGTACTTAATAATTGAAGAAGTTGCAAATATTATTAGTGAAGCTTGAATCAGAATATGTCAGTAAACATAGGTTTCAAACAACAAAGCAATTGATAGCAGAAGCAGATACTATAATATTTTAGTAATATTCAATCAAACACGAATAAAATGATCTGTAACTAGATAAAGAGCAAAGGGTTTTATCAACATTAGAAAAGTCTTGGCATACAACCACAGAAAATACAATTGAAAACTACTAGAAACACAATAGAAAAAGATTTTTGGAGGGAACATTTTAATATTATGGAAATAACAAATGTAACGATTTATGATAATTTAACTATATCTAAATAAGCTAGAACTCATCTGCCTTTACAACACTTCAAAATTAACTCCGCTTTATTAGAATCTACAATATTCGTGTAATTAATATGTGCCATAAGATTCATTCTTGAATAACCCAAATCATACAATCAGTTTGTACCACTGGTAATTTCCTTAGTAAATGATCATCTAGAAAAAGTTTTCCTAGCAGAGTTTCTTTCTGGATACCCTTCCTAGTTGTGATGACCTTAGTGATACTTGTCAGTCACTTCTCACTTTATACATTAACCAATTTAATTTCAAGTCTTTAGCAGCTGAATATACTGATTCATTTACAGATGTAAGCTCTAAAGATTTGGTATGTGGTGCCAGTCTAAACCTGGGTTGTTCTCATCACTGTAATCATCAATCTTATAGGCTCAAAACCTCGATTTTCTAATTTACGACATACAAAATTTTCCAAGCTGCCTTTGGCGTGGTTAAAACCTCTACTTCCATCTCATGGTCCATATCTCTCTTAGACTGCGTGTTTGAGACATTGTTTACTATACCTACCTGCGTAGGCTGTGATCTTCTTTCCTGTCAGATTTTGTTTATTGTAGCTTTTGTAGTGCAAATTCCATTATTCTCGTCCACGGTGTAAGAAAACCGTGTTATCGTCTAATTTCTTAATGTTTTATTAAGGCTTCCAAAATATCGAAAAGCAGGTAATATAAAATATCATGTGTAGGATGTTAGTAGATGGGAGAAAAACGAATTCCTAAAAAAAGAATATAAGCAAATCATGGAACACGATTGATTATTGTAAACATTAATAAACCGAAATTGTGAATAGAATTTTGCAACTTAAATCCAATGTTTTTTTCAGTTACTATGTAAGTATACGTTATAACATATGTAACAATGTAAAGTAGATACTAATTGAATCTGATAACATTGAATAAATTTGCAAACATTTAAAGTTTTTATGTACCTTGTACAAACGTGCAAGCATAATTTGTAGGATTTGAAGTAGTTGAATAAATATTAAATAAACAAATAATTTGATTATGAAATATAAGCGATTTTATTTTTCTAAATATTATATGTATTTAAAACAAATTTTCATTGTAGCTTAATTAAGACTAAGAATTTATTAGCGTTTGAATAGAAAAATTAATGATTTTTCTTTCGCAAATGGTGTTTCAAAAAGGTAGTTCGAAAATGCTTAGTTTTCATGATATAGGTTGTTAAACAATGACATATATGCGACTAATTCTTTTTCAATTTTTATATCAACTGGAGAACAAAAATAAAACAACACATTCTGTATGCATATTTATATAAAATCGAATTATTTCTTTTTATGCCGTATCTCAACAAAAATATTTTATAACTTTTTTTATTCAAATCTGACAAGCAAAAACCTAACTCATTGAATATAAAAAGGATTTCGAAAAAATAAAAAAAATCGCCAATTTTGTAACCGAGTGCGGTTTAGTAGATAGATAATTGTTTACAAATTATGTTTTTTTGAAACACCCTGTAAATGTTTGTATTTGTTTGTGCTTTAATTTTATATTTGGCACTTGTAATTATTAACTTATTTATTAAAGGAACAGGCAAAATATACGATAATTTATATTTACGGAAGGACATATTTTACCCGTATCGGTCACCCTCCAGTTTCAACCCTTTGTATTTAAACTTCTACAAGTTTAAATACAAAGGGGTATCATGTGAAACCTCTTTTTAAAGGTATCTTTTTTTTCCAATCTTTTTACAATTTTTTTAAATCAGAGTATTTTTTACAGGGTAATGACCTAGAAACCGTAAAAAAATAAAAATTGGAATTGTAATTGAAAAAAAAGCATGAGTATAAATACCGAGATAAATAAGTGAGAAAAAATCCTTAAATGTTTTTGCGAAAGATATTTGCGACTGTAAATGTAAACAATTTATTATTACTAGTGGTTTCGTTGTTTACTGACCATCAAATTTCGACAATGGTTTATTCTTTACAAGAAAGAATTGAAATAATATTTATTTATGGGGAAGAACAAGGCTGTGCACGCAGAACTGCCCATGTTTTTCATCAGAAGACACCAGGATAAAAATATTGGGCATCAGGATGGGTTGTATTTAGTTCATAAATTTCAAGAAACTGGAAGTGTGTGCAATAAAATTATCAAGAATCGTTAGAGTTTTAACTGGAGCTGCACAGGTTGAGATTTTAGGTCACTTTGCCCTCAAACATCAATACCAAAAGTGTCCAGGTTAACAAATATTTCCGTCGACTCTGTCCAGAAAACGTTACGCCTAAATAAATTCTTTGCCTCCAAATACAGCTTTTACAACAGCTTGCTGAGGATGATTATGACAGAAGGTTAGAATACTGTGAATTAATGACTCAAATGCAGACCCTAATTTTATGAAAAATATTTGGTTTTTCTGACGAAGCACTTTTTTTTAAATGGATATGTCAATAAACATAATTGTAGATACTGGGACAATACCAATCCACAAGTTTTTCGGGAAGAGCACAATCAACATCTTCAGAAAATCAAAGTATGGGCCGGAATTCTCGGAAATAAAATTATTGGTCCTTCATTCGTGGATGAAAATTTAACTGGGGAATTGTATTTGGACTTATTAGAAAATGTGATAAATCTCCTTATAACCGAATCTTTAGAAAACCAAATAGATCAAAATGGAACTTTGATGCTAGACGATGAAAACCTATTTTTTCAACAGGACGAAGCACCTCCAAACTATGCCTTGCTTGAACAAAATTGATTTAATGAGAGATTTCCAGATAAATGGATTGGAAGAAGGGGCGCCATAGAACGGCCAGCAAGATCACCCGACTTAACGCCCCTTGACTTTTTTTAAAGTAAAATTTTTTGATTATAGTTGGCAGTACTCAAAAAATCATTCAAGAATTAAACATTTTCCCTAAATGTTCATATATCGATTTCAACCATTACTACTCTCCTGCCAAAAAATTTTTCGTGATAAAATGGTAACCTATTGTTTTATTAACACGGCAGTACTCAGAAAGTCGTCGCAGCACTTACTTTTTTTGTTTGGAAAATCTAATTTTCACAGGAAAATCCCCTAGGAAGCTCTAGGATTTTTCCATGAATTGTAAGTACCTCATATAACCTTTTAGTACTCCAGAAGGCAGGACTCAGAAAATCATGGTAGAACTTCTAATTCAGATCTCTCGGTATATTACTTTAGGATCTCACTGAATATACTTTACAGTAATTTTTAAATCTTTTTATACTCGAAATATTTTCAATACGTCCCAAATCATATTATAATTTTTTGGGGCTAAATAACTTATAAATCTCATATTGATATTTGTATTGCTGTTAGAAATTACTAAGTTTCTGTATATTTCGTACATCGATTATGTTATCAGTATTTGCTAGTTGTGCACAAATAAATTCAAAATTGATAATAAAAATATCTGTTTTATGTAGTTACCAGTATAATAATTTGATACGTATTTTGTATCGTAAAAATGGAATTTCCTAAACATTTATCAGAAATTAATTAATCTTATTTTATGGCTTAAATTATTCGTTGTTAATAACATGGCATTAAATTATTAGAGTGGGTTTTTCCCAAAAATAACGATCTGAGGGAATAACTTCAATCTTGTTTCGAAGAAATATCGGCAAGTTCGTATTTTTTCTCCTTGAAATTTTCGTGAATTACCTAGAATATATTGTTATGTAGGTATATTGTCAAGAATGAATGATGGGGTCATTGAAGCGGAAGAAAAATGTTTGATCTTTAAGGACAGTTTCATATATGGTATTCATGTTTTCTTAATAAACTAGTTAAAACAGAAATATAGTAGGGAGTGTAAATAGTTTAATTGTTTATGCAATGCTAATAACATTTATGGATAAATAAATATTTACATGATTTTAATAGAAATTTTAAATTGCATAGTGTAATTCAAAACCTTTCTAAAAAAGCCTTAAACTATATAAATATTTTTATGTTTCAAGATGTATCCAAGAATGATACTGAACTGATCTACAGGGATTCTTAAGAACGTCCATCCACAAACTGTAGATTCTAGACCTCAAAAAATAAGAGATTTAGCACAATATGCTTTATACAAATATTACAGGTTTCCTAGATGTAGGGTGTTTAAAGTTTCAATTTTGTTTCTGAATTTTGCAATATTTTTTTTGTGTTTTAATAATTTCTACTTGAAAATTCATAATTTTGTGTTTTGTTAGGATTAATAATTTGAACTTTAATTTAGTATTGCCGATAGAGGGCATATTTTTCCTCTGTTGAACTATGATTACAGTAATAAAATATGAAGGAGCGTTTAATTGTATATAGAAAAGTTTGATTCATCTAACTTATCAGTTTTTGAGTTCACAATGCACTTTGACTTTTTTATTTTCTAAATGTGTAACGATAAGAAATCAATAAAAAAGTAGTTAAGTTCTATATCTAAAAATAATAAATTTTCTTTAGATATGATATTGTAAAACTGTCAAATTTTATCAACATCATCTACTCTCCGAATATCGTCCAACCATCGCATCGGTAGTCTGCCTTGGCTTCTCTTGTCTTCATGAGGTTTCTATACCTATAATTTTCTTGTCTATCTATGTCCTTTGAGTCGTCTTCGAATATGACGTCTTCGAATATCAGTGTTCTTTACATAGTTGGGGACACCATAGATTGTACACATAATCTTAAGGCTCACAGGGATATTGCTTTTAAATACTTCTTTCAAATTTCCGGTCTAAGTTGTCCAGTCTAGGTCAGTTCTTTCCATTTACTTTGGTATTATACTGTCGAAATTGCATATGTTAAATAGGTTTGTAATATTTTCAAAAAGGACTTTCCCTTCCATCTTGATAGCATCTCTACCAATATGTCATCCTCTACGGGAGCCTTTCCATTCTTCATATTTTTATTTCATCATTATTATTTTCATGTAATTCTATTGACCCCTGGTTGATCAGGCCTTTCTTTCTTTCGTTCCATCTGGTATGTTGCATGTCTACTTTTGGATTTTGTATAGTTCTTTGTGGAATACTTTTCTGTTCCATGTGTTTCATCTTTTGTTTATTCAATCTTACAATTTCTTTCTCGCCATTGTTTTTTAACTGTCGTCTGAAAACTGTCAAGATTTTATTGTATTGTCTTATGTCTTTCCGGATCTTTTTCGAGATATGTTAATTTATAGCTCTTATTTCCTGTTGTACTGAGTTTTTGCGAATTTGCCTTAATTCTTTCCTTTGTTCGTTGAATTGTTTAGTGCTTCCTGTTATTGTTTTATTTAGCTCATTAATGTCTGATGTTCCTGCACTTTCTAGTGTTTCGGTTTTCTGTGTTTACCTTTTTCTTTTTTTTTACTACGCTTTCACAATCCAGTGGACGCTGCCGATACATATTTGTTTAAGCATTGTGACAATTGATTTGTTGTTCGTGACGATACAGTTTATTTCATTTTTCGTTTTGCTGTCAGGACTTACCCAAGTCCATCTTTTATTTGTTTTCTTATTTATGAAAGATGCTGTTCGTAAGGTATATATTGTGCTCAAAATCATTCAAATTAATATTTTCGACCTTGAAATGTCAGGATCTTAATTACTTCACAGTATTTATTCACCAGTCGTGATAAACTAACTACATACTTTAAATATCTCCACAGGAAAGAAACTCATGACGTTAGATCAAGGGATCATACATGCCAATCAATTGGTACATTCTGCCCTATTCATTTGTAAGGAAACTCATTATTTAAACTTCTCCTCTGCATACATTCTGTCTCACAAATAACATATAAAAAATAAATATTAGAAATAAGCGTGATTTTTTATTACAAATAATCTATTTATAAATAGGTTTAGCCATCCTCGTCCATCTATGAAACATCAAAAGATACCTACATAGAATTTCGGGTATTAATAACTTTATGTTATTTCTACTTTCAGGAAGGCAAATGTGCATCTAAAAAAGGTTATGTGGGTAGAGAAAATGAAAACGGTGTCGACTTAAATAGAGATTTTCCCGATCAGTTTGATCCTATGAGGGCTGGTAAGTTTTCCTTCCGGCTAAATCATATCGGAATTACAAAATTGTTATTTTAGGTTCAATATTATCAGGTCGACAACCAGAAACTATCGCACTTATGACTTGGATTATCTCCAAGCCATTTGTATTGTCTGGCAACTTACATGGGGGAGCAGTTGTAGCCAGTTACCCGTATGATGACTCAAAGTAAGTTTTTATTAAATTATGAATCATTGTTTGTCATGTAAAACTAAATAATACAGTCTAAGGTGTTTCGAACCTCCAACGTCATTATTTTCCTGATGACGATAGCAGATTTTAAGCTATCCAGACATTGTGCGCTCAAAGAAATACAAGACAATGGAAGTCCGAGGAATCTCCAAGAACTGAAATATGTGTTTAATGCTGTTACCTATTTTCTCATGAGAACTAACTTACACAATTTTAGTTAATTGATACTACTTTCCTCCCTACATAATACTAATTTTTCTCTATTATTAATTTCTCATAATATTGCCTCTTTAAATAGGTATTTCTTTCTTGAATTCCTATATTTAAATTTCATAATGTCACTTTAATATGTTCGCAGCCATTTTATGTCGGTTGCGTTAATGTTTGAGTCTAACTTATGCTGGTTCCCTAGTCTATTTGTCATTTCCACCCGAAAGTTGCGCCTGAAGGTGGAAACACTTTATCATCACGTCACGTGAGCTCACATAATATTACGGCATGTCACGGCATGCTCGAAATATCTGCAATACAATTTACGCATGCTTTTAAATCAGCTAGAAGAATCAGCTATGCTCACGTACGTCACGTCACTTCATATAGCTCACGGCAAGTTACACATGACACGTGAGTTCGTTTCTGCAAATTTACATTTTTGGCACGCGTGACATAGAGAAGCTAGTGTCGCCTCTTTCGGGATTCTTTTGTCTTTATGTGTCAGGCCGAGATATTTGAAAATAAAATTATTTAATTTAATTTTACTAAAAGGTAAATACGTTTTTATTAATGATTTCCTTTATAATATTTTCAAATTTATTACATAAATATTAATATAAATAACAGATTTAGTAACGTAGGTCATTGTGTTGTAATGTTACAAGTCTCATAGTAAAACGGCTATATCTTTACTTTCCTGTATTCCGGAAGCCTACAAATAATTCGAGTGTATACAACAATTTGCACATTTTGTGATTTAACAATAACTTTATATTTTATATAGGGACCAGTACTATGTAGTTCAATTTATAAAAAATCAAAAAACTAACCTTTTATCTATTTCTCTTGAGTTTTTTTGAATTTTGAACTTAGGTGACAACATAAATATGTAATTTTAAGATAAATTAATACATTAGTGAAATGATTATTATACTTTTGGGATAGCAGGATTAATCAATATCAGGTGTAAAATAAGAATAATAATAAGTTGAAACACTAAGAAAAATTAAATTTTATATATTTTTAATATCTTCGAATTCTGAGGAACTCGTCGAGCTACAATCTTCACGTTCCATCATGACACACAACGTAAAGTAATAAATGTGACGTGAGTATAGTGTGTTTCTAAGGCATGACAGCATGTGAGATTTCGCCGATGTGACAACATATGAGCTCACTTGACGTGACGATAATGTGTTTCCAGCTTAAAGAACAAAAAACATAAAAATTTAGAAGTTAAAACATTTTGACATTTTCTGTGTTATACACTGCGTAATATGAGAATAAATTACGACTAAAAATAAATTTAGACTTATACATGGTGTTTGGTAGAGGATTGTCAAATCGAATCAGCCAGGCTATTGGGTACCAAGTTCAGGTGTGATAATTTAGGTTTTGCTTCCCGGTTATTTTAACATAAATTTATCGATTAAAAAATGCAATTTATCCATTAAGTTTAAGAATAAAGACATGTAGGGTGCAGTAGCCAAGAACTTTGTTCTAATGTTAAACATCGTGAAACTCTAGGACAATTGTTATGTGATGCAGATAACAAATTCAAAAAGAAAATACGAGCCTACAAAGGTTTAGATGTGTCAAAAAGAAACTCATTAAAAACTAAAATCGATGGAGTTCTCATAAAACTTTATGGGTTCAAAATTTTGTTTTGAAGCTGTTTTTCTTCTTTAACAATTTTACTAAAAATCACAACGTTCAACGTTAGGAACAAAATTATATTTTGGCAGTTGCACTTCAAAAGTTTTTTTTTCAGTTTAAACGATGAATGTGTTTTTTTTTTTCAAAAATCGAAAAAGTTATGCTAAAAATTTCCGTAGACCAAACGTTATATAACAAGTCTAGGTTACCGAATTTCCTACGCTCTAAAAGCCAAATTAGTGCTTCTTCATAGTAGGGTGTGATTAATGAAGCAGTCGAAATCTGCTGGCCCTTTGTTGACTTTCGAGTTCAATTACAACTGTTTAGTGTATTTGTATTTTCGCGTATGTTACGAAGGTTTATATAGTGGTATGGCTGCTGATAAATAATCAAATGAACAACATTTAGACATGATAGAAGTTTAATTTAAAGCTAACAGAAACATAAACGTTGCAGCACATGCAAACGAAGAACAATTTTGGGAGCGACGTCAACCCAACGTGAGATATTTTAGTTTCATAGTTACCAATATCATGACTTATGGTTCTTTCTCAAAACCTTAACCCAAAACCCATACAGCAAGAAAAATTGAAGAATATATTATAATTCCCAAATCTACTGCATATTTGGTTCTAAAATC
Organism: Octodonta nipae; assembly: GCA_034190945.1. NCBI lineage: Eukaryota > Metazoa > Arthropoda > Insecta > Coleoptera > Chrysomelidae > Octodonta > Octodonta nipae. The sequence goes on from CM067217.1 coordinate 27,403,511, forward strand.
AAACGCCACTTTCACCCGTACAAACCTCATATAGTTCAGGGTCTTCAGGAAAATGATTATATGAGACGAACATTTTGTGATTGGTTTATAAATAAATATCAAGAACTCCACAATTTTCAATATAAAATAATTTGGACAGATAAAACTCGCTTTTCAATTTGTGGAATATTCAATAAACATAACCGTCACTGCTGGAGTACCGAAAGTCGCCATTATTTGGAAGAAAGACGACTACAAACAAGGTTTTAGATTTATCTGGGATTATTACTCTCACAAATGCATAAAACTTGATTCTTATATTTTAGGCAGAGATGGTCAATGGATAGGTAGCTATCTTGTGGAAGGACCAGAGTTCTCAATAGGGTGACAAGTGAATTACAAACTTTCTCTTATCAATTCATTAGTATATTCGACAAAAAAAAATTATTTCCGTTGAAATATATTGTACGGAATTTATGTCAGCCAGCCTGAGATTTACCATGTATTAAATTGGTACAACGGGTGTTGAAATTATCATTCTTTTATCGTAATTGTTCGTCCATGTCGCCGCTGTAGTAATTAAATTAAACACGTGAAAAAGTAATTTCCCTGATAAAACATGTAAACAGAATTGCAATTAAATGTGTAGTTTTTTTAATAAATCGCTAATATTTTAATTTGTGATAATTTATAAGAACGGTAGTTAAACGGAAAAAATCAAATTTAGTGTAGTTAGTTATAACATTCGAGATTGTTGTTTCATCAATTTTTTTTTATTTGAAAGGGAACATTGACTATTATAGTAATAATTCAATGTTTTATTATCTGCCAAACTTTTCGAAGCTTCATAATGAATCTCGTTTATATTTGATATCCGTAATATTAGATGTTTCCTATTTTGAATAGAATCTGTTATTACCTTTTTAATAATGTATCACAAGTCTGGTGATAGAATGGTTTTCAAGAATGGTAAAAAGAGATGTGGTAAAAATTTATTACAAATACAATAGAAACAGTGTTAAAATGTCGGAAGTAAATTTAAATGTATCCCGAAAAGAGACAACCGTATAAAACTATATTCAAGTTGTTGGATGAAAGTCTCGCTGAATTTGAATCGTTTGTAAAGCTGAGGAAAAAGAACTGAGATCGAATGGACTTAGAAACTAAAGGAAATTTGTTCACTAAAATAAATTAGAACCTTAGACGTAAAAACAGATAATTTGCCGATAAAGTTTAGTGTATTTGTTGAATCCGGGAATGTATGTTGTTTTCTGAATGATAATTGTGGCATCTCTGGTTTTTAATTTTTTGTTGAGTTCTTTGGGATTAACACCACATAAACTTGAAAGTCTGTATATTTCAAAAGTCCAAACGTTTCAAGGTCTAAATCAGACCCCGTTTTTAAAGGTGTTGACACAAAATGAACAAGAAATTAGAAATTTAAAAATATTAAAAAATTAAAAGGATTCGCAATGACAAATATCGTAATCACAATTTGACATTAATGTTTGACAATAAAACTGATGTAACTAAGGGAATTTACTACAAATTTGATATATACAGGGTAGCACAAATTTTTTTAAAGATCATGTGAAATAACAAAACTTCTTTCAAATTGGAAGAATTTGAAAGAGATATCTTTAGAGTTTCATGGGCGTTCCTAGGTACGACTTTGTTATAAGATTGAGACCAAAGAAATTCTGATGTTCCATAGATACATAAAGTCATAACTGGGAAAACCACCTTATGCACTATCCCGATATAGGGTTGTGCACTACTTTGTAGTAGGGTAAAAGTGGCAACTCAGTATTTTGAAACATTCTTACAGTTGCATTACAGATCGGGTTTGCCGTAATTTATTTAAATGAACCCGCCTAAGTGTTTCATTTGCTTTGTGTTTTAATACACAATGGTTTTGAAGGAGAGGGGGATTTTCTTTGAGTGTGGATAATATTTTTAAAACGTGGCGCCGACATGAATGGATGCTGTTTTGTAATTAGAAACAAACCAGCACTTTAGAGTTTATATACAAAGGACCTACAAATATTCACATATTTAAAAACTAGATTAATTAATGGTTGAAGTTGGAGAAATCACAAATTTTTCGTTTTTGACTATTTTCTGAAAAAATATAAATGTTTTTTAATCTTGCGAATGATAATCGCAGGAAAATTATAAAGTAAACAGGTTTTTCTTTAATAAGAGATGAAAAATGCCAAGATGTTTTATTTAAAAGATTAACACAATTTGACCTACTAAGGGTTATTCTTGGAACTCCAGTTTGTTTACAAATCGAATAACGTCAAAGTTGCATTAGTTGAACCAATTACGAGACAATATAATTGATGGTCCAAGATTAACTTTAGTTTTACCACATGCCGGTGGAAGGAGGGGGGGGCACGATTGGGCTGTTGACAGAAGCATCTACTGTTTGATGCATTTATTGTTACATCTTTTATGTAAGACTATCACGTTGTCAAAAAATCAAAGACAAGGAATTGTTCATTCTGGATGTAACAGTTCTGATGTCACTGAGTATATTAGACAAATAGGACAAAATATTATATTTTGTAGTGGAATAATTAGTTCCTTGTTCTATTTATTGTATTTTTTATGTATAAAGAAGAAAAGATATCCTTCAAGTACTCTTAGAAACTTTATTGTTATTTTTTTCAGCAAACAGATTCAGTGTTGCCAAGAAAGCAAGTCCCCCGACAACAAGATATTCAAAACTCTAGCTTTAACGTTTGCGCAGGTCCATCCGTTAATGAAAAGTGGAGATGCTTGTCCAGAGGACCGGTTTGATCAAGGAATTACTAACGGAGCATTTTGGTATGAAGTCAAAGGTAGGAATCTGAAAAAACCAAGAAAGCACCATTTTTTAAATATTGCTTTATTCTGTCTGTATTTCTAGGTGGAATGCAAGATTTCAATTACATTCATTCTAATTGTTTCGAAGTAACATTTGAACTAAGTTGTTGTAAATTTCCTCCAGTTGATACAATGCCAAAAGAATGGGAGAATAACAAAGAGTCCCTTTTAAGGTAAGGACATATTTTTTTCTAATGTTTAATCGATTTTTGTATGGATTTACTAAAACACAAGTATGGCGTATTAGTATTATTTAACGTGGAAGATATCCGGTGGTTTCCGGGAATTCATCCGCGTAGTTGATACTTGATCTCTTCCGAAATGGATGGTAAAATGACGACTTTTCGGCAGACTCACATCTGCCCTCTTCAGGTCCGTACGCATAATTCTCGTATCCGTATTCTCACGCCTCTAGTTACTCGAACATTAAGATCTGCAGGAGTCGAAGCACTCTTATATAGTCACTGTTCGGCTTATCGATTGATCCCCTGAGCACCTGCGTGTTATTGGCCCTTGGCGCTCAGTGGATACGCCCCCGCTTGCTTATTGCTCGTTTCTGTTGAGTTGTTATAAGGGCGGGGCCGAGTCGGTGCGGTTTTAAATATAATTTTCCATAAATTCGTTAAGTTCTGGATTTCATTGCGAGCGTTTATACTGTGAGGCCTTTTCGCGATCTCAATTGCACTCAGTCTCGATTTCGGGTGTTTTATATTTAGCAGTACTTTTTTTGAATTCTCAAAGCATAGCCGGTGTGTAGTGATGGCGTGTTCCGCAATCGATGCTTTTTTTTCTTTCTTGTGGCGGCCTCATGTGTATTACTTCTGGCTTGAACTCTTCCGTTAGTTTGCTCACATAGGTTTTCTGACAGTCTGAACATGAAATCTGATACACCCTTTGTTGTTCTAAAGGGATCTTCGGATTCCTAAACATCGTGCTGATTTTTCTGTCTGTATTGGAAATAATTTGGATATTGTGTCTACGTAGATTTTCGCAATACTGTCCGTGGTACCCTTGACCATGGTAAATTAGCATTGTTTATTGGTGTCTCATGTTCTTCATCTGTATATTTCGGTCTGTAAATCCATTTTGTTTTAGGGCTGTTTTAAAATTCTTTTGTAGTTGGGCTGGGTTGCGATGAACATATCTGTGGGTGTGAGTTTTTTCTGTATACTTTTTCTTTCCTCTTTATTAGAACATCAAGGAATAACAATTGATTATTGACTTCAACCTCTATGGTAAATTTTATTTTGTGATGAATACCATTACGGTGATTTAAAAATCGCGAAGGTATCATACACATATCATACCCATAAACTGGGTTTATGACTTGCTGTTCTTAGTACCAACACCTCAAAGTTCTCTATAAAAGAGGTTTGCTATGACTAGTGAGGATGGGGATCTCATTGGACCTCTTTCCACTGGATTGGGTTGTTGGTTCTCGTCAAATAGAGGTGGTTGGTATGATGGCGAAAAAGAACACTATATCTAAGCTTAACAAGAAGTTAGTTAGTTTTGCTACCTGTTGTATTCGGGATTACTATTAAAGGTGCACTTTCTTTATGTACTTCTAGCAGCCCGTAAAATTTTGGATATCTCGATAACTTTTCACGTGAAATGGTTGTTGTTGGATTATGATGATGGTGATAAGTTTAAAGTCTCGTGTTACTAAATAAAAATGGCTAAAATCTGTTTCAGATTCATGGAAGCAGTTCACTGGGGAGCAAAGGGATTAGTAACCAACGACGTTGGTGAGGCAATTCTAGACGCAGATGTTGTTGTTGAGGGAATAGCACATAACATATCAACTTCTAACAGAGGAGAATACTGGAGATTGTTACTACCAGGCACTTACAAAATGTATGCTGCCGCTTATGGGTAAGAAAATATATAACCTTATGTAAATAATAACAATAGTTCCTAAAACATTTTGAATTTAGATATAAACTATTTGTACTTGTTTTTTAGATACGCTCCTTCAGAAAAAGTTACAGTTATTGTAGAAGAGGGAAAGACAACACGTCAAGATTTTGCGTTAAAACTTCTGAATGTTGATACTGATAAAGGTAAACAAAGCAATAGTTCAAATTCAGAGGGTTGGTTATGGCCGCAATAATAAACGGTAACATGGAATGCTCATAATACAGATCTTAATCATTAAGTACGATGTTTAAAAAGACAATTAAGTTTTACACTTAACTGGGTCGTTATATGGCTGTAACAAATACATTTGGTTGTGGGAATATTTACTTTAATTATTAGTATAATTAACTGACAAATTGTTCAGAATAACCGGTGATATAATATGAATCTCTGTTTTAAATACATAAGTTTTTTTCGTTTTTTATCTGTTTTGTGTAAGTTTTTAGTGTAGTTACTCGTTAAATGACAACTTCTGAACAATTGTTAATATGAACTATACACCATTTACGATTTATATACGCAAGTCAAAACGAAAACTCTTAAGAATGTTGTAAATGTTAAGAAAACTTTTAAGAATATATATTTCATTATCTTTTCCTGTCTTCGACTATGGCATTTTGTTCTGGGTACACAAGTGACTGCTAGGCATTTTCGACATATTTTAGAACTGATGTAAATCTGACTTTACTGTTTCAGTGTCTAGAACAATTTTGTCACTGCATAAAGATCAGAACAAGGATTCAGTCATTACCTACAATTTAACAGTATGCCAATTTTTATTGTTGCTCCTTACATTTGTTTCAAATCCATCAGAAGGATGACTTTTGCTCATTCATTACTATTTTCTACTTCTTCTTCTTAAGGGTACCTGTTGCACAGGCGAAAATGGTCTTGAACCTAGTGTTGTTCTTATTGACCAGCTACCAGTGTTTAATTGTTGTAGATAATATGTATGTTAATTGATTACTGGACATATCCTTTTCGTCATAATTTTATCTATGAAAACAACTTAATTACTATAGGTATTCGTCATTAAACTATATACATCTAAATATTATTATGGCAGCCACACGGTACTTCCGGCCTAAACTTAAACCACGTATCGTTAACACTGGACTTAACTTCACAAACATCGATCACTTCTGGAGCATCTTTCACTACATAGAGCGTCTATTAATAGAATAGAGAAAAAAGGCATCAACAAGGTTGGTCTGTCAATTTTGAATGATTACATTTAGGAAAATCTACGTACAATAATGCTTATCGTTATGATCCTCACCCGAAATAAATATTTTTTAACTTAAAAACTTTCCACACTAAAACATAATTATGCTTTTAAAGTAAATTTAAACTTAACTTTCTGTATTTTTAAAAATAAACGGTATTTTCTTAACCAGTAACTTTACAAGTGTGTGGCAGCCTCGCCATCTTGACCGGAAGTCCTGTTTTTTGCTCAACTATTTACCGTTATAGCTGCTTAATTTAACCAATTAAACAGTTTATATAGCACATAATTCAAACTCTCTTGTCGTGGGCTTTTAGAATTAATACCTTTAAATTCGCGGTGTTAAGAAAAAGTAATTAAAACCCGCTGAATTGCGAGGTGGCAGTGCATGTTCTATTTTATGTGTTGTGTAGATTCTTCCTTTGGGGACGCTATAACCGTCCTTATTCAACTAAAATAAATCACAATAGGTTTAATATTTACAACATCGATGACTAATACGATACAGCTGATCTCTTCGATGTGTCGATTCAACTCGACTTAACTCCACCCGGGCCGTATTGCCATCCTCTTCTTATGCCCTTAATGCCCTCTGGATGCTTGTCTCTCTGTTCTAACACGTGAATCGTTTATGATTGCTGCTTTCGGAATGACGTCGAACTCATTTCTTTATCAAGACATTTTCTGGAATCCATTTCTTGTTGCTCTTCTTCAGCTGTCTGGTTTTTATCTGTGTTTGCAACTTTAATTGTTATTTAGGATGAATAATTTCTCGCAGGTTTCTTCTTTTGGTAGCGTAAAATGAAATGTTATAACAGCACGTGAAAACATATCTCTGTACAGAGTTTTTTACGAAATTGCCTTACTACACTTTGTGTTAATGTGGATTGGTACTTTTTAGCGTATTTTTCAATATTGGTAATGTGGATTGGTACTTTTTAATTTTTCAATATTGGTACTGTTTGCAAATTGTCGTGTAAAAGCATAGGCTGGCCTTGTGTGTCGTCTTCTTCTCGAGAAGGTTTCAAATATCCTTAAATAGCTAAATAAACGATAAATATAACGTGATTTGAAAATATATTTTAAAAAGACCAAACTTATACGATTTAATAGGCGTATATAAATTTTAAATGGGGTTCAGTGTTTCTACTAATACTCATTTTAAATAAAATACATATGTTTACCTTTTACATATTTAAACAGAGCTATTTTCTGTTACCAGTATAATTGAAAGACATATTGTTGCTTTTATAGTTTAAAAGAACTATACAAATTTTTGATTATTTTTTTTGTATGTATGCTTTTTCTGGATTGTATCTTATCTGAAAAATTCATACTTTTAGCATTAGAATTCTTGTGACTTTATAGCTTTATTTTCGGCAACACCTGTGCTGTTTTTATACACTTTATTGTGAACCATTTTGAAATAAAAATTATAAATTAAACATGTGTATTTTATTTTTGCACCCTTTGTCGAAAATGCAAGCTTTGACTAATTGCACTTAAAACTAATGCTTTTGCAATGAAATGCTGCTATTGTATTATTTCCTGCACCCTGGTCATGGTGACACATGTAAATATTTGAATCAAGTATTCAAGCCATGCAAGTATTACCTATTAGGATCATTTATCAAGTTACCTTTTGTTGCAGCATTAGTAATACTATCTAGGTAATTTTATTCATAAAGGATTATCCAAATGGCCACCATTATCTTCAATGTTCTTCTGACAATGTACATAGAATGAAAAAAAGACTAATTTCATTTCCAGCTTCTCAAATTGTTCTTGGGACCCAACACTTCTCTCGTATATTACTAGAATTGGTGTCATAAAATGAAGTTTAATGGATTGAGATCTGTGCTGCGCGGTGGTCAGGAATGATCACTTCTGCGTCGTATCCATCGCACTTGCAGCGCGACATGAGCAGGAGCGCTATTTAACATTAACCACAAAGTGCTTCAGATGTATGATAATTGAGTGTATTAGTTATGCCCCGACGGGTAAAAGTGGCCTCATCAGAAAACAACAGTCGACCCAAAAAGAGGGATCATTATTTTGCTTATTACATAATCAGTGAGAAAAATTTTGTTGGTAGATCAGTCTGCTCAAGTCCTGCACATATGTATGGTGGTATGGATACAAAAGTTGAGTCAGAAGCACTTTATGGATGCTCGTACGAGCTACAGCTGTAGCTGCAGATAACCGTTGTACCCTGATTTCAGGTTTTTTTTAACTGGACGTAGTTCGATGATGATTTAAAACTTCCGTCTTTTTAAGCGTGTGAATAAATTTTCGATCAATATTCTGTTTGGTTGGTGACGATTGGGATTCAATTCATTACACATTCTCCCTGGGGCTCTTCCATTAAATTGGTCTTCACAAAATGGAATAATGATACAGTACAATGATCAGACAACCTGACACTTAATGTAACAGCTGATTGAAAAATTATAATAAACTACTTTCTCAATTCTTAACTGACAGAGAACATGACAACTAGTAAGACAAGATATAATGAATGCTAATGCTGCCATAAAAGGTAATTTAATACAATATCGTAATACCCTAAGTAATGCTTAGGTGCATTTTTCTTGAAAACCATACATTTTATCGACACGTAACAAGTGTAACAATTTTACTTACTGAAAGTTACTGAAAGAAAAAATATATCTTTAATTTTCAACATTGTTTATCTATATTGAAATAGGCAAAGACATTTTCTCTTCTGTCTGACGATTTTCTTCATTTTTGTTTTGTTAAGTAGCTACTGACGACCTTCAGTGCAGAATGTTAATATTAATTTATAATATTGGTTCATTCCTTAAATAAAATATAATAAATATTCATTATTCACGTCCATACTGTTAATTCCAAACAACTGACAGTGCCGCCGTCGCCAGACGGTCAAAACTCAAAACATTGAGTAATTATATATGTGGCGATCGTTAGATGCTGTTATATTCTTAGAGCATGTACTTCTGGAAGTGGCATACAAGCGTTGTTAGTGTTTATGGGTAAAATAGTCAATGTAGTAGATCAGTATTGATTTTTCGGACGCGTTGCAGTAACTTTCATATTAAATATTCTGTTTTTAATGTGAATTTAATTATTTGATTAATATATTATTATCACAACCTTCCCGAAGGTGTTGTGTAAAAAATTGTCAGACAGCGGACAATAGAGAATGTATTAAATATTTAAGTTCTAGGGTTGTTGGTCCTCTCCTTTCTTTCTTCTTTCTTTATATTCCTGAACTTGATTGAAATCGCAAATGACGAAAGCTATTAGGTTGCAAAGGATCTTCCAATTATTAAATCAAATATTTTGCCAGGAGCGGTTCCAGCCAAAAATTTGGGGGCCATTCATTTGTCAAAAATATTTCGAATACCGATATTTGATTAGATTTTTTTTATTGCTATAGATTTGTCAATATGAGTGAACAATGTTGGTCATTACATCTACTTCTCCGATTTCTCCACAAATCTGTTTGTTATAAAGATATACTTTTTACAATTTAATGAAATATGGTCGAATTTCGACCACTGGGCGACCACTAATTTTATTTAATCGCTTTAATTTGACGTCAGAAAGCTGTAGTTCAGTTATTGCTATCCACAAGAATTAAAACGCCAAACGTCTATGGGTTTTGGAACCACCCGATGCCACGAGGGGGCGCGGCGCTCGAAAGTCAGGTACCTACAAAGCAACTTATTGGACCCGTTGGCAAAAAACTTAAGGGCTGTTCGAACCCGACGAATAATCGATACTATATTAGTTAAACGAAAATTTTAGCAGTTTGTTATACTGTACCCATAGTTGTGTACTATAGCAGGTAATATCATAAAATCAGGTAATATACTGTCACCACAATTGAACTTTCTTCTCAATCTGTACTGTACTTGATTACTTGTAATTATGCGAACAGAACTATCGCTGGTTAAACTAACTAATCATTTTGTTTTGTTCTTCTGAGGTAAGTAATATTTTAATTTAGTGTTATATTTTAACGTATCATCTGCCAGTGTAAAACGTACGTTTATTTATAGGCTTATCTTAATTAATGTTCCTAATAATATCCTGTTGCAGCATTTATAAAGTGAAATTGTTACAAAATTAATTTTACGACTCTGCAACTATATCCTGTAAGTTGATATAATTATAACGTTATGATAGAACGCAAAATTATTAAATATTTTGTGACCCCGAATCGCTATTTGCGTTATAATGACATATGGTTTGTTGGGTAAAGACTACCTCCAATAATTTCCAAAGGTTTTTAAACTTTTCCGTCAACACTCGATTGGTGGGGAAATTTCGGGGAATTTTCCCATACGTTGAAGTTATTGACAACTAGTTTTTCCGAATAAATTTGTTACGTTCCGTTTCCTTTCGACCTATAACCAGTTACAGAATACCAATGCTGGAGACAAGAGTACCGAGAACATCGAGATTCTTCATTTATAACCAATGAGAATGACTTAAAAACCATAAAACTAAGTTGAAAATTAAGAACCGGCTTCACCTGCTTATATACGTAATATTTTCTTTAAATTAAACCTTGAGTACGGCACGGGAGCATTCCATATATTCGTCAATTTACAGTACCTTTGGTACTGCAAGCGAGTTATTACTACAACTACTGTTTCTTCCTGTTCTTGATCAAATAGTATACCTAGTTCTATGAAGATATACAAATCACATGCATTATTTTCACATCCGCGGATGCATGGGATTTTAGGACTCACATCCGCCGGAGATTTGTACAAAAAACTTAAGTGTTGGTTTGGTAGGGTAAAAAAACAGTAATATTTATCTTTTCTTTATTTAATAATAAAGTGGTGAATAATTACTATTACGAATGAATTATTTTAGTAATTAAATTTGAATATTGGAGCATTATATTTAATGAAAAGTAGAATGGCCGCCTTTTCAGACTCCAGTCAAGGGTTCGTATATTAATCCTGCGCTACTAAATAACACGGAACACTGGCTGGTGGAGCTGATCGTGCTATTTTAGATAACAGTTTGAACTCGCTTTTATTAACAATCCACCATTTAAGAGGACTCTCCGGATGCGGATGCAGATGCGGATGTCTAAATCGATGCGGATGTTCCGCATATGCGGATGCGAATATTCGCAACATCCCTGATACAAATACAAATTTACATATATATGCATGGCTGTAAGATTCTTGATTTTAATATGAATCTTACAATCTCTCGATTAAAGAATTTCCCAATTTTTGTAACCTACTTTCAATTGTATAAAATGTAGCTTGTAAAGTTACATAAATTAAAACCATATGGTGTCAAAAGTAAGAAAATGTATTAGAAATAAATTGGGCAATTATAATATAATTCTGATATTAGTTGACAGACTACACAGTAAATTATAAGAATATTTTTGGGGTAAAATGTATCAGAAACTTCATTATCTAATGACGATAGTGTAGAAAACAAAACATTACAATAATATTATTTTGATATTAGAAGAAAAAAGTGATAATAATAAGATTATGATGAACTCTATACCACTTGATTTATGTCTTAATATATAAAGGACCTTTCAAATATTTTACTGGAAATTAACATTCGGCTTACTGGTATTTAGTTCTTATTTTTTCAGTGTACAATGTAAATTAGATTTTTTACCCCTTATAGGGTGTTACAAATGACAGACTTTTTGTCGTATAGAGATCTGTGCAGACTCATAAAAGATCCATGAAAGCCTGTGCGAAGAAGTAAACGGCTAGAAATGATTTCGTCATTTGCAGTACTGCTTTCCGGCTATATCATTGTGAAAGGTTCGTTCCAACAGAACGAATTACCGATACACAATCGATAATCGTTCTGCACGGTGACGAGCTACCGTTTACAGTGATATTACGCGCAATACAGTTACCGATTGCTTATCGGTTTTACGTTGGGTTGGAACAAGCCTAATGATACCGATATACATTTATTCTGACAATTTGCGTTTAAACCGCAGACTTATCTAATCGCACCGACAATTGTCTAAACTGCGAAGTTGCACAAACTGACAATAGAAGTCGAAGTGAAGGCGATGCTGTGTAAACATGCTCTTCTAATACATAACAAGAAAGTTGGTTTCGGCTAATATTCTTGAAACTGTGGTGTTTTTAGTCGTGAAGACGTAAATCAATTTCTACAAATCATTTGTTGTCGGTCTACAAACCCTCAAAGTTGATTTTTTACTCATGATAACATCACTTGCGGTGCAAAGGGTAATGATTGAAATTTGAGAGTTTGTAGATCGAAAACAAAGAACTCTGAGACTTCTTGCTCATTTCAAAAATTACATGAGAGTCAGTTTCTATAAAATTTCTCCTTGTTTTTTTTGCTGTGATGTGCCATTTGATCAAACTTAGTTTCAATTATATAGCGAGTGAAGTTAGATGGCCTGGAATAGATCAAATTTACACAGATGACCATACATTCTAATATATAGCTAATAGCGATCACCTGCATATAATGATGTCCCCATAATAGTAGACAAAACGTATGAAATCTCCGTTAAAAAGTTTAATCATGTATCGGAGAGAATAAAATATTTTAGGCATATGCTTCCATGACAGAATACAAGAAACATAAAAGCAAGAAGAAAAGGCAGAAGACGCTCGATCTTGGCGAAGAACAGAATTTGATGGTGGTAAATAAATGGGTCCAACTCCAGAAAGACCGATGGAAAGTGCTAGCTGATAAGAGAACATGGACTAAAGGAAATCCGATGCATTCTATGTTAAAATATAAACGTTAAAGATTAAAGATGTAAGACCTTTTACTGGGTCAGATATCGGCTCCGATCATACCCTTGTATTAGACTGAAGAACGTGCAGAAAACAGAACATGCAACACCGTACTTTGGAATATCATGGAAACTATAAATAAAAGAAGAACTAGTACGGTTATTGAATAATAAATCTTTGGCAGTTTCTTCTAGAGGTAATACTTGAACTGCAAATAAATGAACTGAGAATCCAAGAGGGGATGATATAGAGCAATCTTGTAGATTGAAATTGTTAGGAATACAATGAATGTCAAAAGAAAAAATGATGATATATGAAAATATAGAAGAAATAAACGAAATAGAAAACAAAGCTTCAATGGGAAATTTTAGCTAAATATAGTAATAACTAAACAATTCACAAAGATTAATAATATGAAGAACCTGTATAGCGATAAAAAAATGAGCAAGAAAAGAGCCATGCTCTATAATTCAAATATTCAGAGCATGTTAATATCAATGCTGAGATGCTAAAACTTATAGATGATGAACCTTAATACATCCTAACAATTTTTGTAAATAAGTCAAAATCTTCAAAAATTTACAACGAGATTTTTCGTATACTATCAAATATGTGCACAGAGAGATCATCACAGTAATACAGAACTGACCAACACTCTCTGATAACAAGAAATAGACCAATGAGACCAAAGTTGTATTGGGAGCAACCAACATTTATAGAATAGAAGAGAAGTTTTCCATTAGCCTTCCCATCAGTAGAGTGGTAGGATAGGAATGCATACTTTTTCCAACTTTTTTCAAGTTGTTAGAAAGCACCGAAATCATAGAAATTAAAATATTTACGCTATGCAGACGACACTATTATAAGAACTATCAGCCAAGAAAGACTTTCTAAGTTCATTAATGAAGTTACAAGCAATAATGATGTATGTGCTCTTAAGATGAAAATAGAAAAAGTACAAAAATAATTGTTGTTTCCAAGAACACAAATGTGAACACCAATATCAAAATAATTTAAGAAACGAATAGAAATACAAAAGTTGAGAACTTCAAATATCTTGCATGTTGAATAACAAAGAATTTGCATTCAGGAAAAATTTTGATATCCCTTAGAGAAGGTAAGAATTATTCCTTAAAATAAAAACCTTTTTGTCAAAAGCCAAATACTAGAAACAGATTTGTGAAAAAGTACTTTTTTACGAAACTGAACTCTGGACGATGGAAGTCTACTCGATGCGCAGACTGAAAGTCTTTGAAGAATAAATAATATCTTTAATAAGATCCTCGAATTTTCCTCGGTGTACCATCGACTTGAAGTGGTTGATTTCATAACGTTTCAATAGAATTGAATCTGCTGACGTCATCTGGTGAATGATGAATCTATAATAAGACTTACGAATGATTGCGACAGAGAAAAATCTTGGATATGTCAAAAAGCGAAAGGCAAGCTACCTGGAGAAAGACGATTGAGTTCCTAAGATTCATAATGTATCGACAGGTTGACTGTAAACGAACATCTGCAGGAGGCATAGTTCATGACTGAGGAATCTGAGAGATTGGATGTGTCTAAGTTTCCAGTTATTGCAAATATTGAAAGAACTTGTAACCAGCCTTTTATAAGAAGAAGAATATATCAATCTAGCAAAATCACAAGGACAAATACTGTCAACATAATTTGGTATTATTCTTTACATTTATTCTTCAAGATGGAAGAACATGTAGCGCCCTTCCTTTCAATGAAATAATCGTAGATAAAATCTATTGAAATAATTGTCAGTAACAAAAGAAATATAAAAATACATTTGTAATATATAAAAAAATGAAATTAAAAAAATATACACTTTTTCCATTTATCAAAATATTGTTTTGTAAATTTACAGGTGACTCTGATACTTCCATCAACGTGACCACGACGTACGATAAATATGGGTTTGTATTGAGTGATGACAACTTGTTCAGGCATCATCACCAAGACCAACTGATTAAATTCTTAAGTTTTTATAACAGAACGTATCCGGATATAACTAGAATGCATTCAATTGGACAGTCAGTTAATGGAAGGGAGTTAATGGTGTTCATTATTAGCAACACACCAGAGCAGCACACGCCAGGTAATAGATTTGAACTGAGTGATCAATCAATAGAATTGAACAATATATTTTATTGAATACTTTTAAGGACTTAATTAATTTTTGTTATTTGATTTGAATTTTTTTCTGTACATCGATTATGATAAAAATCTTTGTTATGCCGCACTAATACTGGGTGGCGTAGTTCAGGAGTGAAGTTGTTGCTTCCAAACTGTGACCTAGTGGGTTCCAGTCGAATCCCACTCCCATTTTCGGGGTGTTTGTGGTTGTCTAAGCTTAATGTGAGCGTTTACCAAAAATATAATGGAAAGTTGTAGCTGGCTAAATATAAACCATAGTTCGAGGCAGGATCGGATCCAGGATTGTCGTTTGGGGGGGGGGCCTTGATCTCGTTTGGGGGGGACTTGATGTCACTGAACGTTGATTTTAGCACAATAAACACTAAAAAGCAAGGGGGGGCTTTAGCCCTTTGGCCCCCCGGATCCGCCAGTGGTTCGAGCCCATAAAAACAAAATTAAACCAAAAAAGACCCCAATGGGTCAATTTAAGACATATAACTTAAGAGTTTAAATATGTTTCTGCAATTTTGGCAAGATTTGCTGTTAGATTGTATCGGATCTTCATTCTGAAGCGATATCAAACGATAAACACATAGTAAACAACAACGAGTAGACGTATTCAATTGTAGTTTTATAGAGTCTTATTGTAACTTTTCACCAAGTGAATGAAAAGTTTTAGTGTCAAATGTAAGTTTGTTTTATACGTATTTTCAATAGCTACGAAATGATAGATTGATCTAGCCGATTGTATAATTATTTAATTAGTTGCAAAAAACTGTAAAAAGTCCATTTTTCAATCGCTCTTAGTTATTGTTTAAAACACGTTAGACCTCTAAAACGTGGCAAAAAGTTTTAATTTTATGAGCTGTTTAACTGATCAGTATCATAATTTCATGGATTTAAAGGTTTTCTCACAAATGTGATTTACTTTCGAGGGCGTATTATTTTACGTGATGTTTACAATGCCATTCCAAAACAACTGGCGATGACTATTTACAATTAAGACCGGAAAAAAGACGATATAGAAGATTCAGATTCTGGTAGAACTTCTAAGGAGTGTTATAAAATCAATCTGTCTGTATTATTTCTTTAAGTAACTTAGCCAAAGAATCAGGAAGACTTTTGGGTGCCTAGATTAAATCTCCTTGTCGTGGATAGAAATGAGAACTTTGACGCTTGGTCTCTGCAGGAGGCTATATGAAGATCTTGTTTTTTTTTTGAAGATACATCAACGACCTTCTAGAAATAAATGGGGCGATTTAAAAATTATAGTACTTCTGTAAGTTATTTATTTTCTATGTGAGTGAGTGAGTGTAATAGCCCAGATACCAAATATCAGTTTACCAATAAAAAATGACAACGAAAGAAATCTGACTACCAGACCAAAAAACCTAGCTTCTCCATTGTACATTAAACTTGGATTAATGAAAACTATTACTAATACGATGAATGAAAATGGTCCCTATTTCGAGTGCTTATATTTGTAGATGCACGGAATAGGTAGATTACGAGAAATAGGACTTTCTGAAAGAATTCTTCTGAGATTTCTATTTACTCATTGAATTATGCATAACCAAAAAAGCAGTACCTCAAATGTTTATTATTGTCAATTTTTAGGAAAACCCGAATTCAAGTATGTAGCTAACATGCACGGGAACGAAGTCGTTGGTAGGGAGTTATTGCTGTATCTCATAAAATATTTGTGTGAACGATATGGCATTGATGATAGAGTAACCAAGTTGGTAAATACCACAAGAATACACATTTTGCCAACCATGAATCCTGATGGATATGAAATGTCAACTGAGGGTGAGTAGTTCAATTTTGTTGTTAATTTTTGATCCACGTTTGAGTATCTAATTTTTTTAAATATCTTATTTTTGTATTATTAAACTCATTACCGTAACTATTTACATTGAAAATATGCTTGCAGGAGATGGTTCTAGCGCAAAAGGTCGAAATAACGCGAACGGATATGATTTGAACAGAAATTTTCCTGATCAATATGTTACTAACAAGGTAACTATAGGTTTATATTGTTTATTTAGAAGCAAGACTAACTTTAACATTACCTATATGTTTGATCACCCTTTTTTCGTTTTACGCTCATATACAGGATATTTCAAACTCTTAAAAAAATATGGATTGGATTTATGAGGCTGTTTCATGTGGAAGCTCAGCCGCATTGTATATACCTAATATATATATAAGGGTGATATGGCTGCCACATCAGTTTTAGTCAGTTTTAACCATGATTGTCAGATTCATGACTTTAAAGTGAATCTTACAATCACACAATATATGTGTATATTTTCACGTATTTTGGACCATTGTTCAATCGTATGGAATTTATCTTTAAAAAATGCAGAGAAAATAAATTAAAACCATGATGTTAAAAGTAGTAAAATCTCATCACATATAAATGGACTAATTGCAAAATAATTCAAATTTTAGTTGACAAACTACATATTTGCAACACAGAGTATCAAACTCTAAGAACTTTACAAAACTAGTAATTATTAAGTAATATAAATTTCTTTGAGTTCGGTATCAATAAGGACCACGATTTAGAACAATTTTGCGGAAAACTCAAAATTTGTTAATTTTGGGTTTAATTGCATTGATGTTTCACTTTCTAGTGTAACTGACAAAAAATATTTTACCAATACAATTCTTGGAAATTTCTTGGCAACGGAAATATTGGAAAAATCAATTTGACAAGAAGTCTTATAGTTAACACAGGAAACGTTTTAATTTTTGAGAATCTAAAGATTAGGTGAAATAATTAAATAATTTACCCACTCTAAAAATTATCTGTTGATTATGTTCATTAAAATTTATTTTTTCTAGATTTTAAGTTACCTTTCTTTCATCATTAAATATTAAATTAATCACTAACTGCAAATGTAACCAGACACCATTATATATAGAAAAAAATGCCAAAAAGAATTACCCTCAAGTCGTACGTACCTAAAAAGATTTACTTCAAAATTAAATTTTGATGTTTTTTTTCATTTTTGTGTCCTTGGCTTTTGATTTTCAATTGGTTTGTACATCATGTCATTCGTTGGAAGTGCCGATTGTTTTTTGGGATTACTCTCTAATAATTAAAGATGATTTGAGTAAATTTTTTGACCGATCTTAATATTTGTGTTTTTTTTGTGTTCTACAAACTTGCCTGCATCACTTTTTAGCCTAACTTCCCAAAACGCCAAATAAGGCCACAGCGTCCAACATGTGGCTGATTATTTGATAACTGTGATTTTTTTTATGTCTAATACTTTATTTAAGCTGCAATTATAGCCCAATATTGATTGGTAGAAATGAATAATAGATTAACTAATGTTAAACTTTGTTTTATTCTAAGACTATTTTAAAAATTGTTATTTTAATTCTGCTGTTAATAAATTTTAAAGATTGTTAAAATCAAGAAAGAAAATACCGTAAATGTCTCTGTATGATTATCAAAGTCCTATAATTTATCATTTGTTTTATTATTTTAAGAATTTAATGAGATTTATTAGGCAGTATTTTTTTGAATATTTAATTTTGGTGTCAGTTGCTTGGCCGTTAAATTTCTAATTTTTGGTCCAGTTTTTTTTCTATTAAAGTTGTAGTAGAACTAAGTTACAGGCTTAATTTTGAGCATAATTAAAGACCAATAGCACCCAGAATACAAGTTTTAAAGTATTTTTGATTTGAAAAATGTTGATTTGTAAAAATCACAGTTATTATACCTATATGAGACCTCAAGTAATTTCGATAAAGTTACCTTAGAATCCAACAGGGAAACCAAAAATGCAGGATGTATATAATTACGAGATGGAGTCTACTTTCGGTAAGCTGAGAGTCCAGAAAACTTCAGTTTCCATCTCAGTTTCAGATACCCTGTATATGAGTGAATAAAAACTTTTATCAAATACGTTGATATTGAATGTTACATGAATTTTAATTTTCTTTATATATTTTTAGTATAATAAAGTGATTCAAAAGGAAACCGAAGCTGTAATGAACTGGATTTTATCAGAACCATTTGTCTTATCAGCGAATTTACATAACGGTGCTCTTGTTGCAAACTATCCGTTTGACGATACATCCGATGAGATAGAAAGGGAAAATCTGTCTCCAGATGATACTGTATTCAAGTACTTGGCTAAAACTTATGCCAATGTAAGTATTAATGTAAATAATTATTATTAACGAACTAGACTGCGTGCGAAATTGTGGAGTGGAAATTTCAGACAACACCCTTTGTACTGTGAAAGGAATTGAAGTCAGTCAAGACAATCAGCATTTGAACGAGTCGTTTAAGTACCTCTTGCGACTTTGAACCTACGATGTAAACACCGTGTATATTTTTTTCATTTGTTCTAAGTTAATTCGAAAACGAGGTTAATTTCGCTATGTTACTGGCATTCTTTTTCTTATTATTAACTATCCATTACATATACAGGGTGTCCGGTTATGGACTAGCGATAATCTATATATATATATATATAATCTATATAGATGTAAAGCAACTATTTTAATATAAAAATACACCATATACTAGGGCTCAATACCCCACCCGGCCCTATGGCAGCCATTTTGTTTTTATGATAACCTATTCTCTACATGTGAACAAAAACGTTCATATCTCTTAAAGTTTTGGTCTTACTGAGATAAAAATAAGCTTATTCGACGGACAATATACTGCCTATCAACAACATTTCAAAACAAAGTGTTAACGTTTTCTTAACTTTTAAAAAAAAAAGATGAAATGCAAAAAAAGGGTAAAAAAATTATCCAATTCAACAAATTATTGCAAATCAATGCCAAAGCAGTCTCGATAACCTTTCCTTTTTTTTCACTAAATCGAAAGTTTTTGAGTTAAGCTACAATAAAACATTAAATTCACAACTGTATATTTATTACTTTTGGAGTTATTGTTGTTTGAGCATAGCTTATGCGCAAGCACAAAAGAGAGTTACCTTTATTATACCGTCAACATATGTGGTTGCAGCTAGATGGTGTACCCGCGCACTATTCTCGAGCAGTGAGAGACTATTTGAACAATAACCATGCACCGTGGATCGGTTTCGGTAGTGTAGTAGCATGGCCAGCTCGCTCGCCCGATTTGACCCCCTTGGACTATTTTTTTGGGGTGATATGAAGCAAAGGGTGTATGCTACAGTTCCTAACACCATAGAAGACCTCGTCGCTAAAATTATGGCAGTCGCCGAAGAAGTAAGATCAGACTTAAAACTAATTAAGCGCTCAACTGCCCAGATAGCACACAGAGCATTAACTTGTCTGCCAGCTGGAGGTGGGTACTTTGAACAACTGCTATAGGATGACATTTAATGTGTATAAAAGATTGTAAAAGTATCAAATAAAAAGTAATAAGAATTTTATGTGGTTTTAATGTTTACCTGTTTAAAGTCCCAACAAAGGTTTTTAGTGCTTGCGCATACGCTATGTTCATTAACTCCTAAAGTAATAAACATACAGTTGTGAATTTAATGTTGTGTTGTAGCTTAACTCAACTTAACTCGATTTAGTGAAAAAAAAATTAAGGTTATCGGGACTGCTTTTGCATTGATTTGCAATAATTTGTTGATTTGCATAATATTTGACCTTTTTTTTGCATTTCATCTTTTTTTCAATAGTTAAGAAAACGTTAACACTTTGTTTTGCAATGTTGTTGATAGACAGTATTATTGTCCGTCGAATAAGCCTATTTTTATCTCATTAAGACCAAAACTTTAAGAGATATGAACGTTTTTGTTCACACGTAGAGAATAGGTTATCAAAAAAAACAAAATGGCTGCCATATGGTGGGGTCGGGTATTGAGCCCTGGTTTATGGTGTATTTGTGTATTAAAATAGTTGCTTTACATGTATTTAGATTATCGCTAGTCCATAACCGGACACACTGTATAGAAAATTTTGTGAAGCAGACCGGTGTATACACATCGTGCTGAGAGAGAATTCAAAAATTTGCTCCTTTTCTTTATACCTATTCCTTTATTAAATTTTGGGTTTTGCTTTCAAGGCTCACAAAACAATGCATAAAGGCAAACCTTGTCCAATGTTCCCAAATGAACATTTTGAAAATGGCATCACCAACGGTGCCAAATGGTATGTAGTTACTGGTGGTATGCAAGATTGGAATTATTTAGTCGCAGGATGTATGGAATTGACCTTGGAAATAGGATGTTACAAATACCCTTTGGAGAAGGATTTACCACAGTATTGGTTGGATAATCGTGAAGCATTAGTAACATATATGGAACAGGTGAGGAAATTCCTGAAATACAAGTAATTATTTATAATAATTCAGGTGGGCATTAAAGTAAAATACAGTACATTTTTGGAAATAATCTTATATTCAAAGGTTGTATCACATTCAAAAATAATTATCTCTCCCACAGTATTAATTTCAAAGTCAATTTAATTTTTGCACTTATTTGAATTTTTACTTTTAATTAGTTGTAAATGCTAATGGAAATGGAAGAAACTGCCCCACAACATAATGAACGGTGAATAAATCGAAGAAATTCAGAAAAAATATGTAGTTAAGTTTATGATGATTTTAACCTTGACTGTGTGGTACATGTTTACGGTTGGCCGTAATCAAGTTGGTTTTCAAATATTTTAAAGTGAAAAGTGAATTACCTATTATGTTTGACTTTGAAATGACCTTGAGGCCATTGGTCAAAGCTCAATGACAATTTTTTATTCTCTGAAATATATAGAGTATTTACTTTTTTTATTTACACTGTTCCAAAAGTGTGAAATCATAAAATTATAAAAAGTTTTCAATAAATCAA
Organism: Octodonta nipae; assembly: GCA_034190945.1. Lineage (NCBI taxonomy): Eukaryota > Metazoa > Arthropoda > Insecta > Coleoptera > Chrysomelidae > Octodonta > Octodonta nipae. Next base: position 27,425,233 of record CM067217.1, read on the forward strand.
GTTTCAGGTTGTCGCTATTTTTCAAATTTTAAACTGTATGATATATGATAGTATTTCAGTATAGGGTGGTAAAATCCGGATTGGCGGATTTTATTCAATCCACAAACTTGTTTATGGGGATTACTGGGAGTCCGATTACAATTCTGTGGTCAAAATTCAACATAGCTCATATATCGTGGCCGTTATTTTTCCAAATATGCTGTTTTAACAATACGCTCTGTTGACATTTTATAAAATAGATAAGTTCCCATTCTCACTTATCAGACTGTAAATGCTACTGACTACATTTTGTTAAGTTGATCATTTTTGTATTTGATATTTTTACTATTGGCAGAAGTGTAATTGCTGTTGCCATTTTTGGCCGGCTCAATGTCCATGTCAATATCATTTTCATGACCCTCAAGCTTTTCTGCGAGCCTCTGTTTTCGTAAATGCGTTTCAGTTCAATTATCTGACCGTATCGATACTTTTGGACACCCGGTATATAACGTAAAATGAATGTTAAAGGTTAAAGAATTTTTCATTTTCTATTATTTTGACAGTAAACAAAGAAATTAGTTTTATTTGTTCAGTATAAAGAGCAATAGTCTTAGAAATGAAGTTATAATGCATTTAGTGCTTTGGATTGAGTTGGCTGTTACTTGGTGGAAGTTGAAATTCATGATGACTTGAGTAATACAACTGTACAAACTTACACTTTATTTAAAAAATTGTGACAAGTGTTTCGCATTTAAGGTACTACATTGTATGAATAAGCTTCACCGGACACGAAACAATTGTCACAATTTTTAAAGTGTAAGTTTGTAATCAGTTGTGCTTAATGAGAACTTATTATTTCATATAAGGCAGTTTTTTATTTTAGGTCCATAAAGGTGTTTCTGGTTTTATAACCAGTACAATAGGTACACCCATCAAACATGCCGAAATTGTCGTTGAAGGTATCCCATATTCAACTAAATCTGCTAGATATGGAGATTATTGGAGGATTCTTTTACCTGGCCAGTATACTCTTACAGTCTCTGCAAGAGGATATGACAGCTACACGTTCAATATTGTAAGTAATACTGGTATAACATTAAAGAAATTTTTGTTGTTGCCATACTTTGTTAAAATAACATAATTTATTTTTTTCTAGACCATACCTGAATCAGGTTATCTCCAATACAATATTACACTCATGAAAGATGATCCTCAACATTGGGCCAGTGCCTACGACTTCGCCGTTGCAGAGAATCAGTTTAAACCGCGATATCATTCAGCTCAAGAAATGCGAACAGAATTAGCCGAGTTGGAAAATAGATACCCTGAAGTGGCTGCTTTCCATCGTGGAGAGAATTCGATATCTATGGTGATACCTTGGTTAGAAATAAGCCATGAAGTAAGTAGCTTCCCACATAACCTAGTCAATAGAGACGTTTAAGTGACACAAAATTTAATAGCAAATGGCTTGTGCCATCACTCACTATTAGTTTGTAGATTTTAACAGCAAATTCCGAGACGTAAAATATTTAAATAATAAATCCCGACAATTGTTTTTTTGCTTATATTATAATAAGTGATAAAGGAATAGTAATACCGGCAATGGAAAAGTTGCAGAGAGTCAGAAAATCTTTCAAATCTCCTGATTGGGCATTTTTCGAAGACAACAATTAAGTAGTTTTGGCAGAATTGTAATTTAAATAGTTTAGAGAGAAATGTTCCAAAATGCCTCGAATTAAGTACGATCATTGGATGGCGATATACTTAAGATATTCTGAAAACTAATAAAATGTATTTACTTTGTATATCTTGGATAAACAGAGTGTGTCATAAAATTTCTAAAAAATGTTTGTGAATATTGCATTTAATTAGCGACGTTTAATATCTCTTAGATGTCTTGACAGCCACTGGCATTGCTCTGCTACTTGCCTATCACAAATTTGGCACTGCAATATTCATTGTCATTTTAATTTTATTTCACGGCATTCGGGATTGTAACGAAAATCTAAGAGAGACAAATTGTCAAATCCTGATCATACAATCTTGGTTTAATACGGTGCATTTTGTAAAATATATCTCTAAATTATTTAAATTACTATTCTTCAAAAACTACAAATTCGACAATTGGGGCGCCAAAATTTGGGAGCAGTCAGCATACTAAAGTTTCTATATGTCAAATCAGTTTGAGTTGACTCAAGTTCTTCGTGGGGTTGCATACATAAACATTTTAATAAGTGTACCACTGGTTTAAAAAAGATTCTTGAGCTAAGAATGCTCTTTTGAGTAAGTACTGTAGTAGTATTCGACCAATTTTTCGTAGTTCAATATAAATAGTTTATTGTTTATTTCAAATGAAATTACAAATTAAACTAAATTCATAAATTTTTGCAAGTAAGTATGCACTAGTTCGATTTTTATTATATCACAAAATAACATTAAGAATGAAACAAAAAACAACATACTTAGAATGACACTGAAACAGCTCAGAAAAGTGAAGCGCGAATAAATCTTTTGTTCTACTTCGTATCCGAGATCGTCGGCTAGGTCGTTCTCCGCTTGGTCTGCTCTCCGTGGCGTCTGAAGTGGACGGAAGTAGTCCGGAAAGGTCCGAACCTACAGCCACCCTTCGTATTGGAAGAAGAGGAAAACCCTCATGAAAATGCCAAGTGAGATTTTGGCGAAACGTCAGGCGACCGTTCCTTTACAGGGACAAAACTTTCAACGGACGAACACCCGTACCATCAAGTGAGCTACATTTTTATATATATATATATATATTATATATATGTATCTGAGAGGCTTCCGCGGTCATTATTATGAACTAAGCTAGGTTCCGGGTGAGAACTGCGTCTGAATTTATTGAATACTCGACGTTTTGACTCCAGCTATGGAGCCATCTCAAGAGACAAAAGTGAAAAAGAGTTTCAGGAGTCTTAGATCGAACTCGGGGCCTCAATCTGCCTACTCCCCAAGAGTCACTAGGTAACTGAACTGAATTTGAGTCTGCTCTGCTTCTTATATTTATAGTTAGCGCTAGGGGTAGAAGAAGATGTCACGTGATGAGGCTGTGTTGTGATTGCTTGGGAATTGGTGGGCGTGTAGCTTTGTTTAATCTGGCAATTACGGAGGACCAAGCTGTGGGAAGGCGAGTGCTATCATCGCGTCCATTTAGACAGAAAAGGTATTTTCTCTATTTCGATGGCTTCGCGAATAGTGGATGCCCTAAGAGAATTGAGAGATATAAATAATCTCTTAGGGCATCCACTATTCGCGAAGCCATCGAAATAGAGAAAAGACCTCTCTGTCTATATATAGGCGCGATGACAGCACTCGCCTTCCCACAGCTTGGTCCTAGTAATTGCCAGATTAAACAAAGCAGACACGCCCACCAGAATTCCCAACCAATCACAACACAGCCGTTTATCACGTGACATCTTCTTCTACCCCAGCGCTAAGCTATAAATATAAGAAGCAGAGCAGACTCAAATTCAGTTCAGTTACCTAGTGACTCTTGGGGAGTAGGCAGATTGAGGCCCCGAGTTCGATCTAGACTCTGAAACTCTTTTTCACTTTATGTCTCTTGATAATGGCTCCATAGCAGGAGTCGAAACGTCGAGTATTCATATAAATATCAGACGCGGTTCTCACCCGGAACCTAGCTTAGTTCATATATATATATATATATATATATATATATATATATATATATTAAATTTTCTAGTATGGCTCTAACGCTATCTTTCAGATGTTCTTACAAATTTTGAATTATTCAAAATATAAAGGAAAACCTAAGCAAAAATCCTAAAAGTAGTACTGAGGTCTAATTAGTTAGTAAAAATAGTTATATACGCGCACCCTAATGGGGCCAGGAGTGAGTTTGATTGAATCTTTTGATTATAATATGCAGTAAAAACAAATTAAGGTTTCTTTAAGTACAATTTGGTTCTCAGCATATTGTAAATTGGTAAATTATTGTCTTAACATTGTTAACTTCACATTGTGATATAAATCATCATGGGAATATTTTTCAGGTTGAATCTGACGACGAAAAAAAATTCCACATCGCCGTTATGGGCAATTTGTTTGCAACTCAACCTATAGGAAGAGAAATTAGCTTGTACTTTGCTCGCCATTTGTTGGAGGGTCACAAAATAGGTGATTTCAGTGTTGTTAAAATTCTTAAAAACGCTGTCGTGTACATCGTTCCCGTTATCGATAATGCTTTTGAAGAAATTTGGGGAGATTATGAAAAAGAAGTGCCTGGCATAGGTCAGCCCGATAAGTTTTTGTGCAACAATATTAGTGCGAACTTCATACAAGCAGGAGAACAAATATTGGATTTGAATCGAAGGCTTGGAAGCAATCAACCGTCTAAAGTAATTGTTAATGCTTTTAAACAAATGCTAAAAGAGAAGAAATTCGACTTGGTACTAAATGTAGAGGGAGGATCAGCAGGAATAGTGTGAGTAATAATTTTAAATTAACAGTTATGTGGACCCGCTTTTTCGAATTTCAGTTAATTTTACAGAAAATTATTCGTAATTGCATCTAGAACGTTTTTCAAGAAAATCCAAATCATACAAAAAAATATGGTAAACTTATGAACAATTTAATAGAATAAAATAGGGGGGATCGTTTTCCCTATTGTCATTCTTGGAACTAAACTACCACCAGGAGCGTACCCAGCTTTTGGCAATGAGGGGCAAATTAGAAAAAAAATTTTCAGAGGGGGGCAAATCGGGAAAAAATGTTCTAGAGAGAGGGGTAAATCAGAAATTTTTTGATCCAGGGGAGGGCAAATCAGCAATTTTATGGAAAGCTTTAATAGCTTACACAGTTTTTTAGGTCGAGGGCCCATGACCACCACTATATATAATTTTAAATTAGTGACAAAAATAGGACTAAAAACGGGTGATCTAAATTCTGCGTAGAACAAGCGATTTATTCAAAACATACTTAACACATTAAATTTGGATATTAAGGAACACAAAAAGGCATTATTTAAACATATGGATATAGAATAATACCTGGAAAAAATCAGAATCTTTCCATTATTTATGCTTGTGTTAATTAAGATGATTTTTCCAAGTAGAGAATTTTTTATAAAAAACCCGTATAATTTTTAAATTAACAACCGCAGATATTTTTACTTCTTAAAACCATTCTCCGGTAAGTATAGAAGAGAGCCCGTTGGAAAATTTTTTTATCAAAATCTAAGGCAGTATTTTCATAAATAAAAAAATAATAAGCACATCATTTGTTTATAACTATTATTTAAACAGTAGACGTAAAAAATTCCAGAATTATTTCCATATAGTTCCTAATAATAAGAAAACAAAATAACACGGAAATTAAAAAAAACTTTTATTTGTTGTTATATTTTAAATTGTTTTAAATTGTTTATAAACACGTTTACAACGAGGATCTTTTCAATAGATTCAAGAAGTAAAAAATTGAGGTTTTTAGTTTAATAATTGTCGGGATTTTTACAATAATTTCCAATATGGAAAAATCAATTAAATCAAATTAAACAATATAATTGAAAAACATCGTTTTTTTGGACGAATTATTTGTAGGTTTCTAAACTAGTACCTAATTTTTTGTAAAATATGCATATTTTATGGTTTAATGTTTTTTATTTTAGTGAGCAAATATCTTGACTTCATTGGTATTTTTACCTCTAATTTCAAATTAAAAATGTTCACAGAAAAGATTTTTTTAGAAAGTGTTTCGTGTTTTTCTATATTGGCAATAGTTTTCGAGATATTGGCGAAAAAAATCTCTTAATTATTTATAAAGTTTGCAATTTATTTTTCGGAACTGGAATTATTATAGAAACTACTATAATCGAATTAAATGACACATTTATTATTGATAAAATATGGGATATGTTGACACTGTTGAACAAAAATTACACAGGTTGCCAAAAAAATTCGGTTCACACTGATTATTCTGCTTTATGCTTATACATGTATTTGTAAATTGTCCTGTTGTTAATAGACTACATTTTCGTTAATTTAATACTGATTTATGATCTTGATCTGTTTTCGTACTCGCAGTCAATACACAATATGTAAAGGAATATATTCCAATTTTTTCAACATTTTATGTAAATAATTTATACATATAAAAGCCTATTATTATGTATTCATATTTTTTCATTCATGAAATTTCCTCTGTAGGAGAAGCAGACTTTTTCCAATGCTGTTTTGTTTCAGATATCCGACATCAAAAGATCCAATTCAACTTTACAAGAGCCTTGCAGAAAATTATCTCTCCCAATTAAAAGTTCCTCGAGTCTGTTCAGAACAAATAAAAGGAACCGATCAGATAATTACAAATTATTTGTATCACGAGTACCAAACACCAATTTTGACGGCTAAAGTTAGCTGCTGTGAATATCCTGCGGTAGCCAACATACCTTACATTTGGAGAGATATTGTAGCCCCGATGATGACAGTCGTTTCTAGCACTTTAACAGGTAATCACCTATACAAAAACATAGTTTGGTTTACTCCTTGATGATAACAACTTAGAGTTGTAGAAACACCATTGAGTTTTTAAAATAAAGGTTTGGTGTTAGGGTTAAAAACTGTGTTTTTACATTTGTGACACACCAAAGGTTTCACAGCATTTCCATTAGGTAATCACCTGTTTAAATGCTTTCGGAAATATAAACAGTACATATATGCATAGTTGGTATTATTCAAAAGAGAGTTTAACATTAATTTCTCATGTTTCTACGTTAGAGAGAATATTTTGGTTATCTTTAGTTAATGTGAAGATACTATTCTAATAGAATTGTATTGTTATTATATGGAGTAGGAGAAGTTTGGATACAATGGAAAATACTTTTTCAGTATTAAATTTTAACTAAACTTAGAGAGATACAATATTTTGTTATTTTTATGTAGTTATATAAAATCATCATAACAGAACTCTGTAGAGACTCATAAAAGTGAGTGAACTAAGTAGAAATCATCACTGTAGACATGCAAGATAGATCAATTGTTATACCTTCTTAATTTTTTTCTTATTTTCCTTCTCGGGTTTTGTCTTTGTCAACAATCGTTCCCTTGACAGTTCGATCTCTGTTTTCCTTATTGTCATTTTCTTGTTATTTACCACAATCCTGTTAAAAACAAGTTTATCTGAAAAGGAATTTTACTGGACTTTGGTCGTTTGCCTTTTTTGTCTTAGATTTGTGACATATATACTTTTACTTCATGGATCAGTTGAGATGAAAAAGCTCTACATATTAAGGCGGTATAGATGTATAAATGTATTTTCAGATTACTTTCCTTGAAATTTCTTCTTTTTTTAAATTAGTAGACTCCCGATGTTGTCCCGAAGTAGACGGTACTACAGACAGCTCTGTAGAAATTCATGAATTTTCTAGCAATCCATTTTCATTTCTTTCTTTTTAGGGTTCCGTATATACAATATACGGATACCCCTATAATATCACTCAGGATTTCTGCCCTTGTCACATCACAGCCATTTTCTCATAAAATACTGGACGGAAGAGGTTGAAATTTGGTATCAATGTATAGTTTGGTGACCCGATCAGGAGTACATATCGTAAAAGAAAAAAAATTTGATTCTAGGGGTACTTCTGGGGGAAAAACTAAAAAAAATCGACCGTTCCCCCCGATCTCCGAAACTACTCAGCATAAAATTTTGAAAAAAATAGGAAATATAGAGTGTTGCCCGCACTTTACACGAAAATTAAGGGGAAACCATTAATATTAATTTTGGGGGCAAATTATAGAATTAAATAAAAATTTAAAAATGAAAAAATTTCATACGCATCATATAATATATCAAATGAAAGGTCTCATTCTGAGGAACACAAATATATTTTTTTCATATTTAAAAAAATATTCAAAAAGATATTAACGAAAATATACCAAAATTTACCCATTCCCCCCCCTTATCACCGAAACTATAAAACGTAAAGTTTTGAAAAAAATTAGAGGTATAGGTTCTGACCCGAAGTTTACTGGAAAAATAAGGAGAAACCTGTACTTTTAATTTTGGGGGGCAAATTACAGAATTAAATGGAAAATATAAAATTAAAATTCTTTCTAACCCATCGTGTTATATATCAAATAAAAGGGCTCATTACGACGAAAACAAATATATTTTTTTCAAATTTTTAAAATAAATTAATTAAAAGATATTAACAAAAATATAAAAAAATACCCATCCCTTCCCTTATCTCCGAAACCATAAGCTGGAAAATTTTGAAATAAAATGGAATAGCCCCTCACCTGAACTTTACTGGAAAATTAAGGAGAAACCCCTAATATTTATTTGGGGGGGGGCAAATTATAGAATTAAATGGAAAATTAAAATTAAAATTGTTTCTAACCCATCATGTTATATATCAAATGAAAGGGCGTATTATGACGAAAACAAATATATTTTTTTTATATTTTTTAAAATAAATTAATTAAAAGATATTAACAAAAATATAAAAAAACTTTACCCATTCCCCCCTTATCTCAAAACCATAAGCTGAAAAATTTTGAAAAACTGGAAGTATAGCCCTTCACCTGAAGTTTACTGGAAAAATAAGAAGAAACCCCTAATATTTATTTTGGGGGGCAAATTATAGAATTAAATGGAAAATAAAAAATTATAATTGTTTCTAACGGGTCATGTAATATGTCAAATCCCAGGGCTCATTATGACGAATAGGTACAAATATATTTTTTTAATTTTTTTAAAATGAATATTTTAAAATATATTAAAAAAATATTTAAAAAAATTACCCATTCTCCCCGTCATTTCCCAATATCTAAGACCTCATTTTTTTTGTTTATAGGAAAAATATGAAAACAACCCCTAATTCTATTATTTGGCCTCCAAATAATAGAATTAAACGGAAAATAAATTACTAGAAACCCCCATAGTAATTTTAGGGACAAATTATACAATTAAATGGAAATACAAGATTCAATTTTCAAACGCATCAGATATCAGATAAAAGGCTCATTATGTGAATTACAAATATAACATCTTTTTAAATCATTTCTATAAAAGATATTAAAAATATTAAACATCGACTTAATTCCCACTTTAGAAACTACACTATTTAAAATTTGAAAAATATATTTAATTTATATTTTTAAATAATTTGAATAACAGATTTAATAATTTATAATTTAAACTTTGACCTTTGCCGTTTTTCTTCCAATCTACAGAGCCTCAAAACTCAGACAGTAGGTTATAAAAGGCATTTCTGAAAGTTTATTACTAAAATAAAACTCTAATGTTACTTTTTGGGGGCCAAATTAGAAAATTAAATACATATGTATTGTGATAAAAATCAAGCGAATCCTAGAGCAGATAAAATAAAAAGTATATGTTTGGAAAATCAAAGTGTATATTTTTTATAAATTTAAAACGCTTCCTTTAAAATGTATAAGGGTAAGTATAAGAAAATGCACTTATTCCCTGCTTGTCTGAAACTGGAATATTCGAATCTTGAAGGTGGTACGGAACCCTAAGTATGCGAGTCCAACTCGCACTTGACCAAATTATTTAATGAAAGTAGGTTGGTTCTGAGGTGGATGTAGGGGCGGACTTCTCTGTAACTTTAGATACATTTTATTTTCTCAATCCGTAATATGTTCTGAAGATATGTTGCCATTGGAATACAGTTGCCCAATAACGTGGTATATTGATATAGGTTTAATAGGATTGCTTGCAGTTTCAAAATTTGCTTTCTGGCTTCATCTAACTCTATTTGGAAAAAGTATAACATGGATGCTTTGAAGTTAACTCGTTGGATAGCCATAAATATGGCGCGACGAATGCCTCTGTTACCAGAACCGAAATATAAGGTATAGTTATCAACTGGTTTTATTTAAGTTATATAGACTATTCCCATTAAGTTTTTCATCTTGCAACTTATTGTAGTAGAAACTTTGCCACCATAATTCTATTGAAACTAGGACATCTTTCAAGACTTGTCCAGGTTTCTTTTCAAACCAAGTTTCCTCAGCTGATTTTAGTCAATTTTTTTCTGATTATTGTTAGTGCTGTCCATACTTGTTGCATCAAAATCATTCTGATCACCGTCTATAGCTCCTAGAAGAAGCTCTAAATTTCTGATATAGTTTCTGCTGTTGCTCAATAAATTGTACGGGATGGAGATAAATCATTTATTACTAAAACTCTTAAGTAGTTTTTTCCACTGTACCTCCTAATGTTTGTCCCTGCTTGTCATAATTTGCAACCCTACTCTCAGGAAAAAGACCCATTCACCAAGCAATATCTCTTTGCCATCACGAAATTGTCAAATTGAAGTTGAATCATATTTATAATAGTGCGGCTCTCGTTCTGTTGTTTGTATTAATTCATTTTTTTAGTATAGATTACAAAGATAAGTATATACTTTTCAGGAATTGTGGGGACTGTTCAAAACATCGAGGGTGAACTAATGACACAAGCAACTGTTAGAATTCAAGGAATAGAACGATTCTATACTGTCACCAAAAGAACAGCATATTTTAAAATTATCATTCCACCAGGTGTCTACGATATTCAAGTTACTTGCCATGAATATCAAGATCACAGTAGGAAAGTAATCGTTTCAAACGAAAAACTGACAAATTTAAATATTACTCTGATACAGAAAGGTAGAAAACAACCAGAAATCTACCAAGGAACTATCGTGTCATCTGCTGCTGAACAAGTTGATGTGACTGATAAAAGTATTGTTGAGCCGTTTAAAGGAAACGTCAGTACAGGAGTAAGAGGTAAAATATTTGAAATTAAAAATATTGTTTCTTGTATATTAATATTAAAAAGAAGTATGTTGATTACACGACTATCAAAAAGAGTGTTATGTTTTCAGAGCTTGTGTATGTTTATTTCATCATCATAGGCCAACTACTGCACCGATTTTGATTTTCAAGCACTCATTAAAATAGTTACACATACATAGGCCATATTATCAACAGGATGACAACCATTTTAATTTAAATACATGGACATACAGTTTTTTTTAAGTTTTTTTATTCATTAACTTGTTTTTGTTTCGATTTTAGGTTATATCAGAGACAGCTCTAATAGGCCCATTTCAAAAGCTGTGGTCCGGGTTCTCGAAAAAAATCTCACCGAAACCTCTGATCACAGCGGTAAATATGGTATACCACTTCCAGTAGGTAATTATACGCTGAGAATAAATGCTAAGGGTTATCTGGCGCATATGGCCTCAGTACACATCAGTGGTATCAGTACAATTCCGACTGTTCTAATGATCAATTTGAAGAAAGATATGTATTACTTGGGCATGCCTAGATTGATGTTCGTTTTATTAACAGGTACTATACTTTATAAGACATATAGTATTTCAATAATATATTCAATCCATAAGTTTTGTTTCATATTCAACTATTTACGTTTTTAAACAAGGCACAAATTTGCACTGAAATAAGATATAAAAGTAGTTTTGATGAATTACACAAAATTCTGGTCTTGCATTGTTAAGATGCGCAAATATTTTTAAAACTGGTTCTCTGGAGATATTTTGCGGCATTTAATAATCTATTTTTACAGATTTTTTTAGAGAATATTACAGTTGAGATTAAGAACTGTATTGTTGTAAACTCCGTGGGTTCAATTCTAAATTGTAAAACTAATATTCACTATCACTTTCTAGAAACTTTTATTTACATCAAATATTCACAACAGCTGATTCAAATATCAAAATAATAACACGAAATAAGCTGTTCGTTATAACTAACTCTTCACAGACGCTGGGCCGCACCTTTTAAAGTCCGCATCGAATCATTCTAGCAAAATCGAGTGTCAACTTTACAGTTGTCGAGTTATTTCGAGATTAAGTTTTTATCCTCAGAAGATTCCGGTCCTTGTTTTTTTTCTTCCCAGCGATTGATGTCGTATTGGAAATGTTTTACGTTGCTTGCCAGGGACGGAGTGGATAATTTATAACAGTATATTAAACAATATAATCAAACTTTTCGAGGTCTTGGTCTGTCCTCGTTATCAATGGAATAATATAAATTGTAAATTTAAATATTAGACAGGTTTACAATTACATAACTAAGGAATATATATATTGCTATACACGATAGTAGAAAAAATTCAAAGATAATATATAATAGTCAAGATGCTCCTGCTAGCGATTTTATGATAAGGCAGTACATTGAAAAAAGTGATTTCGCTGATTTCGTTAATTTCATACGTGAAAACCCGGGAAAATCTTATGAACTGTCCCGATACAGGGTAGAGGAAAAAGACACGACTATTGGTCATTTTATGTTTAACAACCGGTAACCAATATGTGTAGTTCAATTACGAAATTGTACTTTATGATCAAGGTTCCACATTTTGGACTCCAATATAACAAGTATTATATTCACAAATTATTTTTGAATGTAATTTTTTGAGTTTTTAGGTGAGTTTTTGGCATGGGTTTCGATATAATTGTATGTAGGGTATAGGTATCTTGTTTTGAATGTCGGTTTAACATTAAATCTGCTAGGTACATTAAACTCCGTGGGTTCGAATTAACTAATTAAAAAAAAAAAACAAATATTCACTTCACTTTCTAGAATTTTTATTCACACGTAAACATAAAATATTCTCAACAGCTGATTCTAATACAATAACATCGAGATCATAACAATAGGTAAGCTCTACTAACTAACTACTGAAATTAATATCGCTTTATATAGCGTACGCTGATCTTTCTGGTCGTTCTACCTTTGTTCGCACAGCGTCTAGATTGATAGTTCTTGCTCATTTTGAAGACTCTAGAAATTGATGTTTTGATGTTCTTTGGGATGAATACTGTTTTTACGCTGCTTTCGCCAGGGATGGAGTGGATAAATTTTATAACAATATTCTCTTGAATCTTTCTTTCGGACACTGTTTGGAATAGTTTCCTGAATTTATTGACATCAAACACTTGGTCATTGCTCTACTATTTAAGGATTTAAGCACCCCTTTTTTACTGTATTTGGATAACTCGAGTTAAAATTAATACCTATTAATGTTTTCGTTCCAACGTTTCCATTTTGAAATGCACAGTTCTTAATCTCAGAAAAATTCTGAAAAATCTGAAACATTAGACTATCTATTAGGCTATTTATATACATGCGAAGGGCAGTCTTGAATATTCTCGAAGAGTCATTTGTAGTTGAAAATTGTTACCTTAAATTTCTGTAACGTTCTAAACATTAGCTCATTTGCGTCTACGTAGGTAATTGAAGTTTTGGAATAATTGTTGATGCACAGGAGTTGTACTTGTTCTGTTTTACTTTTCCACTCCCTGTATTATAAATAGAATTAAAATTTATTTTATTACATTTTGCAGGTTTTCTTCTTGCTGGTGGACTTGGAATGTTTATCTGCTGTTACATGACATGCAAAAGAAAATCAGAGTACGGACTTGTATCACAGAATGGGTATTATGAGGATTTTAAAGATATTGATGAGTCTAAAGAAAATGAGATATTCCGTACACCTTTAAAAGGTAACTTATATTTCTTAATAATCGAAAATGTTACTATATTAAATAAAAAATTATGAAATCCTACACCTAGACAACACTAGAGTAAAATTGTGTATGAAATATTATTAATTATACATTATTAATTATATAATAGGTGGATCATTTTTGGTCAGTAGGCCTTATTTCCTAAAACATATTAAGATTTTCGTTCGCGTTCGAAGCAGATTCACTCTAGGAATAATAAAGGAATGACTAACAAAAAAATCACCTGTGTTTTTGTATTGACATGATATTGATTAGAATTAAGTACGAAATATTTTGTCGTTTTTAATACAAGGTATTGCAATCGGTTTCTTTTATGCAGTTGGGTAAATATGATATTCAACTCAAGAGATCTGTATATGTAGTTTTTTACCAGTTAAATTGAGTCATTATTACTGCAAGTAAATATGTAATCCTACTTACCGAATTTATTATAATGATAGAACTGAGTTGAAACAACGATTATTCACAGCAAATGTTCAAAATGCCCACCATTACTATCGACACAAGCACGACACCGTTTAATCCAATTTTCACGTATGCGAGAAAAAATTCCTGGAATATTTCGGATTTCGTCAGCAGCGTTGCTTTGTCTAAGGTCATTCCCGTCAATAATTGGAGTCGTGTAAACCTTACTTTTCATGTGTCCCCATAAGTAGAAATCTAAAGGATTGAGATCAGGAGATCTTGCTGGCCAACGTATATGTCCGTTTCGACCAATCCAACGACGGGGAAATGTTCTATTTAAGAAGTCGACAAGTCGACCTTGCGTTGCTCCGTCATGGTACCACATAGGCGTGTTTGTAGGTTCACGGTAGCGTGTTGTTCAAAAAATAAAGGTAATTCTCACCTGTCAAACGTGCAGGCACCCAACCAAGTCAATATTCCAGCCCACACGTTAACTAAATTCTGACTGGCGTATTTCGTGCGTGTATTTATTATACCATTCTTATTAAAACTTGCTTCATCTGTTGTTAAAATATTGTTCACAAAATTAGGAAATTGTCGATGTTTTCTGAGGAACCAACGACAGAAATATTTTGAAAATCATCAATTGTGAACCCGCTGCATGTGATATGGATAGAGCGCTAGTTCTATGAACAACAGTGTGAGAAATTTGCAGCAAATACTCCGACGATATGTTGATGTCGATTCTACGTATCCTCAGCAGCTAAGATACGATTATGTCGCTATTGTCACTACCTGTTTCCAGAAGACAAACAGCATAGCATACGTCTGTTTGGAAACCTTTCCCTGTATAACATTCTTGCTATTCTGCAATTACGTCTGATAAATTAAGAGCATGTCATGTCTTTCCCTAATTGTATAATCGGCCATTATTTATCACAAATAAATACTGTCGCAAGTTACACACTAATCACAACCGATTTTATTTATTTAAAAAATATATTAAATGGAAAGCAAACCACGAAGTCTACATCAATTATCATGACACTTTACCGTTTAATATTTACAAGAATCGAAATTCGTAACTCTCAGTCGTCGTTAAAGTTAGTTACATGCCACGTTGCCATATCTATTCGGAGAAACTTACACTAAATTATAAAAGCATATTTCGAGTTTAAATAATCAATTTTATTTTTAATGTGGCTATTAAAGATGTATAAGCTGTGTTAATAAAAAATATTGTATTAAAAAGGGCTACATAAAATACCTATAGTTTATTTTAGAAAATGTTATAAAGTCCTGAAGTATTGATCTTCAAAATTTTGCATCAAATTTACACCCTCATTTTTGTTTTTTATTGATTTTCGTTTAATTTTAGGAGTAAGCATGATTTTCATGTAGATGTTCAGCATTTTGTCGTAAAATTTATCAAGAGGACTGAAATTTTAATTTTGTATATGTTTCAACTGAATGTAAAAGAACATATAATTTCAGTTATTTATTTTGGTACAATTAGGGATATAATTTTTCAAAACACAGTTTTCTACAGTTTTCTTTGGTTGTCGGGTTAGGCATTCCGGAAAAGGCCCGTACTTAACTGAATTTATTTAAATTCAAATAAATTAAATGTACATATTATATATAATATTTTGGTGGATGCCAGCAAAGAAGTTAACTTTACGTATCAGATTATATTATTGTATTGTCATCCAAACAGCATATACATAAGTTTTACTCTGATACAACAATTACAAGAAAATTGAATTCCAATATTTGAGTTTATAGTTTTTTAGTTACAGGTGAAGCAAATAAACTGTGTTAATAAAAAATATAAATAAACCTCAATTATAAATCTCGAAAGTGGTACTGTAATTATTTTTAACAGCAAAGGAGATAACATCGTTAAAAGTGAAATGGTTCATTACGAGAATAATAAAATAAAAATGTATTAGCGTTTCAGTTCTCTCCGAATTGTCTGGTAAAAAACCACGAACCATCGAGAAACTCTTTCATGTTCTGGAAGCTTTAAGGGAATTCCCAGTAACGGCAGCGGTCTGCCTGTTGAGAGACGAAACATTTTGGATTCCCAGAAATGTATCGGAATAATGTCCCTTCCACGAATTGGTTGATGGCCGATTGCCCCCCTCCTTAAGACAATTTCGTCCCGGAATGTCCCAGAATTCTTCCTGGTGTGACGATATTTGCAGGACTCTCCATTTCGACAACGGGAAGTTTGGTGAAAGTAACAGTCAACGGTCTTCGAATCTGGCCTGCGAATATTGAGACAGCATACCAAAATGTCGATGCCACTGAATCGAAAGATTGTTCTATGCCACTGAATCGAAAGATTGTTTCCATCATACTTCTCACTACCCTCCAATTCAGTCCAACCAACCCGCAGGCTATCTTTGGAACCGCCAATTTAATCTGATTATTTTCCATCATCACATTCCTCAATTCTACCAGAGTCTTCCAAAGATTGCTATATGTTGGCTTGTCCTGTTTTCATTACCAAATAAAAGATGTCTCTGGTACCCACTGGTTGTTTATCTTCGAGATGAAGGACCTTCCCTACCGCTGTATCTTGCTCCCGTAGCTTCCGGAACTGGCCGTACTTTTTGGTAAACACCTTGGCTAGTCCTCTGGACATCCGGAGATCTCGAGCCACACAATGAGCTAGGGCATATTCTATAGGCACCTCAAACATCTCTCGGGGATCCTCTGTGGTCACGTCGTGCTGCACTTTCTGCCCATTAGAGTACAGTGCCATAAACTGTTCGAAGGTCATCTCGTCATCGGGTGGTGGGATGCTGCGGACTTGGGCTTGGTCAACTTCGCCGTCATGACTTCCGACATGAGGAGCTAACCTGTTAAAATATACCACCTTTGGCTTTCCTCCAGGCAGCTTCCTTATTCTGTAGACAACATCGTTGATTTTCTTCACAATTTGGTACGGCCCCTCCCAAGATCTCTGTAGCTTGGGCGAATATCCACGACGACGTTGCGGGTAATACAACCAAACAAGATCATCAACTTGGAATTCTCCGCCCTCGACTTTGATGTCGTAGGCTTCTCGACTTTGATGTCGTAGGCTTCCTTCATTCTCGATGTTTAACCGGACTCGTTCATGGATGTCGTTCATCTTTTGACGTAGCTGGCTGACATGTTTTTCAAATTTTCGTCTAGGGATTTAGAATTTTCCAGTAATTGGGCTTTTAAGTATTCCTTCAAGGTTTTAGAATTTTCTATTAGTCTGTCTTCTATTGCTTTCTGGTAATTTATCTTCTAAAGCCTCTTTCAAGTTTTCAGATTTTTCTAGCAATTTGTCCTCTAGCGTCTTAGCATTTTCTACTAATTTATCTTCTAAAGACTTAGAATTTTCTTGTAATGTTTGTAGCTTAACCTCTAAAGTCTTAGAATTGTCCAGTAATTTATCTTGCAATGTTTCTTTTAAATTTTCTTCCATTTTTTAATAGCATACTCATGTCTCCATTACCAGAAACTTCAAACAAATAAGTATCGGGATTGTTACCTTCATTTATTAGGGCATCTCGTAGCCGTTGTATTAATTCACTTTTCTTCCCACTAATTTCTAAATCCATTTCATCAATTTCTTTCTTTAAATCCGGTACTTTTAATTGGTCCAAAGTCACTGTCACTGTTTTAAACATTGTTAGTCTATTTATTTATTATCACTTCAAAGTTCCACAAATTCACTCCACACCTGACACCACTGTAATGTTTTTATTTTCACACTCGCGTTCAGTTCAGTTCTTGGATTTATTTAAAAACACAGTCCAACTCACTCTAATTTATTTCCACTACTTTAACACAATTTATATTCCCAAGAACTATTTACGTTTATCTTAACTATACAATACGACCGTCGAAACTTGAATAAATCCTATCGCCAGCTGTCCATATTTATATATTTCTCTCCGAATTGTCTGGTAAGTCCACGAACCATCGGGAAACTCTTTAATGTTCTGGAAGCTTTAAGGGAATTCCCAGTAACCGCAGCGGTCGGCCTGTTGAGAGACAAAACATTTCGGATTCCCAGAAGTATCGGAATAATGTCCCTTCCACGAATTGGTTGATGGCCGATTGCACCAGCTGTCGGATGAATTCTCGTAAGTTTCAATTGTGTTCATCAAAGTATTCATCGTTAAACTGTTGACCCGAGTCATATACCGGTGAATATTAGGATACAATTTTTTAATTTTTAAAATAAGGGAGTTGTCAGAGAGGAGTGTAGGACTTAATTAATCCTTTCACAGAATAAAGAACTGTCTTTTTAATTAATCAATCATTTAATATTTTTTTAAATTTCAGCGAAGTTTATCACCCGGCCATATTATGACGAAGATGATGAAGATGAAAATATCGACTATCCAGCTGATGGGTCATTTAGCAGTTCAGAAGAAGAAATCGTTTTGTTGAAATGATCAATAGTTAGAATTGTTCAGCAGCAGTATTGAATGAATACCAAAATTAAGAATCTTTGTGTAATATCGAGTTCCTTGATGTTCCCTTGTTATTAAGAGTGAAATTTCGACAGCTTTGTATATATAATGGTCTAGTTTAAAAAGTCCTATATTTTTCAAGTGTGGTGAAGTTCGGAATCTCTTAGTTTGATACAATTTTATCTACTCACAAAGGCATTGTATCGATTAAAATAATTTTGAGTCTAATATTGAGAAATATGTCAATAGAACATTATTTAAACAGGTAGATGTAAAGACTCTGACATTTAGAATGCATTGTCACATTTTATTAGAGTTGTGCCATCAAACATCTTGTTAATCAAGGAAAGCTCTGAATAATTGATAAAATTCGTATTTGGAGAAGGTGTACATGTTTAATATAACTTTTTGCTACTTTTTTACTTTTTGACCCAAATTGGCAGTTTTACTAAATATTATTTGTTAGAAATAGTTTAAGTTTAAGATTGATACCAGTATCTTTCAAAGGCAATTTTGAATTAATATTAATAACAGAAAGAGAGTTTCCAATGAGCTTATAAGTTGCAATTTTTAATTATTTTTTCGAAACTGTTCAACACATACCCTTTAATTTTAAATAGATAAAATATTTGAGGGAGACCGTATCAATAATTATATTCAAATATAAGTTGGACAAGGCCACTTATGTTTGAATATGCTCATTCGACAGAGAGGGCCTTATTACAATTTAGATAATAGACTCAGTTTTCCCATATTATAAAATTCTTGTGATACTTCATATTATGATCTTTATTCAGATTTCTTTATCTTATTTACACTTCTACTTACCACTTTGTTATTAAAAATTCCATTTTACAGGTTTCTTGTATAATCCACAATTTATCGGAATATACTACAATAAAATTGCTTTTGAGACATAACCTGGTCTATAATTATAAGATTTTTCATAATCGACATCACAAATATATTTATGGAGATTCCACTCTAAACTTCAAAAATGCAAAAAATAATTGTTAGGATTAATTTATTAAAATTCTATTTTTGTATTGTAAAATAGGTTAAGCATCATACTGAATAGACTAAGTTATAAAATGTCTTCCAGTTATGTAGAATAATATATTAAAAATCGCGTATATAAGAAAGTACATTTTTGCAATGAGTAATACCTAGAAAGAAATATTATTTATTGTTTATTTGCATGTTGCTTACGAAGTGCAAAATATATTACAGAAAATAATCAACATAAAATTTGAAAACTTGTTAAAATATGTATTTTGTAAATTCGTACATTAAATAAATACTAAACGAAACACACTTGTTTTTCTCATGGGTAATCCTCAAAAGAGGACCAACTCATATCAATAAAAAGGATACCGAATTTTTGGAGTTATATAGGAGAAAGAAACTTTCAGAAACAGAAAGAAACAAAGAGATAAGTCAAGCTACTGATAGACAAGAGTCTCAGATGAGCGCACTCATACTAAATTTAAGAGCTGCCTAAAGACGAATACCCCACACTTCAACTCGTCTATCAGGATCTTAGTCATTTTTAACGCATTGACAAATACATTTTTTCGAATGTTATAAATCTTTATTTCCACATCAAAACTGAATATACTATAAGGTTTTTTTACTCCACCTGTTCAGGTCAGTTCTCGGATTTATTTATAAACACAGTCCAAGTCACTCTTTATTTCCACTACTTTTACACAATTTATATTCACAGAACTATTTACAATTTGTATTTACTATACGGAGATCGAATATTGAATGAGCTCAGCTCTCCGTATTTATATATTTCTTCACGGAATTCTCCAGAACGTCAAAGAGCCACCAAGAGATTTTGTTCATGGACTACAATTCTTCGAGAACTTCATCAAAGCAAGCCACCGACATCGATGCGCCAGACGAACAATATTTCGTATTCCCCGAAATATTGGATGAATGCCGATTTCACGAATTATCGGATGAATTCCCGTCACAATATGTTTTTTTGCTAAACGTTTGTTTGCTCGGTTTTATCAATTTCGAAAGAATTCTTCTATTAGCAACGTCAAATAAAAAGATGTAACATTGCCCCCCCCCCGGTTTAATTCTGATCGCCCCGATTAGAATCGTCTTTTCCATGATAGGGAGCCAGTCGGTCCAAATGGATCATCTTCATTTTGGCTCTCGGATTCCGGCGAATGCGATAGACTAAAGAGGTAGTCTATCGCATCCTTTTAACTACTTCATATGGCCCAACCCAAGCTGGTGTGAGCTTTGGAGATTTGCCCTTACTACTCTGGAGGTTGTATAGCCAGCATGCTTTGTCGGAGTTGGTCTTCAAATCGTTAACTTCATAAGATGGTTCTGGTGTGCCACATGGTCGTCTCACGAAGTCGGTCCTGTGCTATTGCGTACGGCTGAGCCATAGGCCAACAGTAATAGAGGAATATGCTCATTCCATTCTCGCTGGGTGTTTGTTAACGACCTTAGATTTGGATAGTTGTTGAACCAAAGTCCGGTTGAATGTAAAAAACTAAAATTTGTGAACATGCTTGGGACCTTGGTCATAAAATACAATTTCAAAATTCAGTTATGTTACACAAAGAAGAACACAACATGAAACGAAAAATAAAAAAGTGTCTGCTTTCATTTTGTTAAATGGAAACGATTGTAGAACTTTTTAAATATTCTTTGCTAAAATAAATTCAATGATCCAGAATATATAAATTATAGACGAGCTATTCACAAATCCGAATTTCCTAGACTTTCCCACTGAAAACAAATGATTAATGATAGCTCCGAAGAAATATAAAAGTATATGTCGAAAAACTGTTTCCTTTACGATTTTTTGATATATTTTTAAATAAAAGTGATAGAAACAAAACACAAAAATGATTCTAAAATACGCAACATTTCCCGCATTTTATCCTGTTTGTATCTCTTCCAGTTCTTAAATATCTATTATTATCCAATCATATGTGAGACACCCTGTACATATTTGAAAAAATAACTAGAATATCTTTTTACGTTAAGCTTCAACAAATTTACTTTTTCTGTACTCTAAAATATTAAATCCATACGTAATTAGCAATGGGCTTTACAGTTTTTATTTAAATATCTTATAGAGGATTTCAAATACAGTGCGGAGCAGCCAACTTTCATATTTTAAATGCAAGCCCCTGTATATTATTTATTTTTTGGATTCTCCAGAAAATTCTAGACATAATTCATGTACACTGTCCTACACCTATCTTCAACTGTTTCGAAGATATTAACTGTTTTGAGACTGAACACAAAAATTAACATTAAAAAAAAAGAATATTATTTTATTTTACAAATTTGCTACATTACACTAAAAAACTAATAAGTTATACTGATTATTTCTTAGTAATATATAAAAACAAAAAACCATTAATGTTAATGTAGGAAATGTTCAAAATGCTCGCCGCTTCTTGGCAACATGCTAATCTGGTAAATGTCTTCTACTGTTACTCAATATCTCAGGCGTGACTGATCTAATCGCAAGCGTGGTTCGTTGTTTTAGGTCATCAAAGTTGAGGGGTTTAGTTTTGTATAAAGTACTTTTGACTTATCCCCACAAAAAGTAATCCAATGGCGTGAAATCAGGAGATCGTGCTGGCCTTTCTATCTATCCCGCCTCCCAATCCAACGATATAGAAAAAATTGGTTAAGGTACTGCCGAACATTGATTTCATAATGGGGTGGTGCTCCTTCTTACTTAAACCAATAGCGGCAATCTTGAAGATTAACATGACTGTGAAGTGTAAATGTGCTCTCATCAGAAAACAAGATCTAACTAGATCACATTGTTATTTAATCTTACTATCATTTGTTCACAGAAATATGTTCTCCTATCAAAATCGTATTCCATTTTACTTTCCTTTAATACTCGAAAAATTGATGTGTGGCTAACACGTTGAACAGTGGGGCTGCTTTTAGACCAGAGTTATGTGGGTTTTCTTGAAACTCAAGCTACTTTTTTATCTGTCTTACATGACCAAGCTCACGAAACCGCTATTCTATTTTGCTAATTGTTCCTTGGGATACAGGCGACAAATTTGGAAAATTTTCGTGAAATAAGCGAGAGAGGTTTATGTCCGTCTGTTGTCTCCATAACCAATCATTTGTAGAATGGTTATTTTGTGTATTTTTGTTAAATGAATCATTTTTTGTGATATTATTACGGACAGTTAACGAAATTCAAACGACAGTAGCACTGACACTGATCACCACTGTCATGCAGGCAGACAACAAGGAGCTAAAGCTATCAGTTTGGACGAAAATAAACAAAACTGTTTTTTTTTAAATCAGTAAAAAGGAAAGTAGGAATGGTTTTTGCATACTATGGTAATGGGAATTAAGTATTGAGTGTAATGAAGCGAAATTGTACAATAAAATAATTTTCTTTTTTTTAATGTTAATTTTTGTAATAAATCTGGAAACACTTAATATTTCCGAAACAATTGAAGATAGGTGTACGACATTCTACATGAATTATTTTATTATTTTCCTCCTTTATTCGTTATCAAATTTATTCCATTTGGCTGTTCCACACTGTATAGATTACAGATTAGCAAAGAGTTGAAAACACATTCAAATCTTTATTTGTTTATTATTTCGTGTATTGGGAATGATCTGCAATGCAACAGAGACATAATTAAATACAAACTTTTGTACCTTAATAACAATCCTGTATTTTTTGCCAACTCCAAGATGGCAATTTTGCTAATGATTTTTTGAAAAACAATGTACATAATTAGCATGTTTAAAATGTTGTTCAGGATGAATAAATTATAACCTTCACTAATCTGTATTACTGATGTCATGGTCAACATTTTAGTAGACAACCGACTGAAATAGCCGGCGGCTACTTACCTCGACATTCATAATTTATAATTGACTGTGAATCACTTCTGTATATTACTTATAAGTTTCAATATTGAAATGTGTAGGATAACCAAAATAGATTTTGAGTTAATTCTTTGAATTAACACCTACTGGTTTCTACTAATTTAAATTATTAAAGTGGGTGACAGGAAATTTAATATAGGTTTGCTTTATGTAATGTTTTATATTATACAATACGTTTTAAATTTAAAAGCAGCCAATAATTATATAATTGATTTTTGTATACCCATATATTTATATTTCATGAAGGGAGTTGTTCACATTCTATATAAGAACGAATCGACGGAGTATCGATGAGAAGTTTTCTTAAGCCTTCACCACACAGAAAGCGTTTTTGTACGGTCGCTTTACGGCGTTATATTTGATGCACTCAAGTTTGCATATCTTCTCTAACGCGACGTCAGGCGTTCAGGTTGTCGCAAAATACCAAAATAACGAGCGTTACTTGCCTCTTTTTCAATCAAGATGTGTGAAGAAACAAAAATTTATCGAACAAGTGAGAAAGTTTGTTTATTTGTATGATATCTCCCATAAGTTGTACAAACATATCGTCAAAAAGGCCTCCGATGCCGTCACACTAACAGCCTCCATAAAAAAAAAGAAAGCACGAGTTGAGGTTCATCATGATACCCCCTCCAACATGGCCGTGGACAGAGTCCTTCATTATTTACAAACTAAACAAACAAGGCGCAAGCTGGATGGTATTGAATTTTAGGCACTGGAAGTTTTAATTGCGAATTTGAAAATTTTCTATGTACATCTCAAGCATATAGGTAGTAAAGCATAGTATTTTCGACTCCTTAAATCAATGAGTAACAAGCTCGTTTTGTTTGTATACCCGGCAAATACCTATTTAAATGAAAATTTTTCCATTTTGCGAAGACGGTGCTTTTGGTTGTCACATTCTCCCGGCCTAATAGAAAATTCAGTGACAAACACATGTCAATCTGAACTGCTATGTGGTGGATTTATACACAGGATGTTTAGTTATAGCAAACAAAATCATAAAGTAAAGGATAGAAGGAGTTGCATTTATATGATGATTGAAATATAAGTTCGGCCGTTTAGCTATATTACAGGATGTATGGCATATAGGGTGGAGTGGAGGATTGGTGGTATAAAAATGTTGGAAAAAATGTGAAATTAAAGTTATATAGGGTGATAAAAAACTGTTATATGATATGGACGTAAACAAATCATATGCAGGATGGTGGAAATATATGCTGAAGTTAAATTATATTTATACAGTGTGATTAAAAAATTATTTATTTTATAGCACATAAGAAGTTGCATAAAGTGTGGAGAGGAATTAATATTACACAGGGCAATAATATAAAATATACTGTGGTTGAAATATAGGACGGATTTGACTGCGTAAATATGGGATGGATTCTACTCCGTCCTATAGATAACAGAAGACAGCTAACACATTTATGCTTGTCCATGGGCAGTCGTATGTATAGGATGGTTGGTACATAGGGTGGAGTGAAATTATATATAGTTATACACAGTTGTCAAAAAAAGTTGATTTTAGGCTTATTAAGTCAACGCGTACTAGTACATTTTATTCGTAAACATTTACCTGTCAATTTAAATGAAAATGTATCATTGTGTAATGTTGAGGTTTTCGATGTTACCTGGTTCTGTCTATTAAGGTTATACATACAAAATAAAAAGTAAAGAATGAAAACTACCTGAGGTCAAAAAAACTAAAAAGTTGAAAATAAAACATTTAAAAATATATATAACCGACTTCCACCTGTAAGTAAAAAGCTAAAAATAATTTTAACAACATACAACTCTAGCAAATAAATAACACATTCAATGTTGTTGGGTTCATGTAAACATTAAAAGGTGCTCATTCTGTACAAATTAATTACCTACCAATCTAGTATATTTTTGAAATCGGTGCCTCGCAACAATCAAATTTGATTAAGTACTAGATAAGTACGCAATGAAGGATTTTAGATTTGTTTGGCACTGACTTCAAAAATAAACTAGATTGGTAGGTAATTAATTTGTACAGAATAAGCACCTTTTAATGTTTACATTTTTTACTTCCTGGGCAGGTACCTAACAACATTGAATATGTTATTTATTTGCTAGAGTTGTATTTTGTTATAATTATTTTTAGTTTTTAGTTATAGGTGGAAGTCGGTCATATTTTTTTTAAATGTTTTATCACAATATGAGTCCCTCAACCAATGATTCGATCTATAGTGCAAGACAATTGTATGAAAATAGTGGGTTTGATTTTCCGTCACTTTAGTTTGTTAATTTATCCAATATTACCTAATCTGCTTACAGTGTACAAATAAATACTTTTGTAAAATGCAGCAGAAATTGTTAATCAACTTACCTCAGACAAATAGCTAGTCTTTCCCTAGTTTCAACAGGTCTTCTCCAGTTCGTCGTGATATTTCCAATATTTGACTGCATGATCATGTAGGTCCTCGAAACTTTGTCGTGACATGCGGAAATATACAAAAAAAAGATCTTAATGTGACACAGACGGCGATATTCACCAAGTTCATGCCTCTTTTTATTAATAGGGTGCACCCAACACCGTCTTTTCCTTTCACAACTCAAAGCTAGAAGAAGCAGAACTTCCTCCACATCCGAACTACTCATTCCTCTCTATTCAGATGTGTACTTTTAATAGAAACACACACGCAGTACTGAATCCTTTTCCCAGATAACGCTGTGTAGCCATATCGCTGAATGTCGAGGAGAACGCGCGTTCCCTGACCGTCGCGTTATAATGCACTCTGTGTGGCGAAAGCTTTAGGCCTGTTCTAGCCAACCTTCTCATACAGCAGTTTGAACAATAGATGCTGCAAAGGAAGGTCAAGAAACATAGTTGTTGACTTGGCTACGTGGATGATAGTTTTGTAGCATGGAGCCATTGAAAAAAGCATTTGGAAGGTTTCTTAAAATCCTTAAACTATATAAATCTCAATAAACTGTTTGCAATGGCGACTGCGAAGGATCGAAAGCATTTCTGGATGTATCAGTTGAACTACAAGACGATGGAAAATTAGGGCATTATGTGTATAGCAAACCTACACGGACCAATACCTGATAAAATTGTCTAACAACCATCTAAGACAAAAATTGGGAGTGACAAAAACTCTAACATATGGAGCAAGACATATTATATGTGCGCTGAACACTTTCAGGATGAAATTGATCACTTTTAGATGGCTCTTACTAATAATGGCTACCTATTCAAAACGAGATTAAGTGAGCCACTCGAAAGATAGAGCCGAAAAATGAAAAACAGCATTGGAAGGAATAGCTCTATTTAAGTAATTTAACGAATTGCATTGTCAAAATTGTATTAAAAGAATACAGTGCTATTTTCAATCCAACAAGAACGATATAACAGGGCATCTGTCTTAAGCTACCATAGCCATTTCATAACGCCCAATTGGGACCTACTCTCGAATTTATTGCAAGAATTAAATTAGAATAGATACAACTATATCTCAGAAACGAAAAGAGCTATCCGAGTGATCTTTGAGTAATATTTTATTGATAATTAATTGCTGTCAGAATGCAGAATGTGTAAAGACAAAGACCCCATACAAAACTCTTACCCACTAAAATTATTCATTATGTAATATTAAATTTACTAACTTTAAGGCTCTCGGAGGGGGAGATCATCGCTCCCCCCACCCCTTGGATCCGCAATGGTATAAATAATAGTATATATATTCATTTTAAAGCAATGTTTTTTTTTCTTACCTCATTTCATTAGTCAAGCATATTTCCCAAAGTTTGTTTGTATAAAACAATTGTTAAAAATCACACCTCTGGTGTAAACAAACAAGTGCACTGCGCATGAATTATTTATCTGTTGCGGCAGAAATTTTGCAGTTTCAAGTGGTTATCATATCAACGTGAAATAGCTATGTTTATTAACTTATTAATTAATTTAGAGGCATAAAATGTCCAATTCAAGGCGTTGTTATACTCATAGACTATGTTTGCAACATGTACCCTTACAACATAATATAAAATTTCAAGTGTTTGATATTCCAATTACAAGAATTCAATTTTCAATTTTTTTAAAATATATTTTATAGTTTTCGTAATTTTTTTTAATATAAAGCATGTCAAAAATATTTAAAAATGATAATTTACATTATTTGGAAAGTATACAGTGTGGGCAATTACTGCGTCAAAATTGTACCTTTGTCTGAGCCGGCCGCAGTCAAGAACTAAAAAAGTCGATATTTTGACTCAAGATTTTTTAAAACTTTTTATTATTTACCTAGAAGTTGACATACCAAAGAACACAAACAAAGCAAGGAAGACACATTAGACACATGTTTAGGGTTCCGAATACACAATATACGGATACCCTTATAATATCACTCAGGATTTCTGCCTCTGTCACATCACAGCAATTTTCTCCTAAACTACTGGATGGAAGAGGTTGAAATTTGGTATGAAGGTATAGTTTGGTGACCCGATCAGGAGTAAAGATCGCAAAAAAAGAAATTTTGATTTTAGGGGTACTTCTCTGGGGGGAAACCTAAAAAAATCGACCGTTCCCCCCCCTGATCTCCGAAACTACTGAACCTAAAATTTTGAAAAAATAGGAAATATAGAACGTTGCCCGAACTTTACAGGAAAAATAAGGAGAAACCGTTAATATAAATTTTGGGGGGCAAATTATAAAATTAAATGAAAATTTAAAAAATATAAATTTTTAAAACGCATCATGTAATACATCAAATGAAAGGTCTCATTCTGAGGAACACAAATATATTTTTTCGTATTTTAAAAAAAATAATTTAAAGATTTAATTATTAATGAAAATATACCAAAATTTACCCATTCCCCCCCCCCTATCTCCGAAACTATAAAACGTAAAGTTTTGAAAAAAATAAAGGTATAGAGCATTACCTGAAGTTTACTGGAAAAATAATGGTAAACCTCTACTTTTAATTTTGGGGGGCAAAGTACAGAATTAAATGGAAAATATAAAATTAAAATTGTTTCTAACGCATCATGTTATATATCAAATGAAAGGGCTCATTATGACGAAAACAAATATATTTTTTTCATATTTTTAAATTAAATTAATTAAAAGATATGAACAAAAATATAAAAAAATACCCATTCCCCCCTATCTCCGAAACCATAAGCTGTAAAATTTTGAAAAAAAATATAGGTATAGCGCTTTACCTGAACTTTACTGGAAAAATAAGGAGAAACCTCTAATATTCATTTTGGGGGCAAATTACAGAATTAAATGGAAAATAAAAAATTACACTTGTTTCTAATGTATCATGTAATATATCAAATCACAGGGCTCATTATGACTAATACAAATATATTTTTTTAATTTTTTTTAAAATAAATTTTTTAAAATATATTAAAAAAAATATTAAAAAAATTACCCATTCTCCCCTTTATTCCCCAAACTATAAGAACTAATTTTTTTATTTACAGGAAAAATACGAAGAAATCTTTAATATTAATATTGGGGGCCCAATTATAGAAATAAACGGAAAATAAAAAATATTTTTTAACGTGTCATGCAATATATCAAATGAAGGGGCTCATTATGAGGAATACAAATATATGTTTTTCATATTTTTAAAATTAATTGTTTACAAGATATTAACATAAAGATATAAAAAATTCTCATTTCTAGCTTTATTTCTGAAACCATACTACCTAAAATTTTGAAAATAATTAGGGTTACTGGGGCTCACTTGAAATTTATAAGAATAATTATTAGAAAACCTGCATAGTAATTTTAGGGACAAATTATACGATTAAATGGGAAATAAAAATTCAATTTTCAAACGCATCATGTAATATATCAAATAAAAGGCTCATTATGTGAATTACAAATATATCATATTTTTAAATCATTTGTTTAAAATATATTAGCAAAGATATTAAACATCGACTTAATTCCCATTTTAGAAACTACACTATTTAAATTTTGAAAAATATATTTTATTTGTATTTTTAAATAATTTCAATACCAGATTTAATAATTTATAATTTAAAACTTGACCTATTTTGCCCTTTGTCTTCCAATCTATAGAGCCTCAAAATTCAGACAGTAGATTATAAAAGGCTTCCTTGAAAGTTTATTAGTAAAATAAAACTATAATGTTAATTTTTGGGGGCCAAATTAGAAAACTAAATACTGCGAATCTTGGAGGTGGTACGGAACCCTTAGTATGCGAGTCTAACTCGCACTTGACCAAATTATTTACTACTATAATGTAATTGACAGATATATATGATTTTATGTTTTATAAATTCATTGAAATTTCAAAAATTACCATTTTTATAAAGTACTTATTAATTCTCAAAATAATTTATATTTCAAAAAGAACCGACTTCTTTCTCTAGTTTGTATGTTTTTAATATTTACATGTTTTGTTTTTTCTATACGTGGAACTCTAATTCACCTTATGTTGCAACCACCCTGTATATGTTTCTGTGTATTGGTCACACATTTTAAATTATTTTTATCATTTTCTGTATATGCAACTGCTTCTACCATTTTTTTAACCCTCCGCCGTATAACTCGAATATCCTTAAAGCATATGTTTATTCAACCATTTTTTCATCCACTCGTATAACTATGATGGTTGAAATAAGAGTGAAGTATTTCAACCACTTTGTATATGCTATAACTACCTATGTGTCACCCTATACAACATTTTTTTAACCACCCTGTATAACTTTAATTTTATTTCACCTTATATTTCAACCATCCTGTATATGGAACCCACCTGTCTTACTGTAATTTTACTTTGCCCAATATTTCAACTGCGCACATTGCTTGCTGCTTGAATTTCGATGCACACACACACCTACCACCGTATACCATATATTTTATGCCGTTTTAGTCGACTGCAATGAAAACAGTTACAAACACTCTGTACGATATACTTTCATGGCATATCTTGACATATAAGCGAGATATTTATGATCAAATTTTGACATTTACATTGATGTTTACCGTGTTTTATAAATATTTTTACGATTTTCGGAAAAACGGTATGTTTTACGTTTTAGATAATTATAAGGAATCAAGCTAGAATATCTCTTTGTAGAATACAGTTTAAAATATTCAAATTGGTTGAGCCGTTTTAGAGAAACAGTGTAGACTTATTGAAATTCACTGAAATGTTTTTTCTCACCTTATAGAAAATTATATGGGACCTTTATGTAACATTCCTTAATACAATTCCGTTTGAATCATCAAATTTGCCCAAGCCGTTTTTGAATAATCACTGAGCATACATAAAAAAAAAAACGTCACGAAGAATTGATAAACTTCTCCTTTGTGGAAGTCGGTTAAGAACAAAATATCTACTAAAAATTTTCATCATTATCATTTTTGATGTATAAAATGATATTCTAATGAGAAAAAGAAATTAAATAAAAAATGGTAGTTGATTTTTGACGATTTTGAAAACTTTAAAAAATACTGTTTACCTTAAAATAAAATTATTTTGAATTATGAACCTTATAATTCCTTGTATATGTTATGTTAAATTTTTTTTCTATATCTTATATAAGACAATACTGAACTAAACTAACTGCAATTTTTTGTTGTAAGTAAACTTTAGTTTACTTTCTGCGGGGCACTCTGTATAAGTAAGTAAACATATTAAAGAGTATATTAAATTTATTCATAAGATAATATAATTTCACAATGATTGTATTTTTAATAAATAAGGACTAAAGCTTTACAACACTTTTATTTGCAAATCAGTTAAATATATTTTTTTCAGGTATTTTCTCACCAAATTGGTTTATCTTCTAACCGTGGGCACGCCAGCAGGTGGTAAATCTTCCGGACGCAACTTTCCTTTAGTTCGCAAAGAGGTCGGTCTGTCCCAAGTTTTTTGTCTCGGAGCTTCCGCGACTTTTCGCACTTGAGGCTCTTCGTCAGTGAACTGCCCATTCCATCCTGTTTTCCCATAATTCCTGTCATTGGAGAAAACAACATCGGTGGTGTCGATATTGTGGTCCATTATAACTCTGCCTCTGGTGCCGATGGTGTTTTGTACGGCGTTACTGTCGTAAGTATTCCCAACCACTGTTCTGGAAGAATCTACTCCGTGACCATAGAAGTTTTTGAAATTGCTGCCGGTGTCTCTGTCCCTCATTTTGGACGTATCTACGTAGTTTTCGTCTACAAGGTATGTGGTTGCTACGGAACCTGCCTGGCTTAGTGTCGGTGATAGAGGTCTGTTATCAATTTCTTGTTGGCTATCGATTCTTCTATAATTTTGAGTACCGTTGGAAGCGCGGTCACTTATGTCACTAGCTCTCCTGTTATCATTGGAGTTAGAAGTACTGGTGTATTGAATACTTCTGTCTTGGATTCTTGGAATGGCTTTGTTGTCGACATTGGTGATGGTTTTAACAACATTACCATCGGCATCGTAAATGGTGGTAGTGGTGGTATGGGTTGCATTTCCGCCCAAGTCGTGACTTCTTTCAATGCTTTCGCTTCCGCTTGTTCTTGACATTTGAGTTCGGTGTGCTGAATGCTGCGTTGTTGAACTTCTTTGTTGTTGAGTAGTCGAAGATTTCATTTCGGTGCTCGTTGATCCTGAACTAGTTATTGATTTAGTAGAAGACATTTTCGATTTTGCACTATTTTTGAGAACTAAACGAAACACACGCAGGAATTAACAGACAGCGCGATCGATTGTGTTTGACTGGCGATCTCGATAGAAAATAAACAACCTTGTTTACCGAGATCCGCGGTTTATAGTTAACTTGTTGGCTTCGTCATACTCACCTACGGTTATTTAAATTGATTGAATACCTTATTTGGCGAAGACTTATTTTCAGACTATGACATATATGGCTCGCTTAATGAAAAGCGTGGGATAGTACTGTAAATATTGTTGTTGAGGTGATCTTGACTATTTTTGTAAATTCGTAATTTCTTGTACAGGGTGGATAAATGGAATGTAGGTGTTATGAATTTTGTATGCAATTATGAGATAATATATGAACAGAACTATATTAAATGAATGAGGAAATTATAATATAAAAAATTGAAAAGCCGAAAAAATAGTGTGTATAAAAAAATCCAGTTAGTAATAAATAATGAATATACATCGCAAAATGATGTCACAAACTGAATGATCTATTAAAAGTTCATTGAAAAGATGAATATTTGGTGTCTAAAAAAGGTCAATTTATTGAAAATAGAACATTCTGTATATTTTTGCATTTATGGCTTTCCTGTAAAATTGTAAGGCATGATTGATACTATAATCTAATTTCTCAAAAGTAGTCTCATGCAAATGTGTGGTAAAGATATCCGTCTATACAGGTTGTGCAGAAATGTTTAGTTTTCAAAAAATAATGTACCCCTCTTCTTTGCCTTTTGAATTATTTTTGTATTTTGAAATAAATAAATAAATAAAAACCATTATTGCAAAAAACTTTTCTGCACATTCATGATATATGCGAAAAAAAAACATAAAAAAATAAATATGCATCACTATTAAAAACTTAATAATTTTATTATCTTTATGTGTTCTTGGGAAATAACACCACAGTCCAAACAAAAATCTGTAAATTCAAGGAAAAACCAAAAGTTTCCAGGTCTATTCTGACCTCGTTTTCAATGGCTTTAAACATGTATTGAATATATAAAATGCAAAATGAAAGTTTGATATATGATATTTAAGCTGACATAAGAAAAAAATGTTGTTTCTAGATATACAGTGAGCACCAAAAATTTCTAAAGATCATGTATTACAGTTAAGCCGCTTTCAAGTTAGAAGAACTTGAAAGAGTTGTCTTTAGAATTTATAAGTGGCGTTCCTAGGTACGACTTTCATATAAAGATTGTAAAGAGTGGGCAACAAATTTAATGTCAAAACAGCATTCAAAATAAGAGATCTGTAATATCGAAAACAAAACCAACCAACAAAACTCAGTATTAAAAAAAACTGCATACACAAAATTCCTTGCAAATGCAATAAATTTTATATTGGAGAAACATCGAACCCATTAAACGTACGAATTAATGAACACAAGAATTACATAAAGAAACGACAATTTGAAAAATTTGTGAACATGTTTGGAACCTAGGCCATAAAATACAATTTGACAATTCAACTATACTTCAACTAAGAACAACATAACACAAAACGAAAAATAAAAGAGAAGACGATTGTATCGCTTCTACTTCTGTAGAATTCAATCGTATCTGGTTACCGACAATTAAGGAAGACATTAGTAATGGCCATCTCCTTTTGAACAACCCAGTATCGGGATAGTTCGACGGTTTTTCCTAGGTTTTCCCTTATGACGTTAATGGGATCACTGAAATAAAAGAATTTTTTCATCACATTATTGGTGAATGCGCTATCTTATATATAGCTACAAATATTTGAATATTTTGGGTTATGGGCTTTCTATTTATCTATTTCCAAATCTTAATATGTATGTTCTGGACCTCCTTTATATGGCCAGTGACATCGTGTCATGTTCTTTTCTCCTAAAATCGGTTATATAAAAGCAAGATCTTCAGGTGACTAAATACGTATTGCAACGTTAATAAGAAAGTGTATTTGTTTTATGAAATCAACTTAAATGAAAGTATAGTATAATAATCAACTGTGACTGACAGAACAGCAAGTCCAAATACACCACTAGTCAACTGATCAGAAAGTGCTCAAATGGAAAGAGAATCCCCTTCATGGAAGGCATGCAAATGATGTCAACCAAGATTATGTCGACAGTTCAGCGTCGAACTACTGGTTGATATCTGATCATGTTTCTTGAAACGGAAGGCTTTATATTGGCAATTTAAGATCAACTAATTCCAGCTAATAACTGTCTAAAACACATCGTTAAAGACCCTTTTATCTACAACGACAAATGCAGACATGGTTGGCAAACATCTAAAACTATCCAGTATATCACAAGAGGTTATCAAGAATGCTCAGCAACTGAATAAAAAAAAAACGATACCACGCTGTGGCAAAATAACTGCACCAGAAACTAGCACCACTGAAACTTGAACTATCATAGTTGGTAAGAATACCCTACTATAAATACAAACCATAATTTGTTTTACAAAATAACAACTACAAGCTGTATTGGGACTACACGATACTAACCAATCGGACTATTGCTCCCAATAAACCAGATATAGTTTTAGTAGGTAAAGTGTCTAGAAAACAACCTTAATAGAGATAGCAATCCCTAACAACAATAATATAACTATTAAGCAGACTGAAAAAACAACCAAATACAGGGTTTTGGAATTTCAAATAAAGACTCACAGGGACATGATTAACACGCGAACAGGACCAACTAATGCAAAAAGCCGTCCTGTTAGGAACAATAAAATGGGAAACTGCAGCCATGATGCCAATCACGGGCCTGATAACTTGGGCAGAGGTGTATCCTCATCCTCATTGGGGAGGGGGGAGCTAAGAAAAGTAGAATACTGGGTAGGGACTTACCTTTTTACTCCTTCCTTTCATTGTAAATAATTTTTCTTCGGGGGGGGGGCAACTGCTGTTTCTTCAACCTCTGTAATCAGCCCCAGAGGAGTTATTGAGAATTAGGTTTTCAAAATATTACTCTGGCAGTCATATCCCACTTGCTCAAGCGGATTGATAAGCGGTGAGTTTGCTGGCCAATCCAGGCTTAGCACATTTACTTCTTCCAGCACATTTTGGACAATTGTTTGTACGGTTTGGTCGAGCATTATCGTCAATAAAACAAGTCAGTCCTCCACTCAATGCTTAAATATTTAGTCTAATGACATTTCCTGTCAACACCTGGAGTTATTGGATAAGTTTTGCCCGCTGACAATATATAATATCTCCATAAAACTTCTCGGTTCTTCCCTGAAAAGGAACAACTTCTCTAGCAAAAGTTGCAAAAGTTAGCCGTGTTGCATGTGTTCATAGACGTTCTCTATCACTCGTTGATATGAACATGGAATCATCGGAAAAAAGGACAAAAAATTTCAAGTTCAAAGATAAAAATTCTTTTTATAAAACATATTTCATATAAACTAATAGCCTAGAGTATAAATGTAATCAGTACAATGAGTATCACTTATGGTGAAATTTTACAGTTTCATTTTGGCAAATAAAAACATTCCTAGGAAATCATGAAATTTATTGTTAAACCTTATAATAATTAATTAGGGACCCAATTACTTAATAAAAAGCATTGTACTTTGAATCGGTAAGTACTTTTTGTTTTTTTATAGGAGCTATTTCTTATATCACAGAAATAAATTAGGTATATATGTAAGGGAGTTTAGAGTGAATGGTCACATCACAGTTTTCTGACTATTGGTTATAATGCACCTAATTAATAAAGGATAGTATTTTATTTCAATTCAACAATTTGGTTTTAACAGGGTTACCACTGCATGTAAAATTCATTTATTCACAAAATGTTTGATTACATTCTTCATGCATCAGCTCTTAGTGTAGCGTTTTGTGTAATTTGTTAATCAGAATTCTTTCGAAAAAATTCGATCGACCCGAATTTAGGATATTAAATGGGAAGGCAGATATTATTTAAAGTGGTACTGCATACTTGAAATAATTTGAGCTGGTATGAATAAATTTATCAGGTTTCCTCAAACAGATACACTAAGAGTCCTTTAGTCCTTTTACTGTAAAATCTGTTTGTCCTTTATTAAGACTACCACGAAAAAGAGTGCTGTAAAACTTTCATCCTCTGCTTCTATATTGAGCATATGAAGAAGGTTTACATAAATCTACATGTTGGTTGGCAACCAAAAATATTCGTTCAACTGATTGGGGATATATTTATAATGGAGAACCTTTATAAATATTGTTAGTCATCATTAAGTGTTGAAAAATATTAATAAAGTACAAATTAAATTCTAGGAACATATCTATACAGAGTATACCACGATGAGCTGAGTTGATATGTATATGGGAAACTACGAGTATTAATCTGGACATTGGTATGCTGGGGTTGTTCTAGGAACTGGTTTCAGTTAAAGTATTTTCTACGACTTCCGGATCTACCGGAAGAGGACCCCAACTTTATTTTTTAATGCATTTTTACAATCTATGATGGATTACATTATAATGTTACGAGAATTCATCCGACCGCTGGTGCAATCGGCCATCAACCAGTTCATGGAAGGGACATTATTCCGATAAATTCTGGGAACCCGAAATGTTTGTCTCTCAACCGGCGGACCGCTGCCGTTACTGGGAATTCGTTTAAAGCTTCCTGAACGTGATGTAATTTCCCGATGGTTCGTGGACGTACCAGACAATTCCAAGATAAATGTATAAATAAGAAGAGCTAGCGATAGGTTTTCGTCGGTCGTTTGTACAGTTAAGATAAAATGTAAATAGCAGTTTCTGTGAATATAAATTTGTGTAAAAGTAGTGGAAATAAATTAGAGTGAGTTTGACTGTGTTTTTAAATAAATCCAAGAACTGAACTGAACCCAAGTGTGAAAACAAAATATTGCAGTGGTGACAGGTGTGCGGTTTATTTGTGGAAATTTAGAAGTGAAAAATAAATAGACGGACAATGTTTGAAACAGTGAATTTGGACCAATTGAAAGTGACGGACTTAAAAAAAGAACTGGAGAAAAGGGATTTAGAAATTACTGGGAAAAAAGTGAATTATTACAACGGCTACGAGATGCTCTAATAAATGAAGGTAACGATCCCGATACCTATTTGTTTGAGATTTCTGGTACTGGGGAGATGAGCATGCTATTAAAACAAATTGAAGAAAATTCTAAAAATTTGAAAGAGGCCTTAGAAGATAAACTACTAACATTACAAGAAAATTCTAAAACCCTAGAAGATAAATTGCTAGAAAATTCCAAGACATTAGAGGGTAAGCTACAAACATTACAAGAAAATTCTAAGTCCTTTGAAGATAAATTAGTAGAAAATGCTAAGACGCTAGAGGACAAACTGCTAGAAAATTCTGAAAACTTGAAAGAGGCTTTAGAAGATAAATTACTAGAAAATTCTAAAGTCCTAGAAGACAAACTAATGGAAAATTCTAAAACCTTGAAAGAATACTTAGAAGCCCAATTACTGGAAAATTCTAAAATTTGAAAAACATGGTAGAAAAAAATTCAGAAGTGCTAGAAGAGAAAATAGTCGAAAATGAAGCCCGAATTGAAGATCTGAAGCAAACGACGGTCAAATATGAAAGCCGGATGGAAGAACTAAAGCAAACAAAGTCGAAGTCGAAGAACTGAGTCAGACGACAGTTAAAAACGAAACGCGCATAGAAGCGTTAAAACGGATATTGGAAGGCGAGATCACCAAAATAAAAGAACAGGTAGTGGCAAAACAAAGGGGAGAAACACCATCAAAGACCGAAAGCAGAAGCAGTCTGGAGGTAGTGGATTCAAAATTTGGCCTCGAGGGGACAAGACAGAAAATGAAACCTCCCCAATTTGATGGAAAATCATCATGGACTAATTATCGTCGCCAATTCGAGGCTGCAGCTAAGCTAAACGGATGGTCGGCAGAGGAGAAGGCCATCGCATTAACCCTAGCCTACAGATATCTTACAAACATTGAATACCTCGGAAGACTACGAACAACTGGTCAAACATTTAGAACTGAGGTATGGTCACACACATTTGGAGCACGTCTACCACTCTCAATTGAAAAATCGCCACCAGAGATCAACTGAATCCCTACAAGGGTATGAAGCTGACATTGCCCGTCTGGTTCGCCTTGCCTATCCAGCCACACCAGAAAATGTAATAGAAAGGTTAGCAGTGCAAGCATTTTTGGATGGACTTCGGGACCACGAAGCCAGACAAGCATTTACCCTAGCTCGACCGACTCAATTAGTAGATGCATTGGCTCGAGCTTTAGAATTCGAGGCTACTAAAAATACCTGCAGAGGTCAAGCCAGAGTCCGAATCGTTGATGGAGAATCCGAAGATGCCGGAAACGATGAAGCCTCTGTAAGAAAGATAATAGAAGAAGTCCTTACCGAAAAAAAAATTGTGAGATGTCGGAAGTGTCGTAAGGTAGGCCATGTCCAGAGTCGTTGCAAGGAGAGCAACGGAGTCCAGACTTCCTCACCGGGGAAACTAAAGAAGGCCTATGTAAAGGGACCATCGTCGACCTGTAGCAAACAAGTATCAACTACCAACGCATATGTCGCTTCGCTACGCAACCACGTTAACAGTGTCTTCGTAGATGGCCTTATTAATAGGAGGCAATTTGCAATGCTGCTGGATACTGGTGCGACGAAAACAGTAATAAGGCCCAACATTGTTTTAGAGACAATGATAAAACCAACAAAATGGCAACTGCGAACAGCGACAGGAGAAGTAGCGAAAGTTCATGGTGAAATAGAGGTTGAAATGA
Source organism: Octodonta nipae (assembly GCA_034190945.1). Lineage (NCBI taxonomy): Eukaryota > Metazoa > Arthropoda > Insecta > Coleoptera > Chrysomelidae > Octodonta > Octodonta nipae. Next base: position 27,463,920 of record CM067217.1, read on the forward strand.
CCTTGGGAAACACAACCTTCCTACATCGAGCATTAATGGCAGACATCGAAGACGAAGTAATCATTGGACTGGATGTCATGAGCTCCAAGGGATTCCAGTTAAACTTCAAAGATGGAATTCTGCGAGTGAATGACGAAGAAGTGGTGCTTCATGGAAAGGATGACATAATGCTGCGAGCCATCTTAGCAGAGGATGTCAATGTTCCGGAAAGAGCTGAAATCATTATACTTGCTTGCTTAGATGGGAAAGCTAAAGCTGGAACAGTAATATGATGTTTGATCCCGAACGACGGAAATGTAGGCAGAGGAGTCGCCCTGGGGAAGACTCTGTTTCGGGTCAAGAAGATTGTGCCAGTAAGAGTAATGAACCTGAATCATTACTCGGTTGTGCTAAAGAAAGGAACAATTTTGGGCCATTGTTCAACAGTTTCCTCTGTAGTCAGAAGCACACAGCGTGCAGAAATACCACCAGGTAAGCTGTCTGAGGAACTGGAAAGACTCATCACCGATTCATCCAAGAATTTGAAACCATACCAGAAAGCAAAATTGAGGGACATTGTCAGAAACTACCAGGATATCTTCGATGTAGGAAACGGAAAAAGAGGACGGACTGACCTGGTGAAACATAAAATTAATACCGGGGACGCTCAGCCTGTTCGACAGTCGGCGAGAAGACTACCCTTAGCTAAAAGAGAAGAAGCCGACGGGATAGTCCGCGAGAAGGAGAAAGAAGGTGTTATTGAACCATCCAATAGCCCTTGGGCTTCTCCAGTTGTCTGGGTTAAAAAGAAAGATGGTTCGACCCGATTTTGCGTGGACTATCGGCAATTAAACTACGCTACAAAGAAAGACAGCTATCCCCTTCCAAGAATAGACGATACCCTAGACACGTTGGCTGGATCGAAGATGTTTTCCACCCTGGACTTGAAGAGCGGTTATTGGCAGGTGGAACTTGCTAAAGAAGACCGAGAAAAGACTGCTTTTACCATCGGGTCAGGACTTTATCAATTCACGGTGATGCCGTTTGGACTGTGTAATGCTCCAGCAACGTTTGAAAGATTGATGGAAACAGTGTTAAAAGGGCTTTCATGGAAAACGTGCCTGGTGTATCTTGACGACATTATCGTGGTTGGAAAATCTTTTGAAGACCACGTGAGGAACTTGGAGGAGGTATTTCGGGACTTCGAAGTTCCGGACTAAAGTTAAGCCCGAAGAAGTGTCAGCTGTTCCAAGAAGAGGTGCAATATCTTGGACATGTAGTTTCCGCAGAGGGAGTAGCTGTTGACAAACAGAAAATCAAAGCTGTCCAGGAATGGCCGATACCTAAAGATATCCACCAGTTAAGAAGTTTCCTGGGGTTATGCACGTACTATCGTCGGTACGTCGCCGGATTTGCCAACATCGCCAAGCCACTTACTAGACTGACAGAAGGGAAGGTGCAGTACCAATGGGACGAGGAATGTCAACGATCATTCAAGACATTAAAAAGAGCTTTGTCGAGTGCTCCCATATTAAGTAATCCTTTGCCAGATGGAAACTTCGTATTGGATACCGACGCAAGCAATGTCGGAATTGGTGCTGTGCTTTCGCAGATCCAGGAGGCCCAGGAGAGAGTCATCGGATACTTCAGCAAGACCTTGAGCAAGCCTGAACGGAATTACTGCGTTACTCGCAGGGAACTCCTGGCTGTGGTAAAGGGGGTAGAACATTTCTACATGTACCTCTATGGTAAAAGATTCCTCCTGAGGACTGATCATGCAGCACTGAAGTAGCTCCTGCAGTTTAAAAATCCTGAAGGACAGGTGGCAAGATGGATTGAGCGGTTGCAAGAATTCGACTTCGAGACTGAACATCGAGCTGGAACAAGCCATAAGAATGCTGATGCTCTATCGAGAAGACCATGCCCTAATGACTGCAAACATTGCCAGCGAGCTGAAGAAAAAGGGGCTGTTCTCTGTAGAACTACCGCCATCAATGACCATTGGCAATCTGCGGAGATCCAAAAAGACCAGAAATTAGATCCAGATTTGAAAGAGGTTATCCGGTGGAAGGAAGAAGATCGTAAACCTACGTGGCAGGAGATTTTCCGATACTCACCAACCATAAAGTCGTACTGGGCTCAGTGGAACTCCCTCATCCTGGAAAATGGACTTCTCAAGCGCGTCCTGGAAACTCCAGAGGAAGGAAACGACAGAAAACAAATTGTAGTTCCCAGAAATAGGAGACCAGAGGTTTTACGAGAACTAAATGATGGTACAACTGGAGGACATCTGGGAGTAACGAAAACCCTGGGGAAGTTGAGAGAACGCTTCTATTGGGTAAACTGCTAAGTGGATGTCAAGGACTGGTGCCGGAAATGTACTGTTTGTGCAGCAAGTAATGGGCCTCAGAAGCGTCCAAAAGCTCCCATGAAGCAATATAACGTTGGCAGTCCATTCGAAAGAATAGCCATTGATGTTGCCGGTCCATTTCCTGAATCCGAGTCGGGAAACAAGTACATTGTGGTGGTGATAGACTATTTTAGTAAATGGGCCGAAGCGTATGCCTTGCCGAATCAAGAAGCCTTGACCGTTACTGATGTCCTTGTCAAGGAATGGGTCAGTCGGTTTGGTGTTCCCTTGGAGTTGCATTCAGACCAAGGTAGAAATTTCGAGTCTACTCTTTTCCAAGAAGTCTGCAAGCTCTTGAAAATCAATAAAACGCGGACGATATCATTACACCCGCAATCCGATGGAATGGTAGAACGGATGAATAGAACCATTAACCGCCATTTGTCAAAGGTAGTCTCTGACCACCAAAGAGACTGGGACCAGTATCTGCACTTGTTTCTAATGGCATATCGTTCGTCTGTGCACGAGTCCACGGGTCAGACCCCGGCCAGTATTATCATGGGACGAGAATTAAGACTACCATGCGATTTGAAGTTTGGATGTCCCCCAGGAGAAGAGACCGCAGATGAAGACTATGTCAGCCAGCTACGTCAAAAGATGAACGACATCCATGAACGAGTCCGGTTAAACATCGATAATGCCAGTGCCCGAACGAAGGAAGCCTACGACATCAAAGCCGAGGGCGGGGGATTCCAAGTTGATGATCTTGTTTGGTTGTATAACCCGCAACGTCGTCGTAGATATTCGCCTAAGCTACAGAGATCTTGGGAGGGGCCGTACCAAATTGTGAAGAAAATCAACGATGTTATCTACAGAATAAAGAAGCTGCCTCGGGGAAAATCAAAGGTCGTACATTTCAACAGGTTAGCCCCTTATGCCGGAAGTCATGACAGCGAAGATGACCAAGCCCAAGTCCGCAGCATCAAACCACCCGATGACGAGATGACCTTCGAACAGTTTATGGCACTGTACTCTAATGGGCAGAAAGTGCAGCACGACGTGACCACAGAGGAACCCCGAGACCTGTTTGAGGTGCCCATAGAATATGCCCTGGCTCATTGTGTTGCTCGAGATCTCCGGATGTCCAGAGGAATAGCCAAGGTGTTTGCCAAAAAGTACGGCCAGTTCCAGAAGCTGCGGGAGCAAGATCCAGCGGTAGGGAAGGTCCTTCATCTCGAAGATAAACAACCAGTGGGTACCAGAGACATCTTTTATTTGGTAACGAAAACATTCTCGCAGGACAAGCCAACATACAGCGATCTTTGGAAGACTCTGGTAGAATTGAGGAATATAATGATGGAGAAGAATCTGATGAAATTGGCGGTCCCAAAGATAGCCTGCGGGTTGGATGGACTGAATTGGAGGGTGGTGAGAAGTGTGATGGAAACAATCTTTCGATTCAGTGGCGTCGACATCCTGGTATGCTGTCTCAATACTCGCAGCCCAGATTCGAAGACCGTTGATTGTTACTTCCACCAAACTTCCCGTTGTCGAAATGGAGAGTCCTGCAAATATCGTCACACCAGGAAGGATTCTGGGACATTCCGGGACGAAATGGTCTTAAGGAGGGGGCAATGTTACGAGAATTCAGCCGACCGCTGGTGCAATCGGCCATCAACCAGTTCATGGAAGGGACATTATTCCGATAAATTCTGCGAACCCGAAATATTTGTCTCTCAACCGGCGGACCGCTGCCGTTACTGGGAATTCCTTTAAAGGTTCCAGAACGTGATGGAATTTCCCGATGGTTCTTGGACGTACCAGACAATTCCAAGATAAATGTATAAATAAGAAGAGCTAGCGATAGGAGGCATTCCGTTTTCGTCGGTCGTTTGTACAGTTAAGATAAAATGTAAATAGTAGTTTCTGTGAATATAAATTTGTGTAAAAGTAGTGGAAATAAATTAGAGTGAGTTAGACTGTGTTTTTAAATAAATCCAAGAACTGAACTGAACCCAAGTGTTAAAATAAAAACATTACAATAACTTTACTGGAAACACCGTATGTTTGAAGGGCTCCAGCTGAAAGTCATTTAAATTTTTTTATAAATTTTGACAAATGGAGACATTTTAAAAAAAAAATTTGGAAACAACGAGAGCCAGATGAATTGTCGGAAGGAAAAAATTATACAGAGTGCTCAGAAATCTCTGCAATCATGTAACTTTTTTCAAATAGCAACTCCTTTTTTCTTCAACACCAGTGGATTCTAAGCTAAACAATAGGAGAAGTTTATGCTTACAACTCCATACCTAAATTAAACGGTTTTTGTATAAACTTGTGGTTATTAGAGATATCTGGGATTTTTTGAAAGAATCGACAAGAAACAAATTAACTTTAATTCGTTAATGATTTATGGAGAATTTGATGTGGTTAGAGTTTGTTAAACCTCTCCTCCGCTATATCCGGATAGACCAACGTCCAACACCCACACAAACACACATTAAACACCTGCGCAGTTGTGAAGAAGCGAGAAAAAGGGAAACCTCTCTTAGATAATGAAGACCATGAAGTTACAGTCTTGGCAATCTTCAGAACGTATTTAGAAAATTCTAATTAGTTCAGAATTTAAGAGCAGGTAAAGCGCAAAGAAGGAATGATATTGTTACGAGAAATGTTTACTCTCTCAACAGGCCTACCGCTGCCGTTACTGGGAATTCCCTTAAAGCTTCTAGAAAATGAAAGAGTTTCGACAGTCGTATTGCTTAGTTAAGATAAAATGTAAATAAGTTTCTGTGAATTAAAATTGTGTAAAAGTAGTGGAAATAAATTAGAGAACCTGTTTGTGAAAATAAAAACATTACAATATTATTAATCAGGAAGACGACCATTTTTTACAGATAAAGCACAATTTATGAAAAATGGAATGTTCAACAGCCATAACTCACATTACTGGATTGATACTAATCCACACTTATTTAGAGCAAGACAGTTTAAAGGTTACTGGAGTTTCAAAATAATATTTTTCGATTATTTTTAGGTCAGAGATATCTCGAAATTTTAGAAAATTGTTTACATTTATACGTTAGTTTTACAATTATGGATGCTCCTCATCCATTGTCTATGACAAATTAATTTGCTGTTTAACAAAATGCCAGTGTGTTTTACAGTTGGAAATGATCTGTGTTATGGTGTCATGAGTTTGCTTTGGTCAATCCAAATATCACGGAGCAAAGGTTTATTCTCTTTCAAAACCATATTAAGTTCTCCATCTGATAAATGATTAATAAATTAAAGGAAAGTTCCTTTGTTCCTTTTCTGTTCTCCCAAAAACCCTATAGATGATTCAGATATCTCTAATAAGTAACAACCACTTGGAAATTTTACTTTTTCCAAATTTATAGAAAAACCGTTTAATTTATTGATGGGGTTGTAAGCATATACTCCCTCTATTTTTTACTGTAGAATGGCGCTGTGGAAAAAAGGAGTTGCCATTTGAAAAAAAATAGTTCCACGTTTCTCGAGTACACCGTATATTTTTTTTGAACAGTTTCCAAAGATTTAAGAAGCTTCAAGTCTTATTTAGGTTTATTCTGGCAATTTTTGACCTGGCCTCATTATTTCCAAGATATTAATTTTATTGTGAAGCGCAACACCTGTAAATTTTCCAATAAAAACATTAAATTACTTTCAACTGGAGGCCTTCAAACATATGAGGTTTCCAATAAACTTATATTGAAATTCATAGTTGATTCAAAAAATGCTATAAAAACAGGGTGTTCCAAGAAAAAAACAAATTAAGGGTCCACTTCTGGTAGAACCGGAAGTCATAGATAACTGAAAATATTTTAGGTGAAACTAGCTCCTCGTAAAACTTCCTTATACCAATTTTCAGTAGTGATGGGCATAATCGAATGATATGAAAAATCGATTATTACAACTCGAGTGATTTTAGTAATTGACTGATCGCTCGAATGACCGATCACTCGGATGGTAAGGCTGCCCTGTGTGTGAACATTTAAATTTAGATAAAATTATACTATTAAATTTCTCCTAAATATTCATTTATTTTAAAATGTATTTGTAAAGGAACTGTTATTAATAATTTAAAGAACGGTATAATCTTTCTTAATCTGCACTACACTAACCAATTCCTCAATATACTCCTACTTTACACTATAATATTTGCAGCGTAGCCTGACTGCATAAGAGCGAGAACAAACGAAAGTGCCTCTATATGAAGGCCGAATGGCAGAAAAGCACTTCTCAATGCGCAAGGAAATCATTTGGCTTATAACTCGAATGCAGCATCGCTCGTCCTCGTTGCTCATCGGGTTCACTCAATCAATATTTCCAGTTAAATATTCGATTATTTTTCATTCGAATGCTTTGATTTTATAATCGGAATACTCGAGTGACTTTTATAATCGAGTGATCGATTATATTTCATTCGAATGATCCCATTACTAAGTTTCAGATTAATACTCTTAGTAGTTTAACAAATACATATCGAATCAACCCATCGTTGTATACCCTGTAAATGATTTTAATCCGAGTAACGCCAAAGTCCATGGTTTTTAATTTTTTAACGGAAGCATAAGCACACGTTTAACTTTTGAAGAGGAGAGTAAATTTTATCCCGAAACAACTCTGAGTTACTTATGTCTGTTTACCTGGGCTATTAATGAACTTCTAAGGTACTCGTACTAAATAAAGCAAAAAGGCTCACGAATCAAGGATAATCACTGAGCCAAGTTGCTACAAGTTGGGCCTCAGGCTCAGCGAATGGAATATGAGAGGGGAGAATCCAAAGCCCTTAGTTGTTTCTTCAAGGAAAAACTGAAGGACTGAAAGTAGAGGAGAGAGAATCTTACTTGGAGTCGCCAATAAATTTATGTAAGGTATCTTAAGAGCAATGTATTTTCGGTTGTGTATAAATAAGGTAAGTAGTTCGCCACTAAGCACAAGTGCAATATTCTACTTAAAACGGTTTGCAAAGAAGACTTAACGTCAGTCAGCTTTCGAATTGAAACTGTGAAATTTACAGGGAATTGGTCGTCAAAAAATGATCTCTCCAAAATATATTTAGGAGGATCATGGACCCCATAACCAAGATAAAAAGAATTAGGGCTATCCACCACATGTAGTTTTCTCTTTTTGAAGGTACGATGTTTTTCAGGACCCACATTCCTACTAGTAATCCAACGATAGCTCCAGCTATATGGGCAGAGTAGCTAGTTTGATCAGCCATCAGCCAATATCGATTATATATTGACGCCCCTATGTCTAGAATAATGAATATTAGGTAGACGCAGAGCTGAATGGGTGCTATTGTCATTTCACTCCAATTCTGGAAGAAAGAAAAATAATATATTGGAACAATAATTAATACCAAAATGTAGAGTACAAGTTTGTCGGTTAACCATAACAAGAAATCACAAGTGGATGGTATGTTTAATATAAACCTTGAATTTCCAGCAATAATAAAGTTTCGTTGGGCTTATGCTATTTATTTCGGATGATTGATATGGTAAAGCATTAGTGATCAAGTATGTAAACATTGGTGCGTTTACGTGAGATAGATGTTTTTAAATATATTACATATATTCTGTCTTTTTATTATTAGTATTGGAGACAACTATGATGTCTATTTCACATTTTGGAAAATCTGGTATTATTTTTTGTTGTTTTTTGCCTCTTCCTTGAATATTTCATATAGCTTATTTGTTTTTTAATGTTCATAACTATTTCGCCCTTTGTTCTGAATCGTAGTTCTCTAAAAAATGGCAGTAACCACGATAAATACAAATGGAAATTAAAATACGTACCATGAGAATTGTTGCAACGTGAGCAGTTATTAGTGCATATACACCTCCACTGGCACCTGCTAGAGATACATTTGGATCCATAATGGAAGAGCCCAACGAACCAGCTATTATTCCGCAAAAGTAGACCAGTAGAACTCTCCACGATTTGTGAGCCATTTCTAGAGGGACGCCTAATAACAACTGAAGAACCATATTTACTATTAAATGCGTATATCTGAAAAGATATTGCAGCTAACAATTATTTATATAAAATACTTATTGAGAAAATATTTTTTAATTGATTTCTGTTGGAGACAGAGCAGCCGGTCTTTAAGGCTCAATTGCCCTAGCATCTTTTGATGTTGAAAATTAGTGAGTTTTTCCTATTATATTCAAAATAAATTCAAACGGGGATGTCTCGGAAAAAGGGTGAGGCAAGGAAAGAGAGTACAAATAGCACTCTAGAATGCCTATCGTTATCCTTAATACGCCACGCCATCCGGCATGCCTTGAATAAATAAACACTTTCTATACTAAATAATGCCTTTAACCAAAAGTCGTAAGTCCCAGTCTTGCTATATACAATTTCCTTCCTCGTGAAGAGGCCTCGATTAAGTTTTCTTTAGTAAATGCGGATCAAACATGCTAAAAATCATTATTTTCGTTATGCTTATTGGTGTTTTAAATACTATTGATATTTATAAATTAAAAGAAATACAGTGAATAATGTATGTGACATGACTGATTAGGCAATTGGTCATCCATAAACCTGCTGCTTAGGAACTATTATATCTATATCATATAAAATACATTTTTTCTTATTGTTATACAGAAACACTGTTCAAAAATATGCATGGGGTTTGAGAAAGTATCCACCCTGACCTATACTAAAGTCATCATAGATAGAATCAGAAGTGTATTAAGCCAAACATAACCCTCAGAAATTTAAAACAAAATCGGATTCTAAAATCAGGCAGTCTACAGTAAATCCTGGTGAACCTGGCAAAAATAACAGAAACCACTAGCGGGCAGTTTTCAGTAACAGTACAACAAATAAGCCAATTAGACTTAAAATAGAGAAACGATCCCGGCCATTTTCAATGGCCTCTTACAAACTAATGTTTGAGGCTATAGAAAATCAGAAAGTCGGTCTTTTTGGAGAAATGTCTATATACTCGTATACATAGGCAAAGGCAAATTGGTTCGGTATCATTTTCTCCTCTGTTCCTCAACCAATTTTCTTTATGTTTATTTTGTTTAGTAGCTATTGACTTCTATTAGTGCAGAATGCTTAAATTTTTTTATAATATTGCTTCATTCATTAAATAAAATAAAAATTCATAATTTACGTCCACACTGTCAATGACAAACAGTGCGACCAGATTGTTTGGAGAGAAAATCGTAGCATGGATTTCTCGAAAAAAAAAAAACTAAATTAAACAAAAAACTAACAAATTTTGATCGGTTCCGAAAGTTATTCAACATTATCACGCTATTCAGATCTCACGAATAAAAATTTATAATATATGATAATAACCATTTATTTGGTACTTGCAAGTTTGAAACTTTCATTTCTTTCTAAATATGATTTGTCAACTAAAATTAGAATTGTGTATTGTGTAGCAATTGATCAATGTGTTTTCGATAATATTTTATTATTTTAACATTATGCTTTTAATTTATAGTGTTTCTATTTTAAAGGCTGTTTTATACAATTTAACTAAGATTATAAAGCCCATGATATGACAACAAATTTAAGATTATTTTGATTTGAGTTTGACATTTGATAACATTGTTAGCCGTTGGGTTAATATACCTACTCAATTCAATGTGAAAATTATGTATTATTTGAAAAATTTCAATTTCAATACTAAACAAAAAAAGTATTATTTAACATAATCACTAACTTTGTGTGTTAAATTGAAATTATTGAGTTTATACATACATTGCAGTTAGAGATGTACTAATATGTAAGTACTTATGTATCGTAGTTATTTATATTTGCATCTTAATAGTTACTTATGAGTTGGATTCTTGTATTTTCTTCTTAGAAATTGAAATCGTAATTGTGACTTATCTGAATAACAGTAAAGCATTTTGGAAAAACTAAAGTTTAAAAACATTATATTCAACATTAATTTATTATTTTATATACCATTCCTGCAAAATCGTCCCCTTAATACAGGGTGAATGACCTAAACTGAACATATTGACATTTCAAATGTGTATTTCATTAAAAATCTGTTCTAAATACGCAAATGTAAAGAGTTCGGTATCATTTCCTTCTGTTTGTGAACCAGTTATTTTGTTGAGTTTTTTAATTGCTAATTGACGTCCTTTATTAGAAAAATGGTTCAAACGGCTAAAATTTTCCGTTAATAACAGTTATTGCCCCATCTATTCTACAATAGCTGAACTAGCGCCATTCCACCGCTAGAGGACAAAAGTATTTCATATATTTTCTAATAATTCAAATCAATTTTATAAATTCTTGATTTTTATTGACGTTTTGAAGTCCCTAAGTGTATTTGTACTTGTAATTTATTCAAAAATAGTATGATGGCATACAAATTCGTATATTCTATTTTATTCAGGAACTGAACATTATTTGAATATGTTTATTGAATATGCCTTAGCGTCGTACAAGTACGTTAACTGGAAGCGTAAGACAACAAAACTGAAATTATTATCCTATGCGAAATATTTTAGTACTTAATTATAATGGCGACCATTGTACCCTTGTATGCAGTGGCGCCACCATGCGGTTGACGTTCCGTGAATCTTCCTTATATGTTCAAATTTTTAACAATGATTTTGGTCGAATTTCGACCATTGGCCTTTTCACATTCGAAAATTATTGGGCCACCACTAGTTGTAATAATATTGACAAAAATTATATATCATCACATCAGATATACATAGAATAACATTAATCAGTGCAGGAGAAAAAGGGCCATAAACAACGAGAACCAGAGAATATAAAGGATGACAACTCATGACGGGATGGTTGGTACAAAATCTTAGGAAGTTTCTAATTTTAGTGAATCTATTTCAAAATTTACAATTTCGTTGTGGAAAAAATGTCCCATATATTCCAATAAAAAAAGTGTATGGGAACCTAACGTGTTTTTGTCGTTGTCAATCCACATAAAGCACCCATAGAAGTTTTTTAAGTTCTATATTTTCAATTCAGCTGTTTCAAAAAGAAAACATTAAACCCTCTGATTATTTTTTTTATTCTGTATTAGGAACTACGCTTAAGATCCGTAATACTAAACGGTCTACAATAGGAACAGCTACAGGTTATGTCAATATAGAATCCATACATATACGGATTACAATAAAATCCCATTAATCCCAATTAGAAAAACCCGCTATATCCGACAAAAGATTAGAGAACAAAAACAAATATTAATCATCGAAAATCGCTTTATTGTTTTTAAAAATATTCCCCATGAAGATCTATATACTTTTGCATGCGTTTGAACAAATTGTCGAAGCACTTTTTCCACTCTGAATGAGGTATCTTCAAAACATGCATTCTGAACAGCAGCAACAGCCCCTTCAGGTGTCGAAAAACGTTGACCTCTCAGTTTGTTTTTTACGTACGGGAATAAAAAGAAGTCATTTGGGGACAAGTCAGCACTATACGGCGGATGATTCATCAAATCGATGTTTTGAGTGGTCAAAAATGCAGTTGTTTGAGCCGATGTGTGAGAGCTTGCATTGTCGTGGTGAAGAGTGATCCGTCTTCGGCGGTTGGTTTTCCTCATTACTTGGAAGACAACTGGCAAACAAATGGTTGTGTACCACTCAGAATTGACTGTTTTGCGTTGTTCTAGTGGTACGGTTGCGACATATCCAGTTTTTCCGAAAAAACAGGCGATCATTTGCTTGGAAGTGCTTCGTGCGAGTGAAATTAGTTTCTTCTTAATAAACGTTTTTAAAAACAATTTATTTTCAAATAAGAAAAACTAATTATTACAATAGATCCGAACTAGACAAAAGCTACTAACAGAATGATATCTCGATTACATAAAAGCGACAATATAAAAATAATGATTAAGCAAGTTGTCCGTGAAGCGGCATTAAATTATATACGAGTAATGGTTATAAATTATTTAACTCTTCCCTCCTTAGGAGAAAACAATACGGATGAAGGGTTGTTTTCGGAACTGTTCTCTGGGACTTCCTCGGGACCATTGTGGGTGTTTCTTCTTCTCCACCATATGTATATGCTGATAATGATGACTAAGCAAACTATACTGATTAAATAGTTTGGCAAGGTCCATATAACAGGGTGGTTTTCTATTGCTAAATTTTTCAGTGAATTGGCTTCTTGCTTTAGTTCTTTAATTTTGTCCAAATTGAGGGTATGCAGTGGTATTGGTTTTTCTTGGGTTCTGTCAAATAACTTGTTATTGGTTATTTCTGGAAGAATAAGTGGCTCTCCAGGGATATCAGTTTTGACGTTGCTAAATGTTATTCCATTAACATTTATGCTGCAGTTTCGGGGAATTGACACTAAGCTGTTTTTCTTGATTAGAATCATGGCTTTTGTTTCGCAAGATTGGTATAGTTTAATGGCTCCATTAGCTGGGATGATTAAGATAAACTGATTGGTAATTTCTTCAATGATTGGCTGGTTCAGGGATGCTTTACTGGTATGGCAATTCGGTTGCTCTGCTTTCATCATTGGCAGAATGCAGATGTCTTCTTTAATAGCTTCATTTTTCTTGCAAAAGAATGTTTGGTCTAGTACTGGGCAGATGCTGTCTTCGAACTGGTGCTGATTCGTGCTGAGTATTAGGTAGGGATATTCTGGGATAATTATTGAATTTTCTCTAGGTATGGGAATAAGGTGATATGTTTGAAAGTTTTCTTCATTTAGAATAGGTATATGAATTGCAAATATGATTTTATCATTAATAAATTTTACCTGAAGGTTAGCTAATTCATAATAGTACAAAGGGTTGTTAAAAGATTGTATTTTATTTGCGGGATAAATTTCTTTGAGATAAGTTATTAACTTGGTGATGTCAGTTAGAGAAATAACTGAATTATGAAGAACACCTAAATGGGCAAACATGATTGCATTTTCTAGATTATCCAAGAAATTAATTAAATTTTGGCAATTTAGTATTATCTGGTCCAAGGTATTTGAAAGCGAGATATATGTAAAAATATTTCTGAGGTCTTTGCTAACGTTTTTTGACAGTTCAACAAATTTATTTTTGATTAGCATTTGATTATCGTATAATTTACTTATTGTTTCATTATAATGGTCAATTAGTTTTTGACTCAAAGAAGCTTGTAGTGTCAATTGATTTTCGATTGATTTTTGGTTATTTTGTAGAGACGTAATTTGAGATTCGATTTTTTCTTCGTCTTCTGAATCCATAGTGCCAAACAAAAATTTACTTGTTTTTCCTATTATATTTATTAAACCTCGTTTTTGCCTGTTTCTTGGGCCTATGTTACTCATTTTATTTTGAACAACATTTAATAAATATTCAGCATGGTGTAGAAGGTTATTAAGGGGTGAATGAAGTTTGTTTGAATTTTTGCCGATAATAGTTTCGATATTTTTGTAGAAGTATTTTATATTGATTAATTGAGAATTTAGAGATGGTGTTTCAATAAAATGATAAAAGGTATGTTTTGTTTCAATTATTTTCGTTTGTCCTAAATTAAAAGGTAGGAGAGGGGAGTTAATTTCTTTTATTTGAATGTCTTGACCATTTATGGTCCTAAGGATTATCAGGAGTATGGGAAGGACCCGGATCATATTTGGATTGTCCCTGTGAAAATTTTTTGAATTTAGTTTTTCTTGATTTCTTAATTTTTGATTTATGAATAATTTGATTGTTTGTAGTTTTAACTTTTATGCCAAGGTCTCTGAAGTATCTCGGATTAGATTTTTGGCGAATTGCTTGTCTATTTTCTACGTAAATTGTTTTATCTTGGTCGAAGTTTATAGAGTTTTCTTGTGATCTGTTTCTGTTGGTTATAGTAGTAGTTTTTGCTTTTAAGTTGCTATCGTGAATTGTTTTGTAAAGTTCTTGCAATCGTTCTTTTCTGTCACTGACATAGTTGCTTAGTATTTTTTCATCAGTAAGGTCAACGGGATCAAGGGTGTTAGTGTTACCTAATATATCATATGGTTTGTGTTTTGTTATAGTGGGAAAAGTTTTAGATTTGCCTTGAATGAATATAATTTGATTATTATACGAGTTTAGGTTATTATCTGTGATCGGGATATTTAGGATAGGCTTTTTGGCGCTAGAATGTGCTGATCCATCATCACTGGATTCTTCTAGCATTAGTTCGTTTAGTTCTCGTCTGTCTTCTTCTGTAAGGGTAGTATTTTGCATAATATTATCGAGTTGTTTATCTAAGTCTCCAACGTTTACTACCATTGATTCATTTTCTATTACATTAACAGTAATATAATGTGTGTTTCGGTCAAGTCTAAAGTTAATAGGAATTTTAACGTTTTCATTATAAAGTATATTTCTGTTCAGGTCAATGGTTAGATTCATTTTTCTAAGGTCGTTTAACCCTATGAGACCGTCAAAGTGATTATGGAAATTATATAAGACGAACGTGATTTTATGAGGTGAATTAAATTCTCGGAAAGAGTTTATCTCGGCTGAGAACAAGGATTCACTTTCGCCGACAGCTGTTTTTATTCGAGTCGAATGACGATATATTGTTTCGGGAAAATATTTTTCTGCAGACGCAGGGTTTAGAATTGACCTCATGCTTCCGGTGTCTATTAACAATTTTAAAGGTGGATTTTTAATTTCGATAAAAGGTAAATCCGTTGAACATGAGTCAGAAAATATTTCATTTATGTCGTTTGGTCTTCTAGGCCAACTAAAGGAAAATTTTCAGTGTCATTAGTATCATTGTAACTATGGAAATCAATATTTTGTTGGTCATAAAAGTTTTCAGCTGAATGATAGTTGTTAACTGCGTTGTGTGGGATATTTTCTACGATGTTTATGTAAGAAGATTGTTCTTGTAAGGGGAAACTTTCGCCTACATAATCTGAAGCATTTGTTTGATGCAGTTCTTCAAATGAAAAATTTGGTGGTCCGGTTGATTGAAAATAATTATTAGGATAATTATTTTGAGGTTTTAGAGGTAGATAAGCTTTTACGGAGTTATGACTTATTCCAGACATTGGTTCGGGTACATTTGTCGGAATTCGACCAGTGGGTTTAAAGACATTTTTTGGGCGTCCAAAGACTTGTTCATTTGTTGGAAGCTTTCTATGAATAGGTCGTGGTTGAACATGAATCGGTTGACTTGGAAAAGATTGTGGGTTTTGAAAGTTTATTGGTCTCTCAAATGAATTATTGAAGTTTGGTTTCATTGGCTGATTGAAATTTGGTTGGAAATTCGGTAATGATTGGGGTGAAAGTATGATGGTTTGTAAAAATTGTTTGATTGATAATTTGGTTTGTTATTACCTTGGTTGAGCATTGGTTGTTTTTGTGTTTGTGGTATTTGTGTGGGTTGCCTAAATGTCGCTAAGGTGTAGTTAAAGTTGTTTTCCTCTAAAATATAATTAAGTGCTGTTTCAAGTGAGTCAGGTTTTTTCAATCTGATAACTGTTTGTAATGATCCAGTTAAGTTTCTAATAAGTGTTCTAAGGGCAAGTTCCTCATACTGTCTAAGATAAACGATTTTAGTATCTGTATTCATTTCCGTGGAGTTATTGATTCTTTGTACTAAATGACTTCGTAAGATTTGAAGACGTTTTCCGAAATCTAATGGTGTTTCGCCTCTGTTGGGGCGAGCCATTAAGAGATCTTGCTTAAGACACTCCAAACTTCTTTTGTCACCAAAACAAGTTTGTAAGGCATCCTTGATTAAGGGCCAATTATTAAGTTCAGCTCTGCTGCCAACTAAAAGATTAGCATGACCAACTAGTTTAGACTGGATTACTTTAATTAGATAGCTTATGAAAAATGGATCAGGATTTCCTTCGTAAGCATTCATAAGAAAATCGCAGTTTGAAATGAATTGGTTAAGGTTATAAGAGTTACCATCGAAAGGAGTAATCATGTCAACATATAATTTTAGCATAGGAATATTAACGTCTATAGGTGAAGAATGAGATGAACCTTCTTGAGGCATGTTTGTAAGGGTAAGATTTCTATTGAAAACTTCAGCAAGAGAATCAATGTTCATGAAATATGGTTAATATAGATGACAAAATAGGTGCAAATATATCAAATATATATATAGGGAAACAATAAATTGTTATATTGAATATGATATGTTATATAAAAAATAGCAAATAAAATATATCTTAAAACTAGATTGATTGAAAAGATAGTTAGATACTTCGAAATAAGTATAATTTTCAAAAACTTAAAATCAAAATCTTTATATTTTCTAATTGGACTCTAATATATTTTTAAAATTCTTAAACAAAATTTATTTGAATATAGATCGATATTAAATATCTCTTTAATCTTTATTTATTTATTTCAAATTAAAAATTTCTTAACCTAATGTCTCCTATTCGGGGAAACCTATTCTAAACTTTCTCCTATTATGGTAGAGGATGAAAGTTTGGAAGGAGGTACTCAGCACTTACCTTCCTTGATTCTGTAGTTCTTTTTCGTCCGGGGTACGACAGACGCTAAAGAGTTGAAACTCAAGTACAGCAAAACTGGAAAATCGATCTCGATGCCGTGGCTTTTCCGTTCTTGTACTGCGACTATCCTACTGACTGCGCCAGTGAAATTAGTTTCTTCTTAATAAACGTTTTTAAAAACAATTTATTTTCAAATAAGAAAAACTAATTATTACAATAGATCCGAACTAGACAAAAGCTACTAACAGAATGATATCTCGATTACATAAAAGCGACAATATAAAAATAATGATTAAGCAAGTTGTCCGTGAAGCGGCATTAAATTATATACGAGTAATGGTTATAAATTATTTAACTTGCGCGAACAATTTTTTGTTGGATTCGGCTCATCTTGAAACACCCATACAGTCGACTGCTGTTTACTTTCGGGCTCATACGCGGTAATCCACAATTCATCATCGGTCACTATGTCATAAACGTGTTTTGAAGCACCGCGATCGTATTTTTTGAGCTTTTCTTTCGACAAATCGACAAGAGCCTTTTTTTGAACGACTGACAAATTGTGTGCGATCCAATGCGAACAAATTTTTTTGACATTCAAATGTTTATGCAATATTGAATGTATGCTGGTTCCACTAATGTGTAAGGTTGACTCAATCTCACGATAGGTCACATGACGATCTTGCAATATCAGTTCGCGCACAGCATCAATGGTTTCCGGAACAACAACTGTTTTTGGACAACCTTCACGAAATTCGTCTTGGAGTGAACTACGACCTCGATTGAATTCACCATACCATCGATAAACAGTGGTCCTTGATAGAGTTTCATCGCCAAAAATTAAATTAAGTTCATCCATGCACTCTTGCTGACTCAATCCACGTCGAAAGTTGTAAAAAATAATCGCACGAAAATGTTCACGATTTAATTCCATTTTTCGGCCGAGATGAATCCTTTAAGTTACTGTAAACAACACATAGCACTCGTATGTCAAAACGTTCTGAGTACGTATAACCTCAAAAATGTCAAACTTTACGATAGAGTTGTCAGTTGTCAGATTGCAACAGTAGGGTTGTCCAATCCCGAAATATAAAAGGCAGATCTCGTAAAAGGTCAAATTCGTGTACACAAATTAAAAAATTGATGATTATGAAATTATACATAAGATGTAATGCTCACAAAACGTACCCTAAATGAACGAACATATATGTGAAGAACCTCCAAAACTCTTCTCTCTTGAAAGGATCGTAGATGAACATTGTGGCAGTAACTCCCGTATCGTTGACAGAATCATTTTTTTGCGTCGATTTATCTGTTATGAAGCAGGCCAACTGCAATGTTGTGCAGAGTACTATACCGATTGGTGGAGGGCAGCATGTGTAAAGTTCCTCGTAGGAACCATCAGTCTCATCAAGTGTCGGGCCGCGTCTTTTATTGGTAGGAAGAACGAAGCGTATGAACCTAGAACAAAAGAAAAACAGACTTTCAAATATAGCAAAAACATTTTTTAAACAATAATATTGTGAAAGAAACTAAATATTTGGATCACTACCTTTAACCAAATTTGTTTAATTTCTTTGTAGAAAAAAATTTCAATATTTTCTCAAACTATAACGTGGTAGCCAACAGACTGACAAAAAGTAACTCATAAACTAGAGGATGGAAACATCCATTTTTGACCTATTATACACCAGGCGAATTAGATCATTTTTAGGTAAAGAAATAAAAATTGTTATCTAAAGTTTGGTAGATGGAAGTTGTAGATTTTTCGATTTTTATTTTAGTTTCGGCAGAATTTGCTCGATTTTGATAAAACTTTCGTAGAATGTAACTTTTATAGTCACAAACTATGGAAAAAATTGTTCAAATTACAATATTTAAAATTTTTCGACTTGTGACGTTTTTTCGGTAAAAACGAAAATTCTTTGGAAAATTCTCGAAATAAGTTCTGTGGCTGCTCATTTTTTCGTTTTTACATATACTTTCAATTTAAATTAAAAAATAGTAGTCACAATAGAAGAACATGTTTAAAAATGCTAAAAAAGGAAAAAGAACGTTTTTCAATTGCTAATTTGTGCTTAATTGCTATTAATTTGTTTAAATTAAAAAAAAATAAAAACAAATTTCACCCTTGAATTCTATGATGAAAATACAAAAGAAACTGGGTACAACTTATTTCAATAAATTTTTATTAGCACTCATATATGTTATTAACGTGCAATATATGTTAGATGGCTTTAGGTAAAATAAGAAAAACAATTCTTTTGTTGAAAAAATATATATTTGTAAAAATTTTACAAAATTTTATTGATGTAAGATATATATTATATATAAAATTATATAAAAAATTACATTTACCTATTACATTAATCTACGTCTTTTTGACACAATTGTAGAATTAGGTGAAATCATTAAACTTTTGTGCAATAAAAAAACTGTTTGCAATACTTACATGTTTACATATTTTCTGAAAAATTTCCTGTAAGTTCTATTTCGAATCATTGTCACAAATTCATGGAAATCTAGCCTATTGTCATAGTTATTATCATATCCGCTAAATATCTTATTGACTATCTGTTTGGTAGCTTCGTTATCATCTTTGAGCGTTTCTTTAAGTTCTTCTTCCTCGCTGTATACCGTTTTGTCTTTGTGGAACTGAAATAGTCGTATTAGTGTTAAACATTTCAAACATTAAATGAGTAGTTTATTTTTTTATAACAACCCTCTTCTAATCCACTCATATAAATATTTACCTAATCATTCCACTCACTGTCAACAATACAAAATGACAAGGATCGATTTCCTCAAACAAAGTTTGTAGACATTCCTTCTTACCAAACAGATGTTTAAGATTTGAGAGAGAAAATAAAACAATTAAGGAAATAGCTACATGGAATCGTTATACAATAAATATTGTATATTAGCTAATTAGAAAGAAACAGCTTGGGTTAAGAGTAAGTGAATTGCCAACTTTGCGAAACGACAAATAAGAATACTTATTTGTCTCTGTTCAATTCAATCTTTATATTAAGATCATTCGTACGTAATTTCGAAAAGATTGTTGAGGAGGTCTTGAATTATTTTGTCTATTCATTGGGGTAGAACAAAGTGTAGTAAGGCAATTTCGTAAAATTGCCCGGATTACTGGCTGTCTGTACAGAGATTCTTCCTCACAGTTTTTCTGAGAGAAAGAGATGTCTATAAAATGATCAACCAGTATTCCTGTATATAAGTAATGTATTGTATATTGTGTAATACTTATCTGTGTATGGAGACGTTTCAACTCCGAGTCTGGAGTCGTTGTCAATCGTTTAGTGTTGTTTTCGAGGTTTTTTTCTAAAAAAATTTCGCTTTGATTTTGAATTTGTTGTTTGTCAAAAAATTTGACACTGACAATTTGTCGTTTAGCGATCACTTGACTCTGAGGTTACCGTTTTTTTGTTCTGTTAGCAGTAAATTCTTCCAGTCCAAATGAAGGTCGGCTGAAGGTGCTCCGATTTCAGTGTTGTTTATCATCATACAGCTGGCTTCTTTAAGTTTTCTCTTTTTTAAATGTTCTTCTTTCAACAAAATCTTTGTTTTATCCCAGTTGAAATGTCTCCATACACAGATAAGTATTACACAATATACAATACATTACTTATATACAGGAATACTGGTTGATCATTTTATAGACATCTCTTTCTCTCAGAAAAACTGTGAGGAAGAATCTCTGTACAGACAGCCAGTAATCCGGGCAATTTTACGAAATTGCCTTACTACACTTTGTTCTACATATACAATTTTTTAAATACTTATCTGTTACAGGAAAAAATTTGGAGGAGAGAAAACCCAATGAATAGACAAAATAATTAAGATCATTTTTGGAGAATTTGGTATAAGAGTATACACAACAAACACTTAGAGCTATTAGATTAAAGGACATTTCGCACATATATAATACGGGAGATCTGATAAATCGAATGTAGCACATCATGTTTTAGAACATAATCAGTCCATAGCAGAATGTTGTACAAAAATAATAACCTTATGAATTTGGACAAAGGTTCATGTCATCATAAAGGAGTAAAGTGAACTCGGTTTACTCCTTGATGATGACAACTTAGAGTTGTTGAAACGGCGTTGAGTGTTTAAAATAAAGGTTTGGTGTCAGGGTGTAAAACCGTGTTTTTATAGTATTAGATGAGGAGCCAATTTTCTTTTCATATAATGTTTTAATATTTTATTGAATCATTTACAAACGGAAAAATAACAGCTTATGCCTTTTGCATATTAAAAATGATTGCTCCATCATTATTAGTCTGGGTAGTAATTATTTACTCAATGGTAGGTATACATGAAGTTTTGGTATTCCATTTTGCTAAATTTATTACATACATTCATATTAGGCTAGAAATATAAAAACAATACAATACAATTTTCAATACGATTATTTATTATAAAGATAAAGTTTTACAGGTATCATCCCTTATCAATTTCTTGAATGGACTCGTCCAGAAGGATCACTCCCGAATGGTCAAACTGAGATGAGAGGTCCCGAGATCAACTCTTCTACTTTCCAATCCTGGTTTATCAATAATGATAGGGTAATCTGGTGAGGCAATATGGCCCTTTAAAAAAAGTTCTTCCATAGGTTTGCCAGAAAGTTTGCAAAAACTACGAGGGCTACAATACTAATGTTTTGTAGGTTTTTCATTTCTCTACAACATTGCCCAAAGTAGCAAACATTTTATTTTATCATTAGAACACACCGAAATTGGTTTTGCTCTACTATTAATTATGTTACATATTTTCGTAAATGACCTGAGCAACTACCGTTCTAATCAAATGAGGAGATGAAGGGCCAAAATATTCTATATTTTAACAGACATAACGAAACAGAAATCATGGCAAAGTTCATTAAGCGTCGACTGTAATAAATGAATTATTGAATTCTGATCATGTAATATTTTGACGTGGAGTTTAACAGAATTACTTATTTCTTTCAATATTAAATTGTACAATTTTCAGTGGCTATTTTTCAATTGCGAAGTTTTTGTTTATGTTTACGAGACATGAGTGTGGAAATGTTAAGCATGGATTAAAAACAACTGAATTATTGGTGATTTTTTATGACATCGCAAATTCATGTTATCTGCAAAAATTTCTCAATTCTATCTTGGTAAAAGTCGGGTATGATAGGTTTTAGGTACTTACACTTAGATATTTTTTGGAAATATAAACGTAGATGAGTAAGTTATTATTACTAATGCCTTACTCAGGCAAGGATATGTAAAAAAAACAACCTCAAGTTAAAATTAATTAGCTTATAATGCTTCAGTAAATTTCAAATATCATACTGACATTGTTTTTTCATCGAATACCCTCTTTCGTATGAATTTATTAAGAATCTATTGAACAGTAGCTGCAATATTGTCATAAATGAATACAATAAACACCAAAGCAAAAACTACGTATTTCTAAAACTTTCATATAAATTTAAAAGTGAATTACATTTCACTTTTTAGTAGACTCTTTCCATTCCGTACAATCTTATTCAGGTAAGACAAGGTTGCCAGATGACTTGAAATTTTCAAAAACTTTACACGATAGATATGTCTTTGTTAGGAGTTCATACTGACCAGTACTAGCACCTCTCAAAATATCTGCACTGCATTGTATTACACCGTGTATACGGGATTTGTCAGAAAACTGAAGAGAGTATACAACAGATTTAATGTAAAAATAACATTTAAAACAAGAAATACACAGGTTTAATATCAAAATAACATTTAAAACAAGAATAACATTAAGATCAATTATATGGAAAACAAAACCAACAAACACAATGCAAAACCCAAAAAATTGCATCAAATCCAAAATTTGTGAATATGCTTGGGATCTAGGCCATAAAATACAATTTGACAATTCAACTGTACCACACAAAGAAGAATACAACACTAAACTAAAATGATGATGAGTCTGCTTTAATTCTGCTAGGTGTGTGCCACAAGTATCGCTTCTACATCCATATAATATCTGGTTGCCGATAATTACCTAAGGATTAAGAGAATTAATAATAGTCACCTCCTTTTAAATAACCCTATACAGTTTTTTAATGTTTCTCCTTATGTTGTTAATAGGATCACTGATATTTATAATTTGTGCTTACGAGACAAGTCCTTTCCCAGCATGTGGAAGGAGGGAAGAGTGTGTCCAATACTTAAGAACGGAAACAGACATGATGTGACTAATTATAGGTAGGTATGACTCTATTGTCCAACTTCGAAAAAGATCCTTGAAGATATTATCTATACTCAGATATACACTAGCATTCAAGCAACTATTTCGCCCTATAAACAGGGTTTTGTTAACAAAAGATCCACTGTTACGAATTTAGTGGTAATTGCCCAGTATTTAGCGGAAGAGTTGGACTCTAATGGTCAAGTGGACGTCATCTATCTTTCTAATAGAATCCAGTACGTAGCATTCAATAGCCATAAGTCTGATGAATTTACTGAAAAATCTTGTGTACCTCAAGGCTCCATTTTGGACCGTTAATGTTTATATTATTCATAAATGTGATGTGCTGGATTATAGAAGCCTTTGCTTCGCAGATGATTTGACGATTTACTCGTCAGTGAACAGCGTTGCTGACTGTGAGGAGCTGCAGAACCAACTTTGTTTTATTGAAAAATGGTGTACTAGTAATTATCTAGCCCTCATTGTACAGAAATGCAAAGTTGTTTGATTTTCAAGCAGACATTCGACTATCGATTTCAATTATCTTACATGCAATTTTAACTTGACTCAACTTTGTCTTTCAGACACCACATTACAATCGAGGTTTCGGAAGTCACGAAGTCATACGGTTTCTAAATTCGTTACTGTAGACAATTCACAAACATCAATACTGTATTATGCGTACGTACGATCTAAATTAGAGTATGCGAGTGTGGTCTGGAGTCCAATCTATGAAAACTATAAGTTATCTATTTAGAGAGCCCAAAGAAGATTTCAAAAATTTCTTATTTTTGAATTGGATGGTTTGTATCCAATAAGGGGAATTGGTACTAATGATTTATGTACTAGGACGAGTATGGCACAGCTGAAACATAGAAGAAGATTCGCGTCATTGGTGTTATTGTATAAAGTTATTCATGGGCTGTTCTGCTATTTTAAATATGCTCAAATTTAATGTACCTAGTCGTTGTACTAGAGCTGTAAGTACCTTCAAATGTAGCAGAGCTAGAACAAACATACTGGTAAGTTCACCAACATACAAAGTGTGCTCTAATTTTAATGTACTATGCTCTACAAGTGATATTTTCGCGTTTACTCTCAGTCAACTTCGGAAGGCTGCAGTGGACAATTTGTAGGAGTTTTACATATAATTGTATATAAGTTTCAAGTTATTATTCTTGCTTTTACTTTTTAATTTTTACTGTTTTTATTCTATAATTTTTTTTCTTATTTGACTGTATCCTTTTATTCTTTGTTTTTTTTCTTTTCTTTCTGCAAACCTTAAATATTCAATCAGTATTCAATAACTTTATGTATTATTTAAATTGTATATTATTCTTAAATGGGCAACTGTTGAATAGTAAAGCTAGTATTTTTATTATTATTTTTATTAAGACAACTTTTTTAAGTTCTGCCAACCATTATATACAATCTTTGGAATTCTTTGGGAACCCTAACCTTCCTCAAACATTCCTTTATTATGGTCTACGAAGGCAAATTTAATTATTTTTGTTTTAAATATCGCTTTATTTGACAAGAATGGTAAAGGATGTTATTGCACTGTTCAGTTGACAAATTTGTTGCAGTTTTGCAAATAAATGGGTAAAAGTAAGTGCTTACTGTTGTAGACAACCATTAACGTTTTTATTTATACTGATCAGGTCTATCATCTTCCGAAATATCTGTACCTGCACTATGTTATACCCTGCATATAAAATAAACTGAAAAATCTTGGTTTGGAAAAAGTTAAAAACGAAAAAACCGTGGTTGAAAAGTTATCTTCTGGAATTACCTCTAAAAAGCTATATTGGATATCATGCTGAAAGATAGAAAAGATGGTAGGATGACATAAGAAAAGTGGCCGGAAAGCGATGAGAAGGTGTATGTACATAAATGAAGACTCACTGATTAGAGAAGAAGAAAGAGATTAATTATAGAAACCAACTATAAAAAATAAAAAGCGTTAATCTTATGGGAACTTTTGAAAATACTTTTGTTTTTATATCATTAGTTTGATAATGGCTAATTAATAATTCAAGGAGTAACAAAAAGCTCATGTTATGAGTTTCTAAAGTATGTCAGGTTTTATCTAATTTTAATTGATTTTGGCGAATCTGTAATCTCTTCAGACAAAACTATATAATAACCAGTTGTATCTAAGGTCTAAGATCCTCCAAGGTTAAGCGATAACTTGAGATGTCCACCTTTTATTTTACATGTGAATTGTAAAATATTTGTTTATAGCATATTGCCTTGCTTCTCGTGGTATTCGCTATGTAAGTTCCAGTAAATAACTTTATTGTTTGGTTTATTATTTCAAATTCATAATGAGATAATCAAATCGTTTTTATTTTAACACTATTATGAAGGAATTCATTTTGTATGAACAATTTTACTAGTGAATAATTTAAAAATAAATATAAAATAAAAATATAAAAGGAGAATAAAGTTTAAACTCAAAATTGCACAAAATTATTAAAAATAATTTGTACATTCTTTCCGCTTGCATGAATGATTACTATATTATCTGTTCAAGGTCAAATAATAAAAACAACGCATTATGACACACGATAATTAGTAGTCGCATAATACTCATTCTACTGATCAATAAATTATAGATCTGTTTTCTGTAGGCATGGGTTCTAGACAATATCCCCGATGGCATATGTATTCGAGCCAGTTGTGGAGAAGTATTTATAAACAGTTAAAAGTTTAAAATCACTCCGGATTTCTCCGGCTTTCACATCACAGCAATTTTCTCGTAAACTACTGGACGGACAAGGTTGAAATTTGGTATCAGTATATAGTTTGGTGACCCGATCAGGAATACCTATAGTAAATGAAGAAATGTTGATTTTAGGGGTACTTCTGTGGGAAAAACTATAAAAATCTCCGAAATTATATGACGTCAAATTTTGAAAAAATAGATATATCAGGCTTCATCTGAATTTTACCGGAAAATTAAGGAGAAATCTCTACTCTTAATTTTGGGGGGCAAATTACAGAATTAAATAGAAAATATAAAGTTACAATTGCTTCTAACGCATCATGTAATAAATCAAATCAAAGGGCGAATTCAAGTATATTTTTTCATATTTTTAAAATGAATATTTTAAAATATATTAACAAAAATATAAAAAAACTATTCCCCCTTTTATTCCCCGAATTATAAGACCTAAAATTTTATTTGTTTACAGTACAAATACGAAGAAATCCCCAATATTATTTTTGCATGATGATGCATGATGTATATCAAATGAGGTTATTATAAGGAATTCAAATGTATTTTTTCATATTTTTAAAACAAATTATTTAAAGGATATTAACAAAAGTAAAAGAAAATTACTCATTCTCCCCTTTGATTTACGATCTATTAGAAAAAAAAATAGGCTTATATGATCTTACTTGAACTTTACAGGAAAAATAAGGAGATACTCCTAATAATAATTTGGGGTGGGGGAATTATAGAATTAAACGAAAAATTAAAAAAAGAATTTTTCAACGCATCATGCAATACATCGAATGAAAAGGTTCATTATGAATATATATTTTTCATATTTTTAAAATTAATTATTTACAAGACGCTTCCCGCTTTATTTCCGAAACCATACTAGTTAAAATTTTGAATATAATTAGGCGTGCTGGGGCTCACTTGAAATTTATAAGAAAAATTAGTAGAAAACCCCAATATTAATTTTTGGGGCAAATTATAGAATTAAATAGAAATAAATTTTTATGCGCATCATGTAATTTATCAAATAAAAGGTTGTTTATGAGAAATACAAATATATTTTTTTTTCATATTTTTAAATAATTTGTTTAAAAGATATTATGAAAAATATTAAACATCGACGTATTCCCCCTTTAGAAAGTACACTATCTACAATTTTGAAAAATATATTTTATTTGAATTTTTATTATTTATTATTTAATATTGACCTATTTTCTTTATCTTCCAATCTACAGAGCCTAAAATTCAGACAGCAGATTATATAAGGCTTCCCTGAAAATTTATAAAATAAAACTCTAATGTTAATTTTGCGGGTTAAATTAGAAAATTAAATACTTATTTTTATAAAAGGCGAATCATGTAGCAGATAAAATAAAAATCTACGTATGGAAAATAAAAGTGTATATTTCTTATAAATTTAAAACGCTTCCTTTAAAATATATTAGGGTAAATTAAAGAAAATGCACTAATTTCCTGCTTGTCTGAAACTGGAATATTAGAAAAAGATATAGTTTGATTCACCTACATTGTATCAAATCTTAACGGTGGCACGCAACCCTTAATATGCGAGTCCAACTCGCCTCAAAAGTAAACGAGTTATGACCAAAACAATATCACTTTTTATTTCTTTAGAAAATTACCCACTTAGCACCTCAATTGAAAATAATTATTAATTAGAGTGCTTAAATTTTGAAAAAAAATTACCTTGAAGTTGAAAAGAGCATTTTGTAATTTTGTAAAAAATTGCCTTTTTTTCAAAATAATTTAAAAACTGCTAATGATAGGCAAACTTTTGTGTAGTGTAGAATTTTCAGAAAAAAAAAAGATTATTTTAAATAAAATTTTGCGCATTATTTCTGTTTTCTAAGTTATTTTGTAATAAAGCAATTTTTCAAAAAATATAATAAAATTCACTTTCAACTTTATTGTAATTTCTTTCCAAAACAATAATCCATTGTTTTTTTTGTTATGTCACCTTGAAACCTGTAATTTGGGCATTTGACGAATAAAAATTCACCTTCATCAACCTACAACTTCGTTTGTATTGGGTCTACGAAGATAAAGATAAAAACCACAGGTTATATATTTTTTCAAGCAACTTTTTTGCTTAGAAGAATTTATTCGATAAAATGCTTAGTTTTTTAGTTATTCGCGAAAAAACACTTGTAAGATGTTTTTTCAATCATGAATAAGTAGAAAAGTATCGACTTTACTTACTTTAGTTTAAGTTGCTTAAAATTATTCAGTCTATCAATTTTCGGACTTATATTCACAGGATAATTTTGCACCCTTCAGAACAGGTGACATCCACCCTAGGGCAAAAGCAACCTCCTTCATAGGGTCAACTTTGAATTACGGGGTAAGCAGAACCTACTGTCAAATTTTCAAGCAAATCGGTGCTGTTTAGCAAAATTATAAGATAATTGAAAATTTTAGATGATCTATCTAATTGGATATAACATCTAAAATTTTCAAAAAATGGTGATATAGGGCCTCACTTGAGATTTATAGGAAACATAAATATTTAAAAAATCAACCTATCCCCGCTCTTTATCCTAGAAACAATTATAACAAAACAATTTTTAAAAAATAGAAATATAGGGCTGACTGAAACTCTTCAGGAAAAATAAGGACTAACGTCTAATATTAATTTGAGATCAAATTACAGAATCAAATGAGTTTTTTTCAAATGCCTTATGTAATATATTAAATAAATAATACAAGTATATTTTTTCATATTTTAAAAATAATTTGTTAAACAGTTTTTGAAAAAATATTCAAGATTCGACCTATTCCCTTCTATATCTGCGAAATAATAAGCCTAATCTTTGTAAAATTGAAAAATATACAAGAAAAGTATAAAACCGAGTTAATCTTAATGGAAAATAAAACGTTTCTTTAAATTCATCAGTTATGTATCAAATGAAAAGAATCTTAATAAATATACAAATATAGTTTATTTGTATTTTTAGGGTTACGTATATACAATATACGGATACACTTATAATATCACTCCGGATTTCTGCCCCTGTCACATCACAGCAATTTTCTCCTAAACTACTGGACGGAAGAGGTTGAAATTTGGTATCAATGTATAGTTTGGTGACCCGATCAGGAGTACATATCGTAAAAGAAGAAATTTTGATTTTAGGGGTACTTCTGGGGGAAAAAGTTAAAAAATCGCCCATTTACCCTCCCCCCCTGATCTCCAAAACTACTGAGCCTAAAATTTTTTAAAAAAATAGGAAACATAGAACGTTGCCCGAACTTTACAGGAAAAAGAAGGAGAAACCATTAATATTAATTTTGGGGGGCAAATTATAGAACTAAATGAAAATTTAAAAATAAAAAAAAAATTCAAACGCATCATGTAATACATTAAATGAAAGGTCCCATTCTGAAGATAACAAATATATTTTTTTCATATTTAAAAAAAATTGTTAAAAAGATATTAACGGAAATATACAAAAATTTACCCATTCCCCCTCCTTATCTCCGAAACTATAAAACGTAAAGTTTTGAAAAAAAAATAAAGGTATAGGGTCTGACCTGAAGTTTACTGGAAAAATAAGGAGAAACTACTTTTAATTTTGGGGGACAAATTACAGAATTAAATGGAAAATATAAAATTAAAATGGTCTCTAACCCATCATGTTATATATCAAATGGAAGGGCTCATTATGACGAAAACAAATATATTTTATTTCATATTTTTAAAATAAATTAATTAAAAGATATTAACAAAAATATAAAAAAAATTACCCATATCACCCTCCCCCCTTATCTCCGAAACCATAAGCTGGAAATTTTTGAAAAAATGGAATTATAGCCCCTCACCTGAATCTTACTGAAAAAATAAGGAGAAACCCCTAATATTCATTTTGGGGGGCAAATTATAGAATTAAATGGAAAATAAAAAATTACAATTGTTTCTAACGGGTCATGTAACATATCAAATCACAGGGCTCTTCATGATGAATACAAATAAATTTTTTTTCATATTTTTTAAATAAATTAATTAAAAGATATTAACAAAAATATTAAAAAAATTACCCATATCCCCCTCCCCCCTTATCTCCGAAACCGTAAGCTGGAAACTTTTGAAAAAATGGAAGTATAGCCCCTCACCTGGACTTTACTGGAAAAATGAGGAGAAACCCCTAATATTCATTTTGGGGAGCAAATTATTGAATTAAATGGAAAATATAAAATTAAAATTGTTTCTAACCCATCATGTTATATATATATAAAATTAAAGTGCTCATTATGACGAAAACAAATATGTTTTTTTCAATTTTTTAAAAGAAATGAATTAAAAGATATTAACAATTTTACCCATTCCCCCCTACCTCCGAAACCGTAAGCTGGAAAATTTAAAAAAAATTGAGGTATAGCCCCTCACCTGAACTTTACTGGAAAAATAAGGAGAAACCCCCAATATTCATTTGGGGGGGGGGCAAATTATAGAATTCAATGGAAAATAAAAAATTATAATTGTTTCTAACGGATCATGTAATATATCAAATCACAGGGCTCATTATGACGAGTACAAATATATTTTATTAATTTTTTTAAAATGAATATTTTAAAATATATTAAAAAAATTTTTTTAAAAATTACCTATTCCCTCATTATTCCCTAAACTATAAGACATAAATTTTTTTGTTTACAGGAAAAATATGAAGAAATCCCTAATATTAATATTGGGGGCCAAATTATAGAATTAAACGGAAAATAAAAAAGTATTTTTTAACGCATCATGCAGTACATCAAATGAAAGGACTCATTATGAGGAATACAAATACATATTTTTCATATTTTTAAAATTATTTGTTTACAAGATATTAACATAAAGATATAAAAAAATATCATTTCTCGCTTTATTTCCGAAACCATACTACCTAAAATTTTGAAAATAATTAGGGTACTGGGGCTCACTTGAAATTTATAAGAAAAATTATTAGAAAACCCCCATAGTAATTTTCGGGACAAATTGTACAATTAAATGGAAAACAATTCAATTTTCAAATGCATGATGTAATATATCAGATAAAATGCTCATTATGTGAATTACAAATATATCATATTTGTAAATTATTTGTTTAAAAGATATTAACAAAAATATTAAACATCGACTTAATTCCCACTTTAGAAACTACACTATTTAAATTTTGAAAAATATATTTTATTTTTAAATAATTTGAATAACAGATTTAATAATTTATAATTTAAAACTTGAACCTATTTTGCCCTTTATCTTCCAATCTACAGAGCTTCAAAACTCAGACAGTAGATTATAAAAGGTTTCTCTGAAAGTTTATTAGTAAAATAAAACTCTAATGTTAATTTTTGGGGGCCAAATCAGAAAATTAAATACATATGTGTTCTGACAAAAATCAAGCGAATCCTAAAGCAGATAAAATAAAAAGTCTATGTGTGGAAAATCAAAGTGTATATTTTTTATAAATTTAAAACGCTTCCTTTAAAAGATATTAGGGTGAATATAAGAAAATGCACTCATTCCCTGCTTGTCTAAAACTGGAATATTATTATTATTATCTTGAAGGTGGCACGGAACCCTTAGTATGCGAGTCCAACTCGCAGTTGACCAAATTATTTTTTAAATAATTTGTTTAAAAAAATACATGATTTATTATTTAATATTTGACACATTCTCGTCATTGTCTCTCAAACTACTAAGCCTAAAATTCAGACAAAAAAATATATAGGGCTTCATTGAAAGTTTAGTGATAAAATAAAGTGAAAATCCTAACATTAGTTCTGGGGTCAAATTAGCATATTAAATAAATATTTTTATAACAATGAAGAAACTCATCAAATAAAAATGCTCGTTGTGATAAACAAAAGTGTATATTTTTTATAAATATAAAATGTCTAGTTCCCTGCTTGTGTGAAACTGGAAAATTATAAAAATATTTATTATGATTTACCTACATTATGACAAATCTCAAATGTAGTACGGAATCCTTAATATGCGAATTCAACTGGCACTTGACCAAATTATTTAAAATCCTTTTGATATATTTTTAAAATAATTACTAAAAATAAAAAGTTTATATTTTCTGTCAGATCCGGCATTTCAAAGATACATTTTTGACTGAAGCTGTACAATTACCAAAATTATTTACCGAGTTGATTATAGAACCGAAAAAATATTTTTTCGATTGTTTTTCCTCTTCTGACACGTCAGTTTCATCAAAGTTCGCATAACTGTCTGTTGAAATCTGTTCTTGTAGTCGGTCCTTGTCATTTTTATTGGCAGTATTGTCATTCATTTCAAACCTCACACTAACTCACTAACCTAACAATATTTAATATAGACTCTAATATTTAACATTTCAGTATGAAATTATAACTGGAAAATAAGTTAAATATATTGTTTTATTTATAAAAACCGGTTATCGCTAATTTTATCAACATAACACACAAATATAATAATTGCGGTTCATCGGGATTTTTAGACTTCTTTTAAATGTAAATTAATATATCTCTCGGGAATGTTAAATACGCTCCATTCAACGGATACTTTGATTTTGTAGCTGAGTCGAATAAAATTTTAATACATCTAAACTCTAAAGTATTGAGTTTTAGATTGGAACCTTCTTAAACTCACAGTTCAAGAGTTCATGAAATATTATTTTAAAATGACAGCGTCATTGTTTAAACATTGATTAAAATATTTTAGGAGCATAATATAAACGTACCAATAGAAATCAACACTTTATTGTGCATATGTTTTCAAAAACTGCTTCATTTTAGACTTTCAAAATTAATCTGCATTGATAATTTAGTTCAATATTTTCTATAACTTCCGAAATAAATAGAAATATAACGTACAAATAGTACAGATAGTTGCACGAAGAGTTGAGTTTTATACTACCAAGCCAAAACATTTTTGAAGGGCATAATATATTTAAGTAAACATTTCGTTAGAATATAAAAGTTATTAAAAAAATAGATGTAAATTAACCCATCCCCCTTATCTCCAAATACCTAAACGAGCGTTTTCGAGTACTTAGTTCGCTGTTATAGTTTTAGGCTGTCTAGAGAAAGAGAAAGAGAGAGAGTCACCTGAGTGTACAAAATTAAAACGGTTTTGGACCCTTGGAGTAATTATAATGGTCCTAAGGCTGGAAAGTTTGGTCTATACCAAAGAGATGAATAGTCATCCAAATCCTTCTCATGCCATGCCTGAGGTCAGCCAAGTTTGCTGGGGAGTTCGACATTAAATTAGATTAACTGCCATCCTAGGAATATTTTCTTTGAAACCACTGTTTCCTCTATTTCGGAGAGCAATAAGTCTGACATGGCGCAAACACTGTAATAATCTCATATTGAACCAGCGCATCCAAACTCTTAATACTGTTCATGGATTAGGATTAATTCTTCATGAAATGTCCCCCGAACCAAAACCAGTCTCTTTAATAACCCAAATGCGTCATTTTCGAAGTAGTTTAAAATAAAATGAAGATAACAATCGAAAGTAATTCAAAACAGCTAAAAAGTTTTTGTACACTAATTTAAAATTTCCAATAACTGTGTCCTGAAACTCGTTATGTTATAATGTTACGATAGAACGTAAAGTTATTAAATGTTTTGTGACTCCGAATAGATTTTTGCACGGCATAACGAACTTTAGTCCGAACGAAATAGCATACTATCATGCAAAATGGGTAATAGACATTTATGTTGTAGAAATGGGTTCCAGACAATATATATAATAATTGTATCTAGTGCGCCATGTCAGAAAATTGTCGATTTTTTTAAAGAAAAGCGATGAAAAATTCCCTCTTTGCAGTTTGTTCTTTATATCTTCCATCTTGTAGCCTGTAGAAAAAAGTTTAGTAGTCCAGTCATCTTAGTCAAAATAGGGTAGGAATCTCGGAATTCAAGGTAATCAACTGTAAATTCGTATAAACCTTTATTTTAATATCCTAAAACTTTTCTGAAAATGCTATCGAAGGTGGACGCGACTTGTAGATAATTAAGGTCAAAGGTAAAAAAAATCGATTTTTTGCTATATCTCGTTCCCCGTAAAATTTGCGCTATTTGTATTTATTATAAATATTGTAGTAGATAAAATTCTCTACAACTTTTGTTTCAACAAATATTTTATACCTCAAACCGTTTTTGAGATAGAGGGTGGTGAGCTCGTAGTCTTTCACTATGTACGGTTTCATCCAAGTTCAGCCTGTAGTGTCGGTCAAAAACAAGTCGAATAGCCCGTTAATTATCGAACAAATTATAAGTAATTCACATTTTTTCATTAAATATCACATTTAATATAGTATTTTTTTTTCATCAATTAAGTATATCTTCATTTAATAACACTTACCTCTTTGTACAATTAGAAAATTATTAACAGAAATATTTTAATTACATTTTAATTATATTCAGATATACTTAATACATTTTAAGTGGAAAATAAGTAAGTAGATCTATCATAAAATCCCTAAACTTTTAGATTCTTTTATAACATTAAAACTTATACCTGGGAATATTCTACCTACAGCTCCAGAAGATTTGCTGAACACGTTTATTTAATTCACCGATTTTGTTATTTTCGATAGCTTCCCGTATTTGCCTATTTCGGTGATTTTCTACGTTGGTGATTTCCTTCACGTTTTGAAGTCTATTTTATGTCCTGTATTGAGTTCGTATTGGAATAAGGCCGATCTCGTTTGCTTATTCCTGATGCTTAGTTTATGTTGCTCTGCTCTTACGGAAATGCGTCTGTTAGTACTTCCCACGTATGACTTTTGAAAGTCTCCGCAAGATATACTATATACACCGTGGTTCTCTAACTCGATTTTATCTTTTGGGTTACCGAGGACACTGCCTATGTTCGTGTGAGACTTGAAAATTGGCTCTAATATAACGTAGGATAGCTGTATGTTTGTTCTCCTCTATGTCTTACAAATCAAATATATGAAATCTCTTTGAGATGATAGTCAACAAACAGATTTAAGCTGAGGCGGTTTTGGAATATAGTGCACTTCACAGCATTATTTTAATACCATTTTTGCAAAAAAAATCCACAAGTGTTTGAATAGCTTTTCTTGAAGAAGGTAAACCGCATAACACAAAAAAGTTTTGTTAATACATTTTTACTCCTTAGTTAATTATACTAGGTGTTGCAGTTCTTGTGACTTCTCAGCAACAGAATAAAAATTTAAAGATTCAAAGGTAAATGTGTTGTATGTGCATTTTTAGAACCTACTAAATGAGATGTTGATCGATAGGATTGGTCAATTAATAAGTGAGGTATTCGCGAAAAATTTGAAAAAAGGGTCATTTTCATTCGTAGCTCTTATCTAAAAACTTTCAACTCCATGACACTGAAGGTTTACTCACAAATGTAATTTTTCATGTTTACAATGCTCCCATTTTGCATCAAATTACATTTTTATAAATCTGAATGGAACATGGTAATTATCAAATCTTTCGCTACAACTCATCATATATTAATATTCTTTTGGGTTTGTTCTATTGTCTGTAAATTTAATTTGAAATTCTGCATTTTTGCATTGCATAAATATTATAAATATTAGTAGAGGGAGATCATGATTTCCCCTCACGGTAGAATAAGAATAGCATGTCATCGAGTTGACATGACGTTTAAAATGCCTTTTCCAAGCAAATTACATTATAAACGAGGGTAAATCAAATATAAACGGAACAGTGCATCCAGAAACAAATGGCTGATCCAGACATCGAATGAATCCTGCCACTTAAAAAAGGGGCACCCAGGCCACGATGGGACGAGGTAGCTAGATACTCGGGCGTCCTGAAAGCCTTATGGGTCCAATGGGACCTCTATGAGTAAAGAATGGAATGATCTAGAGAATTTGGGAAAGCACTGACGGTCGAGAAACCAACTCTCAACTGGTAGTCCCAAAGAAGAAGGTACCAGCTATCCTGACTGAAGTACATGATGGGATTACCGGGGGTCATCTGGGCATGAATAAAACCTTAGATAAAGTTCGTCAGTGGTACTACTGGGTAAATTACTTCGAAGACGTCGGAACTTGGTGCCGGAAATGTGACACCTGTGCAGCCAGTAAGGGCCTGAAGACCCGGACCAAGGGCAGAATGCAGCAGTACAATGTGGGCGTCCCATTTGAGAGAATTGCCATCGATTTCGTCGGTTCATTTCCCGAGTCTGAGAGGGGGAACAAATACATTTTGTTCGCTATGGATTACTTCAGCAAGTGGCCTGAGGCATATGCTATACCCAATCAAGAGGCAACCACGGTAGCGACGGAGCTGCTAGAAGAGCTATTGAGCAGGTACGATGTTGGGAATCAGGAAAACAAGAACAACACCATTGCATCCACAGTCCTACGGAATGGTGGGAAGATTCAACAGGACCTTGGAACAACACCTATCCAAGGGAACTAGAAGGCAGCAGTTTTGCCTGTAATCTAGGGACGGACGTGACACAAGCTACTATCATTCGACCCATATGAACTCTGGTTTATTAGTGAGGTTGTCATAACTCGATCACTCCACGTTTCTTTCCTCTTGATTGGTAAGGCTCCAACATGTGAATGACACAGATGAGTTAATTTAATTTAGTGCTATTGAACAAAATAT
Source organism: Octodonta nipae (assembly GCA_034190945.1). Taxonomy (NCBI): domain Eukaryota; kingdom Metazoa; phylum Arthropoda; class Insecta; order Coleoptera; family Chrysomelidae; genus Octodonta; species Octodonta nipae. The sequence continues at coordinate 27,500,237 of CM067217.1, forward strand.
TTAAACTAAATTGATAAACAAACTTTATTTTCGATTTTTATAAAACATATTTCAACTATAACCTAGATTATAAATGTAATCAGTACAATGAGTATCACTTATGGTGAAATTTTACAGTTTCATTTTGGCAAATAAAAACATTCCTAGGAACTCATGAAATTGATTGTTAAACCTTATAATTAATTAAGTACCCAATTACTTAATAATGTCATTGTACTATGTATCAGTAAGTACTTTTTGGTTTTTTGAATTTTTAGAATATAAAACAACAATGAAACTAAAATAAATATAAAACAATAATAAAATAAAACAGTTTGTGTTGTATTAAAACTGGTTATTTCTTATATCACAGAAATAAATCAAGTAGAGGAAAACTGGGTTTAGAGTGAATTATCACATCATAGTTTCGTGCCTTTTGTTATAATTTTCCAAGCACTTAATAAAGGTTAGTATTTTATTTCAATTCAAATGCTGTACCATATTTATTGTTCTGATGGATCTAATCACATTACATACATACAGTTTGGAATATGTACCTACTTAAATGGATTTAACAAAGCTACCATTGCTTGCAACATTATTTTCTTCACAAAATGTTTTACTAAATTTTTCATGCAGATGCGTGTCAGGTATACAATTATGTCTCAGTTCATGGTCCAGCGTTTAATGCATTTTTACTCAGAATTCTTTCGAATAAAATGGACCTGAATTTAGTACAGTAAGCAGGAAGGGGGAAATATTTTAAAGAAGTGCTTCATACTTGGAAGAAATTTCAGAAGCCAATAGGAAGAAATTTATCATGTTTCCTCGAACAGATATCCTAAGAGTCCTTTATTAAGACTACCACTAAAATAGTGCTGTAAAACTTTCATCCTCTGCTTCTATAATTGATGTTCTGAATGGGCATATGAAGAAGGTTATTTATAAATGTTGGTTGGGAACCAAATAAATTCATTGAACTGATTGGGGATTGATTAATAATGAAGAACCTTTATAACCAAATAGAAAGTTAAATATGCTTGCAGTCAAAACTGACAATAACAGACCAAAACAGGTCGATCGTGATGATTCTGACGATTAATGGATTTTCGATAAAAACGATTAGTTAAAAACGATTAGTTAATGATAGAAGTGAGGTCAACCTAAGTAACACTAAAAACTATGGTATTTAATTTGTTGACAAAAGGACCATTTAACTTCTGAAGAAGAGAGTAAAATAAACTTTATCACAAATTTATCTCAAAACAATTCTGAGCTACTAATATATTTTTACCTAGGCTGTCAATGAATTTCTAAGGAACTAACTAAAGAAAAAGAGCTTACAAATCAAGGCCAATCACTGAGGCAAGTTGCTACCAATTGCGCTACCTCAGTTATACAGAGTGGAATATGATAGGGGAGAATCCAAATCCCCAGTTGTTTCTTATAGTACAGTGACTGGGGAATTTCCCTGGAAATTTTTTGCCAGTAAATTTCTCTGAAAGTTTGACAGTAGATTGAAAATACCCTAAAAACCAAAACTTATATTGTCCCAATGTGTGATCTTGTCCAGGGGGTGAAAGTCACCCCTTTTGGGGGGTGGAAATTAAAATGGCAAATAAAGTGCAGAAATCGATACAGGGATGAATTCTAAGTAAAAAGTTTACTATAAATATTTTTCGAAAAATAAATACTTTTTGAGTTATTTATGATTGAAAATGTTAATTTTTCGTTAAAAAAAAACACAAAGAAAATGAATCCTACAGGAAAACGAAAAGTTTGTTTTTTTATTTATGTAGGGGCAATAGATGTTAAGATACGACGAATTTTGTCATTAAGGGTGGTTTTAAGAGTTGAAATGTTATTAATAGTACCTCTAAGTAATGTTGTACAATGTTAAATAATACTTGTTCTGCTCGTTTGGCTATAATTTTAGCCTAAGAAACGTATATTTTTATGTTTACCTATTTTTAGCTTAGGGGGTGGTTTTCACCCCTTAAAAATCAAAAGCACATGTCAAGCTTATATAAGTTTTAATCTAGAGGGTAAAACGAACTTAATTGTCAATTTCATAAAAATCGGTTTTCCAGGTTCGGACTTTTGTTCTCCCCAGTCATTGTACTATTGAATGTGAATGAAAAACTGAAGGTAGAAGAGAAAGAATTTTAAATTGAGATAGCCGCTAATGAATTTATGTAAGGCATCTTAACATTAATGTATTTTAGGCTCTGTATATATAAGGTAAGCCGATAGTTTTCAAGAAGTGCCATTAAGCACAAGTACAATATTCTATTTAAAACGGTTTGCAAAGACGCCTTAATAACTTCAACAATTATTAAGTATTTTATGTTCGATGTACTCTCTGCCTACTTACGTTTGTAATAATTTCTATATGATACCTAACATTTATAAATCACGAATATTGATAATTCTCGTTGACATAGAGATCAAAAGTCAGTCAGCTTTCGAATTGAACCTGTGAAATTTACAATGAATTGGTTGCCAAAAAATGATCTCTCCAAAATATATTTAGGATGATCATGGACCCCATAACCAGGATGAATAGAATTAGGGCTATCCACCACAGGTAGTTTTCTCTTTTTGAAGGCACGATGTTTTTCAGGACCCACATTCCTACTAGTAATCCAACGAGAGCTCCGGCTATGTGGGCAGAGTAGCTAGTTTGATCAACAGGTTTCAGCCAATATCGATTATATATTGACGCCCCTATGTCTACAAAGATCACTATTAGGAAGATGCAGAGCTGGATGGGTGCTAATGTCATTTCACTCCAATTCTGGAAGAAAGAAACAAAATAATTAATACCAAACTATACAGTACAAGTTTGTGGTTACCCATAACAAGAAATCACAAGTGGATGGTATGTTTAATATACACGTTCAATTTTTTGATAAGATCTCGTTAGAATTATGCTATTATGCATGAGTGATTCCATTAACAAGTATGTAAAGATTGCTGTGTTTACGTGACTCAGATATTTTTAAATGGGTCTCCCTATATATTTTAATATTTTTTGTGTTTCACTATTGGTCATTGGCTAAAATAAAATATTCCACAAAATTGGGATAACACAAAATATTCAAATATTTAATACAGTAACAGTAAGGCTTGATCCACATTATAGTGCCGGTCACAGTCCGTTCCCGGGTCTGATCTCGATCTCGATCTCGGTCCGATCTCGGTCTGGTCTCGGTCTAGTCGATTCACCTTATTCACAGCTCGATCTCTGTCATCCTGACGTCTTAAACTGTCAATAGTCGAAGTTGGATGTGCTTCGTAACTCATAATAAAATTAACTCAAGTAAAATATTTTATTACTTCTAATATTTACGGGCGAAAAATGTCATTGAATTATTCGATTGAAGAATTATCTATTATATAGCTCTGGTTCATTTCGAATGAAGATAATTGTAGCAACCCACGAACACAAAATGAACCAAAGAGAAGAATGTGGGCGCATCCGAGTTTATTGCAACGAGGAGGGAGAATACCTCACTCTCTATATTCATTTAATTAAAGGAGTAGAAAAATTTTCCAATACTGTCGAATGCACCTGGGTACATTTGAAATGATTTTAAAGAAAATTAGGTCAAAAATACAAAAAGAAAACACATTTCATTTCAGTTTACAACATACACAACAATAAAATAGGTCAGTTATTTCTTTTGTAAAACTGTATTTTGAATTTATATTTTTTTCTTCACGAATTTGAATTTGAAGCCACCTTTTACACAAAGAATAATTTAGTTATGTTAAATATATACAATAACTATCAACTAGGGATTTCAAGTATCTGATTTACTTGTCAATTTCACTATTAATAACTGACTGCCAGGCAATAAATACTCTCTATCATCAAAATGCCAAAGCTGTAGACCTCTTCACTAATATCTGTATATTTCTACCAAAATCCATATGAACGAAAAATTATTTTTCTATTGACAACAGGGGGGGGGGGTACTAAATCACAAATCTGAATTTTAGTTACTGAAACAGGTATATTTAAATATTTAGACAAATAGAAAATTAAAGGGAAATAAATATTCCAGGTTTAACCTCGAATTCCGAGCTAATACAATTTTGCCATAACTACAGGTACCCCAAAAAGGGGCGTTATGCTTAATATACGTCATAGAACTGGAATGTCCAGAACTTTGTAGATTCAATATCTTAACAAATGAAATCTGTTTAAACCCTAAAGAGATTATCATGGGTAAATCCAAGGAGTTTTTATATTACAGATTTCAATTTTACTGGAACTAGACAATATTTAGGTAAACCACTGTTTAGGATTGCTTATATATTATATCACTCCTGATTTCTCCGACTATCACATCACAGCAATTTTCTCCGAAACTACTTGAGGGGAAATGTTGAAATTTGGTATCAATGTAGAGTTTGATGACCCGACTAGGAGTAAATCCATGAAACTATTGAGCCTAAAATTTTGAAAAAAATGGAAAGTAGGAGGTTGCTTAAAGTTTACAGGAAAAATAAGGAGAAAAACCTAATTTTAATTTTAGGGGGCAAATGATAGCACTAAATGAAAAATTAAAAATTAAAAAAGTTGTTTCAATCCAAGATGTAATGAATCAAATGAAAGGGCTCATTCTGAGGAAAACAAATAAATATTTTTTATATTTTAAAAATATGTAGTTTAAAAGATATTACTAAAAATATTCAAATAATTACCCATCCCCCCTTTTCTCCGAAACTAAAAGACCTAAAAATTGAAAAAAATAGAGATATAGGGCCTCACCTCAACTTTACAGGAAAAATAAGGAGAAACCCCTAATCTTATTTTTTTGGGGGGGGGCACATTACAGAATTAAATGGAAAATATAAAATTATTTTTTCAACCCACATGTATAGCTCTAATTATAGTCTGCTTCATATTTCAGCCATCCTATATATGCTACTTGTGAACTACTTGTGAATGTAAACTTTAATCACCCTATATACTACTATTCATCTCTGTTTTATAGCTCCGTGAATAAACAACTGCTTCTAACATTTTGTTCAACCCATTTCATAACTATAATAATAACTCAAGTAAATCATTCAAATATCCTAACTGCTTTCATAACATATTTTTTTATACACCCTGTAATTCAATTCTAACCTTATTTCAACCACATTGTATGTGAAACTGCTTGTGAGCCTAACAATATAACATTTTGTTATCCACCCTGTATCCTGTATAAATATATTACAACTCCACGAATTTTTTAACCACCGTTTATATGCAACTATTTACGGTCCACTCAATATACCTTTTTTGAACCACCACGTATAACTTCCCTCCTATTTCAACCACATTATATATATGCAGCTGCTTACGGGCCATCTTTATACTTATTTCTCAAGATTTTTTAAATCCATGTAATTCTACTCTGCTCTAACTTTCATCTATCCTATATATGGAACACCCTGTAAAATTATACTTGATATATCGGTTGATTTTAAAAAAAATCGAAACATGTTACATTGGTATATTTAGAATTTTGAATAAAAGCTAAGCTGATGCAAGTATCTAATATTTGGTACATGCGATGGAAAAAACGGACTAATTATGTGTTACCGGACATAGTAGCTTTTCCGCTATATCTACCGTTTTTATCAATGTAGGGAAATAAAATGTATACCAGATTTTAAGTCAAACTATAGGCTTCGTAACAAAAAAGAGATTGAGCAAACTCAGTTGAGTAGTTGTGACGTGATGCCCGAACAAACAAACAAATAGACATACTACAATTTTATAATAGTATAGATATATAGATAACTAGCGATTACCCGCGGTTTCACCCGCGTACGGAATGTAGAATTCGGCGCAAAAAGAAATAACTTATGAAGCATATGGGCTATCCTAAATAACAACTTTAACTTTTGTGAACCACCCTACATAACAATAAATCTACCAATCCTGAATATATTTCACCCAAACTGCAAGTGCTTATGGGCCACCCTATATAACAGTTTTCTTTAACCTTTTTTTGAACAACCTTGTATAACTGTAACTCTACTTCACCCTATATTGCAACCATCCTGTATATGCTGCTGTTTATTTGTCACCCAATATAACATTTTTTAAATACCTAACTATACTTTAACTCCACCTCCACCCTATATTTCAGCCATGTAACTGCTTATGGTCTACGCTAAATAACAATTATTTTTGAAAAATTTTGAGCCACCTTGTAAAGTATAATTTCTCTCCACCGTGTATTTTAACCACCCTTTATATGCAACTTTTTCTAACATTGTGTTAATTCTGTGTGTAACTATAATTTTGCTTCGCTTCATATTTTAGTTATTCCACATAGTATGTTGCAACTGTTCATGGTCTATCTTATATAACAAAATTTTTTAAACATATTTAGATCCACGCTGTAAAACTATTCCATTCCGCCCTCGATCTCAATCACCTTGTATAGTATACAAATACCCAATATAACAATTTTTGTACCACCATGTATAACTATAAATCCACCAATCCAACAAATTTCTCCTAAATTGCAACTGCTTATTGGCCACCCTATATAACAATGTTTATCAACATTTTTTGAACGGCCTTGTACAATTATAACAACTATCCTGTATATGAAACAGCTTATAGATCATAAGATTTCTTTGTGATATTTTTTTAACCTACCTGTATAACTGTAATTATCCGCCACATATTTCAACCATCCTTTCAACCTTTGTTAAGCACCCTATAAACTATAATTCCACTCCATCTTAAATTTCAACAACACTTTATAAACAACTGCTTCTAACATTTTTTCAACCCGTTTCATAACTATAATATAATATAATAACTCGAGAACGTAAATCAAATATCATAATTACTTACATAACACATTTTTCTAAGATTTTTATAAATATAATTCTTTTTACACTTATTTCAACCATATTTTATACGGAACTATTTATGAGCCAAAGAATATAACATTTTGTTATCCACCCTGTATATATATATATAATTTTTTCAACTATCTGGTATATCCAACTATTTATGGCCCACCCAGTTCAACTCTTTTGAACCACCCCCTATGACTAATTCGACTCCCCACATTGTATATATTCAGCTGCTTAAGAACAACATAATATAACTTTTTTTAAAAGACTTTTTAAACCCATGTAATTTTATAACCGCGTTATGTTTCTCGTATCCTATATACGGAACACCCTGTAGAATTAGGCTAGGTATATCAGTTGATTTTTTTTTAATCGAAACAGGTTACATTGGCATATTCTAAATTTTGAATAAAAGCTAAGCTAGTGCCAGTATCTAATATTTGGTACGTGCAGTGGTACATGTATATATATATATATATATATATATATATATATATATATATATAAATCAATGTCAATGTAGGGAAATAAAATGTATATCAGATTTTAAGTAAAACTATATATAGGCTTTGGAACAAAACAAGGTTCAGTAAAATCAGTTCCGTAGTTCTTACATGATGCCCGAACAAACAAACAAACATATAAACAGACAAACTTACAATTTTATAATAGTATAGAAGATATCCTTTCATAAAGTTCAGTAATCAAAGAAATAAATATATTTCTTTTCATACACATAACAGTAGTTTTCTGTAACAGAAAATCTGAGATATAAGCTTAATAAAAATTATATTTTCCATTTGCTAAATATGCTCTTGGTAACAGTTAATTATTTCAGTTTTCATTTTGCACCCCTTCATCAAAAAATCCCAGTTCCGACCCTGTGTTCGAACTAGGTTCGTTCAAAATATCTTTCAAGATATTTTTACGGGAGCGGGACTCGACCGGACCTTGACTGGCATGGAAGTGTGAATACAAACATTGTTTCTCATTTGCGAATATTTTACCAGATCTGGAACGGATCGTGACCGGCACTACGTTTGAATCTACTGATCGGGAGTGGAGCGGAAATGGACTGGACCTTGACTTGGCCCGCAAGTGTGAATGCACACATTGTTTCTCATTTGATAATATTTAACCAGACCGAGATCAGACTGGGAACGGACTGTGACCGGCACTATAATGTGGATCAAGCCTTAGTGTTCACAGTAAATGTTCACACTCCAGACCTTCGGCAGTTTGGCAATCTCCACATCGATCAGTGAAGGCTGGTAATAAATTTTGAATGTTTTCCTATGAAATTTATAGCATGGCCATCCTAGTTCAATAATTCTTTGGATTGTCGTGAGGTCCTATAAAATAGATTTTAAATATTCCTAAAGGAAAAAGTCTAAAGGATCAAATCGGGCGATCGCAGTGGTCATTCCAATTACTCTCTTAGACATATCCCTCGCTGTGGATTATTTTTCTTTAGGTGTTGGCTATCAGCTAAGATGACTTGGTCGTCTACAAAATCTTAATCCGATATTTAAATATTTTTTTGTACATCTTGCTAGAAATCTCTCTAAGTATGTTTAAAACGACCCTGTCTCAAACCTTTTTATTTTATTCTTGTATTTTGCATGTAAAAATATGCCATGTTGGTTTTTATTTATTCCAGAATAGTTAATGGTTCGTTTCTATTTACCCTCTTTTTAGTTTTTGAGAGAACTATGACTTTATTTTGCATTTAAAAAATCATGTATTATTTCTTGTTGTTTATTGCCTAAATGGTAGTAACCACGATAATTTCAAATGAAAATAAAATACATACCATGAGAATTGTTCCAATGTGAGCAGTTATTAGTGCATATACACCTCCACTGGCACCTGCTAGAGATACTTTTGGATCCATAATGGAAGAGCCCAACGAACCAGCTATTACTCCGCAAAAGTAGACCAGTAGAACTCTCCACCATTTGTGAGCCATTTCCAGAGGGAGGCCTAATAACAACTGAACAGCCATATTTACTATTAAATGAGTATATCTGAAAAGATATTACATCTAACAATTATTTATATAAACTACTTATTAATAAAAATACAAGAAATATATACATTAACAGAATTTTAAGTAACATTTATTTTTAATTGATTTCTTTCAGAGGCAGAGGAGCACGCCTTTAAGCCTTAATTGCTGTAGCATCTTTTGATGTGGGAGAAAATATTGAGTTTTCTTCTTATTATATTCCACACAAATTCAATCGGGGATGTCTCGGAAAATTATTAATTAATTATCAAATAGCAGTATATGATGGTAACGATGTATTCGTATGTGAGAAATTATTCAGTGCTCACTGTATGGTATGAAACAAAATTAATAGCAATAATGGAAGTAAAGCCAATAAACTGAAGTAATACAAAAACAATAAAGGATTTAATAAAACTGTAATTTTAGAGACTTAAAACTATTGGAACACAAGAATCAGGTTGGTGCCATTTACACAGACTTCTCTAAAGCCTTTAATAGAGTTAACCATGTCTGCTTATTGCTAAACTATAAGGTTATGGATTTGGGGATAAAGTGCTTGTGGGATAAGTAGCTTTCGTATCGGTAGGTTCCAGTATGTGAAATATGGAAATTGTCTATCACAACTTAACTGAAGCCACTCTGATATAAAATGATCTCAAATGTTTTAAAATTATTTTCTGTAGGACTAGACAACTTCTAAATTATTCTTATGATATGAACAATATACTGCAACAAGAACAAGGCGAGATCAAAGATTTGGGAATTTACTTTGACTCAAAATTAACTTTCAAGCATCATATTAACGACATTACAATTAAGGCCCTAAAAATGTTAGGATTTGTTTTTAGAAATAGCAATCAGTTTTCGGTACAAACCTTCAAGTTGTGATATTTTAGCTTACTTCGAACTATTTTGGAATATGGTTCACTTATTTGATCTCCTTCATTTAATACTGATATAGACAACATTGAGAATGTACAGAACAAATTTTTAAGAGTATGCGCATATAAAATAGGTATCAATAGACAACAGTATACATATGATGAGATCCTTTCAATACTTAACATCTCATCATTACACCACAGAAGAATGGAAGCAGATTTTAGGTTCCTTCATAATATTTTGAATAGAAATATACAAATTCCAGAGTTATTAGACTTGATAAATTTTAATGTTAATACTAGAAGAACATGTAACACTGCGATTTTCATTGCATGGTACAAATTATGGTTGTAACTAACCCAGTACTAGGTTTTTTAGACTCGCCACTCTTCATGGTAGTAGTTTAGAGTTATTTGGAATATCAGTTAAATTTGTAAGTTTCTATTTTACATTTTGTTTATACCTATTAGTTTGTTATCACTGTCTACTCTTTGTTAAAATTAATGTTGTTTTCTTGTAAAGTGGTACAACCGTAAATAAATAAATAAATCGTATTACAAAATCATGAAGTCTACGGTAAATCCTGGGGAACCTCTCAAAAGTGCCCTAGTGGGCAGTAAGAGTAGAACAAATATGTTAATCAGATCTTATATAGAGAAACAATATTCGGCCTTTTTCAATGAGATCTAACAAATTAATGTTTGCTGCTATAGAAATTCATAATATTGGTGACATAAACAATCTAAAATACATAATTAACTTATCACAACGTGAATAGTGTTTTTAGAGAAATATTGTAATAAAGTTGACATTAATGATATATTTTCACATCAGAAAGCCATAAAATAACCGTAATCAGGACAGGAAAAAAATGTCAATAAACAATGAGAGCCACAGTTATTAATATAAGGGAAGAAAATCAGGAGATGGTTGATACACAAGCACAAAAGTTTCTAGTTTAATTGAATCTATTTCAAAATTCACCATTTCCGTGTAAAAAAAATCCCACAGATTTCAATAAAAAAAGTACATGGGAACCTAATATGATTTTGTCGCTGTCAGTCCACATATATACCCTTAGGAGTTTCTAACGAAACATCAAGTTCTATATTTTTAATGTAGCAGTTACAAATAGAAAACATTAAACCCTCTGATTCTGAAGAGGTCATTAAACAATTATTATATATTAGGGAAAACGCTGAAGCTCCGTAATTCTAAACGCACTACAATAGAAACAGATACATTGCCACTACAATTACGGGTTAGCATAAAATTCAATTTTCAAAAAAGAAAACCTGAAATAGATATGGACCTAGCAGATTCAAAAATGGTCTTTATCTGACAAATGTTCTTTCCAGACAGGCTGTATAACCATTACAGTTTCTGTAGTTGTGTATGGGACTCTACTGGATATTTTCAACAGAGTTAACTTGTCATATTCAAGGAAATTAAAAAATGGATGAACATCGAATACATAAGATTTACACAAACCGTACCCGATATGCACGAACATATATGTGAAGAATCTCCAAAACTCTTCTCTCTTGAAAGGATCGTAGATGAACATTCTGGCAGTTACTCCAGTACCGTTGACGGTAGCATTTTTTTGCGTCACTTCATCAGTTATGAAGCAGGCCAACTGCAATGTTGTGAAGAGTACGATACCGATTGGTGGAGGGCAGCATGTGTAAAGTTCCTCGTAGGAACCATCAGTCTCATCCAGTGTAGGACCGCGTCTTTTATTAGGTGGAAGAACGAAGCGTATGTACCTAGAACAAAAGAAAAACAAAATTACAATCTGGCGAAAATATTTTGTGAAAGAAACTTTAAATATCAATCGCTTTAACTAAATCTTCATAAAATTTCAATATTTCCTCAAGATAGGTCCTGTTAGCCAACAGATTGACAAAAAGTAACTCATGAACTAGAGAATGGAAATAAACATACATTTTTTGACGTATTAGTAATTATTACATACAAATTGCTACTTGAATCTCTATTCAAATCACTTCGTAACATTCAATACAATAAAAGAAATTTTTGAAAATAATTACATTTCAAAGGAAGTTTTAGAATAAAATGAATACCCAAGAAATTTGGTTAACAAATCAATTGATCATATCTAGAAAAAAAATACGAAGAAAACAGAAACTGTACAAACAACATAAAGTACTTCTAAGTTAAATAACAACACACAAACACAAACTCAGGAATTATAAACGATATACCCTATGTCTATAAAAAGCAATTAAAGGTGTTGAACATAATTACAGAGTAAGAACAAATTTTAAAACAAACACTATACTAAGATTAAATTTGTCAAGAACAAAGCCGAAAAACTCTACACAAAGTTACAAAAATGTGTGTACAGTATGCGTTGGGTCTAACGGTGAAATATGAAGACCTGTCCAAATATGAAAAAATGAACATAAAGGTAACGCCTCAAGAAACCATGTAGGTACTATCGAATAATTGTATACAAAAAATAAACTGGGACAAGTCAAAAATATTAGGGCACACTCCATAGAGATAGATGCAGCATAACAACAACTATGTTGAATGAACACAAAGAAAATATCAAAGTCAATTAGTGAATCAACTGACAATTGTAAAAACTCAACTAATATTGCTTCAAAAACTCGAAACAACTCTGTTCGACGATGCCTAAAAAAATCGTAACGTCACACCACACAGATAAGTATTCTCTTACATTATACTGTAATGTTTTTAATTTTACTCTCGGGTTCAGTTCAGTTCTTGGATTTATTTACAAACAACTCACTCTAATTTATTTCCATTACTTTTACACAATTTATATTCACAGAAACTACTATTTACCACTGAATCGAAAGATTTCCATCATACTTCTCACCACCCTCCAATTCAGTCCATCCAACCCGCATGCTATCTTTGGGACCGCCAATTTCATCAGATTCTTCTCCATTATTACATTCCTCAATTCTACCAGAGTCTTCCAAAGATCGCTGTATGTTGGCTTGTCCTGCGAGAATGTTTTCGTTACCAAATAAAAGATGTCTCTGGTACCCACTGGTTGTTTATCTTTGAGATGAATGACCTTCCCTACCGCTGGATATTACTCTCGTAGCTTCTGGAACTGGCCGTACTTTTTGGCAAACACCTTGGCTATTCCTCTGGACATCCGGAGATCTCGAGCCACGCAATGAGCCAGGGGCACCTCAAACAGGTCTCGGGGTTCCTCTGTGGTCACGTCGTGCTGCACTTTCTGCCCATTAGAGTACAGTGCCATAAACTGTTCGAAGGTCGTCTCGTCGTCGGGTGGTTGGATGCTGCGGACTTGGGCTTGGTCATCTTCGCTGTCATGACCTCCGGCATAAGGGGCTAACCTGTTGAAATGTACCACCTTTGGTTTTCCCCGAGGTAGCTTCTTTATTCTGTAGACAACATCGTTGATTTTCTTCACAATTTGGTACGGCCCCTCCCAAGATCTCTGTATTTTGGGTGAATATCCACGACGACGTTGCGGGTTATACAACCAAACAAGATCATCAACTTGGAATTCTCCGCCCTCGGCTTTGATGTCGTAGGCTTCTTTCATTCGGGCACTGGCATTCTCGATGTTTAACCGGACTCGTTCATGGATGTCGTTCATCTTTTGACGTAGCTGGCTGACATAGTCTTCACCTGCAATCTCTTCTCCTGGGGGACATCCAAACTTCAAATAGCATGGTAGTCTTAATTCTCGTCCCATGATAATACTGGCCGGGATCTGACCCGTGGACTCGTGCACAGACGAACGATATGCCATTAAAAACAAGTGCAGATACTGGTCCCAGTCTCTTTGGTGGTCACAGACTACCTTTGATAAATGGCATTATTGGTTCTATTCATCCGTTCTACCATTCCATCGGATTGCGGGTGTAATGCCGTCATCCGTGTTTTAATGATCTTCAAGAGTTTGCAGACGCTTTTGAGGCTTTTGGACGCTTCTGAGGCCCATTAGTTGCTGCACAAACAGTACATTTCCGGCACCAGTCCTTGACATCCACTTGGCAGTTTACCCAATAGAAGCGTTCTCTCAACTTGCCCAGGGTTTTCGTTACTCCCAGATGTCCTCCAGTTGCACCATCATGTAGTTCTCGTAAAACCTCTGTTCTCCTATTTCTGGGAACTACAATCTGTTTTCTGTCGTTTCCCTCTTCTGGAGTTTCCAGGACGCGCTTGAGAAGTCCATTTTCCAGGATGAGGGAGTTCCACTGAGCCCAGTACGACTTTATGGTTGCTGAGTATCGGGAAAACTCCTGTCACGTAGGTTTGCGGTCTTCTCCCTTCCACCGGATAACTTCTTTCAAATCTGGATCTAATTTCTGGTCTTTTTGAATCTCCGCAGATTGCCAATGGTCATCGATGCCGGTAGTTCTACAGAGAACAGCCCCTTTATCTTCTGCTCGCTGACAATGTTTGCAATCATCAGGGCATGGTCTCCTCGATAGGGCATTAGGAGCCACATCAGTGCTGCATAATCAGTCCTCAGGAGGAATCTTTTACCATAGAGGTACTTGTAGAAGTGTTCTACCCCCTTTACCACAGCCAAGAGTTTCCTGCGAGTAACACAGTAATTCCGTTCCGGCTTGTTCAAGGTCTTGCTGAAATAGCCGATGACTTTTTCCTGACCGTCTTGGGATCCGCGCAAGCACCGCATCAATTCCGGCATTGCTTGCGTCGGTATCTAAAACGAAGTTTCCATCTGGCAAAGGATAACTTAAGACGGGGGCACTCGTCAATGCTCGTTTCAGTATCTCGAATGATCGTTGGCATTACTCGTCCCACTGGTACTGCACCTTCCCCTCAGTGAGTCTAGTAAGTGGCTTGGCGATGTTGGCAAATCCGGCGACGTACCGACGATAGTACGTGCATAACCCCAGGAAACTTCTTAACTGGTGGATATCTTTAGGTATCGGCCATTCCTGGACAGCTTTGATTTTCTGTTTGTCAACAGCTACTCCCTCTGCGGAAACTACATGTCCAAGATATTGCACCTCTTCTTGGAACAGCTGACACTTCTTCGGGCTTAACTTTAGTCCGGAACTTCGAAGTCCCGAAATACCTCCTCCAAGTTCCTCACGTGGTCTTCAAAAGATTTTCCAACCACGATAATGTCGTCAAGATACACCAGGCACGTTTTCCATGAAAGCCCTTTTAACACTGTTTCCATCAATCTTTCAAACGTTGCTGGAGCATTACACAGTCCAAACGGCATCACCGTGAATTGATAAAGTCCTGAGCTGATGGTAAAAGCAGTCTTTTCTCGGTCTTCTTTAGCAAGTTCCACCTGCCAATAACCGCTCTTCAAGTCCAGGGTGGAAAACATCTTCGATCCAGTCAACGTATCTAAGGTATCGTCTACTCTTGGAAGGGGATAGCTGTCTTTCTTTGTAGCGTGGTTTAATTGCCGAGAGTCCACGCAAAATCGAGTCGAACCATCTTTCTTTTTAACCAAGACAACTGGAGAAGCCCAAGGGCTGTTGGATGGTTCAATAACACCTTCCTCCTCCATCTCGCGGACTATCCTGTCGGCTTCTTCTCATTTAGCAAGGGGTAGTCTTCTCGCCGATTGTTGAATAGGTTGAGCGTCCCCAGTATTAATTTTATGTTTCACCAGATCAGTTCGTCCTCTTTTGCCATTCCCTACATCGAAGATATCCTGGTAGTTTCTAACGATGTCCCTCAATTTTGCTTTGTGGTTTGGTTTCAAATTCTTAGATGAATCGGTGATGAATCTTTCCCGTTCCTCAGACAGTTTACCTGGTGACATTTCTGCATGCTGTGTGCTTCTGACTACAGAGGAAACTGTTGAACAATGGCCAAAGTTGTTCCTTTCTTTAACATAACCGAGTAATGATTCAGGTTCATTACCCTTATTGGCACAATCTCCATGGCACGAAACAGTCTTCCCCAGTGCGATTCCTCTGCCTATGTTTCCGTCGTTAAGTTCAGGATCAAACATCTTTACTGTTCCAGCTTTAGCTGTCCCCTCTAGGCAAGCATCTACAATGATTTCAGCTCTTTCCGGAACATTTACATCGTCTGCCAAGATTGCTCGAAGCATTATGTCGTCTTTCCCATGAAGCACCACTTCTTCGTCATTCACTCGCAGAATTCCATCTTTAAAGTTTAACTGAAATCTCTTGGAGCTCATGACATCCATTCCAATAATTACTTCGTCTTCGATGTCTGCCACTAATGCTCGATGTAGGAAGGTTGTGTTTCCCAAGGTCATTTCAACCTCTATTTCACCATGGACTTTCGCTGCTTCTTCTGTCGCTGTTCGCAGTTGCCATTTTGTTGGTTTTATCATTGTCTCTAAAACAATGTTGGGCCTTATTACTGTTGTCGTCGCACCAGTATCCAGCAGCATTGCAAATTGCCTCCTATTAATAAGGCCATCTACGAACACACTGTTAACGTGGTTGCGTAGCGAAGCGACATATGCGTTGGTAGTTGACACTTGTTGGCTACAGGTCGACGATGGTCCCTTTACATAGACCTTCTTTAGTTTCCCCGGCGAGGAAGTCTGGACTCCGTTGCTCTCCTTGCAACGACTCTGGACATGTCCTACCTTACGACACATCCGATATCTCACTAGTCTTTTTTTCGGTAAGGACTTCTTCTATTATCTTTCTTACAAAGGCTTCATCGTTTCCGCCATCTTTAGATTCTCCATCAACGATTCGGACTCTGGCTTGACCTCTGCATGTATTTTTCGCAGCCTCGAATTCTAAAGCTCGAGTCAGTGCATCTCACTAATTGAGTCGGTCGAGCTAGGGTCAATGATCGTCTGGCTTCTTGGTCCCGAAGTCCATCCAAAAACGCTTGTACTGCTAACCTTTCTATCACATTTTCCGGTGTGGCTGGATAGGCAAGGCGAACCAGACGGGCAATGTCAGCTTCAAACTCTTGTAAGGATTCATTTGATCTCTGGTGGCGATTTTTCAATTGGGAGTGGTAGACGTGCTCCAAATGTGTCTGACCATACCTCAGTTCTAAATGTTTGACCAGTTGTTCGTAGTCTTCTTGCTCCGAGGTATTCAATGTTTGTAAGATATCTGTAGCACCCCCTCTTAAGGCTATGGTTAATGCGATTGCCTTCTCCTCTGCCGACCATCCGTTTAGCTTAGCTGCAGCCTTGAATTGACGACGATAATTAGTCCATGATGATTTTCCATCAAATTGGGGAGGTTTCATTTTGTGTCTTGTCCCCTCGAGGCCAATTTTTGAATCCACTACTTCTAGACTGTTTTTGCTTACGGTTTTTGATTGAGTTTCTCCCCTTTGTATAGTGACTACCTGTTCTTTTATTTTGCTGATCTCACCCTCACATTGTCTGCTTTAGCTCTTCTATCCGCGTTTTACTTTTGGCTGACTCTTCGACCATTGTTTGCCTTAGCTCTTCTATCCGAGCCTCATTCTCGAATATTTTCTCTTCCAGCATTTCTGAATTTTTCTGTACCATGTTTTTCAAATTTTCTTCTAGGGATTTAGAATTTTCTGCTAATTTATCTTCTAACGCCTCTTTGAAGTTTTTAGAATTTTCTAGTAATTTGTCTTCTAACGCCTCTTTTAAGATCTGAGAATTATCTTCTAATATTTGTATTTTATTATTTTTTTAAATAGCATACTCCATCGTCAGAAACTTCAAACAAATAAAGTATCGGGATTATTACCTTCATTTATTAGAGCATCTCGTAGCCGTTGTATTAATTCACTTTTCTTCCCACTAATTTCTAAATCCATTTCCTCAAGTTCTTCTTTTAAGTCCGTCACTTTCAATTGGTCCAAACTCACGTTTTTAAACATTGTCAGTCTATTTATTTTCTACTTCTAAAGTTCCACAAATTCACCCCACACCTGACACCACTGTAATGTTTTTATTTTTACATTCGGGTTCAGTTCAGTTCTTGGATTTATTTAAAAACACAGTCCAACTCACTCTAATTTATTTCCACTACTTTTACACAATTTATATTCACAGAAACTACTATTTACATTTTATTTTAACTGTTCAATACGACCGTCGAAAACTGAATGCCTCCTCTCGCAGCTGTTCATATTTATATATTTATCTTGGAATTGTCTGGTATGTCCACGAACCATCGGGAAACTCTTTCATGTTCTGGAAGCTTTAAGGGAACTCCCAGTAACGGCAGCGGTCCGCCCGTTGAGAGACAAACATTTCGGGTTCCATGAATTGGTTGATGGCCGATTGCACCAGCTGTCGGGTGAATTCTCGTAACAATACATTAACAAGAATTATGTGTGGGTTGAAACATTTATTAACTCTATCATTTTTTTTTATCATTGACTTAATTAACATTTATTCTTATTTGTTTTCATTGCATTGTAAATTAATTTCATCCTAGAATTTTATTAACGATAATTACGTTCAATTAATGCCCGCTCCTTCGTCAAATTTGTATCTTCAAATGACAAGTTTTTTCCGATTTTCTGATAAAATTCAACATACGGTATGGTTAACGTCATGAAGAAAAATATAGGAACAATCTGGATGTATATATATACTTTCAAATACAAGATAATTATCCAAGTTAGTTAGTTCATAATTGACGGGATTCTGAGACAATAAACAAAAAAAAAAAAAAAATAAAATACGAATTGAGAAACCTGTTCATTTTTGAAGTTAAGCGACTCGGATTTAGCCCTGTTCAGAGTTTTATGTAATAAAAAAAACTGTTTTCAATACTTACATGTTTACATATTTTCTGAAAAATTTCTTGTAAGTTCTATTTTGAATCATTGCCACAAATTCAGGGAAATCCAGCCTATTGTCATGGTTATTATCAGACCCGCTAAATATATTTTGGACTATCTGCTTGGTAGCTTCGTTATCATCTTTAAGCATTTCTTTAAGTTCTTCTTCCTCGATGTATCCCGTTTTGTCTTTGTCGAACTGAAACAACAGTAGTGTTAAACCTTTCAAACATTAAATGACCAGTCTATTTTTTTTTAATAAAAAACAACTGGGAATTTTAATGCAAGGGTAACTTTATACTTTTCCTGATAAAATTAACCGTAGAGGTTTTGTGCCTGTTTTCATGTGAACCAGTGGTGTAGGTACATTTTATCTCATTTTCATATTTTTTGATGCATTTTAAAATACAAAAACTTATATTTATTTGTATCTTTTCGATTTCCAAAAATTAAGCTCATGTTATTCCACAGGTTTTTTTATAAACTGTTATTTGAGTGACGTACTATATCTTTAATTCATTCAAAATTATCAGACTAGTATTTTTTAGATAAAGGGGGCAGAATGCCTTTTTTTGTATATTTTCCTTACCATCCTTTAAAATATGCGTTTTAAAGTTATAAAAAATATATTTGCATATGTAATAATCATTTGAATCGCCATGTAATAAGAGTTATTAATTTTCTAAAGTGCACCCTAAGAATTAACCTTCAAAATCAGAATTTGTATATTTTTAACTCTCAACGCAAAAAGAGAGGAATTTTAAGTGTATTGTGTGTATCTGTGACATCATAGCTTCTAAATGAATGGCCCGATTGTACTGCATTTTTTCTTTTTGAAAACTGAAGTAATCGAGATGGTTCTTAGCTATATTTTGAAGATTTGTACAGATATTTGACGATCATTAGCATATTTTGTACTTGACAAGGGGGTTTTGCTAAAAAAATTCAACTGTTCCGAAACTACTGGAGTGTGTTTGAGTGGGTCCTTGGTTAATTAGATTCACAGTTGGTTAATTATTTGAACTCCTAAAAGGTTGCATTGATTTTGATGAAATGTTTTGTGGGTGCTTGAGTGGACCTCTCGTTGGTTTAGATTCACAATTGTTAACCTATTTTTATGAATTTGTTTGTGTGTGTGTAAGTGACAAGCCAACATATAGCGATCTTTGGAACACTCTGGTTGAATTGAGGAATGTGATGATGGAGAAAAATCTGATGAAATTGGCGGTCTCAAAGATAGCCTGCGGGTTGGATAGACTGAATTGAAGGGTGGTGAGAAGTATGATGGAAACAATCTTTCGATTCAGTGGCGTCGACATCCTGGTATGCTGTCTCAATACTCGCAGCCCACATTCGAAGACCGTTGACTGTTAGTTCCACCAAACTTCCTGTTGTCGAAATGGAGAGTCCTGCAAATATCGTTACACCAGGAAGGGTTGTGGGACATCCCGGGACGAAATGGTCTTAAGAAGGGGACAATGTTACGAGAATTCATCCGACAGCTGGTGCAATCGGCCATCAACCAATTCGTGGAAGGGGCATTATTCCGATAAATTCTGGGAATCCGAAATGTTTGTCTCTCAACAGGCGGACCGCTACCGTTACTGGGAATTCCCTTAAAGCTTCCAGAACATGATAGAGTTTCCCGATGGTTCGTGGACGTACCAGACAATTCCGAGATAAATATATAAATGAACAGCTGGAGATAGGAGGCTTTCAGTTTTCGTCGGTCGTATCGTATAGTTAAGATAAAATGTAAATAAGTTTCTGTGAATATAAATTGTGTAAAGTAGTGGAAATAAATTAGAGTTGGACTGTGTTTTTAAATAAATCCAAGAACTGAAACCGAGTGTGAAAATAAAAAAAATACAATATATTCCATAAACTATAAAGAATAACAAAATAAAGAAGAAGGGAAAAGCCACATTGATAGAATGAACGACAATAGGGCTGTTTTCCAATTACCGCACAATTGCGCACAGTGCGGCACAGTGCTAAGCACTAAGTGTTCCAATTACAGCACTGGTTCGCACAAATAGGCAGAAGAAATAACTGTGCCTTTGAGATGTTTTATGCAAGTTTACTATGTAAACATAAAACTTTATCATAAAACATGAAGTATGTTCCAATTAACGCCCGAAAATTACGGCACAGAGCGGCACAAAAACACTTTGTGCTCTAGTAATTAAAAAACAGCCTAGATTTTCTAAATAAATAAGAGGTTATAAACCCAAAGGAAGAAGAACTCTGGGAAAACCTATAAAAAGCTGGCATGAGGAAAAGTGTTTGAACAGGCGAAGCTTAATCCATTAATGTTTGAAGAAGAAGATATTAAAAACTATATAATTGCATAATTTGCTGTTGCACAGAACAAGATAACCCAACATTTTTAATGGTACTGATGGATCATTTCATTTGACGTAGAAAATTGAAACAATATAAAGTGCAGAAACAAAATTGCAGACAAGAAGCCAACCATGAACTGATGCCCTAACGATTGGGAAAATATAATCAGTTCGTTGATTAAAATCACACCCCAAACCTGTTTTCAACAACTATAAGCGTTCTTGCACTGATAGGATTCTCGCATACGTACAGAACTTACCATTTCAAATATGCTCCGATAGAAAGCTTCCTTCGCTTTTCTTTCTTCCGGTGACAATTTGCTATCATCCAGATCTATATAACTATCATTTGATGAAACACTATTTAGTTTATGAAGTATTACATTGGTACGACTTGCCATAATAAACAACAACGGATGTTTCAACACAAACACAAGCCCTAGTACTACGGTACTTTATCGAAAACGGACCTAGTCACAGCGATTCCGGCGGCTAAACTAAATTAAGTTACGAACAATCAAGTTTTTTTCACAATGTTGTGGTTTCATACGGTCCGCAACATTAATCATTATAGTATTCAAACAATGTAAAACGACGGAGACATTGAAACAGTTTCTAAGAAATTGAATCGACCGGATCGCCTAATAAATATGCGTGAGTGGCATTAATAATTTTTACACAAGCCGATTAGAATTTCAAATTTCATAATAATTAGGTATGGTTATAGTCGACGGGAAATTACTTTATCTAATTTTAAAATACCGACATTGACGACGCTGTTCCTTAATCACTCATTTTACGAGCAAATTTTTGTATAGAACGTGCCTTATAACATATTATAGGAAATTGTATTAGTGTAGTAATTAGTTCATTACTATTTTAGGTAAATTGATTGATATTACACGTTTACGTTTGGGGAAATACAGCACTCCGCATGGATTAGATCATTTAAGGGATTTTTTTAGCAAAATGAGTATTAGACCTGTTTTTTTGAGAAATGAGTTCTAGACGTTATGTATAATGAGTGTATCTAGGTGCACCATGACTTAAAAATTATTTTTGGCAAATTACACAAAATTGAGAAAAAAATTTGTATATTAAAAAAATCCAAACGTCTTATTCTGACTTCTCCCTCTTTCACATCAAAGCAATTTTCTCCTAAACTACAGGACGGAAAAGGTTGAAATTTGGTATCCGTGTATAATTTGGTGACCCCATCAGGAGTAAATGAAGAAATTTTGGGGGTACTTGTGCGGGGAAAAACTAAAAAACTCTACCGTTCCCCCCTATCTCCGAAACTGTGTAAGGAAAAATTTTGAAAAAATATATGTATATAGGGCCTTACCTAAATTTTGCCGGAAAAATAACGAGAAACAAACCTCTACTATTAATTTTGGGGGGCAATTTACAGAATAAAATGAAAAATATTAAATTAAAATTGTTTCTAACACATCATGTAACATATCACATGAAAGGGATCATTATGGCGAAAACAAATATATTTTTCTCATATTTTTAAAATAAAATATTTTAAAGATATTAACAAAAGTACAGTAAAAATTTTAACCCATTCCCTCTACCTTATCTCCGAAACTATAAGCCGTAAAATTTTGAAAAAAATTAGAGATATGGGAAAAATAAGGAGAAACTCCTAATATTAATTGGGGGGAGGGCAAATTACAGAATTAAATTAAAAATTAAAATTGTTTCTAACGCATCACCTTATACATCAAATCAAAGGGCTCATTTTGACAAATATATAAAAAAATTTACTCATTCCCCCCTTTAGTCCCCAAATTATAAGACCCACATTTCTTGTTTACAGGCAAAATACGAAAAAAAATCTCTAATATTAATTTTCATGGCCAAATTATAAAATTAAACTGAAAATAAAAAAAATGTAACGCATCATGCAATCCATCAAAAAATTTTAAAATTAATTGTTTACAAGATATTAACAAAAAATAATAAAAAATTCTCATTTCCCGCTTTATTTTCCAAACTATACTACCTAAAATTTTTAAAATAATTAGTGGTACTCGGGCTCACTTGAAATTCATATAAGTAAATAGACAATAAATTAAATTTTCAAACGCATCATGTAATATATCAAATAAAAGGCTCATTATGTGAATTACTAATATATCATATTTTTCAATCATTTGTTTAAAAGATATTAACAAAAATATTAAAGATCGACTTCCCACTTTAGAAACTACACTATCTAAAATTTTGAAGAAAATATTTTTATAATTATACTTTATCTAATAGATTTAATAATTTATTATTTAAAACTTGACCTTTTTTCCCTTTGAAATTCCAATCTACAGTACCTAAAATTCAGACAGTAGATTATAAAAGGCTTCCCTGAAAGTTTATTGGTAAAATAAAACTCTAATGTTAATTTTGGGGACCAAATTATAAAATTAAATACATATTTTCTTAAAAATCAAGCCAATCATGTAACAAATAAAATAAAAAGTCTATGTGAGGAAAATAAAATTGTATATTTTTTATAAATTTAAAACGCTTCCTTGAAATGGTATTGTCTGAAACTGGAACAGAATCGTGAAGGTGGTACGGAACCCTTAGTATGCGAGTACAACTCCCCCTTATTCAAATTATTGGATATAACGGGTAGTAAAAAAAAATCTTAAGACGAAATATAATAGTTTAGCTGCTTTTAAGGTGGAAGAACTTGAAGCCACTAGATTTTCTATGTTTTTCGCCAAAAATGTGATCAAAGAATTCTGTTGATTCAGTAATCCCATTAAAGGTGTAAGAAAAAAGAGTTGTTCAAAAGGAGATAACTATTATTAGTATGCTCCTTAATTATCCGCAACCAGATACATTTCAATTCTACGAAAGAATAAGCAATACAACAGTCCCCAGCATGGATTCTTTTTTCTCATTAGCATTAAGTTACATATTTATACAAAAATTCGAAGAACAAATAACGCAATGCAGTATAAATAAAAAGGCCTTATGTATAACGTATGTCAAAAAGTGTATGGTTTACGAGAAAAAAAAGTTCAATGTTGTCGACCAAAGTAAGCACCCTACCGTTCTAATCAAATGAAGGGATAAAGGGCCAAAACAATTTTATATTTTAACAGACTTAACGAAACAGAAATCATGGCAACGTTTATTAAGCGTAGACTGTAATAAATGAATTATTGCAGAAAGTTCTAGTCATGTATTTCAAAAAAGTAAGATAATTGTATACAACGAGGTAGTTGTTCAAATCAGGCTTGACTAAAGACCATGTATACAAGAGGGTCCTTCGCTTTTGAGGGTTCAATCCGGCTCGAATACGGACCATGAATACGAAGAGAAGTTTTTCTATTTTCAGCTCGAATCACGGACTCTGCATACGAGCGCAGAAACACAATGTGTTATTTCTCTTCGTATTTGCGGGTACATTCAATAATAAGTTTCAACAATAACAAAGTTTTTTCAATATCAACAATCACCATTTTCTTCATTCAACATTGTGTTTGAGTGTACTAAACTCTGCAATAGTACTCGCTTCACTAATGTTCAAACACTACAATGGCCGACTGAGGCCAGTTGCAATTTTGTATTCGAAGAAAATTCTACTTACAAAAGCTTTATGAATTTTTATCATATTTCTTCAAGCAACTATCTTACCTTCACGATGCTTTATGAACAATGCTGTGGGTATAAAACGAACTTTTATCCAATTAAACTAGCAACGTTTTACTAATGTGGCTTCTAAAATCTTTTATAACGTACTAAAACTAATACGACGATTTATTACTTCGAAGTACTAACTAACACTGTTTCTTTAAACGGTCTACATTCCCAAAATGCTTTACGACGTTAGTTGAAAACCAAACTCTAACAAACTACCATTAAAACTACACTTGCTTCGTTTTAGATACGCAATCTACAAACTATGCTTCACGACGCCATATCAGCACTCGTTTCTTCTACTACTACACAGGTTTCTTTGGTATTTTATAGCGAAATGAATTCCAACATCCAGGAGTTTCTCGAAATGTTAGTATTATTCTCTTTGGGTTCAAGATTGAAATATAAAATTGCTTCCACCTGAGCATGAATACCAACAGACTAATAGTTTTGATGTTAATGTCAGGTTAGGATGTTGACTAAACCAACCGTTAGAGTGTCTTCTAAATGTTATTTGTGGCATATTCTTTATTATTTTTATGTGTATATTCAAGGAAAAACCAAACCTTTCCATGTCTATTCTGACCTCGTTTTGAATAGTTCTACGTATCTCTCTTTAGGTACTCGAGGTTATTTAACCCTTTCAAACGAAAACTTTGTTTTCGAGCAGTGATATTTATTTGTTTTGAATGTATTATTTTGACGTAGTATCTAACAGCATTAGTTTTTTTCAATATTAAATTGTACAATTTTCAGTGACTATTTTTCAACTGTGAACTTTTGTTTATATTTACGAAATATGAGTGTGAAAATGTTAAGCATGATTTAAAAAACAACTGAATTATTGGTGACTTTTTTTATGACATCGCAAATTTTTCTTATTTGCAAAAATTTCTCAATTCTATCTTGTTAAAAGTCGGGTGTCGGGTATGATACGTTTTAGAGTACTTTGATTTTTTGTTGAGTAAGTTATTATTACTAATTGCTTACTTAGGCAAGCATATGTAAAAAAAATAACCCCCAAGTTGAAAGTTGAAAATAATTTCCTTATAATGCTTCAGTAAATCAAATATACTATACTGATATTGTTTTTTCAGCGAATGCCTTCTTTTGAAAGAATATTTATTAAGAATCTATTGAAAAGTAGCAGCAATATTGTGCCATAAATGAATACAATAAAAACAAAGACTACTTATTTCTAAAAACCATCGTACAAATTTAAAACTTAAATACACTGCACTTTTAGTGTAATCTTTCCATTCCGTACAGTCTTATTCACTTAAAGCAAGGTTGCCACATTCATTGAAATTTTCAAAAACTTAACTATACAAGATATATCCGTCTTTCTCAAAAGTTCATACTGACCAGTACTATCACCTCTCAAAATATGTTGCAGCCTGCATACGGGGTCTGTCAGAAAACTGAAGAGAGAAGAAAATACGTTTAATGTTAAAATAACATTTAAAACAAGAAATACACACTCAGTATGATATGATTAAGTTTCTGAAGCATTACAAAGAAATCATTTTCAACTTAGAGTTGTTTTTTTAACATTTCCTTGCCTGAGTAAGCATTTAGTAATAATAACCTACTCATCTACATTGAAATTGAAAAAAAAAACAAAAAATCAAACTGTTTGTACATAAAATACATCATACTCGGTCTTAGCAATATGGAATTGAGAAATTATACAAGTAACAATAATTTGCAATGTCATAAAACACTCACCAATATTTCAGTGGTCTTTTGTTCCATGCTTAACTTTTCCACCCCCATATTATGTAAACGAAAACTCCACGGTAGTTTCCTCATTGATAGTTGCGGCATCTTTAATTAATGTGTACTAGGAGTTACGCCCCAATTGAAATAAAAGAAACTACTCTCTTAGCTACCACGTCAAAATATTACATTAAAAAAAATTAATGTCACTTTACTTTTTTGGAATACGGAACCATAACCTTCCTCAAAAATTTCTTTATTATGGTCCACGATAGCAAATTCAATTATTTATGTTTTAAATATCTCTTTATTTGTCAAGATTGATAAAGGATTTTGTTTATTGCACTGTTCAGTTGACAAATTTGGTGCAGTTTTGCATATAAATGGGTAAACTTAAGCGCTTACTTTTGTTGACAACTATAAAGATTTTTTTGTAAACTACTGACCAGTTCTATCATCTACCAAACTATCTGTACTGCACTATGTTTCACCCTGTATATAAAATAAACTGACAGATCTTGGTTTGGAAAAGTTAAAAACGAAAAATCCATGGTTAAAAAGTTACCTTTTGGAATTACCTCTATTTTTAGTCATTTAATTGTAGTTTAACTAAATAAATAAGGAAAAAAGCTATATTGGGTTTTACGCTGAAACATGAAAAAGTTGGTAAGATGACATAAAAAAGGTGGCCGGAAAGCAATGGGGGAGGTGTATGTACATAAATGCAGACCCACTGATTAGAGAAGAAGAAGGAAATCAATTATAGAAACCAATTATAAAACATAACAAGAGTTCATCTTTTGTTTTTATTCCATTAGTTTGATAATAGCTAATAAATAATTCAAGTAGTAACAAAAAGCTGATGTTATGGGTTTCTAAAGTATGTCAGGTTTTATCCAATTTTAATTGATTTAGGCGGATCTGTAATCTCTTCGGACAAAACTATATAATAACCAGTTGCATCTGAGGTCATTCCAAGTTTAAGCGATAACTTAAGATGTCCACCTTTTAATTTACATATGAATTGTAAAATATTTGTTTATAGTATATTGCCTTGCTTCTCGTGGTATTCGCCTATAGTAGGCTATGAAAGTTCCAAATAACTTTATTGTTTGATTATTGATTGCTAATTCATAATGAGATAATCAAATCACTTTTTATTTCAACACTATTATGAAGGAATTGACTTTGTATAAATAATTTTACTAGTGAATAATTTTAGAAGAAAAATGCAATCAAAATATAAAAGGAGAATAAAGTTTAAAATTGCACAAAATTGTGTTATTATTTGTATATTAGGTAGATACATTCTTTCCGCTTGCATGAATGAATACTATATTACCTGTTCAAGGTAAAATAACAAAAACAACGCATTATGACATACGATAATTAGTAGTTACGTTTTACTCATTTTACTCCAACGGATTAAAGATCAAATTAAGCGATTTTTTTTTCAAAATGGGAGTAGATCTGTCTTCTGTAGGCATGGGTTCTAGATAATATCGCCTATGGCGTATGTATACGCTCCATTTGTGGAAAAGTATGTATAAACAATTAAAGGTTTAAAAACTGACAATCTTTCAGTTTTTTGTCAATAACGTAATTGCTCTCGGCTGTAGAAAAAATCTTAAGAAAAGTTGGTTAGAATAAAATTTTCTAGAAAGCTGATAACATTAGATTTTCTCAAAAATTGTAATTATTGCCAAGAATTCTGTTTTTTTTTTAATTAAAATTTGGTATAGAAAATGTAGGTATTCCAATTTTGTACTAATTCTAAAAAAACATTTTCTTTAAAGTAGTTCATCCTTCTGAGAATGGGTCTGTATCAGTACACTACCAGGGCAGCAATTAGATGTTTGTTTAAAAAAATCTGATAATTGCAGCAACTGCCAAATCAGACTTATAAATAAAAATCTTTGAATTTTTTCTGTCCATTTAAATTTAGGATCCCTTTATTCTGTACAATTGTCAAAATGTTTTTTTGATACTATTGCACTGTTTGAAAGCATTTTTTGATTTCACTAGATCCCTATAAACAACATTAACTAGATTTTTTATTTCGTAAATAAATGTCTTGTAAACATGTTTCAATTACGTAGTAAGTTTTTAATATATTCTAATTCTGTAAAATGGAAAACAAAGATCTTTCCCAGACCTTCCAGAATTTCCGATTTCGGAAAAGGCATTTTGTCGACTTAAAAAACGTTAAGAAGGGATTTTAGTCTGAAGTTGGTAGACAATATAACTCGTACCTTGAAGTTTTCTTGGACTTCCATAGTCTTGAAGTGGTTGATCTCAAAACGTTTCAATAGCTGTATATGTTCTATAGTCATCAGGTGAATGATAGGAAATTCAGATTATCCCTAGTATTTATATTATACCCTTGACCGGTCATGCGTCTCCGGTCATGGTCATTGGGTCTTATCCGGTCCAATCAGCGTCGTCGTACCTGGAGGTTGGCTGCCTGTGATGCGTAGCGGCAGAGGCCGAAGACGAGCTCTCCAAATATTTTTAATTTGGACTCTGGGCTCGCTAATTATATTCCGGTCCTAGTCTTTTGACACTTTACATCAAGAAAGGAAGAGAGTGGGTGCCTATCATTCCTTGAAAATGTCAGAGGACTAGGACCGGAATCCAAACAACAGTCTACAGGAAGGCTACGCAAACAGGATTATACCTTAACTACAATTCCAACCACCCATCAACAACGAAAACTGGCATCATCAAAACACTAATCCATAGAGCCAAAAATATCTGTACGCCAGAAGTCCTCAAAGAAGAACAAATGAAATTTAGAGAAGACATTTTGGCGAATGGATACCCGGAAACCATCATTAACAAGGCGTTTGAAGAACTGGACAAACCACCTAGTCAGGAAGAGGAAACCACGATAGCAACACTATTATTACCGTATACTAAAGGCTTGTCGGAGAAACTTAGACGAATTGCACACAGATATGGAATCAGAATGATCTTCAAACACACACCAGAAGCCCTCAAAGAAGAACAAGTGAAACTTAGACAAGACCTTTTGGCGAATGGATATCCGGAAACCATCATTACCAAGGCGTTTGAAGAGCTGGACAAACCACCTAAGCAAGAAGAGGACACAACGGTAGCAACTCTACTATTACCGTATACTAAAGGGTTGTCGGGAAACTTAGAAGAATTGCACACAGCTATG
Organism: Octodonta nipae; assembly: GCA_034190945.1. Lineage (NCBI taxonomy): Eukaryota > Metazoa > Arthropoda > Insecta > Coleoptera > Chrysomelidae > Octodonta > Octodonta nipae. The sequence goes on from CM067217.1 coordinate 27,529,638, forward strand.
GAATCAGAAATCTTCAAAAGCACAAGTCCTTGAGGAGCATGATAACAAGAACAAGGCCCGACGCACCAGCAATACCAAAAAACTGTATATACAGCATACCGTGTGAATGTGGCAATCTTTACATTGGAGAGACAAAGCGACCACTGGACACCAGGGTTAAGGAACATCGCACAGCTACTCAAAGGGCGGAGGTAACGAAGTCTGGGCTAGCTAATCACGCATGGACCGAACACCATACTATCAACTGGAACCAGACCAGAGCAATTCACAAGAAAGAGCACTGCTACAAAAGAAAATTCATAGAGACAGTATATATAATCTCGAACGAAAACATAATTAGCGAGCCAAGCGTCCAAATTAAAAATATTTGGAGAGCTCTTCTGCGGCCTCTGCAGCTACGCATCACCGGCAACCAACCTTCAGGTACGACGACGCTGATTGGACCAGATAAGACCCAATGACCATGACCGGCGACGCATGACCGGTTAAGGGTATAATATAAATAAGAGGGATAATCTGAATTTCCTATCATTCACCTGATGACGATAGCAGATATACAGCTATTAAAACGTTGTGAAATCAACCACTTCAAGACGATGGAAGTCCAAGAAAACTTCGAGGAACGAGTGACATTGTCTACCAACTTAAGTCGACAAAATGCCTTTTTCGCAATCGGACATTAAAGGTCTGTGAAAGATCTATGTTTTCCATTTTACAGAATTAGAATACATTAAAAACTTACTACGAATTGAAATATGTTTACAGGACATTTATTTGCGAAATGAAAAATCTGAGACATAAAATTTCTAGTTTTAACTTTTGTACGCGATAAAGGTGTTCTACCTTTATACCCACAAACAATTTCAAAAATTTGCATCTGTTATTCCAGATTTAGCAACTTTTGCTATTTCTTTCTTTAACCGACAAATTTATTATTGCTCTTGTAATGCACCGATCCGAAAAAGACCAGCACAAGAGGGGGGTGACTACTATAAGAAAACATATTCTGGAGATTCCATAAAATTGGAGTAGATTATTAAATTTAAAATTTCAACATATTTGCTAATTCTTTCCATTATTATTATGCAATGCGTCTTGCAGAAAATTTCATTGTAAATATGTTTTATTTACTTTTTTTCTACAAACTATAGAGACGAAGATATAAAAAAATACTCCAAATAAGTGGATTTTTCAACGTTTTTAAAAGTAACTCCAACACTTTCTGAGATAGCTCACATAGATACAACTATTACGAATATTATCTAGAACCCACTTCATAAAATTTTGCTATGTCTTTCGAATTATTCTGAGCTTACAGTTAATATAGATCATAGCAATTCTAATCAATTTTTTATCATGGAAGATTATTTTACAACTTGTAAGAACAGGTACAGGGAGGGGGTTTTGCTTGGGCTTCTGCTTACCACCCAATAACTTCTAAACATATAGGGCATAGGACGTAGCAAATAAGGAATTATTGTTAAATTAGACATCGATTTTACAATCGATTTACAGTATGAAGTCACTTTTATATCAGGAGAATTGTCTGGATCTCAAAAGTTCTCCTATCTCTTCATTCCCGGTTCATTATTTCTATACGGCTGTACAATGTCGCTGATTATTTTTTCAAAAACTAATAACAAGAATTTTTGATCAAAGGGAATCCTGTAGAAAAAAAACTGAAGTTATTACAAAATCCCGACATATATTCATTTATATATTTATAATTTTTAATAGTTTTTATTCTAGTTTAAACAGTCAAACGCTAATAACAAATTGGTAAAAATAAAATAAAATTGATTCAATTGATAATCGTAAGAAATTTTTTATAGAAAGATGCACTCTAAACAAACGACTAAACATTGTATTAAAAAAATTACCTTTGAAAAAATACTGTTATAATAATCTTCTTTTTCCTTAAGTTCGTTGGACGACATACCTTCCTCGTTTATTTTATCATAACTGTCGGTTGATTGACTACTTAACGTTCGTAAAACAGGAGTACGTTTGTCTACATCGGCCATCACGTTTATGTATTAAAAAACCACAAATATTTCGCAAGAGAACCTTCAACGTTCACAAATTCTTTGCACGGAATCAAATCTTATCATTATCATCGCGATAAAAAGGTTTTTTTCAACGGTAAAACCCAATAAATCGTTCCTGTCCGTGAACTATTATTCATTCCTGCACTACCACAAACACGACGCAATGACACACTGATCTATTTAAAAAAAGTATTTCAAACGTTTAAAGTGAACAGATCACACGACGAATTTGATGTGGGTTTTAAAACCGTTGACTGTAACTTTATATTTATAGAAAAACTCGATCTACATGTTTTATTACCAATTTTATTCCATGCAAAACCTGTTAGGGACTAAATGACAGTGTTCATATCGTTCTTCAATTTCTCACGTAATTCAAGTTGCACATCGGTTTGGAGTAATTAAACTTCCTCATTAAAATTATAAACAACAACCGTTGATTAAGTGTTAGTTCGCAGCTGTACTTGTGTTTATTTACAGAGTTAATTCTGGTTTATTATATATATGAAGTCAGACATTTCCCGAATGTGTGATAGCTGAAATTGATGACGATATTTAGTCCAATCAATTTTGCCAAACAGCATCGATTTGCTTGAAAATTTGACAGTAGGTTCTACTGCCAGGGTCTACTTCAAAGTGAGCTCTATGCTTTTGTCCTGGGGGTTGGGGGCACTGCTCCTCCGGTGTGGAAAATTTTTCTTTGAATATAAGGAACTAAAAAGAACGGTGGGGATGGGCGGATCCAAGTTGGGGGGAGGGGGGGGGGGGTTAGGCGATCAAAGTTAGTAAATTTAATATTAAAACGAGGTAATCCTAACTCCAAGAGCCTAGAAGAAGGTAACTTCCATGGGTCCACCTTTGAACGCCTATGTTTAATGTAATAACCCAAGAACTCTGGGTTTAAAATTTCATTTAGATAAATTTAGTAAAGGATCGCCTATTCATAATAATATTAGTCTCTATTTTTTTCGGCTGAAAATCACCCATTAATTAACACCCCAATTGAAAATAATTATTGCCACTGTATAATTTCCTGAAGAAATTTGAACATATTAGAATGCTTAAAATTTTGAAAACAGTTCCCTTAAAGATGAAGGAACATTTTTGTTATTTTGTAAAAACGCCTTTTCAAAATAACTTAAAAACTACCAAAATTTTGCGTATTTTGTACAGTATAAAATTGTCAGAAAAAAACTACAATTTTATCACACTTTTGCGTATCGTTGTAGTTTCTAAGTTATTTTGATAAAAAGCAATTAAAAGAAATGCGAAAATGCACTTTCAACTTTAAGGTAATTTTTTCCAAAACTTTAAACGCTATAAGCCGTTCAAATTTCTCGAGTATATTGCAACTACCTAATTAAAGGGAGTTATAAAGTGGCAACAAGTATTTTCAATTGGACTGATAATTAGGGGGTGATTCGCACATTTGATTGAGCAGAAAGAATAGAAATTATTCTTACTTTGGTGAAATCTAGGCTAGAGCCCAGAAAAATGCATTGTTATTTGGTTAAGTCACGTTGAAACTTCAAGCCATAACTTCGTTTGTATTACGACTTACATTTTTGCTTAGAAGACTTTTTTCGATAAAATGATAGTTTCTGAGTTAATCTCGAAAAAACATTTGAAGACGTGTATTTTTTGGTTGAATAATTGACACTCAATCACGAAAGTATCGACTTTACGAAAAAACTTTAAAGATAAAAAGGTGCTTAAAATTAGTCAGTCTATCAATTTCTGGATTTATATTCACAGAAAAATTTTCCACCCTTGAGAACGGGAGGCATGCAGAATCTACTGTCAAATTTTCGTGTTGTTTGGCAAAATTATAAAGTAATTGGATAATTAGATATAGGATCTCAAATTAAAAAAAAATAGTGATATAAGGCCTCACATGAGCTTTACAGGAAAAATAAAGAGAAAACCCTAATATTAATTTTTAGGGGCAGTTTATAAAATTAAATGAAAAGTAGAAAATTAAAATTTTTCAAACATCATCATGTCATATATCAACTGAATTCTGAGGAATACAAATTTATTTTTTCCTCATTTTAAAATAATTTGTTCAAAAGATATTTACAAAAATTTAAAAAAAAATCGATCGAATCCTGCTTTTTATCTTCGCAACCATAGTACTGTTACGAGAATTCATCCAACAGCTAGTGCAATCGGCCATCAATCAATTCGTGGAAGGGACGTTATTCCGACACTTCTGGGAATGCGAAATGTTTTGTCTCACAACAGGCCGACCGCTGCCGTTACTGGGCATTCCCTTGAAGCTTCCAGAACACATGAAAGAAGTTTTCCGATAGATGGTCGATTTGTCAGAATAATTTCGAGAGAAATATATAAATACGGACAACTGGCGATGGGATTCATTCAGTATTGTATAGTTAAGATAAATTGTAAATAGTTTCTGTGAATATAAATTGTGTTAAAGTGGTGGAAATAAATTAGAGTGAGTTGGAATATGTTTATATAAATCCAAGAATGGAACAGAACCCGGGTGTGAAAATAAAAATATTACAGTACCTAGATTTTTGTAAAAAATAAGAAATATAGGGCCTGACTTGAACTTTACACAAAACATAAGGATAATACACTAATATTAATGTTCGGGGTTAAATTACAAAATTAAATGAAAAATGTTTCTTTCTTAAAACGCATTCTGTACTACATTAAATACAAATGTATTTTTTCATATTTTGAAAATAATTTGTTAAAATATACAACTACTGAGTCTAAATTATGGAAAATCGGGAACATAAAAGAAATATAAAACACAAATTCTAATAATAATTTGTAATTTTAACGGAAAACAAAACATAATTTTTTAAAGTTCACCCCAGATATATTAATTGAAAAGAATCGTCATAAAAAATACAAATATATTTTATATGCATTTTTCAAATAATTTATTTAAAAGATTTAGTAGTTTATTTTTAGTTATTTGACATTTTACCCATTCTCCCCATTATATATATATATATATATATATATATATATATATATATATATATATATGGGCAATTCCAATACTTTTCGATGAATTTTGTGGGGACTGGTCATGGATTTGCCCCAAATTTTAGTATCTTATTTGATGTCAAAAGGTAAGGCTTTTTATCAATTTTCAGCTTTCTTGGTGTCCCTGGGCCCGAGTAAGCGCCCTTAGAAGGGCCAAAATAGGCCATTTTTACCTTGTTTTTAAAATTCTGTAACTCGGTGATTTCTTATCCGATTTTAATTCTGAAAGCGGCTTTTTATTTGTTATAAGTTCTAGTATTTACAAAACAACATTCAGAACAGTTAGTGTTTAGGCATGTTTTTGGGGACTAATTAAGTATGGAGGAAATTTTGAAAATTTTGCCATATTCTGATAGCCGTCAGAATTTCACCAGTATGCTTAAATTTTTTTAATGGTGCGCGTTTAAACAGTTTTCAGATTCCGTTCAAAATGCAAGTTGTAAAATTTAATTCTATTTAGTAGGTTCAGGGATACAGTCGTTTGAATATTGTCAGTTTCATAAAAATCGCGTTTTTTTACATTTTCGAACTAATGGTAGTCATTTCTCGTTAAATCGAATGAGATAAAAATTTAGCACAAGCTAGCTCTGTACAAATACAAGATCCTGCTTATAGAGATTTTCTTGGCCCGAGCCTTTATATACCCTATATGCCCGTCTGAAAATCGAGTAATTTGCCCAAGTTTGCCAACTCACCTTATTGTCATGGGTTCCGTCCCTTTCATCGTTTTTAGAGTACTAAGGGATTTGACGTGCTAGAGACGAAGAAGTAGATAGAAAAATCTCCAATATGTGTGGCAATACAGGAATTTATGTAGCATAGAACCAAAGTTCAGCTATCAAATATGTGAACGGTAAGTTCGCCGCCTTTGATATTCAAAACGTAATATAGAGTAAAAGAGGTTGTTTAAAACATCAAACTAAAGGTCTTTACTTTTACTTTAATATTTTTTGACAAACCATAAATAAATACATTACTTAGAATAACATTATAAAAATTCTTCAAAATGGATTACACATTTATAACTCCATTTTAATAATAAATTATTTTGTGTCAAATGACGTTATCTCCGACATCTGGTTTCTATTACATGGAATGCAACAATGGTGCCTCCTTTTGTTTGGAAAGATCTTTACTAAATTAAACCTGTTCTTCAATGTTCGCTCGTATTTTATAATGTCACTGTGTGGTACCCACAACACTCTGCAATTAATTTAATAATTGTAAGCTTTCGAAATATTGGATATGCCAGAAACACATAAAAAACACATACCTAATAGATTCGACTTTTGTCATGGCATAATTATACCTTTGGAAGGCGTTAGTGATTTGATCTTCTGGTGGAGATCGAATACAGTGCCTCATAGAATGCCTCTTGATACTACCTCGAATGCCATCACATATTGACTTACCATGACTGGTAGCAAAAAAATTGTAGGATACAACTTTTACTCCGAAGTCTCTTTCATGGCAAACGATATTAGCTAAATGATTCCTAAATGAAATATAAAAACGATATTACAAAACTTTGATACTAGTTATTTATGCACGCTAAAATCATATTTGCCCGTAATTGAAGAAGCTGGGAATACTGTTAACAAAATAATATTTTACCTGTTTTTATACTGCTGAGGTGCACCATCGGAAAAATAAATGACATTTTTTATTCATTAAAATTTTTCCTTGATCACGGACATCATTTTTGAAGTAAAAGTATTTATTGTAGGTGCATAGTGATCCTTAGTATCGCTAATAACGTAGTAATTTATTTTCATCAGAACATACATACAAAACGGGTGAACTTTTGCTTAATTATTGTTATAATGAAACGCCTGAACTGATTTCTGAACAATAAAGGAATAATTTTCTGAAAAATCCATGAGAAGAATGCATGTTTTTAATTCCAAATGTGTCTTGCAGTGGTTTAAATATCGTTTTTGTGTATCGGAAATATAATGAAAAATAATTAATCCATGTATATCCCCACATAATTCCACTTTAAAATTATTTTTATCTACTTCGAACTCTTAAAGAGATGCTCGGCTTCTCTCTTGAGTATTATATTTGATTTGATCTCTTAATTCAATATCATATTCACCAAGAAGCTTTTAATACACTTTTTTGAGAGGGCATACAATTTAAGCTTAACATTTTTATGCTCAGCACACAAGCAAATTATATGACTTCCAGGATCACCTGCGTGAATGCACTGCGTTGGTTTTAAAGAAGCAAAAAAAGAAAACTTGGTAACTTTTCATTCCCAGAATATTCGTCAATGAATTTTAAAGAAAGGTCATGTACAGTATATAGCAACATCTTCTTTTGAATGAAAATTTTTCTTCCGTCACCATCACGAGTTGACACATAATCTTTTTTTCCTGGGAACGTATAAACCTGTTCGTCAAGGTAATAATTAGTGATACGTTCCTTCATTCCATTAGAAATTTTTGTAAAACTTCTTTTACTGTGCAATTTTTATTTTCTGGAAAATCTGAAAATTATATTGTTCGTTAATATTTCGAAATCCGGTACTTAATACCCCAAGTGTTTTGAATTTTGTCTCAGTTGTACTTATGCTTAAAGCAAATAAATACAAAAGCGATGTAGGCCGCTTAATTAGGTGTTTCGTAAATATAATGTTTTAATGTTTGTAGATTATTCTCAATTATGTATAGCATACCCAGTAATTTTTGTGATTTCTTGTTTTAAAATAAATAAAGTACACGTAACAAATTTAATTGACTGTTTTGATATGTATTTGAAGCGTCATTGTTTGCAAATGAAAAAAAAAAAACAATCTATTATAAAGCAAATTAATCCCGCCTAAAATACAGAATGAATTTTTTTTTAATAATTATATATAAAGTTTATAAAAATGAAATTAAATGATTTTTGTATAATATTTACGATAACTTTTAGTAAGTGTTATTAAAACATACCATCCATTTCTCTAAACTTATGCAGTATGTTAAACATATAATAGATACATTTGAAATACTGTGAAAATTTTTTCCAATTCCATTCTTTTGGTAATAATGCCAGGTATTCTATTTTTTTAGAACACTTTTCTCATTTTCATATTTTCTTTGCAATTCGCAACAAGTTGTTTCAGTGTAAAACAATCTTCTATGATGTTTTGTTGAGACGCAGAGCTATATCAATACCCGATGCTTGAGATAATTTTTCTCTGAAATGTATGCAACCTGGCGTCTGGTTCTAAAATACGTTTGGTCGTTTAATGTTGCCAAATTAATAGTGTCTAAAACAGTATTAACTATATTTTGACCTTGGCTCAATGATAGATACTCAGATACAATAGAATCGTTTGAGTTTTGACTAGCAGTCATATCGTCAGATATATCAATTTCAGAACGATGTCCAATAGAGCTTTTTGCAGTGGTTCTTTCTAATCGACGGACTTCTGAGTTGCGGGTATAAGCATCTGAACTTATTTCCCCAACATTTGTGATTATTTCTTCATCAGTGTCAATACGTATTTTCAGTGAGGTTTCACACGTCTTGCAAATCTTCTCCCCTGGTATTAATTAAAATTTGAAAACTTCAACAGCTTTATCACAAACTGACAAACTAATTATACGTAAATCAGTTTTCATAAGTTTTTTATGCATCTTAAATGGATCACAACACTTTGACAAAAAAAAATACTATAATAACTCAAATACTTGGATTTATGATGTTCACAGATTGAGCCCTTAGGAATAAGATGATAATTAGAAACTCTGTACTGTAGCAGTGAAGTTTCAAGCTCGTATATGGAGGTTTTAGTTGTATATGAACTAAGATTACAATCTGTTTCGGTAACACTCCCAACATCGCAATATATTTTTCCAGCCATATTAATAAATATTTTTGTTATTTAATACTAACTATGAAATTATTTTCTAATACCGAACAAAATTATAATATCAATAAACACAATGGAAATTAACAAACGTTAGACACGACACATAAAGTGCATACTACCAAAATAAGCCGTAGGGGGCAGTAGGGGCTGAGTTCCATCCAAAGTGTACATCGTGCCAAGCGCTCACAGCGCCAAAGCATGTAAACAGCATGGCGGTGTGTTTTCAAATTATAAACATATGTGACATTAGTAGGTATAAATTAATTTAGCAGGTCCGTTTAACTATTATTTTTATAGACTAAAAATAAAATTAGACTAAAATTATATTATTGTTATATGTAATATATAACAAAAGTTAAAGTAATTTACTATTGCCAATCAACATATATAGGATAAACTTGTATCTGGCCAGTATGAACCACGGTACGAAGCCATATAAAAAAGCAATTTGGATATATACATATACAACAATTATAGGATGTCTTCTGTCATATTTGCAGTTTTGTTAAATTAAAGTAAGAAATTAAACAATGTCAAGCAAGCCGAAAAAAAGGAGTTTTACATACGAGAGGTTGCAGTTAATATATGCATAGTGTTTCATTAAGAATAGGAGACGTCAGTACATACTTAAAGCGACACCGAAAATAACAAAATTAAAACTTCAAAAAACTTTTAGTTGATCAAAAATTATTAAACTATAAAATAAGTAGGAATCTTTAGTTTAATGTTTTTAACAAGTTTGTTTATTCTCTAGAATGGAAGATATTACGCTTTGAATATCAAAGGTGACGAACTTACCGTTCCACATATTTGATAGCTGAAATTTTAAAGAGATTTGAAATTTCCATAACTTTGGTTCTATGCTACATAAATTTGTATTATTACACATATAGGAGGTATTTCTATCTACTTCTTCGTCTCTAACACGCCAAATACCTTAGCGCTCTAAAAATTATGAAAGGGACGAAACCGTTGACATCAAGGTGAGTTGGCAAACTTGGGCAAAATACTGGATTTTCAGACGGGCTTATAGGGTATATAAAGGCTCGGGCCAAGAAAATCTCTATGAGCAGGATCTTGTATTTGCACAGAGCTAGCTTGTGCTAAATTTTTATCTCATTCGATTTAACGAGAAATGACTACCATTAGTTCGAAAATGTAAAAAAACGCGATTTTTATGAAACTGACAATATTCAAACGACTGTATCGCTGAACCTACTAAATAGAATTAAATTTTACAACTTGCATTTTGAACGGGATCTGAAAACTGTTTAAACGCGCACCATTAAAAAAATTTAAGCATACTGGTGAAATTTTGACGGCTATCAGAAAATGGCAAAATTTTCAAAATTTCCTCCATACTTAATTAGTCCCCAAAAACATGCCTAAACACTAACGGTTCTGAATGTTGTTTTTTAAATACTAGAACTTATAACAAATAAAAAGCCGCTTCAAACCACTCACTAACGCACTAACCTAACAATATTTAATACTGACGCTAATATTTAACATTTCAGCAAGAAATTATAACTGGAAAATATGTTAAATATAATGTTTTATTTATAGAAACCGGTTATCGCTAATTTTATCAACATAACACACAAATATAATAATTGCGGTTCATCGAGATTTTTATAGTTCTTTTAAATGTAAATTAATATATCTCTGGGGAATATTATATATGTTCCATTCAACCGATAATTTTATTTTGTAGTTGAGTCGAAAATAAAATTTTAATACATCTTAATTGTAAAATATTCAGTTTCAGATTGGAACCTTCTTAAACTTACAGTTCAAGAGTCCATGAAATATTATTTTAAAATGACAGCGTCATTGTTTAAATATTGACTAAAGTATTTTATGAGAATGATATATGCCTTCCAATAGAAATCTATACTTTATTGTTCATAGGTTTTTAAAAACTTCTTCATTTTCGACTTTCAAAATTAATATTCATTGATAATTGAATTGAATATTTTCTATAACATTTTTGAAGATTTGCAAGATTTGCTGAACACAATATTTTGCAACTGCAAGAATGGTTGTGGTTCGCGATGTGGATGCAGGAAATCGGGGTTGCCGTGCTCTTTAGCTTTTGGCCAGCCTAAAGGGCAAGCTTGTCTCAATGATTCACTTCATCAGAGTGGTGTCAATGGAGATGGTACCTTTGACGCCGAAATCCTAGAAGACTTGGAGACAAATGTCGTTAAGATGAAAACGAAGAAGAATTTAAAATTCCACATCGATCAGACGACGATGATAAAGAAAAAGAAAACTAAAATTAAGAACATGGAGTTCTTCTTATTTTTATTAAATTTTTTAAATTTCAACATGAAAAATGTATAAAATCGTATTTTTTAATAAAAATAAAAATTAAAAATTCATTTCTTGATTTTTTATTTACTTAGGAAGTAATTTGTATAAATCTGACTATAATTAAAATGCAATTAAAGTATTTCTGTAAATAATTTTCTTATTGTACAAAGAGGTAAGTGTTAAAAATGTTAAGTTAAATTAAATGAAGATATACTTAATTTCTGAAAAATATATTGTATTAAATGTGATATTTAATGAAAAAATGTAAATTATTTATAATTATATATTTTTCAATGATTAATAGGCTTTAGACGGCGTGTTTATGACCGAGACTACAGGTTGAACTTGAATGATATCGTATATAGTGAGAGACAGAGCGCTCACCGCCCCACTATGGGTCAAATGACGTTTTTAGGGTTCCGTATATACAATATACGGATACCTTTATAATATCACTCCGGATTTCTGCCTCTGTCACATCACAGCAATTTTCTCATAAACTACTGGACGGAAAAGGTTGAAATTTAGTATCAATGTATAGTTTGGTGACCCAATCAGGAGTACATATCGTAAAAGAAGAAAATTTGATTTTAGGGGTACTTCTGGGATCGTTCCCCCCCTGATCTCCGAAACTACTGAGCCCAAAATTAAAAAAAAGAAATATAGAACGTTGCCCGAACTTCTCAGGAAAAATAAGGAGAAACGATTAATATTAATTTTGGGGGGCAAATTATAGAATTAAAAAAAATTTAAAAATAAAAAAAATTCAAACGCATCATGTAATATATCAAATGAAAGGTCTCATTCTGAGGAACACAAATATACTTTTTTCAGATTTAAAAAAATATTTAAAATGATATTAACGAAAATATACCAAAAATTTACCCATTCCCCCCCTTATCTCCGAAATAATTACAGAATTAAATGGAAAATATAAAATTAAAATTGTTTCTAACCCATCATGTTATATATCAAATGAAAGGGCTCATTACGACGAAAACAAATATATTTTTTTCATATTTTTAAAATAAATTAATTAAAAGATATTAACAAAAATATAAAAAAAATTACCCATTCCCCACCCCTTATCTCCAAAACCATAAGCTGAAAAATTTTGAAAAAAAATGGAGGTATAGCCCCTCACCTGAACTTTACTGGAAAAATAAGGAGAAATATTCATTTTGGGGGGCAAATTATAGAATTAAATGGAAAATAAAAAATTATAATTGTTTCTAACTGGTCATGTAATATATCAAATCACAGGGCTCATTATGACGAATACAAATATATGTTTTTATTTTTTTTAAATGAATATTTTAAAATATATTTAAAAAATATTTTAAAAAAATTACCCATTCCCACGTTATTTCCGAAACTATAAGACCTAAATTTTTGTGTTTATTTGAAAAATATGAAAAAATCCCTAATTCTATCATTTGGCCCCCAAATAATAGAATTAAACGGAAAATAAATTATTAGAAAACCCCCCATTTTAGGGACAAATTATACAATTAAATGGAAAATAAAGATTCAATTTTCAAAAGCAACATGTAATATATCAGATAAAAGGCTCATTATGTGAATTACAAATATATCATATTTTTAAATCATTTGTTGAAAAGATATTAACAAAAATATTAAACATCGACATAATTCCCACTTTAGAAACTACACTATTTAAATTTTGAAAAATATATTTTATTTGTATTTTTTAATAATTTGAATAACAGATTTAATAATTTATAATTTAAAACTTGACCTATTTTGCCCTTTATCTTCCAATCTACGGAGCCTCAAAACTCAGACAGTAGATTATAAAAGGCTTCTCTGAAAGTTTATTAGTAAAATAAAACTCTAATGTTAATTTTTGGGGGTCAAATTAGAAAATTATATACATATGTATTCTGATGAAAATCAAGCGAATCCTGAAGCAGATAAAATAAAAAGTCTATGTGGGAAAAATGAAAGTGTATATTTTTTATAAATTTAAAACGCTTCCTTTAAAAGATATAAGGGTAAATATAAGAAAATGCACTCATTCCCTGCTTGTCTGAAACTGGAATATTAGAATCTTGAGGGTGGTACGGAACCCTAAGTATGCGAGTCCAACTCGCACTTGACCAAATTATTTTTTAACGGAAACCTAATATCTTGATCAAAGATGATAGATATCAAAACAATTATTTTCTAAAATTGAACCTTAACTTATGTAGATTAATGGGAAAATTTTTTAGAATGCCATCATCTACTATTATAAGGGTTGAAATGGTGTACTTTTCAAATTTCTCTCTCTCTTTCTCTCTCTCAAAGATGAATAGAGATATTTAAATGGATGTTTTTTACATTGTAGGGTTATTAATGTAGATTAGAATAATATTTATTGCAAAATTATCCTCCTAAAAGGATAGGTGAAAATAGGGGGAGATCTGGCGAAAATGTGAAAACTAGCCAATAAATACTATTAGTGATTCATTGTTATTATTTTTCTCAAAGACATCAAAAATGGTTGTCTGATTCATTCTAATCTCTCAAAATGCAATTCAAACATTGTTTGACAAGAACAATAATTATATAGGTTTTTGTTGATAGGTACCCAAAAAATGTCGATCCATAAAAAGATGACCTCTGATCATTTAGCACATACTTCAAAAACAACAATCCCTTAAAATGACAAAAATAAAAAAATATATTGTCGAATAACATTTAAAATAATTGACAAAACTCACTTTCGGGATTCATCAACGATTTTTGTGTTGTTTTTTCACTCCCATTCCACCGTTTTCATTCCTATAGTGAAAAGTGATAAGGATAAACGATCTCCACAGTGAAAAATGATAACGAAATGATTTTTAGAACCGTGGTTAGCGTGTATTGAATCACTAAAACAATATTTTTTTGGGGATTTCGCACGTTTTCATTCTCTCGCCCCTATTTTCACCTATACTTTTGGGAGCATAGCTTTGCAAAAAATATTTTTCTAAACTATATTAATAACTCTACAATTTAAAAAACAACCTTATAAATGTCTTTGAGAAATACCATAAACAAAAGAATTTGAAATGTGCACCATTTTAATCCCTATCTCCACCCCTACAATAGTGGATGATTGCATTCTAAATAATTTTCCCGTAATCTACATAACCTAAGGTTCAATTTTAAAAAAGAATTGTTTCGATATCTCTATTTTTGCTCAAGATTAGGTTTCCGTTAAAAATGCTATTTGACCCACAGTGCGCCGCCTGTCTCAAAAACAAAAGTTGTAGAGAATTTTATTGCCTACAATATTTATAAAAAATACGATTAGCATGAAGTTTACAGGGAAAGAGATATTTGTAAAAAATGCGCAAAAAATTTCCCTTTGAGCTTAGTTATCTACCAGTCGCGACCAGGCTATCGTAAGTAGGTTTTGAGACAAATTTTAGGATGTTAAAATTATCTTCAATTCCGAGGTGAAACCACTAAGATGACTGGGCAGATTTTATACTCATTGACAAAGAAATGGCAACACCCAGAAGGAGACGTTAAATTTCCTATTGGTTTTGCTAAAACATAGATGGTATAGTACGGAGTAAACGATTAAAATTTGAATAAAAAATACCAAGGAGTTAAATATTTTTATGCAGTTTGTTAATAATGTGGTTGCCCACCGAAGTTATCTATAGATTCCCTAACACGTCTTGGTATTTCAGCTTTTGTTTCATTTCGCAAATAAAATTCCTGTAAACAAATTTTGGTTACGTGGTGAATTTTAATATATTCTAATTCTGTAAAATGGAAAATATTTTCCATATCATTAATTATCGCTTTTGATAATCTATTTTGTAAGATTCAAATTTTGTGATCGAAAAAACGCTTTAAAATAGTGCAAAAATATTAAAAGGATCATTTTGACAGTTGCAAAAAATAAATATATCCTAACTTTATATGCACAAAAAACAGTATTATTCATTATTTCAGATTTGGCAGTGGCTGCAATTTTCAGTTTTTTAGGGTTCCGTATATACAATATACGGATACCCTTATAATATCATTCAGGATTTCTGCCTCTGTCACATCATAGCCATTTTCTCCTAAACTACTGGACGGAAGAGGTTGAAATTTGGTATCAATGTATAGTTTGGAGACCCGATCAGGAGTACATATCGTAAAAGAAAAAAAATTGATTTTAGGGGTACTTCTGGGGGGGAAAAACTAAAAAAATCTACCGTTTCCCCCCCCTGATCTCCGAAACTCCTGAGCCTAAAATTTCAGCGTTGGCCGAACTTTACAGGAAAATTAAGGAGAAACCATTGATGTTAATTTTGGGGGGCAAATTATAGAATTAAATAAAAATTTAAAAATAAAATTTTTTTCAAACGCATCATGTAATATATCAAATGAAAGGTCTCATTCTGAGGAACACAAATATATTTTTTTCATATTTAAAAAGATATTAACGATATATATAAATATACCAAAATTTTCCCATTCCCCCCCTTATTTCCGAAACTATAAAACGTAAAGTTTTGAAAAAAATAGATTTATAGGTTCTGACCTGAAGTTTACTGAAAAAATAAGGAGAAATCTCTACTTTTAATTTTGGGGGGCAAATTACAGAATTAAATGGAAAATATAAAATTAAAATTGTTTCTAACCCATCATGTTATATATATGACGAAAACAAATATATTTTTTTCATATTTTTAAAATAAATTAAATAAAAGATATTAACAAAAATATAAAAAAATTTACCCATCCCCCCCTTATCTCCGAAACCATAAGCTGAAAAATTTTGAAAAACTGGAACTATAGCCCCTCACCTGAACTTTATTCCAGTAAAGTTCAGGTGAGGGGCTATACTTCCAGTTTTTCAAAATTACTGGAATAAAGTTCAGGTGAGCAGCTATACTTCCAGTTTTTTTAATTTTTAATATATTTTAAAATATATTAAAAAACTATTTTAAAAAAATTAACCATTCTCCCCGTTATTCCCCAAACTCTAAGACCTCATTTTTTTTGTTTATAGAAAAAATATGAAAAAAAATACCTAATTCTATTATTTGGCTTTCAAATAATAGAATTAAACGGAAAATAAATTACTAGAAAACCCCCATAGTTATTTTAGGGACAAATTATACAATTAAATGGAAAATAAAGATTCAATTTTCAAACGCATCATGTAATATATCAGATAAAAGGCTCATTATGTGAATCATTTGTATAAAAGATATTAAAAATATTAAAACATCGACTTAATTCCCACTTTAGAAACTACACTATTTAAAGTTTGAAAAATATATTTTATTTACATTTTTAAATAATTTGAATAACAGATTTAATAATTTATAATTTAAACTTTGACCTATTTTGCCGTTTTTTTTTTCGACTGTAGATTATAAAAGGCATTTCTGAAAGTTTATTAGTAAAATAAAACTCTAATGTTACTTTGTGGGGGCCAAATTAGAAAATTAAATACATATGTATTGTGACAAAAATCAAGCGAATCCTAAAGCAGATAAAATAAAAAGTCTATGTGTGGAAAATCAAAGTGTATATTTTTTATAAATTTAAAACGCTTCCTTTAAAAGATATAAGGGTAAGTATAAGAAAATGCACTCATTCCCTGCTTGTCTGAAACTGGAATATTCGGATCTTGAAGGTGGTACGGAACCCTAAGTATGCGAGTCCAACTCGCACTTGACCAAATTTTTTTTAATCCAACAACTAATTACCTACTGGTCATGCACTGATATAGACCCGTTCTTGGGAGGATGAATTACTTTAAAAAAAGTATTGCTATATAATTATGACAAAATTGGAATAAATGTTCTGTGCCAAATTTCAATTTTGAAAATTCAGATTTGAAAAAATCGTAATTTTTGAGAACATGGGCTCATTTTTAAAAATCGTATGGCATCAACGATAGCAACGAAGGTATATACGAAAAAAATGAAAAATGTTATTTTTTACATCTTTTATGTTTTTATAAATAATTTACCACAAGTTTATGGCATGGCGCACTTAGATACACTTATTATAGAAATGGCCTAGAACCGATTCCCACAAAAACAGATCTATTTTCCCCATTTTGCAAAAAATCGCTATCGATTGGGAGCTGTTTCCACCCACCAAATGTGGTAACCTGCTGCTCTATATTGCCTTCTATTTGTGCATTGTAAGTTATCTCCAGAAGTAAAAGGTCTAAAATGCAGGAGCAGTATGTTTTATCATTCTTTTAGGCCACATGTGTAAACAACTACTAAAATATGAGAGATTTGAATACAAAAAAATTTAATATATTTCTTTTGCGATAAGATCTAAAATGAAATAGTTTCCTCTAAATTCATATACAGAAGGTGTTGCATTTTTTGTGTTCTACAGTATATTTCAATGTTATTGATTTTATTAAATTTTTATTACTAAATATTTGAGTGTTTATTTTAATATTTCATGGTATCTTGGGGTTGAATTAAATAATACATCTAAATTGGCTTAACACTTATTAAAACGTCTTAACCAATTTGCATATTTTTAATTGAGTTTTGCAAAACTATTTACCGACTTGATACCGTATTTTTTTCTATAACGTATAACATACCGTTTTTGAGAATATATGTGCAAAAAAGTAAATGTCTAAAATTAAATGTCAAGATATATCATAAAAGTATATCGATCGCTTAGGGGATTTGTAAGAGTTTTCCTTTTTAACCGACTTCCAAAAAGGAGGGGGTTATCAATTCAGGGCGTATTTTTTTTGTATGTTTGTTACCTGATTTCTTTTCCTGTTGTGCACCGATTTTAACGATTCTGGTCTTGTTTAATAGAGTATATATCCGGATTGGTGAAACTTGAAATTTGGAACAAGAATTCTATTGGTAAAGTGATGAAATATGTGAATGATCACATTTGTGCATGGAAATTGACCAATATGCCCAACATATTGATCGATTTTTCTAAAACCTCTTATCGATGTTATTGTTATCAAAAATTTCATAGAAGTGACGTAACGGACATTTCCTCATAAATATTTTAATTCCAACGTAATAGTGCGGAATTGCAGGCATATGGGTAGTATAATATAGTATTTGCGGCTTGTATACCCGGCAAATACTGATTTAAATGAAAATAACTCAATTTTGTGAAGACAGTACCTTTGATGTCACCTACTCCCGTCGTAATAGAAAATTCAGTAACAACACATGTCTAAAATGCTTTGTTCTGGTCCGATCACAGATCATACAATAGAGAGGTGCGATTATGGGTTTTGAGTTATAGCAAACAAAACCAAAAAGTAAAGCGTTAAAAGCAATAACAAAAGCTCAGATGCATCGGTCGGAATTATATCGATATATAAAATTATTAATTTATCATTTCTTAGTGCAAATTTCACAGCGGATTCTATTATACATGAAACTTTTTCAGAAGTGTTTGTTCATCACGATAAGTTAAGAGCAATCGTTAAATTTAATATGGAGTTTTGGGAAGTTTTGATAGACTGCAATGATTGACTAGCACAAGGTATAGGTATATACATACACATACATACAGAAAAAATAATTATATAAAGTAGCCATCAGTTGTTGAATATATATGATAGTGAAAGTATAGGGCGGAGTAGAACCGTTGTTAAATAGGGTGGTTAAAAATGTTAAAATAAGCTATAAGGTAGAAAAATTGCAGTTGAATTTACAAGGTGCCTAGAATATAGGTTAGAAGAAAATTACAATTATATTGGGTGGAAATATATGATAAGTAGAAAGATAGTTATACAATGTGATGTAAAAATGCTCTATTAGGTAGCTGAACTTGTAATATAGGGTGGAAATACTGGGTGATAATAAAAAAGTTAGAGAAATTAATGATTTATAGGGCGGCCCAAAAGGATTTGTAAATATATGATGGTTGAATATATTTCAACCATCTTATCCTACTTAGCAGGATGATAGTTACAGAAGGCATTTAAAAAAATGTTGGTGGCCCATAGGCAGCCTTATGTACAGAATGGGTGAAGTGAATGTTGTCTGGTCGAAAAATATTAGAACAAATGTTATAAAGTGTGGTCCATGAATATGTGATAGTGAAATATAGGGCGGAGAAAAATAATTGTTACACAGAGTGGTTAAAAATTTTACAAGAATGTGATACCTATAAGGTAGTCAAAGAGAGGTTGAAATATATTGTGAAGTGGAATAATTACAAAGTGTTTTTATAAAAGATAATTGAAATTAAATTGACTCATTTCGTATTCGAAACAATTAGTTTACAGAGCAAATGTCCGCTACTAAAATTCTCGTTCTTACTATTAATTAACACAGTTTTAAATTTATATTTAACCCACATAGGTATTTAATGATTTCTTTCATATGTCCTCAAAACTGAGTGGCTTCCGCGGTCATTATTATGAACTAGTCTAGGTTCCGGATGAGGACCGCGTCTGAATTTATGAAATACTCGACGTTTCGACTTCTGCTTTGAAGCCATTATCAAGACACAAAAGTGAAAAAGAGTTTCAGAGTCTCGGGACCCCGAGTTCTGTCTAGACTCTGAAACTCTTTTTCACTTTTTGCCTCGTGATAATGGCTCCAAAGCAGGAGTCGAAACGTCGAATATTTAATAAATTCAGTCGCGTCTCTCATCCGGAACCTAGCAAACTTCATGGTCTCGTGGGAGGGGGCACATGTCCCTAGTGCCCCTTCTGCTGGAGCCCCCAATGGTTCTGAGTTGATTCTGAACATTTTTCTATAACGTAAAACAAACTATTTTGAATAGAAAAAATGAAAGCAAAAATTTGTAAAAATAATTACATTAATATAGTTCCAAATTTAAAAGTCCAGATATGTTTGAAAATATTTATTGCTTGTTTAGGGTGTGTAAACTATTTTCATTTTAATTCATTTGAAGTCAGTTCTTTTTTGACTATAAATGATATAAAATCAACTCGTTTGAACAATCATTTATTCTAACTTTATTGATGGACATTTCTTCTGAAATTAGTGTCTCTTCGATTTTGTTTACTATTGCGGTTTTCGAGTTTGTGCTGCGAAATATTTGGTATGAAGAACAATAATATAATCTGAATGCCGGGAACATTTCGATTTGAAGATTGAGACCAGGACCGTTTTTGTTACATTTGTTTAGATGGTTACCTAACTGATACACGACTGCTATCTTGAATAAATTCGTTTTGTGTAATTTACTGCTGTACTTAAAAAAATACTTCCCTACAGGGAAATGTTTGCCTCTTAAGATAACGAGTCGTTAAAATATTTACGGTATATGACACATTCCTTTACATATCTTATCAATTAATTCAGTTTTTGTAGTAAAGTGTGTATGTGAATGGTTTATGTTATTATTGTTCATGTGTGTTTTTTCTTATAAGCATATTAAAGGAAAACTGAAATGGAAAGTGACAGAGTAGCCGAACAAAGTCAACAGTTGAATAGCGATGAAACTGGCTTCAAACAAATTTTTGAAGGAGTAAGGTTATATTTATTGTTATAAGTATTTGATACAAAGAAATCGAAA
This sequence comes from Octodonta nipae, assembly GCA_034190945.1. Lineage (NCBI taxonomy): Eukaryota > Metazoa > Arthropoda > Insecta > Coleoptera > Chrysomelidae > Octodonta > Octodonta nipae. Next base: position 27,550,398 of record CM067217.1, read on the forward strand.
TCTATCTCCTTACGAATTATTTGGATAAGTGTAATGTACAGGGTATACCACGATGAGGTGAGTTGATATGTATATGGGAAACTACTGGGAGTAGGATTTATTCTGAAAATTGGTATGCGCAGGTTTTTTGAGGAGCTGGTTTCAGTTAAAATATTTTCAGTTGTCTACGACTTACTGTTCTACCGAAAGTGGACTCAATTTTGTTTTTGAAAATGGAACACCCTACATGTTTAGAATCTACGATGAACTTCAATATAGCTTTAGTGAAACAACATATGTCCCAGTTGAAAGTTATTTCACTTTTTTTTTGAAAGTTTTGACAAATGTATCTCTTCACAAATTAATTAATTCTTTGCGAACAAAGAGGCCCGGGTCAAAAATACCAGAATTTGCCTGAACAAAACTTAAAGCTGGAAACTGTTCAAAAAATTATAAGAATAGCGCTAAAAATGGTGAAAGTTTATGCTTACAACCTCATACCTAATTAAACGGTTTTTGACTAAACTTGGAAAAACTAAGTTGTCCGTGTGGTTATTAGAGATGTCTGACTTATCAGTACACTTTTTTGAAAGAATCGGCAAAAAACAAATGAACATTACATTAATTTGTTAATCATTTATGGAGAATTTGATATGATGATTGAAAGAGTGTGTGAAACCTTTCCTCTGTGATATCTGGATAGACCAAACATACTCATGATATCATGACGCTGATCATTCCCAACTGTAAAACACAGGCATTTTATTAAAAAAGCAACACAAAATAAATCTGTCATAGACAATGAATGCGGAGCATCCACAATTGTAACATGAACAAACAATAAATTGAACAAACTATACTAAATGTTCGAACTGGTTGTCTCCAACTTCCAAACATTTATGAATTCTTCTTAAAAATCCGGCATGTGTGGCACTCTGAATTTCTTGTGGGCAAACGATAGAAATGCAACCCTAACACTTTCCTGGCAATCTTCTTTTGTTGTTAGAGGTGGAGAATAGATATTATTTTTTTATTCGAGCTGAAATTAAAAAGTCTAATCGGGTGATGTCGGGAGACCGAGGATACCAGCGATGAGGTCCACTGTTCCCTATCCAAGATCTTCAAAAAGATTGACTAAAAAGTTATACCGCAGTTGATTCTAGGTCAAATTGAGTGAATGTAAATAGTTTTCTAAAATTTCGGGAAATCTCTGACCTAAAAATAAACGCTTCGATCTCCAATAAGCTTACCATTCAAATTTTCATCATACCACAAGCACACCTGAATATTTATTGCAGTAAAAACAGTAGCCTTGAAACTGTCTTTTTCTAAATATGTGTGGATTAGTATCACTTCAGAGTTATGGCGGTTAAACATTCCATTTTTCATATATTTTGCCTCATCTGTCAAAAGTCAAAAGCATTTTGTATAAAAAATGTTAGTCTTCCTGAATTTCGATTAATATGAATGCCCAAAAATCATTTCTTCTTTGAGCGTCACCTGATCTTAAACTCGGAACTAATAAGAATGAATACGGGTGGTACATAATAATTTTTTTGATTGGTTGTGGACTGATTGGTACTCCAAAATCTGTATTTGTATTCATACATATATATCCAGGATATATAAAAATCTATAAATATAAAATTTATTCTCACGAAAAAGATGATTATTTGGTTAAACTTTAATCTTGAAACCCAATATTCCAAAATTTCGGGGGGTGGTTGAACCCCCCAGACACCCCCCTTCGCTGGCGACGGCCTTGCTAAGGTTCTACCCTTGGTTGACAGTGGTTGTACTTTGACATGTCTCTTTTCATCAGTGAAGTAGAACCAAAACTGATTTACTAGAATGTAATTTGGTTCAACCAGAAAACGTCAAAAATTTAGGGCTTGTCGTGCAAGTTTCAAAATTATTTGTAGTACCTATTTTTGATATAATTTTCGTATTTTTAGGGTTCCGTATATACAATATACGGATACACTTATAATATCACTCAGGATTTCTGCCTCTGTCACATCACAGCAATTTTCTCCTAAACTACTGGACGGAAGAGGTTGAAATTTGGTATCAATGTATAGTTTGGTGACCGGATTAGGAGCACATATCGTAAATGAAGAAATTTTGATACTTCTGGGGGAAAACTAAAAAAATCGACCGTCCCCCCCCCTGATCTCCGAAACTACTAAGCCTAAAATTAAAAAAAAGGGAAATATAGAACGTTGCCCGAACCTTACAGGAAAAATAAGGAGAAACCATTACTATTAATTTTGGGGGCAAATTATAGAATTAAATAAAAATTTAAAAATAAAAAAAATTCAAACGCATCATGTAAGATATCAAATGAAAGATCTCATTCTGAGGAACACAAATATATTTTTTTATATTTAAAAAAATATATTTAAAAAGATATTAACGAAAATATATCAAAATTTACCCATTCCCCCCTTATCACCGAACCTATAAAACGTAAAATTTTGAAAAAAAATAGAGGTTTAAGTTTGGGGGCAAATTACAGAAATAATTGGAAAATATAAAATTAAAATTGTTTCTAACCCATCATGTTATATATCAAATGAAAGGGCTCATTACGACGAAAACAAATATATTTTTTTCGTATTTTTAAAATAATTTAGTTAAAAGATATTAACAGAAATATAAAAAAATACCCATCCCCCCCTTATCTCCGAAACCATAAACTGGAGAATTTTGAAAAAACAATGGAGGTATAGCCCCTCACCTGAACTTTACTGGAAAAATAAGAAAAAACCCCTAATATTCATTTTGGGAGGCAAATTATAGAATTAAATGGAAAATATAAAATTAAAATTGTTTCTAACCCATCATGTTATATATCAAATGAAAGTGCTCATGATGAAGAAAACAAATATATTTTTTCATATTTTTAAAATAAATTAATTAAAAGATATTAACAAAAATATAAAAAAATACCCATTCCCCCTCTTATCTCCGAAACCATTAGCTGAAAGATTTTGAAAAAAAATGGAAGTATAGCCCCTTACCTGAACCCCTAATATTCATTTTGGGGGGCAAATTATAGAATTAAATGGAAAACAAAAAATTATAATTGTTTCTAACGGGTCATGTAATATATCAAATCACAGGGCTCATTATGACGAATACAAATATATTTTTTCTAATTTTTTTAAAATGAATATTTTAAAATATATTAAAAAAAATATTTTTAAAAAATACCCATTCTCCCCGTTATTCCCCAAACTATAAGACCTCATTTTTTGTTTATAGGAAAAATATAAAAAAATCCCCAATTCTATTATTTGGCCCCCAAATAATAGAATTAAACGGAAAATAAATTATTAGGAAACCCCCATAGTAATTTTAGGGACAAATTATACAATTAAATGGAAAATAAAGATTCAATTTTCAAACGCATAATGTAATATATCAGATAAAAGAATGGGCCTTTTATCTGATATGAATTATAAATATATCATATTTTTAAATCATTTGTTTAAAAGATATTAACAAAAATATTAAACATCGACATAATTCCCACTTTAGAAACTACACTATTCAAATCTTGAAAAATATATTTTATTTGTATTTTTTAATAATTTGCATAACAGATTTAATAATTTATGATTTAAAACTTGACCTATTTTGCCCTTTAGAAGCAGATAAAATAAAAAGTCTATGTCTGGAAAATCAAAGTGTATATTTTTTATAAATTTAAAATGCTTCATTTAAAAGATATAAGGGTAAATATAAGTAAATGTACTCATTCCTTGCTTGTCTGAAACTGGAATATTAGAATTTTGAAGGTGGTACGGAACCGTAAGTATGTGAGTCCAACTCGCACTTGACCAAATTATTTTATTTTACGGGATATGCTAATTTGAGGTGCACGGTTTTGGAGAGTGTGTATAATGACCCCTTGAAACCCCCTCGGACCGACACTGAGTACTTGTCCTACTCACGCATCAATGAATATTGACCTCAACCTATTCCCGAGAAAACGCATGTCATGTGCTGGCCTCCAGGGTTACCAGACCTGTTAAATTGTCATTTTGTTCTGTAGGTGTTTTGTGAGCAGTTGTGTACATGCTGAGAAGTCTCGTAATTTAAACGAATCAAAGAACGTCATTCGAAAGGAAATCATCTTGCTGTCATGAGTTTCTACATTTAATGCACATACATAGAAGAAAAAACATAACTACGGTGACTTAAAATAAGCTCATCTTTTTAGCATTAAAAACTTCCAAAACAATATATAGATATGCACAACAGTACACCAGTCGATTAAACAAAAAACCCAATCAGGGAAAGAACTGGTATTTTTGTGTTTCGTTAATGTTATTGTTGTAGGTAATAAAACACACTACGATTTTAGTCCTAATAAATTCTTTAGATATACCTAATTGTGCTATAAAGTTAAATTATTAGCAAATATTGTTTGTTGACACTTCAGCATTTGTTTCTTGTCCATACTTTCAAAAAAGCCTACTGATAATTCAAATATCTCTAATATTCACACGGAATTTTTTGTTTTTTCAAGTTTATACCAAAACCGTTTAACTTAGGAATGGGGTTGTAAGCATAAACTCAGTTACATAATTTTGGAGCATTGCGTAATAATTTTTTTGAACAGTTTTTTGACCTGGCGCTCCTTGATTCCAAAAAAATATTTTTTTTGTGAAGGGGTGCATCTGTCAAATTTTTCAAAAAAGTTGAAATAACTTTCAGCCGGAGCCCTTCAGACATATGATGTTTCCAATAAAGTTATATTGAAATTACGATGAATGTTCTCAAAACTTCTATAAAAAACTCAGTTGGTGTCAACTTCCGGTAGAACCGGAAGTCGTAGACAACTGAAACCAGCTCCTCGAAAAAACCCCGTATACCAATTTTCAGATTAATACTCCCAGTAGTTTCCTTTATACATATCGACTTATCTCATCGTGGTATACCCTGTACATACAATAATAGACATATTATTAGTCATTTTTAGTATTTGCATTTATTGTGTTGACAAATAAAATGATAATAAATGTACATCATCTAATATATGAATTGAAAGAATTCCATTTAATTTTTTTTTAATTTTTGAAATTAATTTTTTGTAAAGATTTTAACTAAAATATTATAAAATTGGCATACACTCCCTTTATCTCCGAAACTACTGAGTCTAAAATATTTTCAAACATAGGAACATTGGCCTAAATGTAGAGGATATTAACATTAATATGGTGGCGGGGCAAATGATAAAATTAAATGAAAAATACAAAATTAATAATTTTTCAAGGACAAACATGTATTATAATAAATGGAAGGTCTCCTTATAGAAAATGCAATTACTTTTTTTCATACTTTTAAAATAATATGTTAAAAAATATTTAACTTTCGACCCCCCCCCTTATCGACGAACCTAAAAGTCCTAAAGCCTTTAAATAATTGGGAATATAGAGAATTTTCAGGAAGAAATATAGTTAGAATCCTAAATTTAATAAAATCTGGAAATTATTTTTCATTCAAGCACATCATGTAATATATTAAAGTACTCGACACAGACGAATACTATTATATTTTTTCAACTATTTCAAATATTAATCCTAAAATTTTGAAAAATGGCAATATAAAGCCTCAGCCGAAGTTTACAGAAAAAATAAAGGTAAAATTGTAAGATTAATTTTTGGGAGGCAACAATTAAAATTAAAAATCAATCAATTTTTTTCAAGCACAAATGAAAGATTGCGTTGTTAAGAAATACATGTATATATTTTTTATATTTGTAATAAATTTGTTTATACAACATATCAAGATAAATATACAAAATTCGACAATTTAAAAAAAATGCAAGAAACTCTAATGGTAAATATTAAGCAATCTAGAAAATTCATACATTTGATTCTAACAAATTTCAAAGATGGTACGGAACCCTAAGTATGCGAGTCCATCTTGCACATGACCAAATTATTTAATCTATGATTAATAAACCAAATAAATAAAACGTAACACATAAAGGATTCTTATCGGTTACTTGCTCGAACTAATTAAATAATAATAATATATTTCTACCTACTTTCTTGAAATTTTTGTGAAGCCTTTGACTGTCGTTTGCATTTTGTTCAGCCCCATAGTCAGCTTCGTCTTCGTCACAGGCTGGGATTGCTTCGCTATTTTTCATTGTAACTAAACAACTATTGTCTGCAGCTGCCATTGTTGTAGAAATTATATTAAAACAATAAATGACACTGATGAACTGTCTTTACTAGGTAGTCTCACAATTTTTTAAAATTTTAATCTGAAGTAGTTTGTCATATTGAGATTAGATTATTAACTTAAATAAATAAATATAATGTCGCGTTTCCTAAAATTCACGAGTAGGCAAATACTGTAACAAATCTTTTGATAATGAGAACAAACAATGCTTGCAAAAATATCCGGTATAATATGTATCTGTCAGGTACAAGTTGACGGTTTTGCTAGGAAGATAAAAAATTGTTTGCATAAGAACGTAATATATCCCCAAAAATTATTTTTAGACGTAGTAATATTAAAAAGAAACTTCATAAAAATGTCTATATTTGAACTTTCATTTCTAAGCAACTATATTTGATTTAAAAATGTCCTCATTCAACTATAAAAACTTAAGCAAGGATTTTTCGCTGTATAGTTTTCGTAAGAACACAATATCTAAAAGTGTATTAACTAAATATTAAATCTCTACTATAGGTTTTTACACTATATGATATATATACTGTAATGATTTGCAGTTTTGTTAACTGCCAATAAAAAACTAATGATTTGTCGTGATTTTTGCGCTCACATTGACTAAGACTATCAACTTGCAACTATTAAATACTTAATATGATTTGTCAATATTAACGGAATGTATGCATGTTGATAATTAAAATGGTTTATAAAATTAATTAAAAACGATATATACTTAAAAATGAAAAACATATATACATATAGTGGGCTTCGAACCTGAGAATATAAGAGTAGCAGCCGAGCGCTTTATACGCACCATCACTTCTTCTATTTTGTGATACGTGTCACATTATAATGAAATAACAGCGCCTCTATCGAGCGGGTAATATACCTTGAAGTTTGTATAAAGGTCCAGATTATTTATTATAGATATCAGAACAAAATAGCACTAAATATAGAAATATATAGAAAAATTCCAAACAGCTGAAGCTATAGTCAATAAGATATTAATTTGACCGTCGGTAAGACAGCACCTAGGGTTATAACTTTATTGGCGTTGAAGTTGCTAGATTTTCAAATTTCATATTTTTACCCCCCATAAAAAATATATATTTTTTATTTAAAATTATCCTATGTTCTTTCTAATACATTTATGAATGAGTGTACAATGTTTCATGATAATCAGTTGAGTAGTTTTGGAGTGAAAGCGCAACAAACAAACTTGCATTCACGCACACACACATACACACACACACACACACACACACACACACACACACACACACACGGGGGTGGTTGTTGGTCCACTACCGGGCGCCTCCCCAGGTGGCGGATAGGGGAACGCTCTCCAGCAATGGGGAGTACTGAGGATTTCCTCAGGGCGGACCAAAATCAGATAGGGGAAGGAACCCCGAAAATAAACCATTTATGGATATGGGTGATAAGGTGAACTTAATACCCCAGGTGGGTACCTCTGCAGAGGATAATCCCACCACCGGTTCCGATCGAGTGAAAGCCTCGGTGGCCGGTGCACGCTCCACGGATTCTGGGGGGAGCGAATTATCACTGGTTCCGTCACATAGTGACAAGAAGAAGAAGAACACCGTTAATGGTACAACATCGACCATTAAAACTAGAGCTGGCAGCAATACACTATTCAGCCAAGTCCTCCAAAAGGCGAATAGTGGAGTTGACGTCCCCCAAAGGGCAACAGATGAGAGTGGCGCTCCAAACAAATTAGGAGCAAAGATCGATGAGCTCTTGACGTTCATTGGGCCTAGGCACAATGTACATCATGAGATCAAGAAACTGGCACACGCCATTAAGTCAGAATATGACAAATATCTGACGTCAACGACGCAGCCATCTCCTGTAGCGAAACCTGCTACAACACAGACATCGCCAGTAAAGGTGTCAAACACTCAGACACAAGGTGAAAAGCAAAAGGAGGTCCCAAAAGCGGCTGCCTCAAAAGCAGCTAACTCAAAACCGGCTGCATCAACACCGGCGGCCCCAAAGCAGGCGGCTTCAATAAAGTAGCCTCACTGCCGGGAGACTCGGTAGCAAGGACCTCGCCACCGAAGGCCTCGCCTTCAGTAGCCTCATCAAGTAAGGCACCACTACCAAAAACTCTTAAACCGGTGCTAGCTAGCAAGCTAAAGCCCGGTAAAGAAGGTTGCCAGAACATCGGGCAAACCACCCAGGCAACAACAAGTAGGGTGGTCAATCAGAAGCGAAGAGAAACAATGAATTAAAATCCAAGTCTAAACCGCAGACCAGAAACAAACCTTCAAACCAGTTGACTGACTGGCAACTGGTAAAGAGGAAAAAGGCCCCGAGGACCAATAAGCAAAACCAGCGCCACATTGTACGCTGCTTATAAAGAAAGGCGAGAAGAGCTCCCATGCAGATATCTTGCGAGATATCAAAAATGATCCCACCTTGCAGGATATAGGCAAAAAAGTCAATAAGATCCGACGAACAGCTAAGGGAGATCTCCTGTTTTATTCGCGAAGGCAGACGCTCAGGAGATGGAGCGCTACTGTAACGCCATCAAGAATAAGCTCCCAAGCGGGGCCACTGTACAATCTCGAATACCGCAAATCGAGATTGAAGTTAAAGACCTGGATGAGATCAGTACAAAGGAAGACGTGGTAAAGCTGCTCAAAGATAATATCGACGGCCTGGCAGAGATCACTGAGGAGGCAGTGAAATCACTTCGACGGGCATATAGATCAACACAAACGGCAGTTGTTTGTCTCCCAGAGGTCCAGGCAAAGAAAAATCCATCGCACTCGGAAAGCTGAAACTTGCGTGGGGCACAGTACGTGTTCGCGAGAGGATCAGCCTTCGACGGTGCTTCAAATGCTGGCACTTTGGGCACAACGCCCAGGCGTGCAGAGGCAAGACTGACCGAAGCAGTTGTTGTCACAGATGCGGAGGCGCTGGTCACAATGCCTCGGCTTGTCAACAACCTGCCAAGTGCTTACTCTGCAAAGAGAAAGATAGTAGGTCAGACTGCCGACACGTTGCGGGTAGTTGGAAATGTCCGATCTACCAACAGGCGATGAGAGCAGCACAAGCCCGTAAATGAAAGTACTGCAACTCAACCTCAACCATTGCGAAGCTGCCCAAGACCTACTGGTACAGCGGGTGCGGGAATTGGATTGCGACCTAGCCATAATCTGCGAGCAGTACAAAAACTTCGACACCCTGTCCTGGGTAAATGACACAACGGACAGAGCAGCGATATGGGCTTGCGGTAAACTTCCGTTCCAACAACTCCCAAATACCCCCGAACCATGGCTTGTGAGAGCCAAAGTGGGAGGGGTTCACTTCTATAGCTGCTATGCACCTCCTAGTGCACAGCTCGAGGAGTTCGAGTTATTCTTGGACACCTTGGCGGAGGATGTACGGAAGCGTGAATCGGTCGCCATCGCAGGAGATTTCAACGCCTGGGCAATTGACTGGGGATGTCGGGAAACGAGCGCGAGAGGACGAGCTCTCCTTGAGACCATGTCTTCGCTCAACCTGGTACTCCTCAACACAGGAGCCGTAAGCACATATCGCAAAGGCACAGCCAGCTCCATTATCGATGTGACATTCGTTAGCAGCAACCTAATTAAAGGGGGCTGTGAGTGGCGGGTCGATGAGGAGTTTACTAATAGCGACCACCAAGCTATTATATGGGAAATCAACACCACTCCCAAACGAAGATTGTGTGTCAGTCGTGCGAGGTCACAGCCAGTCGGTTGGAACAAAAATGCTTTCGATGCTGATTCATTCGCCTTGGTTATGGAGCAGGAACCATTGTCAATAGCAACAAGCGCAGAAGCCACTGCCAAAGAGGTAATGACAAGCGTTGTCAAGTCCTGCGATGCTTCCATGCCAAGGAGACGGCAGAACAACAGCCGCCCACCAGTTTACTGGTGGAACGACACGATCTCACAACACCGACGAGAGTGTCTCAAAGCACGAAGGCTGCATCAACGAGCACGGAGACGCGACAGGGTCACAACAGAAGAACTAAGGCTCGACTATGAGATCAAAAGACAACAACTACGAAGAGCCATTCTCTCAAGCAAGAGATCCTACTGGAAGGAGTTGTGTGACGAAGTTAATCAAGATCCATGGGGAAAACCGTATAAAATCGTGATGCATAAAATTAAGGCCCCTCCCATGACATCAACGAACTGCCCCGAATCATTGCACCGCATTGTCACTCACTTGTTTCCGCGAAGCCTGAGCTACCCGCTAATCCTTCGTGGCAGGTGAGGGACGAAGATATACCATCAGTGACTATGAATGAGCTGATGGGCGCGTGCAACCGGCTCCAAAACGGTAAGGCTCCGGTCCAGATGGCATACCTAACATCGCGCTAAAATGCGCCATAGCCAATAGGCCTGACATGTTTCTACACATGTATGAGACCTGCCTAAAGCAGGGGTTTTCCCGACTAAGTGGAAAAAGCAGAGGCTTGTGCTCCTCCCTAAAGGGGGAAAGAAACCTCCCGACGAACCGTCATCATATCGTCCCCTCTGTATGTTGGACTCTGCGGGAAAACTCCTTGAAAGGATAATAGCAGATAGGCTGGAGCCCTACGTTGAGCCGAAACTTTCCACCAACCAATTCGGGTTCAGAAAGGGGAGATCAACCATCGATGCCGTGACACTCGTTACCAACATCGCCAGAGAGGCTATCTCGGGAAAGAGATGGAGAAGAGGTGGAAAAAAGTACTGTCTAATAGCCACCCTGGATATCAAGAACGCCTTTAACTCGGCCCGCTGGGACCGCATTTTGGAGGCTCTTGCCAGGATGGAAGTTCCGCAGTACTTGCGCAGAATGGTTTCAGCCTATTTCAAGGACCGCATCTTGTTGTACCAAACTGAAAATGGGCAAGTAGACTATAAGATCACAGGAGGTGTACCTCAGGGCTCTGTTCTTGGCCCCCTCTTATGGAACGTAATGTACAACGACCTGCTCCTGCTCGGTCTGCCTGAGGGCGTCAGGCTAGTGGCATTCGCCGATGATGTGGCATTGATCATAGTGCGCAAGCACATAGAGGAGATACAAACAACCTTCTCATTCGCTATAGCCACAATTCAGCATTGGATGCTCGCAGCGGACTTGAGTTTAGCAGAACAAAAGACCGAAACACTTCTTGTTAGCAGTCGAAAGGCAAGGGAAACCATCACCCTCAAAATAGGCGACACCTACATACAGTCGCAGCCCTTCATCAGCTATTTGGGGGTGCTCCTGGACACACGGCTCAACTTCAAAGAGCACATAATCGCGGCCAGCAAGAAAGCAGCTGGGGTACAGGGGGCATTATCTAGAATAATGCCGAATGTCGGAGGCCCTAGACAGATAAGAAGACAGCTACTGGCAACAGTAACTACTTCTGTTTTGTTGTACGGGGCACCGGTATGGGAGAAATCGCTCGAGCTACCATCGTACCGCCGGAAAATGAAATCAGTCCAGCGGCTCTCAGCGATTCGAGTGGCATCATCCTACCGCACTGTGTCTTACGAGGCGGTGAGTGTGATTGCCTCTACCCTACCAATCGACATCCTGGCTGCAGAAAGGGGACGGCTTTATCGCAGAAAGTTAGAGAAAGACCAACCGACAGGAAACAGCGATGAAAGAGCCATGAGTCTAGGGCAATGGCAGGAGAGGTGGGACAGCTCTACTAAAGGAAGGTGGACATATCGATTGATACCTAACATCAGTCGTTGGGTCAACCGCCAGCATGGGGAGGTTGGGTTCTACATCACTCAACTCCTGACTGGACATGGATGCTTTCGAGCATACTTGCACAGGTTCAGGAGGGCAAACTCCCCAAACTGCCCACACTGTACGGACGTGGTAGAGGACGCGGAACACGTGTTCTTCTCCTGCCCCCGGTTTCAGGATCAACGTGCTGAAGTGGAGAGGATTCTGGAGACTAATATCGTTCCAGAACAATAGTAGAAGCCATGCTGAAGGGCCCCCAAGCCTGGAACTTGGTATCAGATTACGCGGAGACTATCCTCAAAGAACTCCGCAATACGTTCGAGGAGTAGGCTTTAGAGGCTTCAATGTAAGAGCAGTAAACATCTGCAATGAACCACCCTTGCGAAGTAGTATTGACTAAGAGTGCCGCAGGGGACCATGGTTGTAGGAGAAAGAGGTTAGGGTTTTAGCGGGTATACGGTATACTGGTTTCAATGCAACGATTTACTCTTGTTTTGAAGTCATTGCATCGGGAGTCCCGCACGACGGCTAGCACGTGCTAGTTAAGTACGCAATGTATTTCCCCCTCTTCGGATAAAAAAAAAAAAAAAAAAAAAAAAAAAAAAAAAAAAACACACACACACACCCGGGGTGGTTGTTGGTCCACTACCGGGCGCCTCCCCAGGTGGCGGATAGGGGAACGCTCTTCAGCAATGGGGAGTACTGAGGATTTCCTCAGGGCGGACCAAAATCAGATAGGGGAAGGAACCCCGAAAATAAACCATTTATGGATATGGGTGATAAGGTGAACTTAATACCCCAGGTGGGTACCTCTGCAGAGGATAATCCCGCCACCGGTTCCGATCGAGTGAAAGCCTCGGTGGCCGGTGCACGCTCCACGGATTCTGGGGGGAGCGAATTATCACTGGTTCCGTCACATAGTGACAAGAAGAAGAACACTAGTAATGGTACAACATCCACCATTAAAACTAGAGCTGGCAGCAAGACACTATCCAGCCAAGTCCTCCAAAAGGCGAATAGTGGAGTTGACGTCCAACAAAGGCAACAATGAGAGTGGCGCTCCAAACAAATTAGGAGCAAAGATCGATGAGCTCTTGAGGTTCATTGGGCCTAGGCACAATGTACATCATGAGATCAAGAAACTGGCACACGCCATTAAGTCAGAATATGACAAATATCAGACGTCAACGACGCGGCCACCTCCTGTAGCGAAACCTGCTACAACACAGACATCGCCAGTAAAGGTGTCAAACACTCAGACACAAGGTGAAAAGCAAAAGGAGGTCCCAAAAGCGGCTGCCTCAAAAGCAGCTAACTCAAAACCGGCTGCATCAACACCGGCGGCCCCAAAGCAGGCGGCTTCAATAAAAGTAGCCTCTGTAGCAAGGACCTCGCCACCGAAGGCTCGCCTTCAGTAGCCTCATCAAGTAAGGCACCACCACTTAAAACTCTTAAACCGGTGCTAGCTAGCAAGCTAAAGCCCGGTAAAGAAGGTTGCCAGAACATCGGGCAAACCACCCAGGCAACAACAAGTAGGGTGGTCAATTCAGAAGCGGAGAGAAACAATGGATTAAAATCCAAGTTTAAACCGCAGACCAAAAACCAACCTTCAAACCAGTCGACTGACTGGCAAGTGGTAAAGAGGAAAAAGGCCCCGAGGACCAATAAGCAAAAACCAGCGCCACATTGTACGCTGCTTATAAAGAAAGGCGAGAAGAGCTCCCATGCAGATATCTTGCGAGGTATCAAAAATGATCCCACCTTGCAGGATATAGGCAAAAAAGTCAATAAGATCCGACGAACAGCTAAGGGAGATCTCCTTTGTTATTCGCGAAGGCAGACGCTCAGGAGATGGAGCGCTATTGTAACGCCATCAAGAATAAGCTCCCAAGCGGGGCCACTGTACAATCTCGAATACCGCAAATCGAGATTGAAATTAAAGACCTGGACGAGATCAGTACCAAGGAAGACGTAGTAAAGCCTGCTCAAAGATAATATCGACGGCCTGGCAGAGATCACTGAGGAGGCAGTGAAATCACTTCGACGGGCATATAGATCAACACAAACGGCAGTTGTTTGTCTCCCAGAGGTCCAGGCCAAGAAAGCCATCGCACTTGGAAAGCTGAAACTTGCGTGGGGCACAGTACGTGTTCGCGAGAGGATCAGCCTTCGACGGTGCTTCAAATGCTGGCACTTTGGGCACAACGCCCAGGCGTGCAGAGGCAAGACTGACCGAAGCAGTTGTTGTCACAGATGCGGAGGCGCTGGTCACAATGCCTCGGCTTGTCAACAACCTGCCAAGTGCTTACTCTGCAAAGAGAAAGATAGTAGGTCAGACTGCCGGCACGTTGCGGGTAGTTGGAAATGTCCGATCTACCAACAGGCGATGAGAGCAGCACAAGCCCGTAAATGAAAGTACTGCAACTCAACCTCAACCATTGCGAAGCAGCCCAAGACCTACTGGTACAGCGGGTGCGGGAATTGGATTGCGACGTAGCCATAATCTGCGAGCAGTACAAAAACTTCGACACCCTGTCCTGGGTAAATGACACAACGGACAGAGCAGCGATATGGGCTTGCGGTAAACTTCCGTTCCAACAACTCCCAAATACCCCCGAACCATGGCTTGTGAGAGCCAAAGTGGGAGGGGTTCACTTCTATAGCTGCTATGCACCTCCTAGTGCACAGCTCGAGGAGTTCGAGTTATTCTTGGACACCTTGGCGGAGGATGTACGGAAGCGTGAATCGGTCGCCATCGCAGGAGATTTCAACGCCTGGGCAATTGACTGGGGATGCCGGGAAACGAGCGCGAGAGGACGAGCTCTCCTTGAGACCATGTCTTCGCTCAACCTGGTACTCCTCAACACAGGAGACGTAAGCACATATCGCAAAGGCACAGCCAGCTCCATTATCGATGTGACATTCGTTAGCAGCAACCTAATTAAAGGGGGCTGTGAGTGGCGGGTCGATGAGGAGTTTACTAATAGCGACCACCAAGCTATTATATGGGAAATCAACACCACTCCCAAACGAAGATTGTGTGTCAGTCGTGCGAGGTCACAGCCAGTCGGTTGGAACAAAAATGCTTTCGATGCTGATTCATTCGCCTTGGTTATGGAGCAGGAACCATTGTCAATAGCAACAAGCGCAGAAGCCACTGCCAAAGAGGTAATGACAAGCGTTGTCAAGTCCTGCGATGCTTCCATGCCAAGGAGACGGCAGAACAACAGCCGCCCACCAGTTTACTGGTGGAACGACACGATCTCACAACACCGACGAGAGTGTCTCAAAGCACGAAGGCTGCATCAACGAGCACGGAGACGCGACAGGGTCACAACAGAAGAACTAAGGCTCGACTATGAGATCAAAAGACAACAACTACGAAGAGCCATTCTCTCAAGCAAGAGATCCTACTGGAAGGAGTTGTGTGACGAAGTTAATCAAGATCCATGGGGAAAACCGTATAAAATCGTGATGCATAAAATTAAGGCCCCTCCCATGACATCAACGAACTGCCCCGAATCATTGCACCGCATTGTCACTCACCTGTTTCCTGCGAAGCCTGAGCTACCCGCTTATCCTTCGTGGCAGGTGAGGGACGAAGATATACCATCAGTGACTATGAATGAGCTGATGGGCGCGTGCAACCGGCTCCAAAACGGTAAGGCTCCCGGTCCAGATGGCATACCTAACATCGCGCTAAAATGCGCCATAGCCAATAGGCCTGACATGTTTCTACACATGTATGAGACCTGCCTAAAGCAGGGGGTTTTCCCGACTAAGTGGAAAAAGCAGAGGCTTGTGCTCCTCCCTAAAGGGGGAAAGAAACCTCCCGACGAACCGTCATCATATCGTCCCCTCTGTATGTTGGACTCTGCGGGAAAACTCCTTGAAAGGATAATAGCAGATAGGCTGGAGCCCTACGTTGAGCCGAAACTTTCCACCAACCAATTCGGGTTCAGAAAGGGGAGATCAACCATCGATGCCGTGACACTCGTTACCAACATCGCCAGAGAGGCTATCTCGGGAAAGAGATGGAGAAGAGGTGGAAAAAAGTACTGTCTAATAGCCACCCTGGATATCAAGAACGCCTTTAACTCGGCCCGCTGGGACCGCATTTTGGAGGCTCTTGCCAGGATGGAAGTTCCGCAGTACTTGCGCAGAATGGTTTCAGCGTATTTCAAGGACCGCATCTTGTTGTACCAAACTGAAAATGGGCAAGTAGACTATAAGATCACAGGAGGTGTACCTCAGGGCTCTGTTCTTGGCCCCCTCTTATGGAACGTAATGTACAACGACCTGCTCCTGCTCGGTCTGCCTGAGGGCGTCAGGCTAGTGGCATTCGCCGATGATGTGGCATTGATCATAGTGCGCAAGCACATAGAGGAGATACAAACAACCTTCTCATTCGCTATAGCCACAATTCAGCATTGGATGCTCGCAGCGGACTTGAGTTTAGCAGAACAAAAGACCGAAACACTTCTTGTTAGCAGTCGAAAGGCAAGGGAAACCATCACCCTCAAAATAGGCGACACCTACATACAGTCGCAGCCCTTCATCAGCTATTTGGGGGTGCTCCTGGACGCACGGCTCAACTTCAAAGAGCACATAATCGCGGCCAGCAAGAAAGCAGCTGGGGTACAGGGGGCATTATCTAGAATAATGCCGAATGTCGGAGGCCCTAGACAGATAAGAAGACAGCTACTGGCAACAGTAACTACTTCTGTTTTGTTGTACGGGGCACCGGTATGGGAGAAATCGCTCGAGCTACCATCGTACCGCCGGAAAATGAAATCAGTCCAGCGGCTCTCAGCGATTCGAGTGGCATCATCCTACCGCACTGTGTCTTACGAGGCGGTGAGTGTGATTGCCTCTACCCTACCAATCGACATCCTGGCTGCAGAAAGGGGACGGCTTTATCGCAGAAAGTTAGAGAAAGACCAACCGACAGGAAACAGCGATGAAAGAGCCATGAGTCTAGGGCAATGGCAGGAGAGGTGGGACAGCTCTACTAAAGGCCGGTGGACATATCGATTGATACCTAACATCAGTCGTTGGGTCAACCGCCAGCATGGGGAGGTTGGGTTCTACATCACTCAACTCCTGACTGGACATGGATGCTTTCGAGCATACCTGCACAGGTTCAGGAGGGCAAACTCCCCAAACTGCCCACACTGTACGGACGTTATAGAGGACGCAGAACACGTGTTCTTCTCCTGCCCCGGTTTCAGGATCAACGTGCTGAAGTGGAGAGGATTCTGGAGACTAATATCGTTCCAGAACAAATAGTAGAAGCCATGCTGAAGGGCCCCCAAGCCTGGAACTTGGTATCAGATTACGCGGAGACTATCCTTAAAGAGCTCCGCAATACCTTCGAGGAGTAGGCTTTAGAGGCTTTCAATGTAAGAGCAGTTAACATCTGCAATGAACCACCCTTGCGAAGTAGTATTGACAAAGAGTGCCGCAGGGGACCATGGTTGTAGGAGAAAGAGGTTAGGGTTTTAGCGGGTATACGGTATACTGGTTTCAATGCAACGATTTACTCTTGCTTTGAAGTCATTGCATCGGGAGTCCCGCACGACGGCTAGCACGTGCTAGTTAAGTACGCAATGTATTTCCCCCCTCTTCGGATAAAAAAAAAAAAAAAAAAAAAAAAAAAACACACACACACACACATATATATACCCGGGGTGGTTGCTGGTCCACTACCGGGCGCCTCCCCAGGTGGCGGATAGGGGAACGCTCTCCAGCAATGGGGAGTACTGAGGATTTCCTCAGGGCGGACCAAAATCAGATAGGGGAAGGACCCCGAAAATAAACCATTTATGGATATGGGTGATAAGGTGAACTTAATACCCCAGGTGGGTACCTCTGCAGAGGATAATCCCGCCACCGGTTCCGATCGAGTGAAAGCCTCGGTGGCCGGTGCACGCTCCACGGATTCTGGGGGGAGCGAATTATCACTGGTTCCGTCACATAGTGACAAGAAGAAGAACACTAGTAATGGTACAACATCGACCATTACAACTAGAGCTGGCAGCAAGACACTATCCAGCCAAGTCCTCCAAAACGGCGAATAGTGGAGTTGACGTCCAACAAAGGGCCACAAATGAGAGTGACGCTCCAAACAAATTAGGAGCAAAGATCGATGAGCTCTTGATGTTCATTGGGCCTAGGCACAATGTACATCATGAGATCAAGAAACTGGCACACGCCATTAAGTCAGAATATGACAAATATCAGACGTCAACGACGCGGCCACTTCCTGTAGCGAAACCTGCTACAACACAGACATCGCCAGTAAAGGTGTCAAACACTCAGACACAAGGTGGACAGCAAAAGGAGGTCCCAAAAGCGGCTGCCTCAAAAGCAGCTAACTCAAAATCGGCTGCATCAACACCGGCGGCCCCAAAGCAGGCGGCTTCAATAAAAGTAGCCTCTGTAGCAAGGACCTCGCCACCGAAGGTCTCGCCTTCAGTAGCCTCATCAAGTAAGGCACCACCACTTAAAACTCTTAAACCGGTGCTAGCTAGCAAGCTAAAGCCCGGTAAGGAAGGTCGCCAGAACATCGGGCAAACCACCCAGGGAACAACAAGTAGGGTGGTCAATTCAGAAGCGGAGAGAAACAATGGATTAAAATCCAAGTTTAAACCGCAGACCAAAAACCAACCTGCAAACCAGTCGGCTGACTGGCAAGTGGTAAAGAGGAAAAAGGCCCCGAGGACCAATAAGCAAAAACCAGCGCCACATTGTACGCTGCTTATAAAGAAAGGCGAGAAGAGCTCCCATGCAGATATCTTGCGAGGTATCAAGAATGATCCCACCTTGCAGGATATAGGCAAAAAAGTCAATAAGATCCGACGAACAGCTAAGGGAGATCTACTTTTGTTATTCGCCAAGGCAGACGCTCAGGAGATGGAGCGCTATTGTAACGCCATCAAGAATAAGCTCCCAAGCGGGGCCACTGTACAATCTCGAATACCGCAAATCGAGATTGAAATTAAAGACTTGGACGAGATCAGTACCAAGGAAGACGTAGTAAACCTGCTCAAAGATAATATCGACGGCCTGGCAGAGATCACTGAGGAGGCAGTGAAATCACTTCGACGGGCATATAGATCAACACAAACGGCAGTTGTTTGTCTCCCAGAGGTCCAGGCCAAGAAAGCCATCGCACTTGGAAAGCTGAAACTTGCGTGGGGCACAGTACGTGTTCGCGAGAGGATCAGCCTTCGACGGTGCTTCAAATGCTGGCACTTTGGGCACAACGCCCAGGCGTGCAGAGGCAAGACTGACCGAAGCAGTTGTTGTCACAGATGCGGAGGCGCTGGTCACAATGCCTCGGCTTGTCAACAACCTGCCAAGTGCTTACTCTGCAAAGAGAAAGATAGTAGGTCAGACTGCCGGCACGTTGCGGGTAGTTGGAAATGTCCGATCTACCAACAGGCGATGAGAGCAGCACAAGCCCGTAAATGAAAGTACTGCAACTCAACCTCAACCATTGCGAAGCAGCCCAAGACCTACTGGTACAGCGGGTGCGGGAATTGGATTGCGACCTAGCCATAATCTGCGAGCAGTACAAAAACTTCGACACCCTGTCCTGGGTAAATGACACAACGGACAGAGCAGCGATATGGGCTTGCGGTAAACTTCCGTTCCAACAACTCCCAAATACCCCCGAACCATGGCTTGTGAGAGCCAAAGTGGGAGGGGTTCACTTCTATAGCTGCTATGCACCTCCTAGTGCACATCTCGAGGAGTTCGAGTTATTCTTGGACACCTTGGCGGAGGATGTACGGAAGCGTGAATCGGTCGCCATCGCAGGAGATTTCAACGCCTGGGCAATTGACTGGGGATGCCGGGAAACGAGCGCGAGAGGACGAGCTCTCCTTGAGACCATGTCTTCGCTCAACCTGGTACTCCTCAACACAGGAGACGTAAGCACATATCGCAAAGGTACAGCCAGCTCCATTATCGATGTGACATTC
Source organism: Octodonta nipae (assembly GCA_034190945.1). Taxonomy (NCBI): domain Eukaryota; kingdom Metazoa; phylum Arthropoda; class Insecta; order Coleoptera; family Chrysomelidae; genus Octodonta; species Octodonta nipae. The sequence continues at coordinate 27,570,290 of CM067217.1, forward strand.
GTTAGCAGCAACCTAATTAAAGGGGGCTGTGAGTGGCGGGTCGATGAGGAGTTTACTAATAGCGACCACCAAGCTATTATATGGGAAATCAACACCACTCCCAAACGAAGATTGTGTGTCAGTCGTGCGAGGTCACAGCCAGTCGATTGGAACAAAAATGCTTTCGATGCTGATTCATTCGCCTTGGTTATGGAGCAGGAACCATTGTCAATAGCAACAAGCGCAGAAGCCACTGCCAAAGAGGTAATGACAAGCGTTGTCAAGTCCTGCGATGCTTCCATGCCAAGGAGACGGCAGAACAACAGCCGCCCACCAGTTTACTGGTGGAACGACACGATCTCACAACACCGACGAGAGTGTCTCAAAGCACGAAGGCTGCATCAACGAGCACGGAGACGCGACAGGGTCACAACAGAAGAACTAAGGCTTGACTATGAGATCAAAAGACAACAACTACGAAGAGCCATTCTCTCAAGCAAGAGATCCTACTGGAAGGAGTTGTGTGACGAAGTTAATCAAGATCCATGGGGAAAACCGTATAAAATCGTGATGCATAAAATTAAGGCCCCTCCCATGACATCAACGAACTGCCCCGAATCATTGCACCGCATTGTCACTCACTTGTTTCCTGCGAAGCCTGAGCTACCCGCTTATCCTTCGTGGCAGGTGAGGGACGAAGATATACCATCAGTGACTATGAGTGAGCTGATGGGCGCGTGCAACCGGCTCCAAAACGGTAAGGCTCCCGGTCCAGATGGCATACCTAACATCGCGCTAAAATGCGCCATAGCCAATAGGCCTGACATGTTTCTACACATGTATGAGACCTGCCTAAAGCAGGGGGTTTCCCGACTAAGTGGAAAAAGCAGAGGCTTGTGCTCCTCCCTAAAGGAGGAAAGAAACCTCCAGACGAACCGTCATCATATCGTCCCCTCTGTATGTTGGACTCTGCGGGAAAACTCCTTGAAAGGATAATAGCAGATAGGCTGGAGCCCTACGTTGAGCCGAAACTTTCCACCAACCAATTCGGGTTCAGAAAGGGGAGATCAACCATCGATGCCGTGAAGCTCGTTACCAGCATCGCCAGAGAGGCTATCTCGGGAAAGAGATGGAGAAGAGGTGGAAAAAAGTACTGTCTAATAGCCACCCTGGATATCAAGAACGCCTTTAACTCGGCCCGCTGGGACCGCATTTTGGAGGCACTTGCCAGGATGGAAGTTCCGCAGTACTTGCGCAGAATGGTTTCATCGTATTTCAAGGACCGCATCTTGTTGTACCAAACTGAAAATGGGCAAGTAGACTATAAGATCACAGGAGGTGTACCTCAGGGCTCTGTTCTTGGCCCCCTCTTATGGAACGTAATGTACAACGACCTGCTCCTGCTCGGTCTGCCTGAGGGCGTCAGGCTAGTAGCATTCGCCGATGATGTGGCATTGATCATAGTGCGCAAGCACATAGAGGAGATACAAACAACCTTCTCATTCGCTATAGCCACAATTCAGCATTGGATGCTCGCAGCGGACTTGAGTTTAGCAGAACAAAAGACCGAAACACTTCTTGTGAGCAGTCGAAAGGCAAGGGAAACCATCACCCTCAAAATAGGCGACACCTACATACAGTCGCAGCCCTTCATCAGCTATTTGGGGGTGCTCCTGGACACACGGCTCAACTTCAAAGAGCACATAATCGCGGCCAGCAAGAAAGCAGCTGGGGTACAGGGGGCATTATCTAGAATAATGCCTAATGTCGGAGGCCCTAGACAGATAAGAAGACAGCTACTGGCAACAGTAACTACTTCTGTTTTGTTGTACGGGGCACCGGTATGGGAGAAATCGCTCGAGCTACCATCGTACCGCCGGAAAATGAAATCAGTCCAGCGGCTCTCAGCGATTCGAGTGGCATCATCCTACCGCACTGTGTCTTATGAGGCGGTGAGTGTGATTGCCTCTACCCTGCCAATCGACATCCTGGCTGCAGAAAGGGGACGGCTTTATCGCAGAAAGTTAGAAAAAGACCAACCGACAGGAAACAGCGATGAAAGAGCCATGAGTCTAGGGCAATGGCAGGAGAGATGGGACAGCTCTACTAAAGGCCGGTGGACATATCGGTTGATACCTAACATCAGTCGTTGGGTCAACCGCCAGCATGGGGAGGTTGGGTTCTACATCACTCAACTCCTGACTGGACATGGATGCTTTCGAGCATACCTGCACAGGTTCAGGAGGGCAAATTCCCCAAACTGCCCACACTGTACGGACGTGATAGAGGACGCGGAACACGTGTTCTTCTCCTGGCCCCGGTTTCAGGATCAACGTGCTGAAGTGGAGAGGATTCTGGAGACTAATATCGTTCCAGAACAATTAGTAGAAGCCATGCTGAAGGGCCCCCAAGCCTGGAACTTGGTATCGGATTACGCGGAGACTATCCTCAAAGAACTCCGCAATACGTTCGAGGAGTAGGCTTTAGAGGCTTTCAATGTAAGAGCAGTAAACATCTGCAATGAACCACCCTTGCGAAGTAGTATTGACTAAGAGTGCCGCAGGGGACCATGGTTGCAGGAGAAAGAGGTTAGGGTTTTAGCGGGTATACGGTATACTGGTTTCAATGCAACGATTTACTCTTGCTTTGAAGTCATTGTATCGGGAGTCCCGCACGACGGCCAGCACTTGCTAGCTAAGTACGGAATGTATTTCCCCCCTCTTCGGATAAAAAAAAACAAAAAAAAACACACACACATATATCATATATATATATATATATATATATATATATATATATATATATATATATATCATCATGTTCAGCTAATTTCGACCATTATTTTATGGCGTAGCCTCTCTTACATATTCGTTTCGCATTTCTCTCCATGTTGTTCTGTAGTACGCTTTTTGGGATCAGATTATGCCTGCTATTTCCTTGATGTCATAGTCCCATCTTACATTGGGGCGTTTCCTTGCTCTTTTAACCCAACTAGGATACCATTGCGTGATTTTTGTTGACCACCTATTATCTTGTCTTCTTGCCAAATGTCCTGCCCACTGCCACTTCAGAGATTTTACTCTGTGGATAACATCTAGTACCTGGTTTTGTTCCTTATCCACTCTATTCTCTTCCGAACTCTTCTCGTTATTCCGATAATGTATCTTTCCATGGACCTTTGTGCTACTTGAATTTTTCTTGTAAGTTCGGTTTTCAGAATCCAGGTTTCACAACCGTATGTCAGTACTGGTAGAACATACTGATCAAATACTTTCTTCTTAAGGCGGAATGCCATTCGTGACTTGAAGATTATGGAGTTTCTTCCAAACGTCATCCATGCAAGTTTGATCCTTCTGTTTATTTCTGGTAGTAGCGAACCTGATATGTGTATTAATTGACACAGGTATATATATCGTTCTACTATTTCCAGAATTGTGTTATATATTGTGACGTCTTGTGTGTCTACTAGTTTTGTTGTTTTTCCCATATTTATTTTTAGGTCTATTTCCTTACTTACTCTGCTAAGTTTGTAGTTCTTCTGCATTATTGGCAATTAGGACAATGTCATCGGCGAATCTCAGATGGTTTAGATATTCTCCATCTAGGTTCAGTCCTTTGTGGTCCCAGTTTTATCGTCGAAAGATACTCTCTAATGCCGATCTGAATAGCTTCGGTGATATTGAGTCACCTTGTCTGACTCCTCTGTTAGTAGGAAATTCAGGGCTGCCTTCGTATATTCTGATTTCGGCTTTGGCTTCCTTGTATATATTGGCCAGCGTTTCTATGTATGGCTTATCTACACCTTGTTCACTCAGGGCGTTGATTACCGCCTTCGGATATATAGTGTCGAACGCTTTTTCGAAGTCAATGAAGGCCACAAGGCAAGTGGTATTTGATATTCTCTAGTTCGACTGATAACTTCCCTTATAGTGTGTATGTGATCAATTGTGCTGAAGCCACTACGAAATTCGGCTTGCTCCCGGGATTGAGCGGAATCTAGTGTACCATGAATTCTGTTTTGTATGATTTTAGTGAATATTTTGTACATTACCGGCAGGAGACTTATCGGTCTGTAGTTCCGAATGTCTTCTTTATTGCCTTTCTTATGGATTATTACTATTAAGGCGCTATTCCCTTTTTTCTGGTATGTTTCTGGTTCTTAGGCAATTCGTATATATTTTGGCTAGGTGTTTCCATGCTTCTCTATCAGCGTATTTTAGTAGTTCTGCCGTTACTGCGTCGTTACCTGCTATCTTGCCATTTTTCATTTTTTTATAGCTTTTCCGATTTTCAATTGCAGTTTCTACAAATTTTTCGTTGTATTTTTTGATGTCCTCTGCAATTCTCTTTCTTTTTATCTTATTATTATATGCGTTGGATGTCTGTTGTCCTTTTCAGTTCTCTTCTTTTCTGAAGCAACGCCTTTGTGTCCGAACTAAGCTTCTTGTGTTCGTTTCATTGTTGGGTCCTGCCTATTTCTTTAGCACAGGTCAGTATTGTATTCATTAGTTGTTGTCTTGTTGTTCCCGGAGCTTCTCTTCTATCAGCGTCTGATATTTTTCAGAGTTTTCTTTCAGGTTGTTAATGTATATGCTAGTAGCGGGCGTCTTTCTAGTAAGTTTAAATCTCTCCAGTTTCGTATTAAGGACAATTCTTGCTCTGACCAGTCTGTGATCGCCTTCTTTCCTGAATTTATTTAGCGTGCTTACATCTTTGATGGTATTAATCTTGTTTGCAAAGGCAAAGTCAATTTCATTTTTAACTGACGCATTTGGAGCTTCCCAAGTCCATTTCCTATTAGAATTTTTCTTGAAGAAGGAGTTTGATATGTACATGTTCTGATAGTGCGCGAACTGTACTAATCTCTCACCCCTTACGTTTCGTTCAACGAACCCGAAGTTCCTCACTGATCCTTCTCGGTCTTGTGTTTTCCCTACTTTCGCGTCGAAGTCGCCGATAATGTATTTGAAATGGCTGTTGTTGGTATATAATGTCTCTTTGATTTCGCTGTATAGTCGTTCGACTTCTTCGTCAGAATGGCTAATTGTTGGGGCGTGAACTTGTATTACTTGAATGGATTATCTTTTCGAAATGTTAGACTAACGACTCTGTCTGATGTTCCGGACACGCCTATAATTTTATCGGTCCATCTCTTATGGATGAGGAATCCAACACCACTAGTTCTTCCAGTTGGTGTTCCTCGGTGGTATATATATATATATATATATATATATATATATATATATATATATATATATATATATATATATTAGCATTTATAACATGAAATGGAGCAGGTGGTAATTTGTCCTATTTAAGTGACATTTTCTAGGATAATAAGATCCTACATACTCCACCTACTTACTTAAGTTTTGAACAAGAGTTAGATATCCGAATAGTTCACAAAACTAGTTTAGATCAAGGTATAAGTGCATGTTTAGTTCAGTTACTCCTTAGAAAGAAATAGTATATTTCTTTTTAAGTAAAACATATGCACACCCAGAAGATGTTTAAATTTAATACTATTTTGGTAAAACATAGATGCTATTGTAAAGAGTAAATTATTAAAATTTGAATATATAAATAAATTTCTTTTATTAAATTTTATTAATAATTAGTTTGTCCACCCCGGTTATCTATGCACTCTCCAACACATCTTGGCATTGATTCAATAAAGTAGTGTATTTATTTTGACCCGACACCATTCCACATTCCAATGTTGTCGTTCTCTGCACCACTGTATTTGTAGCCGTCGATGCTCAGCGGTCAGAGGTAGCACAAGATGGGGTCTATAATGCTGCCGTACAAAAGACTTTATACGACGGTAAACCATTTAGACACTTATAAAATGGCCTTGTTCTCCTAGCCACTCATCAGCCAAATTTCGATTGTGGAAAATCGGTCTCTAAAGGCCATAAGTCTTAGACGTCGATCTTGAACTTTTGTGCCGGTGCCTACTCTTCTCTGATTTCTCTATCATAACAGTAGATGGATTTCTGTTCGTGCGGTTCTCGAAATGAAAAACCCGCCTCCCGTAAACCAATAATTCTTTCTCTCTCTCTTCATATTCACTTAGCTGGCTATACATTCGGCGTACACCGACGCTAAGCATTTTAACATTACTAAACATCGATTTTGGATCCCATCAAACCGTTTGTTTTTGGTAAATTAAAGAAAAATGCAAAAAACGACCACAATATTAATTGATAAAAAAAGTTTACATGAAAAAACATTCGCCAAACTATACCAAATTTTAATCATTTACTCCTTATTGTAGCATCTATGTTTTTTGGGTATTGCAATTTCTTTGTCTGTGAGTATATATGCAATAGTCTCTGCAGATGGGCCAGATGATCGTATCAAATACGATTAATAAATTTGTATTATGCACACTATACAGATAACATTTTCTCTGAATTCTCTAAAGTAAACAGTTGAAAGCAATAGGATACATACCTAAAAATGACAAACCCATAAACGACTTCATATCTTATCTGGCAAGGCATAATCGATTTATACGATATTTACCTATTGGTAAGCTATAAGACCAATAGTTTACCCAATGTTTGAATTTAATGCTAATATTTCGATCAAAAACGGCGAAAAATAGTGAAGTGTTTAAGCAATACTAAAATGACAAGCAATCAAGAAAACACAGAAGGTGATGCCTTGAATGAAAATGATGCTTACTATAAGGCTCTATTTGAACAAGTAAGTATTTATATTAATAGTATAAAGTTCAGCCTTGAATAGGGTGATTCAGAATGTGCGGTTTCTGGATTAACATAGTTATCTAGCTCAAGGCTACGGTATTATTATGATGTGCATTTTCCCAATTTATCAACACTATCTGGTTGCTTAAATTTTAGGCTGTTTTGTAACGGCAATAAAATATCTATTAATTAACTATTAACAACGAATTATGCTAAGCATCTCGGCTCTCCCCATATTACCATTTAGAAAAAATAGCACCAGTTTTAACGTTCGTCTTTTTTTTTTTGATAATCTGCTTAATACAACTTATCTATGGCTTCTGTTGCAATAAACATTGTTTGACAAAGATTATTACATAGTAGGGAGTTGTTTTAAACAGCCAATATTTGTTATTATGAAATATACCTTGGCAGCTGAAAATGTATTAAATGTATTTTTATTTTGCCTATAGATGCGTGTTTCTCTCCTTCTATATTTTCAGTTTCTCTTGGAATATTTTTGTTAACCATCATACAGCTGGCTTCCTTTAGTTTTCTAGTTTTTTCTTTTTTAAATTTTCTTCTTTCAATTAGATGTTTGTTATATCTCAGTCTATCCTTTAGTTGTCGGTACTGGTTAATACATGGTTGGCTAGATTTGATTTGTCGACATGTCTTCTGGAAATTTTATACTGGTGTTCCTTTGTCCTTACTTCTACAGGTTTCGCAGGTATATGCTTCGTATCTGTCACGATAGAACGTACCAATTAGAATAAGATCCCAGGGCCGCCAGACGTTACTTAATTTCTCAAAGATGAAATGTATGGGACAAAGTAGTATTAGTAGGGTATGCATACTTGCTAGCTTGACTAGTTGGTCCCTTTCGAGGTACCAGGTACTTAGAGTCGATAAAAGTTAATCTAATTTTTTTTTAATTATCAGGGCTGATTTTTATGTATGTTCCGGACGCTTTAATGCTCCCAATATTATAATGCAACTTTCGCTATATTCTCAGTCCTGAATTTTATATATGATTACTCAGGGAACTATTTCAATGTCTTTTGTATCCAGCCAGACCAGTTTCATTGGCCAAACAGCCCACCAGACACACTGTTTTTTTAGTAAGTAACGTCTGGCGGCCCTGGGATCTTGGACTTTATTGTGAATTAAAAATCATTTTAACATTTTATTTGTTTCCTACGCGCTTAATTTTTTCAGATACACCTGGCACCTGGAACTTGAAAATATGTTTATAATTTTGTTTTGTGTTTGTTTGAGTGGTATTAGTAGAGTGTTGTTGTTTTGTTGTTGTCGTTCTAGTTCATTTAAAGTTTTATTTATTAAAAACTACCTGAATATTGATTTGACGTAGACGTTCTTTGATAATGTTGACTTCTTTGTTTGCTCTGTCATATAAGCACTTTCCAACACCTTTCTTCGATAAGTGCTTACTTGTTTGTTTATACTATCTATAAGTATATCAAGGCAAACAAGTTGGTGTAGATTTTAGATATGCATTGTGAATTTTATTGTGGGGTCATGACTATGGATATAATCCTGGGATGAGTGGTGTAGTTCTTCAATACCGTACTCACAAACCACAAAAATGTATTAATAATAATATATTTACGTAATAAAGCCAATCATCTCACATAAGAAATTAAACTATAACTAATAAAGAATAATTATTTGGGATCATTTAGAACATGATACAGACATAATTACATAAAATAAGAAAGAACCTGATATTTCCATTAATGCTTCTCATCATATGTTGGAACAAACTTGCTAAGGACTTGTTAAACAAGGTTTCTGTTTCTGGTAAATCATTGCCTAACCTAAAAGATCTTGGTATTGGACAATTATATGCATAATAATTTGTCCCGTGAAAATTAGTGTAAAACAATTGAGTTGATCTTCTAGTTCTATTTGGAACATGGAATTTAATTGACTGTGATAGCATAGGTTCATCGATCCAATCATTCACAATTAAAAAAAATATATTAAATCAGTTCTATCTCTTCTATGTTCCAGTCTATTTAAATTCAACAACCTGTTAAGTCAGTATAATTTACAATTTGCAATAGAATAACCAATTTAAAAGCTACGAATAATAAATAAATAAATCTACAGACATGATAATAAAAACACCAAACAAAAGAAGCATTCTCCAATACAGTGCGCACAACAACACAATATATGTTTTTTATAACATTTAAGTTAGAACAAGGTTTTACAATTCTTTAAACAAAACTACATAGCCCTATTTTTAATAAACATTTTATAAAATCGAAACTTATAGTCAAAAATGACCCCCAAATCTCTAATTTCGCAAACTCTATCCAAGAATTCAAACTCCACCCGAAATTTTGGAAATTAGAGTTTCAAGATTCAATTTTAACCAATTAGTCACCTTTTTCATAAAAATAAATTTTATATTTATACAATCTTTTATATAAATCTTCTGTACGTGTGTTAGTCATTGAACTCCTAAACGGCTGGACCGATTTTGATGAAATTTTTTGTGTGTATACCAGGGGGTTTGAGGATGGTTTAGATTCACAATACCGTCAACTAGATATTGTTTTTTTAGTTAAATTATTTATTTCAAAATTGTTGTTGATGTTAGCACAACTTACATAGGATCCGGCAGACTGCGCTGTAGTCGCTGTGTCAAATATTCAAGAGTGTGCTTTAGTTTCAGTTACGTCTGATAGATGGCGTTCAGATTATATTGTTATAGCTAATTTTTACAAGTTTACATGGGACAGGACAACGTCTGTCGGGTCCGCTAGTTTTATATATTCTGGAAATATATGAACAAAAATATAAATTTTGCAGTCCTAATCAGCCAATCCCTAATCATACAATTTTCCAACCCACCCCGAAAAAAATTTCTGGCTATGGTTTTGATCATCAAGACTGTGTAGAAATTTTACATTTCTTTATATTGAGTTGCACATCAATATTTTCGCACCCTTTACAAAAGGAGTTCAAATCTGACTGAAGTTCAATACAGTCAGCAATTTACCTTGCCAACATTGTAGATCCTTACATCGTCAATATAAGCAAGCACTGAAGTGTAATTAAATGTTGCTAGAGATGGTTAATAAAACAAATAAATAAAAGTGGTGAAATATGTCCTCCCTGATCTATCAACGTATCTCCACCAAACTTTTGGTTCCTTACATAGTGCCTATGAATATTACTAATTCTATTTCTTTTAAAAGCTCTGTAATTAAAAGAAATATACTAGTAATCTTCGACATTGTTAAGGTCAATTCGGTCGAGCCGATCACAATAAATAAAAAAATGAGGGTATGAAATATATTTCTTAATAGAAAATATGTAGGGGAATTGAAAGATGATGAAGTTTCTTTTTCTCAATTCTATGTACTACTGTCTAAAATTGAGAGGCAAATTCAGAGGAAGAATACTACATACAAACATTCACTTTACTCGAAATATGCAGGAACAGATAGGCAGCGGGACAGACCGTTCCGTCAAACTATTCTTCTAAAGAATACTTGGCAGTGGTAGTCATGGATTTTGCTTTGTCACCTATAAGTTTATAAGTTAATAAGAAACGGTCGTGGTGTTTTTGAAAGTGTTTCGCAGTCATTTTCAATAGTTCTTGTAGATTAAGAACGTTTATGTACAATTTTTGCTCATAAAAAACTACTAATAATAAGTTTATTGTTTATAGTAGAAGAATATTAGCAATAGATATTATTTGGATTTTTCTATTTACTTTATTTTTTTTTCAGTGTGATCAAAATAGAGACGGAAAAATTTGCTTTGATGAGCTTGACCAATATATTAGAAGTCACGGAAGCGAGTGTAAAAAAATACCGCAACATATTATTTTCAAAATTCACCGTTTAGCTGATAAAGATGGTGATGATGAGCTGGATTACGACGAATTTGTTAATCTTGTAACTCACAAAAAATTTCTAGATTTTATGGACTATCACATCAATGAGTAAGTTTGGTTTAAATTTAGCAAAGCAAAATTGCATCTAGAAAAATAATTTTGTGAAAGTTCTAGTGGAGTAGACTGTTTCATAAATTTATACATAAAAAATCGGCGGCAGGATACTAGTAACTGTGTATTTTAAAGATTTATATTTTGAATCATTTAGAATGCTCATATGATATTCCTACTTCAAATCTACACAGTTTGTCGACGATAAAACTGTAAAAAATCGTGGCCCAAATTTGGAAGCAATCGCCAGTAAAAATTCGTAGAGACGGTCATTAGCCTATATAAATGAATTTTTTAAACAATATGGCGAGTCTGGAGTAAGAGTATCTCACTTGGGGTTATCTGCCGGTACAATCGATAATATACTACATTCCATCCTGCAAATTTTCTGAACTGTCGAAATAAACTCGTTTCTTAAAGACCCTACAAGAAAAAATCGATTTGGGTCAAATCTGGGAATTTTGGTGTCCACTAAATTGGTTAACGTCTACCAATCTATCTTTCATTAAAGTCCAGAAACCTTCTTACTTGTACACCATATTGCGCGAGCATCATCTTGTTAGAAAACTAATCCAGGTTTTAAATGTTAGGCATTGTTGTGAACTTGCAAGTTTTTCAACAGGCTCGGTTCTTCAAAATTGAGTTGAGTCGAAATTCTGATAATTCTTAAGCAAGAAAGTTTTTTCCTACCGAGAAGTCATTTTCATTTAAAGATTTCCTTAACTATCAATTGTGGAACGTGATTTTTGCATTTTCCTAGTATATGCCCAAAGTAGAATATTTTCTTTATTTTTGTTATATAGGTGTTTTTTTAGAGGTATAGAACTTTGAAATGGAATAAAACAAGGATATTTTTTTTAGATTGACATGAAATTTATTTTATTCGAAAGATAATCTTCTGGCATTATAATTTGAATTAGACTTCTGGCATATGACCGCCACGGCTGGCTCGGACCTAGTCTATCTAATCTGGAGTTCCAATTTTCGATGACTTTTTCCAACATTTGTCGCCGTATATCGGCAATAACGCGGCGAATGTTGTCCTCCAAGTGGTCAATCGTTTCGGGCTTATCGGCGTAGACTAGCGACTTCACGTATCCCCACAGAAAATAGTTAAGCGGCGTTAAATCGCACGATCTTGGAGGCCAATTCACGGGTCCGAAACGTGAAACTATGCGGTTACCAAACGTTTCTTTCAATAAATCAATTGTGGCACGAGCTGTGTGACATGTTGCCCCGTCTTGATGAACGAAAAATTAGTAATCATGGCTTTATAGCGATCACCATTGACTGTAACGTTCTGGCCAGCATCGTTTTTAAAGAAGTACGGTCCAATTATTCCACCAACCCATAAAGCACACCAAAGAGTCAGTTTTTCTAGATGTAACGGTATCTCAACATGAACTTGAGGATTATCATCACTCCAAATAGTGCAGTTTTGTTTATTATTATTCAACCAAAAGTGAACTCGGTGACTTCAATTCTTGACCGAGTTGAATTTTGTAAGCACGCAAAGCAAGATCTTTCCGCAAAATCTTCCCTAAAGTGGATGGACATATATCCAATTCCTGTGCACGATGGCGGGTAGACTAATTCGGGTTTTCCTCTACACTACGCTCTACAGCAGCAATGGATTCTTCATTTAGAGTAAACGTGGTGCGAAAACGTTGCATAATTATTCGAATTAATTGCTCTGATGGACGATTATGTTGACCGTAAAATGGACGTAGTGCGCCTTACGTATTTCGAACAGAACCATGATTTTCAAAATAAATTTGCACAATTTGGGAGTGTTGTTCAGGCGTGTCTATTCATGATGAAATGCCAAACCAAACTAAACATAAGTCACTTGACAGCTGACAAGATGGCCGCCGGTTAAAAGAGTGTTACCAACTTACGGTTCTATACATCTAAAAAAAAAACACCCGTTTTAAGCAGTCTTTTACTTATTCTGTTGTAAAATTTATTATTTGTTATTTGGGCAGTCTATGGAATTTTTGAAAATCTGCGATAGTCATATGTTTCAAAAGATGTAATGCGATTTCTGGATCGTGAGACAGAATTGGTCAGACATATTTCCCAATTCAATTCAAGGTTTACTTTGGAATTCTAGTAGACGTTTTTCATTTATAGAAATCCAGGTTTGGTTTGTTCATATTTCTACGTCATTAAACAAAGGGTTAATAATCCAGAACCCGAATATATTTGAACTTGCAACCCTTATCTAAGATATTGCCTTCTCTACTTTTTGGTTCCTTCCAAATACTGTTATGGTTGTTTTAGAGAAATTGTTCTTGAACTACCAGCGGCTTAAGATAAAATCTAATAAATGTTATTAAATGTTACGTATCAGCTATGGGGACGCTTTGGTTCAAGATATGTATTAATAGTCCGACTATTCTGTTGCTCTATTTATTGGCATAATTCTCTGTTTCTAATTTTGAATTACACTTTCCAAGAAATTAACGCACCACTTAATATATTTTGGAGAAATATGGACATTTGAACAATCAGTGTTATCAGTGCTGTTTATTTTTTCTAATGAATGTTTTTGTTTTAAGGCTTGTTTTTGTCAGTTAAATGCATTTCAGTATTCTTCTGTTTTAATTGTTAATCTGCAACGCAAATACAGTTAAACGGCCAGGATTGTTATCTAAGGCAAGACTAAGTAAGCTTAAAAACTATCTGATAAAGACTCAGAGAATATCATTTGATACCCGGTATTGCTGCTGGGGGTCAACATTAACCAATAATCATCGTATACCAGGTTAAACCTCTCCAGAAAGGTGTTAATTGGGGACAAGCTGACAGGAACCGAGTAATTTGGACAGATGAATCCAGATTTTTGCCTGTAAACGATACACACAATGCATTATAGTCAATACCACTTCATTTGGTAGAGGCTCCGATATGGTGTGGGGAAGAATTTCGTGGAATCCATAAGAGCATCTCTGTCAATTTATATATTGTGTTGAGGCGAACAGTTACTCGTATAGTTTAGAGGTCGTAGTCATTTAGATTTTTCTACCATCTGGTGCTTCCTGACATACATTTTTAGGTTCATGAATTTCAATATTTGCTGTAATATCTTCAACTTATTTTATGTGAAACTGTCCATAAATGTAGTTGGTAACTCATCATCTTAAACAATGAGATTGTGTCTTGAATCAACTCTACATTATTAACTCTGATTCTTTATGATTCTTTATGCCGTCGCTTGTCTACATCAGATTTGATATTTAATACATCAGTCAATAGAGATTTTTAACTGAGATAAAATTCAACTGGAAACCGCTTACGTCATCACATACATAATAGTTTGTAAGTCACAGATGACATAATAATTGGTAAACGTATTTATTTGAGCATTAAAACCCCAAAAATATGGATTTTTTCGTTATATTATATTATTATATTATAGTGTGAAAAGTGATCATCTGTTCATAATGACACTAATAGAAAAGTTGTGGAGAATAAGAACATCTTCAAAATAATGAGCCACTATAAATTTTGATCCCAGCATTTTTCATTAAGAAAAACTGGAAGAACCCATATAAACTGACTGTCTTTAAAACATTCATAACTTGCTTGTAATAACAACTTCCTCCTAATAATAGTATAATGTTTTTATTTTCACACTCAGTTCAGTTCTAAACTCTAATTTATTTCTACTACTTTAACACAATTTATATTCACAGAACTATTTACAATTTATCTTAACTAACTTAACGGCAGTCGAATACTGAATGAATGCTTCCTCAGCTCTCCGTATTTATATGTTGCTTCTCGGAATTCTCCAGAACGTCAAAGAGCCGCCGGCACTAGACTAGATTCTTCGAGAAATACAACAAAGCAAGCCGCCAACCTCGATGCACCAGACTAACAATATCTCGGCTTCTCAGAAATATCGGAGGAATGTGGCTTCCACAAATTATCGGATGAAGGCCGATTGCACCAGGTATCGGATGAATTCTGGTATATTGTTAAATAGATCTTGCAGAATTGCAATTTAAATAATTCGTAGAAATAATTTGCAGAATGTATCGTATTGTTATAAAATTCATTTTTACGCCGCCAATGGTAAAATGAACAAACCTTCTAAATTAATCCTTCCAACAAAAACAAAACATAAACGTACTACCGGCTAAGGTAATAAAAAAGGGGGCGCAGAAATCATCGACCTTTAGAAATTTGTTGAAGAACGCTCCTACAACAAACGAATAATCCTGGCATTTGAGTCTTTTCTAAATTGATTATAAAAGGGACAGTTTTACATGTCGAGTAGTTTAGTTTTAGTTTATATTGCCGTGTGAATTGTATCGATAAAAATTAGCTCTAGTAAATAAATCAGGGATTTATTTTCGTGTAAATAAAGTCATCAAAAGTGAACGTAAATATCTGTGTAAATTTAATTTTGAAACCACGGAATCTAGTGCAGTATTAACCACGATAGTTCGTCATAAAATGCACTTTACTTTGTATATTTTGGATTATTGTTATGGTGAGGCAAAATGTATTATTAGAGCTTGTGAATTTTGGCTTAAACGACCACCCTTAACTCTCCTCATATTTCTTGACAGTGGCGGATGCAGTGAGTAAAAAAAATAATTAATATCTCTAAGCAGTATACAAGTAACCACTAACCTAATAAACCAATGAAAAATAGTCCAACATGCGCAGATAATAGTTATGCAAACAAAAAACTATTGAAAAAATCATATAATAATACAATTTACCATAATTTTCATCTCGTGTCCGCACCTTGAGACACTCCTAGACCCGACCAGGTACCTTGTCAGCTATTGTCAGTGAACTTTCAAAATATTTTGATTTCCCGCCCATATGGGCTATGCAACTTCTCTTAAATTCATTACAATTTCAAAAATTACTTATTCAATAGTATACATCGTGAACCCATATAAACTTAAAATTTTGACGACGATTAATATTCTAATGTTGTTACCAGAAAGTGATGACCTTTTGAAAAAAAATCCAGTAATTACCAGTTTTTTCGAGTTTAATCGGCGAAAAATGATCCAACCAGGATGTGTATACGCTCATTAGGAAGGATTTCTGATTCTCTACAACTTTTCTCTAGACGGCATTACGATTTCTGCATTACTTTTCATTTTATAAACAAAAAACAAAAGTAATTCCTATTTTTGCTGGTTTTTTATTATTTAAATAGTGTACTTCTACGAGTTTTATAAACACAAGTTTTGTACCCTAACACCAAACTTTTATTTTTCCTCTCGAAACAGCGAATCTGTCATCATCATGGAGTAAACCAAAACTGAAAATATTTACAATTATGACTTAATATATATAAAACTTAAAAACTATCCCTAAATTTGTGGGAAAAAACCCAACATGCTAATTACTAATCCCTAAGTATCTGAGCCTTTGTTGAAGGGTCAGATACTTAGGGATGAGTAATTAGTTTTATATATATTAACTCATAATTGTAAATATTTTCAGTTTTGGTTTACTCCTTGATAATGACAGCTTCGCTGTTGAAACGTGCGTCGTGTGTAAAAATAAAAGTTTAGTATTATGGTACAAAATTGTGTGTTTATACATCTCTGACACACAGTTTTTCCAGTTCATCGAGTTTGCTGTTAAAATCTTGGCAATTATTCTCTATCAACTGTTAGTAACGTGATAGTATACGCGAATTGCTCTTAAATTTTATGTCTCTAAATGAGTTCAGTTCTTTAGGCATTTGTGAAACATTAGCACTAGCAACTGCACATACAGCAAAATTCAATGCATAACTATTAGTCTAAAAATCTTTTTCAGGTACGTTAATTTTCTTATACCAGCCCAAAGATTACCTGAAGAATCCGATGGAGGACTTCAACTAAGAAGTCTCAGAGCAGCCACAGAGGAACCGACTCAATACTTTGATCTTTACACTTGTTATCCTCCGGCGTTGATTTTTATTCTCATTACAGCTTTTCAAATCTCTTATTATTTTGCTGACCCGACTGGTGGTGAAGCTCTTTGGTATGATCCAGAGAAGAGAGCTGAATTTTGGAGATTTATAACCTATATTTTCGTTCACGCCAGGTAAGTAAACTTTAATTTTTTTTGTCAGAGTGCCGCCTTTATTGTTAATTGAAGGTTAGGTTAATTGTGTAAAATGGTATTCAGTATGTTTCAATATCTGTAAGAACTTCCCATTCATCTTACCATTCTATTATTACTTCATCTTTACTTTTTTAATTTTCTTTTGACACATATTTTTCTCTCTATTACGGAACCAGTGGATATATTGGAGGTATACCTGCGATTTCCGCAACAGTCTGCTGGGAAATTATTCTATATCCCCTGGTAATCCTGAGCAATGTCCTTCTCTGAACTTTCGCAAGCTGAATCTTATACCTCTTAATTTTCAGACTATTATACCACACTAGTTCACCATACAACAGTATAGACTGTACAACCAATTCTATTGGCTGCTTTTTTTATGAGTGGTGTCTTTAATGTTTTTCATAATGCTACACAATTCCCTTAATTTAATTTCTACATTTTCCTTTATTTATTCAATGTTTCTCGAGGTCAAAGTGGATTCCCAAGTATTTGACACTTTTCCGAGGGCTTATATACTCCGCATTAATTTGGAATATGGTGTACTGAAAATAAAATGAATTTGAAAATGACCTAGAGCCATCTAAAAATACTCAGAATAAACATAATGATTTTATTCAATGTTTACTTCAAGGATTTATTGTTTAAGCTACATTTATTTTCTCTGAATCTAAGCCCTTGAGATTGTATGAAAGCCAGTGATTTGTAAGAAATTAATATCGGAGGCAAAAATAGACAACTGAGCTATAATAATGCGAACATGATTATATTTTTTCTAGTATGGAATTAATTATATTTAAGGTTTTGTAAGATTGTTTTCTGAATGATAATTGTGGCATCTCTGGTTTTTATTTTTTCTCAGTTCTTTGGGAATAACACCACATAAACTTGAAACTCTGTATATTTCAAAAGTCCAAACGTTTCAAGGTCTAAATCAGATCCCGTTTTCAATGGTATAAACACAAAATGAAAATTAAAAAATTAATTAAGGAAATTCCTGAGTATACTATAATTTGCTATAATTTGATAATAAAACTGTTAATGCATTTTGGCTCTACTTGTTTGAGATTTTTATACAAAATAAGGCAATAAACTCAGTATCTCATTATTTCAGTATACATCATCTATTGGTGAACATGGTAATCCAAATAATCCTCGGTATACCACTGGAGATGGTTCATAAATGGAGAGTTCTAGTTATATATATTACTGGGGGAATTGGTGGTTCCATGCTTCATTCCATTGGCGAAAGGAACAGTAGATTAGCAGGTGCCAGTGGAAGTGTGTATGCTTTGATGACAGCTCACTTTACCAATGTTATTTTGGTAAGATTTTTTACTATTAAAATAAAAATTAAAGAAATAAATTTCATTTAAATTACACCAGTAGTGACTAAGGCTAACTAGTCCTAACGAAACAACGAAAGTATTTTCATGTACAGTTTCCAACGGGAGTTGAAAAAACATTTATATACCGGGTGAACCAACCAAAACGATAGATTTTGCGCGTATCATCAGCCTTGTCACAAATACCAATTTAAATGAAAATTTTGCATGTTTGCGAAGACTTTGCTTTTGGTGTCACCTACTCCCGGCCTAATAGAAAATTCAGTGACAACACATGTCAAGCTCTAAACTATTTGGTGCAATTATACACAGGGTGTTCAGTTATAGCAAACAAAACCACAAAGTAAAGTGATAAAAGCAATAACAATAACACAGATGCATCGGTCGGAATTATATCGATATATAAAATAACTGATTTATCATTTCTTAATACAAATTTCACAGCCGGTTCAATTATACAGTAAAGCAACAATCAAGTTTGATGAAGTTATAGATAAGTACTTAATGCAGGATTTTAGATTGGCTTGGCACCGACTTCAAAAATA
Source organism: Octodonta nipae (assembly GCA_034190945.1). Lineage (NCBI taxonomy): Eukaryota > Metazoa > Arthropoda > Insecta > Coleoptera > Chrysomelidae > Octodonta > Octodonta nipae. The sequence continues at coordinate 27,588,927 of CM067217.1, forward strand.
TACTAGATATGTAGGGAATTAATTTGTACAAAATGAGCACATTTTAATGTTTAGTTTTTACTTTGTGTGTAGGTACCTAACAACATTGAGTGTGGTACCTATTTATGGTCTAGAGTTGAATTTTGTTATAATTATTTTCAACTTTTTAGTTATACTTGGAAGTCGGCTATATTTTTTTAAAAGGTTTTTTAGAGATTTGACATGTCAACATTGAAAAGTCGGTCTCGGTGACAGTGATCAAAATCTGACGTGTAACGTAATTTATGGAGAGGGGAATACAGGTGTATTTACTCGGGCAATGGTGACAGTTCCCCCTGCAATTTGTTTGGAATGAGAGAAAATATTAAAAAAGTATGTGCCTAAACGGTATTTTATTTTTCTTGCTCCCCCAATGAAAATGCTGATTGATTTTTGCACATTTACTTCCCAATTATCTACTATTTACCTGTGATAGGGTTATCGAATAACAATATTATTAACGTCTAATTTAAAATCTATATGATAAATAAATTTGGAGAAAATAGGTTTTAGCAGAGGGAAATACACTATTTGAATCTATGTGATGTTTTCCACAAGGCTGATACTATGAAGGTTTCAATTCTGGATTTACAATCTTCGTTGTCATAAAATATACACAAAACTTTAAAAAAATCTATTTACAGAATTGGGGACAAATGAAATACCCATTTATCCAGCTGATTGGTTTTGGATTTCTTGCATTTTATGACCTTGGGTATTCGATAGTCGAATACTACATCCTGAAAATTCCAACCAACGTTGGCATCCTTGCACACACCGGAGGTGCCCTTTCAGGTATACTAGTTGGCATTTATATTTTGAGGAACCTATACGTTACCAACTGTGAAAAATATTTATGGTGGATAAGTTTAACAGTTTATGTTTTGTTCAATGGAGTTGTGATATTATTGCATATTTTTGTACTTTGATTAAGAATAAATACTTTTAAAATTTTACAAAGAATTTTTATTACTATAAAGTACAATAGCCTCAGAGAGTCTCAAGGTCAGTGAATTAGGAAATCTTTCATCCAAGAGCATAAAATAAAGTAACTTATGGGAGTTTAATCGGAAAATCAACCATTTCTAATTCAATATTCAATAGCCCAGGAAAGATATATCCGAAACCTAGTAAAGCACCCCTCCTACTTAGGCAAATTTTGTATAAGATCACTCCCCCGGACCCACTCGATTGCTACCATCCCTCCTGAAGGTCGTGTCTGGATCCGCCCTTGGTGTACATCCATATGTAGGTTATACACATTGAGAATGCATATTTACTCACTGGTTTGTACTTAATTTACTATTACATTAAAAATAGTTGTTCTGAGGTTTAAACCCATAGAAGTGATCTTCTTCTAGGCTCTTGGAGCTTAAGATTACTTCGTTTTAACATTAAATTTACTAACTTTGAGGCTCTCGGAGGAGACGATGACCCCCATTGCCCAATCCCTCCCTTGGATACGCCCACTTCGGAAGGTAGTCTGCAATGCACAAATATCGTGCTGAGGATAGAAAGAGAGGGCAATAGTGAGGGTAAGAGGCTATTTCACTCTATTGCTAGTTGCAGTTCCCAATAAAGTGAAGTAGCCTCTTGCCCTCACTTTTACCCTCTCTTTCTATCCTTGGCACGATATTTGTGTATTACAGAATACCTCCAGAAAGTGTATGCTGTAAGAGCCCAGCAGAGCAGCTTTTTCTCAAACGGAAAATATTGTCCGTAAAACATTCTTTCACTTGTGATTTGTAACTGTAGTTTAGTTTAATAATGTTCGTTTTTATTGCTCTCAAGATGGTTATAATGACTAGTTTTATTGATTCCAATCTGTTTCAATTACTTCTACAGAAGTTATATAAATTAAATTTATCTGAAACAAAAACTGTTGCAGTATTTTTTCTATTTCAAATGATTACGTAGGTAAAGTTATGTTTTGATGTTTGGATTGATTATTTTCGTGTATTTCTTGGAAAATTGATTTTTTAGGCACAAAAATTGAGTATTTCCACAGTCTGTATTTCATAGAGTTTGTACTACCTGCAATACACAACAATCGTGCTAAGGCTAGAAAGAGAGTGCAATACTGATGGCAAAAGGCTATTTCACTCGATTGGTAGCTGCATAATGCAATGAGCTATGTGCAGTATGTAGTTCATTGACTGGATTGCACCTCCCAATCGGTTGAAATAGCCTCTTGCTCTCTCTATTGCCCTCTCTTTTTACACTTGGCACGATATTTGTGCATTGGAGGCTATCTCCAGAAGTAACTGCTCTAAGTGGTATTTAAAGAGTTTGTCTTACAGCATTTACTTTCTAGAGATAGCCTGCAGTGCACAAATGTAGTGGTAAGACTAAGGAGAGGGAGGGCAATAGAGAGGGGAAGAGGCTATTTCACTTGGTTGGGAGCATGTTGGGAGCTGCTTCCAATAAAGCATGTTGTTCATTGGCTGCGTCCACCGACCATCCACCCACTAAGTGAAATAGCCTCTTACTGTCTCTATTGCCCTCTATTTCTAGGGTTGCCATGATTTTATGCTTGACAGGCTATATCTAGATGGTAAATGATCTAAGAAGTTTGTATGCTATCTCTAGTAGTATATGCTCTAAGACTAGTAAGATTTGGTGGTGCTGGCAACGTTGAAATCAGCTGTTTTTCCCAAACATCAATATGCAAATGTGAAATTATCACTGACAGCGAGAGTTGACAGTTAATTATCACACATGCACGTTTGCATACATCATATGTTTGAAGGTAAATATTATATTGTATGTACAACTGTAAGTTCTTCAGTACTTATGAAACCAACACATTAAAATCTAATAAATTCGAAAGTGAAATCAGTTATTTTTTAGTGGACTGATTTTACGTATAAATATGACCGAAAGTAAGGCACAAACTAACAAGATACCTGACGTAAATATTGTGCCACAGATACATTCTGTCCCAAAATGTACTAGTTTGGATATGTACAAGCTTCTTGAAGATAATAACTGTGTAGAAGACTTTCATAAGGTATACGTATACTATATAATTTTTACAATTTCTATTTACGACATAAATGCCGGTAGGTGACCTTAATATTTTTGAAGAGGTAAATCTTTTGTTTCTGAATTATTTTTAGGAAGCAGATGGCATAAATATTTCACACTTTATTTATTCAACAGTGCATTATATATAGTTATAGAATTATACAATTAGTAATCAAACATTTTCACCTATAGCAACTATTGTTGCAATGCTTCTTAATTCTTAACATATAATATGTTAGTCTCAAGTTGGCAGACAATGTAACTCGTTTCTCGAAGTTTCCTTGGACTTCCATTGTCTTGAAGTGGTTGATCTCACAACGTTTCAATAGCTGTTTCAATAGACGATGGAAGTCCAAGGAAACTTCGAGGAATATTATAAATTCTAACGAGTTTGATGTCACAATAATTTTTGATGCTTATGTTGAAACAAAAAAAAGTGAAAAGCCTCACACTTCATATGGATTTGAATGCCGAACTCATCCTTAATTTGATTCACATGTATTCTACTTCTATTATTTCTCTTAGAAGATTTCATTACAGGCATAAATGCTCATATATTGCTTCCAGTCATGCTTAGAACTTTACCAACAATTAGTTTGATTTCTGTCACATCAAGTGTTTAAAAAATAGACTCAAGACTCTTTAGTCTCTTTTATTTTCCTTTTGATTTCTGTATTGTTTTGTCTGTATTTTGTGTTATTTATACCATTTACCTCACACCTGTCATCTGTTTCTGTTTGTTCTTTCTAGGTATTGTTTTTTGGTTAGTGGTGTTTCTTCTAGAATACCCTTTACTGCATTTGACATGTTGCCTTTGGTTTCAGATGAGCTCCATATGCATTCTAATTCTATTACACCTCCCAGCAAATTTCATTACATACAAACACTCTATTTACACATGCATTGCTTCCAAGCTGCCCTTAGACCTTTACCAATTATTTAAAATTAAAATTACTTCATCCTACAGAATGCATTTATAAACTTTTACATTTGAAATTGAAATATTTTTTGAATTATTGAAACTCATATTTTTTATATTTAATGTGATTTAGTGATTTGCCGGGTATCCGTATCCGCGGATATCCGAGGGAGAAGGAAATTCCGTATGTGTTAGTTTTTGGCGGATCTTTTACCTTATTAATTGTTTATCTGTGGTGGCGCCATTTAACGTTAAATAGAAAATGTATCTTATTTCAACATTTTCAACACAGAATACATGTTGAAATAATTAATAAGCAATGCAGCTATCGCATATTTTTCGTAATTATGTCTAAAACAGAAGTAGGTAATCCCATTTGCGAGCGCCGGACACAAAACTAAGCTATTTTCTCTACTTGGTAGTCACTACTTGTTTTTGTTTATAACTATTATTCTTTAATGTCTTTGGTTATGACAGTTAGCTCTTGTAGAGGCCAATAACTTTTGTTCTTAACAGATTGTCTCTTTCCAAAGGTTTATGTGCAATATTTACTGCCACGTACCAGATGTAGTTATTGAAAAGATGGTGCCATCATCAAAATAAGATATAATAACCTCTTAATATTAATTGCCTACTTAATTATTCAAGTTTTCAATGAATTAAAGAAAATTAAACTTATTTTAAGTTTTATTCTAAAGAATAATAAGTAAAACATTGATGTTCCTGTTGAAATTATTAGTAAAATTTGGATACTGGATAAATGTTGCCAAAACAGGAGTCTCCAGGATATGGTTGGTAACCAAATCTTTGGGGGTGTTCAAGTATTACATAAGCTGATTTATTACAATTATTTACCCCCCCCTTATCAGCAAAAGTAAGCAAAGCCTTACCACCAATGCCCACAAAAATAAGAAAAGAACCCCCCCATAGTGCTTATGTAATACGGCCCCTTTTGCTTCTATGGCAGAAATTGAAAATAGGGATATTTTAGTTATTAAAATCACTATTGAAAACTCTCCCAACAATTATTCTTGTATTATTAATTAAGAACTATTAAATATCCAAAAAACTTTTAATTAGTTTGCTCAATGTGGTCATGGCTAGATTGTTCCATTTATATTTTCAATTAGTAAATATTGCTAGCTTAAATATTCATTTCATTGAATAGAAAATTAGAAATTTGTTTGGTCAGACAATAATATCATTGATTTTATTTTGTCAGATTTTTATTGAGACAAAGTGATTTTTGATAAAAATAATCTTAAGTAACCAAATGCAAATTATATTGATATGAATTTCTAGATTACTGGTTTAGCTTAATAATGTTTTATGAATAATAATAATATTAATTGTAAATACAGTGGGGATTCTTCTACTGTTGACATAACTTGTATGGCTCTTGTGTTCATGTCCCATTCATTGTCTATATTTGGAATTCCAGATTACTATATTTTGCGATTTTTGGCGTGTTGGCTTTTTTCATATGGTTAGGAATTACCATATTAAGGTTGTTTTTATGGATGTCTTATTAAAACTATGTGTCATCTAGTGTGATCAGCAGTTTGAATGGTCAGGATCATATGGTAACCAATACAACTTGTTTCTTATTTTCTAAATGTTTTTAAAGTAAGGTTCTCACTATCATGCCACTCATTTTATTTAGTTGCACTCAGTGCTTGTCATCTTCCTGTAATATATTGGACTGAATCTGATGTTTAGCAATTATATCTGTCTCTGTTGTTATTTATAGAAGAATATTTAACCATATACTCCAGATAGTCTTTAGTTACATTTACTTAATGTTGGATTGTGATTTAAAAAACTTGAGTTTCAGAAGCTAGTTGAGTAGAGATCAACTAGCAGTTCAATCTCAGTATTCATTGGCATTGGTTGACCTCAATTACAGGTTGTCCATGAAAAAGCTTTTCATTTCCATTTAAGAAGTTTCCAGTTAATTGACTGGTCTAGTTGGACTTTTGTTTTGTTGGTTTAAATGTTGTTTAATTATCAGTCTGACATATGACTTAGCTTAGGTTAGAGAATATTTTTAATTTTTTGAAAATACTGATTTATTAATTTTATACTTACATTTGACAATTCTGTACCTCACACCATGAAGATATTATTTGTCTGACACAGTTCTTAGGATGAGATTTTGAGCTTTCTATTGTAATTATGCCATCAATATTCATTATACTTTGTTGGTAATGACATTCTCCACTAAAATTCTTTTAAAAATAATTTTGTAATTGTTGCTCAGTGTATAAATATTAAATTTATTGCATGTGCTGAAAGATCTTAGGGGCATTCCTTTGTTGTTGATAATTTATAAGTTTAAATGTGAATTAAATATTTCGTAATTTTGCCATTTATTTATTTTTAGTATCAGTTAGCTGAAGATGATAATATCTGTGAAGAAAATTTTAACCAGGTGAACCTTAAAAATGAAGAAAAGCCTATCAAAAATAAAGGCGGTGGTAAAGAGTCAGCATTAATTAAATATGAGGAAATGGTAATTTGCAAATCAAAGGAAATTATTAATTACTTCCGAACCGAGTAAGTTGATTATATGTGCTTATTTGAAATATATAGTTTAACAAAAAATTGATTTTTCAACAACCTTGTAGGGTTTCAAATATTATAGACCTGGGACCCACATTAATTTTTTTTGATTAATAACAAGCTACACATTTTTGAGTGGGTTAATTTCGCCGAGACGCCCAACTTTTTCCTCTTGGAGAATTTTTGAAACAGGTAGCTAAGAGAGCTACCAGGTGTTGAACCTGTCAAAATGGTGAGAGAATTTTTTTGTTTTAATATTTAAAACACTGCTGCTGCGTCCCCTGCTCTAAACATGCCAATATAACGCGAGCAAAATATTTACTAATAACCGCCTAATTTTTTCACTATCGCTTGGTAATTATTATGACAATTGAATGGCATCTTTGTCCTAGAAGTTAAATGGAATGTTTATCTAGTCCTACCTGAAGATACTACGATAGGTTCCAGGTACCCAGAGGGCGATGGAGGTGTTTTAGTGGGTCGAACCCCACACTACAGTACGCAACAGGAAACTCGTGCGGCTGTTCGTTCGGTTAGCGAATTTGACCTCCCCTGAAAAAAAAAAAAAAAAATAAAGTCCTACATGCGAAACATGACGGTTTTATGGGCTCGCCGAAATCATTAATAACAACGTAATATTGCTGTTTTGTTTAGGGAACAATGTATATGATAAGATTTTACAAGTGTCCGACAAAAAATAAGTATGTATTGATAAAAAATGAATAACACTAATATTAAAATTTGTATAACATGCATAGACTAATTTTTATTTAGACTTTTAAATACACATGTACACACACACACACACACACATATATAAATATATATATATATATATATATATATATATATATATATATATATATTTGTTTTTAAGTTTTCGCGGGCACTAAATGTATTACGTGGTTTCCGGGAATTCATCCGCGTAGTTGATAACTGATCCCTGCCGGGATCGATGGTAAAATGACGACGTTTCGCAGAACAGCATCTCATATTGAACAACCTAATATCAAGAAAATACATTCAACAAGAAAAAAAGTGTTTTCGCGTTTTTTATCAAATTATTAAAAGATTTAACTAAAAAACTAAGTGATTGATATTAATTTAAAAAAATCTCTCACCATTTAGACATGTTCAACACCTGGTAGCTCTCTTAGTTACCTGTTTCAAAAATGTTCGAAGAGGAAAAAGTTGGGCGTCTCGGCGAAATACACTCACTTAAAATTTGTAGCCTGTTAATAATCAAAAAAAAAATACATTAACTTGTGCTTCCGGTCTATTAGTGTGCAATATTAAAAATTGATCCTTACTAGGATTCTTAGTAAAATCAAGCCCGTAGCTAGCGGGGTGATGGTTTGGTATACGTTCTTAGGATATTGTTTTTGTAATTTGTAAATGAATTTTAACTAACAATGCGATTTTTTAGTTTTAGATACGATGATTTTGTGCCTCGAGCCGAATTGGAACCAGAAGATAAAGATATTGAGAATTCCGAAAGTGCTAACCCCAATTTCTGTTGCATTCAGCCTTCATTTGTGCTACTAATTTCTTTAATTCAGCTTATCTTTTTATTAATTGACTTTGATGGATTCATTTTGAGATTCGAATGTTTACATAAAACAGAAGTTTGGAGATTTTGGACTTATTTTTTGGTTTATGACAGATATTACAAGTAAGCATAATTTTGAATACAATTTAGGACACTGCCGTTTCGAGATTTATCAATCCATTAAACGCAAGATAAGATATTATTTCTAGTCGAGAACCGTCTTCAGTTGCGCTCTCCTTAACTGATTGAAATCTTGAGTAATTATTTATGTATTTGCTAAAAATGAGGTAAAAAAATGGAATGAAGCCAATGTAATGGCGAAGGAAAATTTACGCTTGCATAATCACTAGATGAGTGCATCGTAACGTAAACAAACAACCTGCTGAGATAATAAAAAAGGACTATTCTGAAATTTCGATAGGTATAAAAAAGAAATTTCTTGAAAAATGCTCCGACAATAGAGAAATAATCTTGGCATTCCAGTCTTGACTGTATTGACTAAAAATAGCACAGTTGTACATGTCAATTAGTTTAGTTTAGTTATATTGCTGTGTGAATTGAATCAATAGAAGTCAGTCAGCTGTAGTATTACTCTTGTTTGTAAACAAGTGGATTTATTTTTGTATAAATAAAATAATCGAAATTATCTCTGTAAATTTAAGTTGGAACCCATTTATTGCAATAGTAGGTATATATAGAATACTATAATGTGAATCGCAGTTAGTTTCAGTTACACTTAATGAATTATATAGCTTATATTATATATATATAGACGGCAGAGAGAAAGTTCACCAGAGCAGAATGTTTTTGTTATCGTTGTATAGGCCATTTCAAGAGGGACTGGAGAGTCGCGCTGCCACAAAGAGCGCCAACCAGGGACAGGACATTCAACAACAGAGTAGAATTTTCCAGTGTTGTCGGGTTGGGCAGCCATAATTTCGGTACCCAGAAACATCCAATTTAATGCTAACCATCCACCAGCCCTCAGAACATTAGTCCGATGACGGATTGTTTCAATTGCTGAAAACTATCAGCTGCGGATCACTACCGACGAGTTGATTTTATTACAGAACTGCGGTTTGTTGACGTAAGGATTGTGCATAAGGGTCTTGCGGTAGTTATTGAAGATTACTCGTCTCATTATAACAATTCAGAAATGACTTGGGTTAAGAAAAGATTAGTTGAGAGGCTAGATACGACCAAAGGTGCCACTTGCTCCTCGTACTACTTAACCTACACCCGTATACGGATCAGTGCATACAGATTAACTTCAAAGGGAAATTACCAATGGTATAGACCGACTATAGCAAAGGAGGGTGTCCATTAAGATAGACGGAGTCCGTACCATGATAAAGATTTGTCGGTTCGGGCCGATCAGGCTGAGGGAGGAAAGTGCTACTGACTGACGCTACGTCACTGATCTGACGTTCTGGATTGCTCGAGGAAGCACAGTTGAAAAACCTCTGGATTCAACAGCAGAATAGGCTGGAAATTAGATGTTTTTAGAGTGAATCTAATGACATTATACAGTGTGTCCCGTTGGTAGACTGGGGTTATTAGTAATTTAAGAAGAAAAAAAAACCGTTTAGCGGTCCTTGGGTGTAATATAGATATATTTTAAAATACTTTTCGGATATGCTTGGTGTTACAGTAATTATTTGTTGACAAAGCTGCATTATTGATTTAAATAAAAAATATATTTACACTCATTTTCAATAGGTTTACAAGAGAACAAAAGTAAATATGACTTTTTTAGTACTTAATTACTGCAGAGGATTGATTTTATTTGTTTATATATTTTATTAATATGAATCTATTCATTCTGAATTTGATTTCTCTTGATTTTTTAATATTTTATCTTTATTAATTAATATTTACAGCTACCAGAATGAATTAAAATTGGGTTCACTTAACCCTGTAATTAGCTGTGATTGTTATTACACAATATTTCGCAGTGCTTATGACAAGTTTTAAATTTTATATTCTAAAGGGGTATAAGCATGTGTGACTAATTTGTTAATAAAGGATAATAATGATTGCCCTTTTCATTTTTTAAAATAATTTCAATTAAAATGATGTTTTAAAGGCACCTAGAGACACCTATCTAAGAAAATAGGAAGGCTATGAATTATTGTTTTTACATTTAACAGTGAGTTTGCATTTAAAAGTTGTATTTTCGTTTTTAAATTACGCAAAATGAATATTCTCAACAAGGAGTAGTTCATATAATTTACACAATAGGTGCATGTCAACAAAACTGTTTACTAGCTATGTGCCCAGAGATATCCGGACAGAAGGTAATCTGAGACTAGATTCTTAGAAAATCTAAAAGAACCTTTTGAAAGGACCGGTAGCGTAGCATATGAAAAAAAGTTTAGAACTAAAACTGTTTTAAATGAAGAATCAGTTAGCAGTAGCCCTACCAGCCCTGGAAAATCCGTCCTAGCGTAGGAAAGTTAAGTAGGGAGCTAGGAATAAAACAGTCATCAATTACTAAATAAGTTAAACAAAATAAATTTTATTCGAACCATGTTCAGAGAGAAGGGTAGGATTCTGCCAGTGGGCCCAAAATCTAGTGGACTAAAACAGATATTTTTTTTTAAATTCATCTTTACTGATCAATCTACGTTTCACAGAAGCAGATCCATAAATAGACATAATTTTCGTTATTATATAATTATCTGTTAATAATAATTTAAAATTCATTTAACAAAAGTTCATTAACAAATATAATTAAAATCTAAGAACTACACTTCAATTGTTAATTTGTCAGTAAATTTATGGTACAATTAAAAAATGAATAACAAAACAATGCAATTTATACGATTTTAAAAATTTAATGGCAATTTTGCTAACAATCACTGCTCTCTTCAAGTAATTAACTAGAAAAAAGTGCTTTGAATCTTGATTTCTTGTAAAACTGTTGAAAATAAGTGTAAATATATTAGTACCAAAATAAGTCTAATAGTACAAGTCACATAATACAGGGTGTTTCATTTGAAAAAATGAGAAAAACTGATTTGAAAATATCGGTATTTGAAGGACAAAATGTGAACACCCTGTACAAATTTATTTAGTTTTTTTACTGGCTTTGTAGGGCATGTATGTACTTGATTTTTGTTAAGAATCAATTATTCATTTCTAGATATGACTACATAAGCAAAAGGCTTAAAATGTTACTAAATTATGTAAAAATATCTAAATCAAAAACGCAGTTTTGGGAACCAATAGCCAATTAGGGTTATATAGAATACCTTCATTTGAGAAAAAAATAAAACAGGGCGTTTCATTTAAAAAGATCACTTTTATGTCATATTTTACTGAAACAACCTGTATGTCTGAAACATATTTTAAAATAGACCTAAAATACACCCTCTCTAATAGTTTTCTTTTCATTTTTTTAACAACAGCTTAACCGTTTTTTCTGGCATTACAAATAACACCATAATTAACGGACTCTAAATGGACATACTGTATATGGCTGATCTATGATACTGAAGATTTACTTTTGTCATGAATCTATTCGATCTTTATACTTTTTTGTTTCTTACGGCGGCTAGAATAATTTGACTTAGTTTAGTACTTTAAGTTCTGTCTTACATTACTTTTATTTGTTCATTGTTTTGTTTGTTTAACAAATGTTGTTTTTTTAGTGTTTACTATCCACTGACAGATATGTTAATACAACTTCTTGTTGGTTTTCCCATGGAAAAAGTACATAAACGGTATAGAGTAATGATCATCTATATGACAGGCGTACTTTCTGGATCTTTGCTACAGTCTGTCTACAATAGAGATATACTAGTAGGAGGAAGAGGAGGTGTATATGCTCTTTTAACATCACATGCGATAAATGTTTATATGGTAAGCATCTAATTTTTAAATGAAAAAATAGTTTTGCACCCTAACACCAAACCTTTATATTTAACACTCAACGCCTTTTAACAACTCGAAGTTGTCATCATCAAAGAGTAAACCAAACTAAACCTAAATTACAATTTTCTCTAATTTATACCTACCAGTAAACTATTAGCAACTTACAGTAATTAGCACAAAGGGTAAATCCCAACTATATGAATTCTAAATAACAGATTTGACAAATAATACAGATTTTATATAATGTAATTATGTAAATTAGGATAATGCTTAATTACCTACCTACTTTTACCCCACATTATAAAGTAATGACATTTTTAAACTCTACAATGAGCTGTATGGAATAGGACTCTTTTATTTATATATTTATTTTATAAATTATTATGCTTTCCTAAGAGTCCAGTTCCCTAAAATTATTTAGTTATTTAACTAATTCTCCATCTACTCTTGACAGTTCTCGATTGTTCAGTTCTCGATTGTTCTCGTAGCGGCAGCACAATGAAACATGGGCGAAAATAAGTTTTAACCGAGAAACCCTGCAATATTATAAATATATACTAACCTGTGGTCAAAATTCGACCAATTGTGTCAATAAATAATGAAATTCAACTTCTTATTCACCACCATATTTACTCTTTTTGTTTCTATTTTTTAAACTATCTAACATCTATAACTATATTTCAAATATCATATATATGCAACTCATGATGGGCTCCCCAATATACCATTTCCTTTTATAACTTTTTTTGTAATTACCCTATATAACTATAATTCCTCTATATATGCAACTGCTTCTGGGATACGAAATTTTGCATTTTTATTCTAATATTTTTAAACCACAATGTATTACCATAATTCTTCTCTAGGTTATTTCCACATAAATACCCTGTACAACTGTTCAAGGACCACGCCTCAAATATGTATCCCTATATAATATTTTTTGCACCACCCTGTTTAACTATAATTATATGCAACTGCTTGTGGGATACTACTGCCCTCCATTCCAAGTACCCTGTAAATGCAAACGGTAATAGGCTATCCTACATAATTCCTTTTTCTAACCATCCTGTATAACTATAATGCACTCCACTCAATATTCTAAACAGCCTGAACGTGCCTGAACCCAGTAAAACATTTGGTTTCTAATATATTTGGAATCACCCTGTATAATTGTAATCTACAGCGCCTTATATCTCAGTCTATTTATATAAGCATAGATAACGACTTTGAAGACAACTTTATTTTATTGTGTGCCTCAAATTAATATGAAAACATATAACTTTTTACCCATCCAAAAATGGCCTAGCCAGCACTTTTTATTTAAAATCTTGAAAGGTTCAGCTATAAAAATGTATTGCTAGAAAAACAGTAATGACATTTTTATAAGATCCTATAGCAGTTTTATTCTCAAGTTGGTCACCAAATCACCCTGTATTGAAGAAAGCTGTCATAATTGTAACAGTCTCGTTCTTTCTCGGTTATTCGATTTTTCCCGAGCAATCGATTTGTAGATGCCAAAACCCCAAAATGGAATTTCGTCAAAAAGATTAAATAAACAAACATTCTATGTATTATGTATTATGTTGTTAGATAAATAAGTAAAAATATATTTGCACCATATATATCACATCTCGTTAAAAGAATATTAAACAATTTTTGACTGAGTGCTATTTTAGATGACATCTTAAAATTTATTTTAAAAGATTGCCTTTGAACGCAGTAATGGATACACCAAAATATTAATAAATTACTATTAGATTTGTGATAAATTCATGACTGAAGAAATGTATATACTTGGTCAGGATCGGTAATAAAATTTATCAATTAGCTTCAGAATCTCTAAATAGTTATTGTACTTACGTAAAACTTTTTATGTGAATTCTTCTGTAAATGCGCAAACTTCTTAAAAACACATTGAATTTGATCACAACACAATAGTTTCTGAAGTCAACGTTTTTGTAAAAAAGTAACGTCATAAATGAATAAATAGAAAAGAAGGTTTTTAGAGCATACATCATAATAAGTAAAATTCGATTTAAGCAATATTTATACATCGCTATACGGTTGGGGTTAGGTCGACTGCTTTTAAATTTTGAACATTAGATTTTAACGCTTAAGACAGTTGTTCCTAGTGGGCGCTATCTCACTTGGTTTTTATCAATAATTTATATTTAATTTACTTATTTTAAAAGAAATAAATGAAGATTCTTTATATATTCTGCACATCTACCTTTCGAATGGTATACGTTTCATTACCCTTCTTTCAAAATGAAGGCCGAAAAAGAGGTAGTGGGTTTCCGTCTTTGCGTATTATTAATAGCATGATGTCTTCATAACCAAAACTAATAATGATACATTCTCGCATACCGTCTATGGGAATCCAACCATACCAATTGATACTTTAAATACGAAATTACACGATCACCCTGCACAATTGAGTTCTGTAATGAAATCTTGGCACTCAGATAGATCTATCCAGATTTTGACAATAGGCAAAACGATCTTAAATTCACACTCAGATCAAATATCTAGTAAGATTTGGAGAGCAAGCAGATTGAGACCCCGAGTTCGACCTTGACCCTGAAACTGTTCTATATCAGTCTTGTAGTGAAACTCGTGGGGTAGACAGATTTTTAGACCCCGAGTTCGATCTAATGTACAAATATGGATACTCAACCTTTGACATCTTAGTATTAATTTGCTGTAGAAGAGAAGAGATTATTCTCTTAATTTTTATTTTTGATTTCCCTTCTTTATAGTTTCCGCGAGAACGATAAATTACCTGTATATACCCTGTAGCAAAAATACGTTCTTCCATTTTGGTTGCTGAATTCATTTACCAAAATTCCAGTTCAACATATAAAACTTATTTTCATTAACCCCCTTCTACCCGTCGATCTGTGTTACCAGGTCGCTGAGGGTTCCCCTAAGGAAATGATTATAATTCCTTTTAAATTCACTATTAAAGAAATAAAGCTGTTAAATTCTTTTTTGTATAAATTTTATTGATAACAGCTGGTTTTCAACAATTTTTTATATTAAATATTTAAATATACTTGCAATCTAAGCAATGCTTGTACAGTATGGAACAGCAAAATGGTATAAATTCGATAACGAATAAAGGAGGGTGTGTTGGGAAAAGCGTAGACACGTCGATTTGTATTTTTAAATACGCATTTTTTTCAACAGAAAAAATATATAGGGTATGTCATGTGACAGTGGCCAATACCAGCTTTCTTATTTTAAACGCAAGCCCCTCTATATTATTTATTTTTTGGATACTCCATAAAATTCTAGACATAATTCATGTACAATGTCCTACAACTATTTTCAACTGTTTCGAAAATATTAAGTGTTTTCAGATTTATCACAAAAATTAACATTAAAAAAAGAAAATTATTTTATATCACATTTTCCCAACATTACCCTAAAATCCAAATAAGTAATACTGTTTATTGCTTAATAATGTAACGAAATTTCCTTAAGCCGGCCCTGGTCTCATTCCAGTCCGACATCGATGGCTTTTAGGACAAAAAATTGTTCTCGAAATGGCTCGGCAGCTGTAGAATTGTACGAGAGTTTTCGATGCAGATTTTAAAAAGGAGCGACCCATAATTGCAAGTTAGACAGCGACGACGACCGTATATTGTAATGTTATTTGAATCAGCTGTTCTGTATAATTTGATGTAAATAAAAGTTCTAGAAAAGTGAAAGTGAATATTAGTTGTATAATTTTAATTGGACCCACGGACTATATAACAATAATATATATAAAAAAACAAAAAATGTTCAAAATGCTCGTCGCGAACGTTTTGGCAACATGCAAATCTGGCATAGAAATGTCTTCTAACGTTACTCAACATCTCAGGCGTGACTGATCAAATCGCAAGCGTGATTCGACTTTGAGGAGTTTAGTTTTGTATGCAGTACCTTTGCAATATCCCCACAAAAAGTAGTCCAATGGCGTCAACTCAGGAGATCGTGCTGGCCATTCCATTGATCCGCGCCTCCCAATCCACCGGTTTTGAAAAAATTTGGTTCAGTTATTGCCGGACATTCATTTCATAATGGGGCGATGCTCCATCTTGCTGGAACCAGATTGTATTGGCAGGAACTTGTGGGTTTTCTGGATCGGGAGATAAGTTTGTCAAAGTTGGCACGACATTATTTTGGAGCAGTTCTAAATCTTTACCTCCCTTCAACTTGCCATCAATGAAAAAGGGACGGACCTACGATATGATTTCCAACAATTCTTGACTAAACATTTTTTCAGGATTTTGCGTATGTTTCTCTGTCATCCAGTGAGGATTCTCATTAGACCAATAGTTCGGCAATTCGTTGACGATTAACATGACATTGAAGTGTAATGTGCTATCATCACAAAACAAAACATACTCTATGGATCACATTGTATCTAACCTTACCATCATTTGTTCTAAGAAATACGTTCTCTTATCGTAATCGTCTTCCATGACCTCCTGAGTCTGCATCATTTTATAGGGATGCATTTTACTTTCCTTTAATACTGGAGAAATGATGTGTGGAGATCATCGGATGCATGGATGTGTTTCAGTTGAAACTCTCAAGCATAATATCGAATTTCATATTATCACTTAGAACATTGGCATCTACTTTTTTTAACTGCCCTACATGACCAAGCTCCCGAAATGGCTTTTCTATTTTGCTAATTGTTCCCTGGGATACAGGCGACAAATTTGAAAATTTTTCGTGAAATAAGCGAGAAACTTCCATTTGTGTTCATATGTTATCTCCATAACCAATCATTTGTAGAATGGTTATTTTGTGCATTTCTGTTAAATGAACGATTTTTCTGATATTATTACGTGCAGTTAACCAAATTCAAACGACAATAGCACTACACTGATCACGACTGTCATGCAGGCAAATAACTAGATGAGACTGAGTTTTGACGAAAATAAACAAAACTGTTTGTTTCTCAAATTTTTGTAATAAATCTTAATATTTCCGAAACAGTTGAAGATAGGTGTAGGACATTGTACATGAATTATGCCTAGAATCTTCTGGAGAATCAAAAAAAAAAATAAATAAATAAACAGAGGCTTGCATTTTAAATAAGAAACTTGGTATTGGCCACTGTCACATGACACACCCTATAATTTTTTGTTGTTGAAAAAATGCGCATTTAAAAATACAAATCGACATGTCTAGGCGTTTTTCCCTACCAGCCCTCCTAATGTATTCTCGTCATGGTCCAACTAATCATATTGTCCAGGTTATGGCTGTTCCACACTGTATCTATTATTATTATTTTATCACGCTTATTACAAGTTTGTATCGAAATAGTGTTTGATTTCAGCGAATCAGCAATGCAGGCGTAATTATCAGAATTTTTTTGTCAAAGCCGACTAAAATTTATTTTTTTACAGAATAGGAATTACAGCTCGCATTCCCATTACGACAATTGGGTTTGATTGGTTTTTTCTTTGTCTTTGATATCTGCTGGTATAAAATGGACGTATTCGGTTGGAGATGGTTCTTTAACGACGGAATTCTTGCACATATTGGAGGAATTATGGCCGGAATTTTGATTGGAATTCATGTTTTGAGGAGCAACATAAATATTGATGTTACTGAAAAATATGTAAAATACACGTCTTTCAGTCTTGTCTTGTTGTTGGTTGGTACTGCTGTTGTTATTGATTGTGTGTTATTGAGATAGGTTATAATTTATTTTCATAATTATCTGTTGAAGTATTTATATAGATGTTTTAAACTGTTTATAGTCTTTTAATAACTATATTTTTATAACTGATATACAATAAACTGTTGTCTAATATTTGTGTAATAATAAATTGTTGTTATTCTTCTTTTTCTTCCTAGTCTTTCTGAGATATTTTATTTTAGCAAATTACATTCATATGTATTATAACAATATTCTTTGTGAAACCGATAATTTAATCTATTTATGAATTTAATTTGTATTCTTTCTATCCTTTCCACGTACCTACTTTACGTATTGAGGATTTCACACCAAGGAAGCATATTCTAGTGTACCTCTATTGAAAGAGGTATAAAGAACGAGGAATAATATGCCTAGACTTTCTTCTAATACCACAATTAAAATTTAAGTTATGATATCAATTACGATTACATAAAATATATCATGAAGTGGAAGTTAGACTTTGTTTTTTGGCAAATTACATTCATATGTGTTATAACAATATTCTATGAAAAACTGAAAATTTAAATTATTAATGAATTTAATTTGTATTCTTTCTATCCTTTCCATGTACTTTACTTATTGAGGATTACAGACCAAGGAAGCATATTCTAGTGCGTACTGAAACCCCTCCCCCAAATCATCTGACTGGTATGCTTTTTTAGTGTTTATTGGGCTAACCTTTAGTGACGTCAACCCCCTCCCCCCAGCCCAGTGTACTTGGTTGCGGTAGCCCTGCCAAAAATATTCTCAAGATGCAAATCAAATAAAAATGGAATCCAGTACCTCCACTTCATGGCGAGCAGGGTATAGTCTACTATGACCTTTAAAAGGCAGAAGCATTCGCTGACAGCCTTGAGAGAGAGTGTAGACTGAAC
The DNA here is from genome assembly GCA_034190945.1 of Octodonta nipae. Taxonomy (NCBI): domain Eukaryota; kingdom Metazoa; phylum Arthropoda; class Insecta; order Coleoptera; family Chrysomelidae; genus Octodonta; species Octodonta nipae. The sequence goes on from CM067217.1 coordinate 27,607,457, forward strand.
CAACACGGCGATGACTGTGACGACCAGGAACTCTGAGTCGAAAGGCAAGTTAGAAGGATCAGGAACTAAGATGACATCCCACCGATCAGGAACACGACCCCGACGGGACCAGATCAGACGCCTCAAGCAACGAGAAACACCTGGACACGACCATATATCCAACAGGATAGTCAAACGGTTCACCAGGAAGGCTGTCGTTTTCTTGACAAACATCATCAATGCAATGCTCAGACTTAGATACTACCCGAAAGATGGAAGTTTGCCGACATTATCATGCTGCCAAAGGCTAATAAGGACGGTACTGTTCCACAAAAAACTATTGCCTTATTACTCTATTACCAGCCATGTGTGATGTAGCAGAAATGATCTTCGCGAATCGACTCCAAGAGACCACAGACGATATGAACGTGATTCCAGACCACCAGGTTCTACGCCTTGTAGAATACGCCTCAGACAGACTCAATCGGAATCGAAGAACAGCTTTCATCCTCCTGGATGTAGCAAAAGCCTTCGACCGTGTATGACATGACCGACTATTGGTCAAGATGGCCCAATTAGGATTACCCATTAACATAATCCAGCTAGTGGGCTCCTTTTTGAGACATCGAAGTAAGAGTACGAGTAGGTCAGGAGCACTCAGGATACCGGACCACCGAGGCAGCGGTTCCCCAAGGAGCAGTCCTGTCCTCGATGCTATTTTTAATGTACACTGCAAACTTCCCAAGACCAGCCCACGCTATAATTGCCCAGTTCGCAGACGACACCGCCATGGGGTGCCAATCTTTTAGATTGGAGCCCGCTTTGAAGCGGCTGCAGCAAGCCACTGACGATTTAGTGGAGTGGTGCATTCAGTGGAAGATAGCCATCAACGAGGACAAAACTCAAGCTCTGTTCGTCAACGGGAGAAGCCGGACGATAGTTCTGACAGGAAATCTGACCGTCAACGGCAGACAAATTCCATGGAGGAACGAAGTCAAATACCTTGGAGTAATCATCGACAGGGGGTTGACTTACACGAGGCATATCCAAGAGCCTCGTAACAAAGTCCGAGCTGCTCGTACTAAACTTTACCCTTAATAGGAAGAGGAAGCAAGCTAGGACTCTTAAACAAGCTAACTCTCATCAAGACAGTCATCTTGTCAATGCTGACGTACGCTTCAATAGTATGGGGACACACCAGCAAGAGCAACAGGCAGGCCATCCAAAGGCAGAAGAACTTATGCCAACGCCTCGCAGTCGACGTACCCTGGTTCGCTCGTAACATGGCGATTTTCAACTATTTACGACACCAACCAGTGCTTGCGGAAAGGAGGAGGGCCAGAGAGGCTTACGCCAAACTGGAGCAGCAACCTAACCTCCACCTACGACAACTAATCGACTATCATCTCAGATTTATTGACAGATACAAACGGCCTAAGAACCAGTCCTGCCTAAGCGAAAGAGAAGATGACGAAGAAGCCCAGAGTTAGAAGACAGGTGAGAATAAAATGAAGTACATAATATCCTATTTTTGAAGAGGCAACAAGGGGACCCGGGGGGACCAACCGTACCAAGCAATGAGAAAACGAGAAGAATACATACCCACCAAAAATCTAAGACAACGTGCACGCCCACAGAAGGGTAAAATATGCTATTTATCATAGCAAAGAATGAGCCACGAACCCCAAATAAGACAGTTGCTGTACTATCAATACAGCAAAGCAACCGAAACAAACCAAAGCCAAGCTATCCCAAACAAGAAGACAGCGATTATGCAGAAGGAAAACTGCTGTTACGAAATTTACCAAAGCCGACCCTGTTTCGTTTCAGTACGACACCGATCGCTTCTAAGATAAAAAATGTTCTCGAAATGGCTCGGCAGCTGTAGGATTGACGACTGATTTTACGAGAATTTTCGATGCTGGTTTTAAAAAGGAAGCAGCCCACGATCGCAAGTCAGTTAGACAGCGAGGACGAGCGTATATTGTAATGTTATTGTGAATCAGCTGTTCTGTATAAATTGATGTAAATAAAAGTTCTAGAAAAGTGAGAGTGAATATTAGTTTTATAATTTTAAATTGAACCCACGGACTATATAACACTGCGTTAGCGTGAGGACATGAGTTAATTCTTAGGGGTGGATGGCAAGGGAGCTGGAAGTGTCATCAGTAATTTTCTGAAGGGCAAATCCAGATCCTGGGCTCGCGCAAATGTTGTTTGTAGAATCCAATATTATACCAAGCTACTTGATGTTTGTTACACGCTGTAAAATATTAGTGCCAAGTGCTGAATCCAAAGGAATATTATGTCTTAATCTTGAAAATGTGATATGTTTACATTTTACCTTATTTAATATCAATCTATTACAGAAACAGTAATGCTCAAGTCTAGTTAAATGAACTTGCAAGTTATGACAATTATCTACACTTACTACAGTGTAATAAATTAAGTTCATCAGCATATAGTCTATATTTAGAGTAGGTTTATAAAACATTAGCCTATATTATTAATGAAGATTGAGAAAAGTAGTGGTCCAAATTGGGACCCTTCCGGAACAATTGATTTTATATTCCCGATCTGCACATATTGTATCCTACCTTGCAAGTATGATTTAATGAATCTTGTACACCGAACTGCCCAAGCTTCCGCATCAAAGTAGCATGATGCAATTTATCAAACGCCTTGGAGAAATCAATATACACAACATCCATTTGAGAATGATTATCCATTGCATAACATACAGAACAACAGAACGACCTCGAAAGAAACCTTTTGACATGTGTATAATACATTCTTTATTTTAAAAAATAGTTCATTGGTTACAATTGCTTCCAACAGCTTTTCAAATATGCATAATAGAGAAATGGGACGATAATTTTTAACTAATTATATATACTCAGGGAAAAAACTTAAGACATTCTCAGCAATTGTGAACATAGAGAAACTCAAATAATGAATGAAAATGGCACGTTAAATTAGAAACTATAGTCACATTAGATGAGAAGACTAAATATAAAATTTTTGGGACAAAATTAACACAAGGTTACCAAATCCAACTTCGAACATGAGCACCAAGGTCTAGATAAAAGTTACAAGACGCCAGCACGTTCTGAGGTTTTATACTAGTTTAGCCCGTAGGGTGGCTTTTCGTACTTTTTCGAGCGATTTATTAATATTCTCGCCGAGATTCGATTGTGTATTTCCTTCATGGGGAAGAATGATCTTTCTTCCTTGCAACTGGGATGTGATCCTTTTCTTTTTCAGGTTTTCTTTAGGATTCCATTTTCTATTCTGAGGACATCTCATAAAGATTTCAAAAGGAATCTTTCGATTTATCGAGGTCTGGGTCCCCCTTTTTTTCCCTTGTCAAAATTAATTCAATATCTGGATCTCGGAGGTAATCTACACTTCTCTTTTGTCATTGGTCTAGTAAACAAAAATAAAGGAAATGGACCTATAAATTATCAACTTTAAATTTAGTGTGTCTTTATTAGAACATTAAAACATTTCCAGACATAAGGTCAAGTTTCTTGCTTAAAACAAATGTTGAATATATAAATCAACGTTTCTGCAATGTGATTAATTAAAACTTGAATTACAAGTTTTAATATTTGTAATCACATATTCATTCTGGGACTTATGAAAACAGATTTTTCACTCATATTGGACAATCTATAAAAAGCTATGATATTAAAACAAAGTTCCTACTTAACTCGAAAATCACGGATATAGTTATATTTAAAGATTGGGTGATACTGCATCTGTATTCTGATTGGGCAATGGAAATCGAGAGGGCGCAGTCTGCCAAACAATGACGTGTGTTCAAATACATGAGTATTGATACTTAGCTCGGACTTCCGGTAAAAATGGCGGGATAGCCACATGTACATATTTCCTTCTTATAAAATAATTATTAATTTTTAAACTAAATTGCAATTGAAAATGACGTAAAAGTATATAGGGAAGAATTTAATCTAGTGAAGTATAATTGTGGTGATTTGTTTGGATTTTTTAAAGATGAGTGAAGATTTTATGTTATATAACTGCCCCTATTATCTATCTTTCCGACTTGACCATACAATGTATGGCATCACACTCCCTCTAAGGCACACTAACAGTGCCTTTAGGGGAAAATTCACTAAAACCCAGATATCCTAGATATCAAAAGGGTTTCAGGCCTGTGGTTGGAGTCGTGGCGGCAGTTTCCCATGAATTTCCTGACCGTCCGGGCTGTCCCTAACAGGACAGCTTTTTGCATTTGTTTGTAAAGATGTTCGTCCAGACCTAGGTATTTTAAATTGTTTAATATTATCTTATTTATGTCGTCCGTGATAAACGCTTATAAAGTGATAGACGCTAAATCAGTGACGTAAATAGTTGACAATTTTTTAAATAAAGTTATTAGAGTTAAATAGTTTAGGATACCGGAAGTCAAGAGCTATTTCGCCGTGTAAATGGTTATGGAGTTGGAAAAGAAAAGTTTTTATTTCAAGAATTTCATTTATTTTCATCAAAATTTTCATAAAATTGTACATAAGGTGAAGGTTGATAAAAGATGTATAAGGTTTTTTTTCACATTTTATTCACTTGTGTCTGGTCGTTAAGGTCGAAAGGACCAGGACCATTAGCCTTGTGCTAAAAAGGCCGTAAGGCTGCTTGAAGAATTGATACTTCTGTTGATAGTACCGGTACTTCTGGTGTTGTATGAAGGAGTTTGTGGCGAAGGTGTTGAGTGGCTTTGACAACAAAAATAGCTGATTGACCATTTTAAAATTACACACTGTCATTTGAGTGCGACAAGTTTACTTGGCGCACGCAAACTATTTTTGTCTCATGCAAATTGACTAAATATCAAATGAAGCAACATAACTGTCAATATTAAAGGATTCAAATTGACATTACTCAGTTTGCGAAATGTAACCAAAAATAATCGAAACATCTGTAAGGAAGACAACCTATAACCCGAGCAATTTTTCGAAATTCCCTGTCTTCTTTGCACGCCGTTTTCTCACTGAAGGTTGGCGACCACATTTCTAAATGTCTCTGTCCTTTGCCATGTGGAACAGTAGTCCAACGTTGAGATTTGACGATTCCCTGACCAGGATTTTTTCTTCATGCCGATACGTTTCTTCATCTCCACTCTTCCATGCATTATAGTTTGTAACAGTAGATATTTGGCGCTGCGTACGATGTGTCAGGGGCAGGGGCTGATACAGCGTCGAAGTTGGTAAATTTTACATTAAAATGTGGGAATATAACTTCGAGAGCCTGGAAAAAGCTACTTCTATTGACTTAAATCCTGGATCAACCATTTTTAGTTTGTTTAGTAACCATTAAGAAGTCCTATTCTCAGGGCCGTCTTTAAACTATTTGAGGCCCTGGGCACATTAGGATCATGGGGCCCCTATGACCTTGAGAAAACACTATTTAGTTATAATATATAAAGAAAATAGACAAACAAGGTTCTAAATTTATTTTTATTTAGTTACTAACTATAAAAAAATAGGATATATAAAAAATAATCTACAAAAGTAACTCGCTTAGCATAAAATCCTTAGATTAATTCTATGTTGATTGCAAAGGTACCCTTCTAGATTTAAGATGAGCAAAATCGTTAATCACTTCTTCAAAATCTATGGTTTTGAGAATATCACATTCTATGGACATCAGCGACAAACTAGTTAATCTCTCTTGAAGCATTGTACTTCTTAATTCATTTTTTATTCGTTTCAATTTGGAGAAGGAGCGTTCTCCGCTGCAGTTAGTTATCATCATGCTTAAAAATATTCTCAATGCAATTTCTACGTTAGGAAATGTGTCTTCAATTTTGTTTTGCTTTAATAGATTATATACTTCCTGTACACTGTTAGGTGCTTCATTTTCACTCTGAACATTTTTTAAGTATTCTTTTAAATGTTGACATTTTCTCTTTTTCATTTACATCTTCGTGATAGATTTCAGAAAATTCTTTGCATCCTTGTCGTATCTCTTCGGAATTCAGAGTTTTTAAGTGAAAAAATAAACTAAAACGTTGACTAACGGTCTCATATGAACTTAGTCGCTGTTTTAGATGAACACTCAAGGTATCGATTATTGGGAGAAAGGTTTCTACGTTGAATCGTTCTTTTCCATTCAATTGGACTGATGGCGCAGAGCCATCAAAAAAACTCTGCCGAGAGCTTCTACGTCTTGTTCTTTGAGATAGATCCTTGTAGACAGATTCTGGGTTCTTTTCTTTGGCAGATGATTCGAAGTTATCAAATTTATCCCTGAGGTTAGTAATAAAATCTAAAGTGAAGTGAACAAATTGGTTGCAAAGTCCAGTGTTATTGTTTCTTTCTGAAGATAATTACTTGTTTTGTTCTAGATTTCCCAGTATTTTCTAGATAGACTAAGGGCTTCGTCTCTAGTTTCTCGTGCCTGTTCAGTATCGTTTGCGATGGTGATTAAAGCTTCTATTATTCGTTTATAACTCCCATGCAAAGCGCTTACTGTATCTGCTCGGGCTGACCATCTGGTTTGTGAAAGACTTTTAACAACTTTTTTTGTACCTAAATGTTCTGTTAACATATTCCATCTGTGGGTAGAGCCCGAAAAAAAGTTGTACACTTTCTGAACTACTTCAAAAAACTGTGATGCCTCCGGTACACACCCAGCAGCATGGACACCTACCAAGTTTAGTGAATGTCCGGCACATGGTATAAAGGTGGCAAATTCACATTTTTCTTTGATTCTTGTTTGTAGACCACTATACTTTCCCGACATATTTGAAGCATCGTCGTAGCTTTGTCCTCTGCAATCTTTTATGGGAATAAAATTGATTGATGAATGAATTAATTTATTTTGAATAGTTTAAAACATACATACAGCCACATATTTTTTACACCAATAGATATTTTCTGTTTCCCATCACTGACCCATCTGTCAAAAAGTTCAAGCTATGTTGTACAAGGTATAGCTATGCGCATGCGGCAAACTAAAGCTAATAAGCGTAGGTATTGTAGTAGGTCATTATCATCAGATTTTTCAAAATTAATGTTTAATACCTAAATATCGGTTATCATTTGGTAATCTGGCAGGAACTAGGGGGCCCCATTCGATCGCGGGGCCCTGGGCACGTGCCCATAGTGCCCAGTGGAGAAGAGGGGCCTGCCTATTCTGTCTATTTGGGAAAATTTAGTACGAAATCGCCTCCATGAAGCATGCTTTCGCCCCCCACCCTGAAGCTCTTGTCAGGATCCGCCCCTGCGACCGATGCGTCTTAGTACTGCGTCGTTTGCGATTCTGTTTGTTCAGGGTATTTTCAGGTTGCGCCTGTAAAGCCACATCTCGAATGATTCCAGTTTTTTTAATCATTTGAACCCACTCATAAAAAGACTGACCACACACCAGACATATCATTCTATAAACCTTATTCTGATGTGGAGGTTTCGATTTCTGTTCGTAAACATTGAGAAGTATTTGACGAATACCTTTCGAGCCATTTCTATTCTGCTATTATTTTCTTCATCTGCACTAATTTTAAATTAATAATTTAAAGAAAATCCCAATGAACAGACAAAATACTATTATTTATAATATATTTTTCGAAAATATAGTAAATTATTTATATTATAAATATGTATCAATATTTATTAAGTTTATTTATTTATTAATTTATTTACCCAGCAGGACAAACTCCGAATTATAGGGTTGTATGAAGTAGATATGAATTAACTTTTATTCTTACAAAGATAAGCAAAATAGAACAATAATAGAAAAAAATATACTATAAAGATTGACAACAATCAATAATCCAATCAAATGAAATTAATTTTGTTAAACTATAAATAAATATCAACTAGTTAAGTTAATTTATTTGCCTTAACACAATCTAATAGGCCACTGAGAGAAAATTCATTACTATCACATAAGTTAGAAATCTTATTAAAGGAGTTGCACATGTTATAGTATATAGGTGATCTAAGTAAAACACCAGTTCTAGCAGTCCGACATCAGAAAGTTGAGTGATTATTTAGCCGAATGCCAGGTCTCTATATATGAAAACAAATTTTGCCTAACAAAAAGGGACAATTAATTTTACCATTAACAAGATAATATAGGATTTTTTTTACAAGCAAACTCTCTTCTGAGCTGTAAGCTGTCAATACTAAACATGCTTAAAAGAAGGGTATGTTCAAAACCACGCTCAGGGTAAATACCATTCGAAATAAAATATAAAAAATTTAAAAATTTTCTCTGTATATTCTCCAAAGCTTCATTATGAACCTCATACAGCGGAGACCAAACTAGCGAAGAGTATTCCAACTTAGATCTAACGTAAGCAAAGTATAGAGTTTTTAGGGCAATAATATTAGTCAAAGACCTGCAATTTCGTATGATAAAGCCCAACATTTTCAAAGCTTCGTTGTATATCTTACTGAAATGATTAGAAAAGATTAGCTTGAATCATACAAAACGTCCAATTCTTTCATAATTTCACAGCGTTCTAGAATATTGAGATTTAACATTTAGGACCAGGTTGTTATATTCACACCACCGAGCAACGCGGTTTAAATTAAGTTGAAGACGTTTGAAATTTATTATACAATTTATACATACATTACATGCTCACAGTCCAATATTTCACTTAGATCGTTGATATATAAGAGAAAAAATAGTGGACCGAGGATGGATTCTTGCGGTGCACATGTTGCGTTGATAAGTAATGAGTTGTGACCATTAAAGGAGACATATTGCTTTCTGTTTAGTAAATAAGACCTAAAGAAGAGAAATCGTAGGAATAAAACTTTTTCAATAAAATCTCATGATCAACACGATTAAAGGCCTTTCGCCATGTCAGTATAAATAACATCAACCTGCCCTTGACCCTCAATGATTTCTGAGGTATACTGTATGAAAATTACTACGTTTGATAGGGTGGACCTGCTTTGTACAAAACAATGTTGACTAAACGCTATAAGAGATTTCATAGTGGGATTTATTTTATTGTATAAGACGATCTCAAAAATTACACATTATTAATATAGCTCAATAGTTTGTAATATCGCTAATGTCATCGTTCTTATGAATGGAGCATTAGTAATGTTATTTTGTCTGTTCATTGGGTTTTCTCTCTCCAAATTTTTTCCTGTAACAGATAAGTATTTAAAAATTGTATATGTAGAACAAAGTGTAGTAAGGCAATTTCGTAAAATTGCCCGGATTACTGGCTGTCTGTACAGAGATTCTTCCTCACAGTTATTCTGAGAGAAAGAGATGTCTATAAAATGATCAACCAGTATTCCTGTATATAAGTAATGTATTGTATATTGTGTAATACTTATCTGTGTATGGAGACGTTTCAACTCCGAGTCTGGAGTCGTTGTCAATCGTTTAGTGTTGTTTTCGAGGTTTTTTTCTAAAAATTTTCGCTTTGATCTTGAATTTGTTGTTTGTCAAAAAATTTGACACTAACAATTTGTTGTTTGTCGATCACTTGACGCTGAGGTTACCGTTTTTTTTGTTCTGTTAGCAGTAAATTCTTCCAGTCCAAATGAAGATCGGCTGAAGGTGTTCCGATTTCAGTGTTGTTTATCATCATACAGCTGGCTTCTTTAAGTTTTCTCTTTTTTAAATTTTCTTCTTTCAATAAAATCTTTGTTTTATCCCTGTCTATCCTATGGCTGCCGTTGCTCGTTAATACATGATTGGCCAAATTTGATTTGTCCACATGTCTTCTGGAAATGTTATATTGATGTTCTTTTTTCCTTACTTCTAAAGGTCTTGAAGTTTTACCGGTATAAGAATGGCCACAGTTACATAAAACACTGTACACACAATTTTTAGAACTCTGGGTTGCGTTAAACGGTTTGGTATGTGTGAGGATAGAGCGCAAGGTATTATTTGTTTTAAAAACAGTTTTAACGCTGTATTTATTTCCTAACCGCTTAATTTTTTCCGATACACCTGGGATATATGGAATTATGTTCATAATTTGGTTGTCTGTTTGTGTTTGGTTGGTATTAGTGTGACGGTTATTTGTGCTGGTTTGTTGTTGCGATTTTCTTTCTAACTGATTTATAGTTTTATTTATAAAGTCTTCGGGATATTCATTTTGAAGTAGATGTTCTTTGATAATATTGATTTATTTGTTAAAGATTTGGGTGGATGAAGATATGTTTTTTGCTCTATCATATAAGCACTTTACAACACCTTTCTTTACATTTAAGGGATGGTTGGAGTGAAAATTCAAATATCTATTAGTATTTGTAGGTTTTCGATAAGTACTTGTACTTATTGTGTTGTTTGTTCTATCTATAAGTACATCAAGATAAGCAAGTTTATGTAAATTTTCCATCTCCATTGTGGACAAATCAAATTTGGCCAATCATGTATTAACGAGCACGAGCAGCCATAGGATAGACTGGGATAAAACAAAGATTTTATTGAAAGAAGAAAATTTAAAAAAGAAAACTTAAAGAAGCCAGCTGTATGATGAAACTGAAACTGCCGATCTTCATTTGGACTGGAAGAATTTACTGCTAACAGAACAAAAAAACGGTAACCTCAGCGTCAAGTGATCGACAAACAACAAATTGTCAGTGTCAAATTTTTTGACAAACAACAAATCAAGATCAAAGCGAAAATTTTTAGGAAAAAACCTCGAAAACAACACTAAACGATTGACAACGACTCCAGACTCGGAGTTGAAACGTCTCCATACACAGATAAGTATTACACAATATACAATACATTACTTATATACAGGAATACTGGTTGATCATTTTATAGACATCTCTTTCTCTCAGAATAACTGTGAGGAAGAATCTCTGTACAGACAGCCAGTAATCCGGGCAATTTTACGAAATTGCCTTACTACACTTTGTTCTACATATACAATTTTTAAATACTTATCTGTTACAGGAAAAAATTTGGAGGAGAGAAAACCCAATGAACAGACAAAATAATTCAAGACCTCCTCAACAATCTTTTCGAAATTAATTAGTAATGTTTTTAGTGACAAATTAATTAGGACAGCGACAAGAGAGCCTAGCTCATGAAAATGAACAAAAGCAGTTTCCTGATTAATAGTGTTGTGCTTATATTTTATTTTTAACCATAACTAGGTTTACTTATAAAATACTCTTAACCTATATTTTTTTGTTAAATTTCTCTATAGTTTACTTTTCTAATTAGTAATAAATTTTAGGTTTACATTGCATCATCTTGAAAATGGCCTATTATTCTTTTCTTACGCAGTTAACTTCAATAAGCATTATTAGTTGAACAATTATGTTACCGCTCGGAATATTAGGTAGAATTATCGAAGGTCTAACAACTAATCTATTTAGCATTTCCATTTTACACTTTGCTCGATCACACCACGCGATACGCAAAGGAAATGCATACCGCCTATGAATAAATAGATCCACGCCTAGTCATTATTTATTCAAAATATGTTTGATATCACGACATTTTCGACTATAAAAATTGTTTATTACCAGAAGAAAATCTCAGAAAGAAAATTACGCAATAGCTGATGAAGATATTTCATAAGTTGCATTGGGCACAAACACACATAATTATTCATTTTTTTACGTGTTCTGATGTAATCTTATCTATCTGTTGCTCTATTCCGATTCATAAATCATTGGTGACGTTGTTTCATATGCAAATTAAAGGGCCTGTTTATGATACTTGCTATTGTGACAGACAAATAAAAATATCATTACCATATCTTAATCCAGTCCATTAGGATCACTGCACGAAATTTTTAGTGAACGATTCACATATTGGTGTTTTGTAATTCTGTATGGATCCTGATTTTTAAATTCTCTACTATCTGCTGGATATATGCGCATTATTATCATAAAGGATTTGTCTTTTCTGACAAAAAAATTAATCCAATTCTCCCAAATTTAATAGTCCCAGGAAGTCTGTAGTATGTTTAGCCAAAACAGTTGAAGAGCGATCAATGATAACTGGTTCGGTTCTATCTAACTGAGGATATAGTTGAAAGAAGTTGATCTAACTTATATTTCTTATAGCACAGTGAGAGAAAGCAAGCTGGAAATTCCCAATAGATTATTATGTTGGATATAATTTATTTGGTTTTACTAGTGATTTCACTAACAGAATCGACGATCAAAGAGGAAAACCTGAAAGGCCCTCATTTTAAATTTCCAGTAAAACAGGCGTAGATGGTCTAGACCAATGGTGTGCTTTTTATAGAAGTGGACGAATATGTTGCCGTTTGCCTTTGCAATAATAAGGTTTGTACTAATGGAACTTGCTTCGATAATGGTCATATAATACTGAGTGCATCATGTCCAAAATCGTGCTCTAATTACGAATTTGCTCAAATAAATCAACTTTTGATTAGGTTCAAAAAGTCAAAAATGAAGAGAATCTTTATCCGTAATTTACTAAAATTGCAAGTAGAAACGTTACTGTTAGATGATCAAAATTCATCTTTGCGCGGATTCATCATGGACGTCACGCGAGCACCAAGTGGCGAGTTAGGGCTCCTTGGTGGGTTCCATTTCAGTTATGATATGTGAGAAAGCATTATAACAAATCTGAAACGCGTGTGCTACAACTGATGTAGTCAAAACAAATTTGCAAAAGCACTACTTGTTGGAAAAATATATGCGGTGCTAATCGGCAAACAGGTCAAAATACATGGACCTGACATATACATTGACTTGGAATCGGTAATTATTCTGCGAGGAAATAGGTATAAATTATGAGAAGGTCTTGGATCAGTATAAGATAAGATGACATAGCCTTTTCCCGGCGAAAGAAATCTGAAAATGTAGAAATCTTAGAAACAGTACTTCTTATCTTATACTTCTGGTGTACCAGAGAAGATTACTTATTTCTCGACCTGATGTCAGTCTTCTGTAATACCCCATAAAACATCTTAAGATTTTACCAGAATTTTGCTTCACACTATATTTCAACAACATTGTATAGGGCACCTTATAAAATAAGTTTTTCTGGTATTATTTTGAACCAGCCTGTATAACCATAGGTAGCTGACCAAGTCAGGCCAGTTTTGACATTCCACACCATTTAATTTCTCGCCAGACCTAACCAAATTGACCCGACCGCCCGATCAGATCAGTTCATGTAGGACCCGTTTACTTTTCTGAACTAAAAAAACATCCCCAACGTAAAGCTTAATGATAACAGCAGTAGCGGATCCAGGGGTGCTAAGGGGGCTCCTCAGTTGTATGCTATTTCAGTGTCTATTGCTAAAACCTACTCTAGCGGGATGAAGCCCCCCAAAGCGAGCTCCCCAAAACGACAATTTAAGTGGTATTTGCTGCCTGCACTGGAACTAATAGAGTCTTCGTGTTATTTCAATTTTTGTGCACTTTCTGTCCTACTCATTTTATCATGGGCAGATCCAAGAGAGGGGTGGGGGCGATGGGGGCGAACGCACCTATCGAGAGCCTCAAAGTTAGTAAATTTAATATTAAAACGAGGTAATCTTAACTCCATGAGCCTCGAAGAAGGTTACTTCTATGGATTTAAATCACATAACGACTATTTTTAATGTAATAAATAAATAATAATAATACAAGAAATATGGGTTTAAAAGTATATCTAGGTAAACGGAGTACAGGATCGTCCCCCCCCTGAAGCATGAAATCGCCCCCCCCTCCCCGAAAGCAGACCTTATTTTGTAGAAATGGATTCTAGGCAATATCTGTAATAATTGTATCTAAGTGCGCCATGTCAGAAAGTTGTGTAAAGTTTTTAAAAACAAATAAAACTTGAAAAATCGACTTTGTAGTTTTTATTTACATCTTCATTCCTGCAGGTTGGAGAACAAAGTCTCTTAATAAATAATAATTAGAATTAAATTTTGTATAAGACCGATGACATGTAAAACGCTAGGATTTTCTCGAATAATGGAAAAATTTAGAAAAAATATGAACATTTTAAATTCAATATTTGTTACAGAAGATTTCCTCCAATTCTATCGAACACATTTATCATGTACAAAGGTTAAAACTATATTTTGTTATTTATCAGCTCTTTAAACGAACTGACTATCTTGTGGAAACGAACAATTCCTGTCCTTAATATGACTTGGACATTTCCAATACTTATGCCAATTTTTTGTGGACTAATCTCGATATCAACTTTCATTCTTCCTTTTGGACCAATATCTAGCACCAGTTGACGGTCTATACGGTGTGGGCCAATAGTGTGTGGACGGTAAATTGTGGCTATACTGACATATTTTTAAAAATCTATTGGTAGGGGTAGTGAGAGATACAAACTAAAATTACTTTTACCGGAATTTCCATGTAATTCGTATTCAAGTTACATTTTTTAAAATGGTACACCCGGTTTATTATTACTTTTTTTACTAATACTTTATTTACCATACATGTTACCTAAAATACGCCGTTTGAAGGTTATTCGATACTTTGTCAAGATGTTGACATCTCGAAACAGGTGATTATTAGAGCTCTCTGGTGTCATAGGCTTTAATTGGGGGACACTATTGACCACCCTCCAAACTCCCAAGTGCCAGAATGACACTGACGAACCCTTTTTATTGTACCAGATATTGTCAATCCAATATTGAAAAGTTTAATCAACCAAACCAAATTATCCATATTTGATTTTTTTAAACGGAACGCCAATTTTTTTACGTTATTTAAGAACTCATTTAATTTCCTTTCCTCCGATATAAGGTTATGTGTATCTCTGTTTTTAACAGTTTTTTCAGAAATTAAAAAATCAAAATTTAATTTTTGTGTAATTTCTTATTATTCAGAAATAATTTTTGATCTTAGATGGCCGTGGAGTATAATTTCGATGCCATCAAATGTGAAATTTTATTACCTCTCCAACGTTATAACAGATTTTCTATATCTATTTCTTATAATTTCCTTTTAATCCTTAATTCCATATTAATATGGAGTTCTATTCCAATACTCAGAAGTTGGCCATGGAAAATCCATGGAAAATAAATAGTAAAGTTCTGTCACCTTTATTTCACTTTGACAGTTACTTTACTGAAAATCGTGAATTTTAGTCAAAATGAAATGAGCGATATGGTTTTCATTCTTGGAAATTGTTTTAAAAATCAATTATTGGCAGGTCGAACATGCAAACAAGATATCCTAATCGAGAGCGTCATCGAAGGTAAAAGTTAGTGCAACCCGAAGTGTTTGCTACTCTCAAAAGCAAGAAAGAACTAAATCAGTGATAACCGAAGATAACGAATTGAGTATTCTAACTGCCTTAATAAAAAATCCCCATGTGAGTACCCGGCAACGTGAGAGGAATTTTGATATAAGTAAAATCTCTATTAGGAGAATAATATCAACGTATAAATTCCATCCTTATCATGTCCAAGTATAACAAGAGCTTCAAGAGTTGGACTCAATTAAATTTTGGAATTTCATAGAGCAACAATTGAATGAAAATTTTATATTTTTTAAATGAAATCTTATTTACTCACGAGTTTACTTTCCATCCTAACGGATTCGTGAACAAACATAATTTTTATTATTACTCGGACCAAAACCCACATCTTTGGGCATGAGTGTTCGGCAACCTGTTGTTAGTCCAATTTCATTTGACGGTATTTTGAATTCCAACAAGTACCTACATTTTTTACATAACCATTTATTTGAACACCTAGAAGATTTTGCGCCTGTCCAATTAAGAGATATGTATTTTCAGCAAGATGGGGTACCTCCTCACCATGCCCGTGGTGTGACTGGCCTAGTAATGCATTCCATTAGAGGGGAAGGGATGGGTCAATACGTTGGCCAGCGAGAACGTTGGAAATGAAATTAAATGAGGAATCAGATAACGTGAAAAAAATTGGTGGTTCCATTTAAAAAAAAACTCAAGTGATCTATGGTTAAATTATTGAAAATTGGAGTGACTATAACCGTCTTTGTCAACTTGGGACTATGGATCATATAAAATAGGTACTCCTAGGATACCAGACAGCTCTATATATGTTTCTAGACGTCATATATATATAAACGATGCATTTTATAACATGTATAATACAATCTAACTAAAATTGACAGAGGAATAAATATGTAACAATATACAGGTGTTCCATTTAAAAAATGTAACAATAAGTGACGTAGGTTAACTATCCCTGCCGGGATTTATTAAAACTTTACCTTTATAGCCTTTGCTTTCGCTTCTAGTTACTTAAAAAATACACACACACACACACACAAATATATATTTATATATATATATATTATATATATCAGTAAAAACGGAATATAAATATTTTCACTTTGATGCAAACCTTACAATTCAAACCAATAAAATGCAACTAAATATATTATAGTGTTAATATATTCGCAAAAATAAAGTTAAATTCATAATAATACAAAACTAAAGAATTAAGTTAATTCTTCGATCTTTTCTTAAAGCGAATACATTAATGACCTCATCGATAGGAATATCAATGTCATGATAAATGGACATTAGAGCCAATCTATTAAGTCGTTTCTGTCCACAAGCATTCCTTAATTACGTTTTCAGCCTTTTATAGCTGAAAATGTACGCCCAGGTGTACAAGTAGTCACGGGCAAAGTTGCAAAAATTAAGATAAATATACTTTATTGCATTCTCTCAGAGCTTTTATTGGACATGGAAGGCAATCTATTTCATGCCTTTTTACTCAATACGTTCAACATAAGTCGAACTCGACTTCTAATACTGACAAATCAACTTTACTCTTATAGAACTTTAAACTTTTGACATTTATTGAAACTTCAAATTTACAGCAGACAGAGGTAACAGTGAATTTAAGGATTAAAAAACATGTTTATGATCAATAAATCTATCCTTTAATTATTCAATGAAATCATCAATCACTGGAATAGCCACTGCTCTTCGGAATTATACGCCTGGATTATCAGCCTGCACGTTGCACCGATTTTTTTGGTAAAAAAGCTCTTTGAGGGATCTTAGTTTCTTCGCCAATATTTGCCATAATAGATTCGGCTTCTGCATATATTTTATAAAATTCAATCAATATTTTCCCGCATATTTTTAAACCAATCAGCAATGATTTTAATATGAACAATTGCTGATTTCAAATCACAAAGTGCTGATTGTAAAATTTTGCTTATATTGATGGTGTACGAAAAAATTTTGCTAAGGAAGGAGAGAGTAACAACTAATTCACCGTTCGTTAGAGCTTTAACAAGTTTAGTACACTATTTTCTATATTTTTGCGAAGTAGGCTATCCTTTTTGGAGAACATTTAATAAAGTTTATCACCGTTTTTACTGTACCAAGTATCAACACAGCTTCTAACACTCTGCATCTTACAGGAGTGACACAGTGCTAAATTAAAAGAGTGAGAGCAGCAGTGAACATACAGTGCCTGTGGGTATTCTATTCTAATACATATGCTTGGACTATTTTATTTTTTAAAAACTTTTTTTAACTGGACTACTAACTCTAACGTTTGCTATTTCAAACATCAACAGATATCGTTTAACATCTTTGATGAAAATAAACTTGACACAGAATCTTTTTTTGTACAAGTGTGAAGTGGTCATTATAATTCTACCGGTATGTTGAATTTTAAAATCCGCGACATACAATTTACATATCTATGCATTTATTTAATTCTTAGACTACACCATGCAGAACGCCATACGAATTTGCTGAATCATGCAGGATCGAGTTTAACTTGACTTTGATACCAGAATGAACTGAAACGATTTCAAGATCTTTCATCTCGACTCAAGGGACCCGCTGAAGCTGGCCAGTATGCATATCATGTTGCTGAAATTTTGCAGTCTCATGTGAGGAAGAGTGGATAGCGGCTTTTGGAAAATGCTGAATCATGCTTTGGGTTGTATAATTAAGAAGTTCGCAGTTATTAATGTGCCGGATTTGGATAGGAATTTGATGTTATTGATACATAAATTTGGATTTAAAACGATAATTCTTGATATATTGGGAATGTTAAAAATAGAAATATTTAAATTTCTTAATCAGCAAACACATATTTTCAAATATAAATATTTTTGTTGTGTCGTCAAGCATTAATTGCTTCTTCTATTGCTTCAATTTAGACAAAAGTCTCAAAATAGTAGGGGAGCCCACGATATTAAATGGGGATTTACATGAGAGTCATACAGACCTATTGGGTTGAGAAGCTTAGATGATAAAAAGAAAAAAATGTTATATAATGTATACCTTTTCAAAAACTCGAGCTCGTCAGATATTGAGAGCATCCATACTTTTCCGAGTGCAAGGTCTCCCCCTGTATGTTAATCTGCCGCGCTTTAGTAAATCCCAAAATCCCCTCTAGGGCTCCCCTACTAAAATGCCTGTTGCTTTTTTTGTCCTCCTGTCTGGAGTAAGGTGACCCTTTTGTTGAATGGTAATACCAGATAGAGAGCGTCCATAGCATTTTTATCGCCACATAATATTGGTTATGTATATATATATATATATATATATATATATATATATATATATATATATATATGGGATAATGGATTTTAATTCGGGATTCTCCCGGAAAATTCTGGTCACTCTTGTGGAGTCACGTTATTATTATCCACACGACTTGACCGTATATCTATGAACCGCACTCCCGTTTTCCATCAGTTTGTAAAGATGTTTGTCCAGACCGAGGTACTTTAAATTGAGACTATTCCTATTGTTGAGGTACTGCTCGTGTATTCTCATGTTCCATTATCATCCCTGTATTTAGTTATTCTTTAGTCCTGTTTACTATTTACTATATTATTGTTGTTTCCTAGAGAGTATCAACTAAAATGTTTAGTTATCATTATTACGACTTCACCACATAATATATGGCACTGACAGTATGCTGTAAGTAGTGCCTTAGACAGTTAGAGAATTCACTACCCCCCAGATATATTAGATATAAAAAGATTTAGCTCTGTGGGAACCATGGTCATATTATCAGGTCCAAGGTTGGCCTCGTGACTGCAGTTTCCCATGAATTTTTCTCACCGTCTGGGCCGTTCCTAATGATGCAGTTGGTAAAGATGTTTGTCCAGATCCAGGTATTTTAAATTGTTAATGAGTAAAGTTCGAATATTGCCCATTCCTCATTGTCTCTTTATTTGAAACTCCAAATCGCTGTATTTGGTTATTTTTTCAGCCTGCTTAATCTTTATATTATTGTTAGGGATAACTATGTCAATAAAAGTGATTTTTTAGAAAGCTTATCTACTAAAACTATGTCTAGTCCTAATACAACTTGTAAATGTTATTTTCTAAAATTTGCCATTTGTGTATATCGTAGGGTATTCTTACCGACTGCGATAGTTTCAGTACTAGTTCCTGGTGCAGTATTTTTGTCACATTATTTTATCGTTCTTTGCATTTAGTTGCAGCAAAAACGGTGTACTTCAGATAGTTTTTAGTTGAAATTACTTGATCTTGGATTACAGTATAAAACCATCAGTTTCAGGAAACATCTGACTGGAAATCAACCAGTAGTTCGACGCTGAACTGTCGACATAATCTTGCTTGAGGAGTTTCTGATCAGTTGACTGGTGGTGTAATTGGACTTGTTGTTCTGTCAGTCGCAGTGGTGTTGAGGCATCAACTTGACATATGATTCTATGTAGATCAAGAAATTCTGCGAGCATCTGAAAACGACAAAGCAAATTAGAACTTTGTTGATCTAGTAGTTAGCCTATGTCGGCCAATCATCTTCCTCCTTCATACCGTGGCAAAGATGTACGATATACACAGTTTTTTGGATGGTGATTTTGAGCTTTTGTTAGTAAAACTCGAACGTTTCGTTGTACTGGTTCAATGTAAGTCTTTCACCAATTAACCATGCCGAAAGTGTAACTAAGCACGGAACACACGTAGGTGTTAATAGTTTGCTCTTCAACAGTCATCTTCCGTTCTTTAAAATTCTGTTGATAGGTCCTTTTTCAAGTTGGAGTAATCAGTTCGTTGAGCTTGCTTTATTCCAAGGTATTTATAAGTATTACCTGCCTCCATGGATTCAACTGAGGTGCCATCTCTCATTTCGTAATTTCGAATTTGTGGGTTATCTTTAATGATTGTAAGTTGTTGTGTTTGAGACAACGCAGAGGTAGTCCAGTTGAGTTTATGTGAGAGAGGGTTCATGGCAAGGCAAAACCACAGACGGCTAAAAGAGTCTCCCTGGAAAATACCCCTTCTGATTGGAATAGGGCCAGTGTTCGGTTTTGTTCAGAAATATTTTGGTTTGCCAGGTGGACATGAGATATTCTAAATCGTTAACAATACAAACTTTGTTTAATGCATTATTTTTACCGACTTCAAGCATACCGTTAGGGAAAAATTTACTAAACGTTAAGTATACCAGATATTAAAAGGATTTAGCGCTGCGGGAGCCCTTGCCAGGTTATCTAGCCAACGGTTGTATTTGTGGATGGATTTACATATGAAAATTCTTGACGTTCAAACTGTTTCTAAACAGTTTTTAGGATCAGTTATAATGATATGAGTTCAGAACGAAGTATTTTAAAGTGTTTAATAGAAGCTATTCCTGTTGTTGTTGATGAAAATACAATACTTGAGTGTAATAACATATTTTTATAAGCCATCTAAATTCTCCGCCAATCTTCTATTCCACGAGACTTTTTGATTTTTTGTTCAGTAAAATATTCTTTAAACTTCTCTCGGTCACGGTCATAACACACTGCCAGAAGTATAAACTGTTAGAATAAACTCTAGCCACCTGGTAAGACAGCAGTGTTTTAATTGGCGGAAAAATTTAGTACTACCAAAAGAAACCTCGGAAAATTTGCTGGTAAAGCTGGTACACGCATGTTGTCGTCCATGGTATTGAGTATTAATCATGTTGAGCGAACTACGGAGCAGATATAACATAACTCATAATCACACCTCGATAATCTGAAAAAACAAAAACCGATTTCAGTAACTAAAAAGCGTGAAAAAATTTTTTACTTTTTCGGTGTCAAGTTGAAGCCTGAAGTGCAACTCATAAATGTACTTCCCACATTATTTTCTCTTTAGCTTGGCACCGACTTCAGAACAAGTATTCAATTGTAACAGTAAAAAATTATTTCATGCTTCTTTGAAGTCGATTTTTGTTTTTTAAAAATGCATTTTTTGTGATATAATGTCTTAATTGGATGTAGTTTTCAAATCTAATTAACTTTTTCGATATTGCCTAAAATAAGGTATTCTTTTTTGAAGTCAGTTAAAAATGAATATAAAATGCGACTGTTTCCAACAGAATTCTGTGGTTACATACCTGGCAGATTTTTCCTTTGGATGATTTTACCTTCGCTGCTGTTAATGCTGGTCAATGGTAGCTGTGCTGCCGTCGAGTACCATTATGAAAAGGTCCTTATGTTAAATAGACACAAATTATCATGGGAGTACAAAAAATGCGGTATTGGAAAAATATCCCTACCTAAAGTTCGACAGCGAAACTTATCGAAAAAATTTAAAATTAAAAAAGGTATTTCGCAAATAAAAACAGTGGGAAAAAGTTTCCAACAAACATTTGAACGCACAAAACGTGAAAGTGAAATAAACAGTGGACTGAATTATTTATTGAGTTATAATGTATTTTCACAAAATTTGTAATAACATTATTGTAAGTTCGTATAGCATAATAATAGCTTTCTTATGACTCTGTCATAGATTTTATAAGCCCCAAATGCGGCAATTTTGTCGATTAGTGAAGCTATCGAGGTAAAAATGGGCCCCATCAATAAAAACAATAATATTTGCAAAATCGGCATTCACTCAAGGATCCAGTTGGTCTATTGGCAAAATTTGTTGATTCAATTGGACTTTGCAAGGGGTAGATGTAAATCTTCAGTCAGAATACGTTAAAGAGTTGATCTACGAGCTCGTGTCGTATGTTTCGAATTTTTGGATTATATAAAATTAATATCGAAAT
Organism: Octodonta nipae; assembly: GCA_034190945.1. NCBI lineage: Eukaryota > Metazoa > Arthropoda > Insecta > Coleoptera > Chrysomelidae > Octodonta > Octodonta nipae. Next base: position 27,629,352 of record CM067217.1, read on the forward strand.
CGATTTATAAACTAAACTGAACCGAAATAGAGCGGAACTCTACGCTACAAACAATAAAGAACCAGTACATAAATAAATAAAACAACCAGCACATCGTTAATAACAACCAGACACAATTACGATGGTAATACCATATATTCCCGGTTTATCTGAAGAAATAAATGAATAAATACGAAATTAAGAGGATTGTGTATAAAGTGTACCTTTTGCATTTCACCGCACTAAAGGCACGATTACATTATGCCACTTCTGCAACCAGTCGCTCTGCCAGCAGGCTGTCTCTCGAGACTAACAGGGAGTGCGAAGTGATACGACGGCTGCCTTTTATATTTCGGGATTGGACAACCCTAGTGTTGCAATCTGACAACTGACAGCTCTATCGTAAAGTTTGACATTTTTGAGGTTATACGTACTCAGAACGTTTTGACATACGAGCGCTATGTGTTGTTTACAGTAACTTAAAGTATTCATCTCGGCCAAAAAATGTAATTAAATCGTGAACATTTTCGTGCGATTCTTTTTCACAACTTTCGACGTGGATTAAGTCAGCAAGAGTGCATGGATGAACTTAATTTAATTTTTGGCGATGAAACTCCATCAAGGACCACTGTTTATCGATGGTATGGTGAATTCAATCGAGGTCGTAGTTCACTCCAAGACGAATTTCGTGAAGGTCGTCGTTGTTGTTCTGGAAACCATTGATGCTGTGCGCGAACTGATATTGCAAGGTCGTCATGTGACCTATCGTGAGATTGAGTCAACCTTACACATTAGTGGGACCAGCATACATTCAATATTGCATAAACATTTGAATGTCAAAAAAAATTGTTCGCGTTGGATCCCATACAATTTGTCAATCGTTCAAAAAAAGGCTCGTGTCGATTGGTCGAAAGAAAAGCTCAAAAAATACGATCGCGGTGCTTCAAAACACGTTTATGACATAGTGACAGGTGATGAATCGCGGATTTACGCGTATGAGCTCGAAAATAAACAGCAGTCGACTGTATGGGTGTTTCAGGATGAGCCGAATCCAACAAAAGTTGTTCGCGCACGAAGCACTTACAAGCAAATGATCGCCTGTTTTTTCGGAAAAACTGGACATGTCGCAACCGTACCACTAGAACAACGCAGAACAGTCAATTCTGAGTGGTACACAACCATTTGTTTGCCAGTTGTCTTCCAAGAAATGAGGAAAACCAATCACTCTTCATCACGACAATGAGAGCTCTCACACATCGGCTCAAACAACTGCATTTTTGACCAGTCAAAACATCGATTTGATGAGTCATCCGCTAGTCCGATAGTCCTGACTTGTCACCAAATGACTTCTTTTTATTCCCGTATGTAAAAAACAAACCGAGAGGTCAACGTTTTTCGACACCTGAAGAAGCGGTTGCTGCGTTCAGAATGCATGTTTTGGAGATACCTCAGAGTGGAAAAAGTGCTTCGACAATTGGTTCAAATGCATGCAAAAGTTTATAGATCTTCATGGCGAATATTTTGAAAAACAATAAAGCGATTTTCGATGATTAATATTTGTTTTTGTTCTCTAATCCCGAAATATAAAAGGTAGCCCTAGTAGAAGCAAGAGAAGTATAGTGTTTACATTCTCGCTTTGCCTACTTTCATGCCCAATTTTCCTGCTCACTGGTGAGACTTCGAGACCTTTAAAAGCAAGGAAAATGGAACACCAATATTACATTTCCCAAAAGCATATTGACAAATGATATTTACCAAACTAAGTAAGTATGTTCATAAGCCGATTTTGCAAATTTTTTATAAAGGAATTGTGCAAAAACTACCCTCTCGATATCATCCACCTTTAGCATGTTTGAAGAACATATTATTAACCATCATTTCGCGAAAGAAGTGTTCTCGAGTTTCAAAATTGTTTAATATATAATTTTTTTCGTAAACGGTTAATTTTAAGCGTTTTTTTTCGGTTTCTCGGCGGGTTTACTAAAAATAATTTTGAAGGTTTTTCAATTCTTTACAGAAGTCACTTTGGGGGTATTATGATAGAGTCAACAATTTTCATATTATAAAGAAAAAACATAAATGCGTATATATGTGGTTCTTATTCCTTAAAAAATTATTTATAAGGTATTGTGTGCCTAAAGTATGAATCATTGTTGTTTACTGTTATTATAAATACGTTTTCATAGAATTATCTGTGGTCAATAATCAAATGCCCTCGTACAATTATTTCATGATATGAACTTATAGGTCGTTACGTATACCAAGGATTGCAATTGAAATGTAAAAAAATCAACACAAAGAAACCTAAAAACGTCTAGCGTAAAAATTTTCAACATGTGAAATAAGGAAACAAATACAATAACAGTTACTTAGAGCATTAAAAATCAGTTAAATTAGCGAAACTAAAACTAATTAATATCAAAAAATGATGTAATAACTAAAAAAGCGTATCAACAAGTTAACAACCCAAACAGGAGATTTAATCGGTTTTTATTGTTTAATAAGCATTAAGGCAAATGTAGCACGACTATTTCTTGTTATAGAAAAATATGTTTGCCTTTTTTGTCTAAAATGAAATAACTGAAAATAATAAGATTATGACTCTAATCTATAGTCTGTGACAAATCGAACAGCAAAGTACAACTCATAAATGTACTTCCCAAATTATTTTAACTTTGCACCGACTTCAGAAAATAATTTAGTTGTTTCTGAAAAAATAAATCTTTTGCTCTTTAGTAAGTTACCATTTTTGAAGTCAATTTTTATTTTTTTAAATGTATTTATTTTAATTTTTTCGTGATGTATTGGCTTAAATTGGATGCAGTTTTTAGATTTAATTAACTTTTTCGATATTGCTAAAAATAAGGTATTGTACTTTCAAGCAATATTCATTATTTAGACAAATATCGTTTACTGTTGAATAGAATATAGTAACATGTTTTCTTAATATCTACTCGTACAGGTATTTAGAAAGTTTTGTATGTTCTCAACTTAGGTGGACCCACTACAAATGAATTGTCGATTATATGAAAATCGTCAACATTTTTAGGTCTGTTAATTATCAGAAATTTTTATTTAATTTCAATTACATTCATTTAAATACTTTATCGTCCGTGAAATTTTCATTAAAAGAAATATTGATTATCTATCCTTCTAGGTCCACCCAGACGAATCTTTGTACATACCTATAATATATAACTGACTCAATCAGTAAAAACTATATTGTGGACTCTATTTATACAGATTTTTATGGAGCATTCGATGTCGTTAATTTCGGTCTCCTTGTTAGAAAGCTTTCGACCTATGGTTTTCATGGACCAGTACTACATTGACTTGAATCTTTTTTAGGAAATAGAACTCACATTGTTAAGATTAAAAATTTCATGTCTGATCCCTTTGATGTCAAATCTGGAGTCGCTCAAGGCTCCCATCTTGGTCTCCTTCTATTCATACTGTTTATAAACGATTTAAATCAAGGAATTAAATATTCTGAATTTTCTTTATTTGCTAATGTTGCGAAACTATATAAAAGCATTAATTCAATCAAAGACAGAATTCTTTTACAAAATGATTTCGGCTTGCTTGTATATTGGTGCGGTCTTACATGTAACCCAGGATTTTGGAAAAGATACCCCTAATAACTTTATTTATAATTTAAACGGCATTGATCTTGCGAAAGTAGACGTAATTAAGGATCTCGGGGTATATATCGACTTTAATTTAAAATTTCAATTCCACATGGATTATGTTTAATCTAAAGCCACTAAACATGTTAATTTCATAAAGAGATTTTCAAGTAAATTCACTAGGTTCGAAACTTTTAGAATTCTATACGAAGCGTTTGTATATTCTATTTTATCTTATTGCTCAGTTATTTGGAGACACCATTGGGATTACCAAATCAAATTACTTGAAAGACCTCGTAGACCCTTTCTTCGCTATTTTTCATTTATATGTGGTCAGCCTATGCACTTCTCCAATCACAACTACTCTAACATTGCTCAAACACTTAAAATTCCTGATTTGTACTGATCACTGACAAGAAATGATATTGTTTTTGGCTTTAAAATTATTAACAACAAAAGAAATTGTATTGACTTATTGGGTAGGTTAAACTTTCATGTACATAAGCGGCATCTTCGACGTACTTGCTTTTTTTACGAGTCAGAATATCATTGGTTGTCGCCTATGGAAAGAATATCAGAACTTATGAATAATAACTCTTCGTAGCTTGATTTATATAATTCTAATGTTGCAAATGTTAGTATATACTCAAAAGTTATATTAAAGTATTCTTAAGCATTTCTAGGTGTTGTGTGATATTAGTTTGTTAATTATTTCTGTACCGTTTCTATTTGTGTACTTACATGTTGAGGTATAAATATATGTACTGGAAATAGGGTTTTACCCCGTAATTTTAAATAAATTAAAATAAATAAATAAAATATATAATTTTTTGTGATAGCAAAATGTATGCTGTTTGGAAACATAATAAACATTGTTTGATAAAAGTTTGAGACATTTTTTGAGTTATCAAAAATAAATGTACGTATGTCACTTTTTGTACAAATTCATATTTGCTACTAAGCTTGTATACAGTTAGTGACTTGTAATGATTATAGTTTACATTTCAGACCGTGCAAATCTGTTTATGAACAATAACTTTTTCTCTAACTATTATTCATAAGAAAGTTTTCCATTTGATTCCAACTTATGAAGACACACTGTATAAAGAGACCAACTGAGAACCTATATCTTGAAGTTAACTGATATTTATTTTGATTTAATTCCAATCTATTTATTACATCCCATTCGCCACAGGTTACTATATAAGATAGTCGGTTAAAGAGCTTTTGCCAATTTTTTAAAAAACGATATAAGCTATGTCCTTGAGTCGGTTTCGAGTAACCGCTGAACACACGTAAAATATATGCATATGGAGAACCTCTTTCTTTTTGAATTCGTTTAAAATAGAAAATAAAGTTTCTGGATATATATTTTTTCTAGTGCAGCACAGAAAAAAGAACTGCCCTCTAACAACAGCAAGTTTCAACTGTCCCACCCGCAAGATGTAAACAATGCCTAGGGATTAATGTAGTAAATGTTATTATACCTATATATGCAATTGTCGTAAACCTCGTTTGTATTGCCATCTACACCAGTGATCACACCTTTCAATGATGGTAGAAACGAAATAATTCTAATGAAGTCCAGTCATATTAGGAGTTTCACCTCGGAATGAGAGATAATAAGCTGGAAACTCGTCTTCACTGTGGCGTTCTAAAAGTTTTCTATAGTTCCAATGATGTTAACATCGATTTTAAAAATGGTAGAACCTAAAGTTTGCCACAAATTTTGTTCCAAATATTAATAGAAATTTGAACTAGAGACATAATTAAGTGTATCGTCTTTAATCAACAATATTCTTTGCCGCACCTAGGAGCGCCACATAAAATTCTGAAGATCACCCCTTTCAAATTCTTCAAATTTGAAAGGAACTTTATTATTATATGTTTTTATGCTACCCTGTATATTATCAAATTAAATTCTCTTAATTACCCCATAAATCAAATAATAGATATTGTAAAAAAATTCAATTTTACATTAGAATTTAACTTTAGAATTGTACCTTTTTTCATAGTTTCTTGGCCATTGAGAACGTAGTCTGACCTAGACTCCAAAATGTTCGGAAATATACAGAAATTTCGTGACTTGTGGTGTTATTTCCCAGAAAGTGTTTAAACACTTGTGTATTAGGTTAAAAAAATATAGTGAACAACCAAACTTTGCTAGTGAAAAATGTTACTTGAAAATATAGTTTATTCTGTTGAAGAATATCCTCAAACTTGAATCAATAATAGTGATGGATTAACGCCTAGGACCGTCAGAGCCGCGAAAAAAGTCAAGCGCTATCCCAATTCAAAAATCGATTATATTATATTGTCTTTGAACTATGAAAAGTTAAAAAATGCAATAAAATATATTGAATAATTTAACGATTGAATTCAATTTTTAATTTATCGCAATATTATTTATATAATAGATCAATTGATTTTTATTAATGTTAGTCTTTATCGAAAAATTCTGTTGTTAAAATTAATTGATATAGCAATAATTTAAAATTTTTTCACCTTATCGAAATTATTTGGCACTGTTTTGACTTTATTATGCGTTCTTTTTTGTGTAAAGTATAATAACTTAAGAGTTATTTTCTGTTCGAGTGCTCAGTACAATCGATTCTCTCGGTTTTTGTGTTTTTTTGGTCCAAACCTCAAAAGCAAGAAGCCCTGTGGCTATTTTAAAACTACCAATGAGACTAGTGTAAGGAAAGAAAACCGACATGCGACAGGGGTTGCTACAAAAGGTTAGTTTTTTTATAAACTTTGTAGGTGATTTCTTTTTGGTATCTGTATAACTTTGCAATTGATTGACCTCATTTGTAAACTTACCGCAATATCACGTCAAATATTTCGTGAAAAGAAGTTACCCCAATAAGAAAGCGAAATATTAAAAAATCAGTTGACTACGAATTTCTTATGATATTTAAAACTAAAATTCGCATACTCACGAAAAATGCCATTGCCTGACAACTCCTGGAAGTTTATCGCGCAAACCTGTTGTATACCGTCAAAATAAACAAATACTATTTTTTACGTTACTTACAATATCTCCTAATAACATGAATTACTTCAATCGTGGGATTCTTTTTATAATTCTCGGAGTGTTGTAACGTCATTCTATCACCTGGAAGGCAATAGATAAGCCATGCATTTTTTATGGAGGTTCAAAACGCCGAAATTGAACCAAATCCCCCCCCCACACCCATTTCGCTGGTGTGACATCAGCTTTCTACAAAAACAGTACACACGGCTTGAAGAATTTTCAAGGAACGAAATACTCACAGAGGACAGCAGATGTTTCACTATTTTCTAGAAAGTGCGATGGGTATATATATACGCCTACGAGCAGAATTTTGGTGCGAAAATAAAAAAGATTCGTCTTAGAGTAAATTAGTAGACGCGAGATGTAAGACCGACATCTAGGATTCTCGGAGAAACTAGCACACAGAGGTTCCGAATCTGGAGCCGTTCCGTGTAATTGCTACTCTCCCAAAACTCCTAAGTTAGAATGTCACGATAAAATTTTCAGAGATATTGAATACTCTCTTCGAGGTGACATTCTTTTGTACGCAAGACAATATATATGATATATATTATTTTTGGTCGGGAACCTTAATCAGTTACGCTTCCCACATAGAATGCCCTCTCGAACACTTAGTTCAATATCTGTGACAGGTGAAGTAACCTTAAAATTTTATCGTGACATTCTAACCTAGAAGTTACGGGTGAACAGCAATTACACGGAACGGCTCCAGATTCGGAACCTCTGTGTGTTAGTTTCCCCGAGAATCCTAGATGTCGGTCTTACATCTTGCGCCTACAAATTTACTGTTTAGTATCAAATACATAAATAAGTGTTCGACAGGGCATTCTATTGCGGGAAGCGCAAGTGACGAAGGTTCCCGACCAGAAACAATATATATCATATATATTGTCTTGCGTATAAAAGAATGACACCTCGAAGAGAGTATTTAGAGTAAGTTAGTTGTTTGTACCCACAGAAAATTCGTACCAATATTGTTACAAATTCCATAGTTTTAAAACAATATTTCCACCTAATATAATCGTCTTTTTCTTACTAAATTAAATCAAAATAAGTTCCACTACAAAACTATTTACTTCAGTAGTCGATGAACTTACACTCGCTACGTTGCTATCTACTGGACTTTACCTTGCCATATGTCAGCCTTTTTATACTATACTCTCCTCTCGAACCTTTCAGTCATGATCATGGCCTGCTAACATAAATAATTTCGTTTATTTCGAATAGAATGGAGAATTCCAGTATTTTTGATCTTTATTCGTGCGTTTATAGAATTGGTTTTTGCTAACAGTTATTTATTTACAAAATTAGTTTTTATTGAGGATGATTAATTTCGACAGGGGTGTCTATTTTGGCAGCTTAAAATAAAATGCAATATACATTTTTTTGTTTGCAAGGGAGTCACAATTATAAATAATTACTACATTTTATTTTCAAAATTACGTGATGAGTTAAATGAAAAACATAATGATAAGAAGGTATGTATTCAATAAAATGATTTCAACGTTAGGTACACTGGTTGAGGTGAAGGATGTGGTTACTTCCGATAAGTTTATTTTTAACACCGGATAAGAAGGTTTATTGGCAATAAAATCATTAAATTTGAAGGTTTAACTAATATATTCGAAGTACGTCGACATTAAAAAGGCAGAATAATTTAAATATTTCCATTTCCTACTTATAAAAGAAAAATCAGTAATAGGTCAAAGGAATAATTGACAAGAGTAATACTGTTTAGGGTGTTAATTCCTTCTTAATTGATATGACCTACATTAGTAATGACATACGAAGTAGGATGTAAAATCAGGACAGAGTAAGTTATTTTTAATTTATAATGGCAGTTCAATTATAAACTTGTTTTGGAGTTCATTTTAAGGTATAGTGTAACCACTTCATGACGCCAATTTTTGTTTATAAGTTTTCTTATTAAAATCATAAATATTTATTGATAAATAACTAATAATGATGAGAGATTGATTATACTATGAAAAATAATTGATTTGAAAATAATAAATGGGTTCTTCCTACATAAATATGTTTATAAATGCAATACAATTCAGGATGTTAAAGTCAAATGGAGAGTAGAATCTGACTCATCATAAACCATTAATACCTGTGTGGTTCACTTCATTTACTCAACAAGAATTCAAAAGTATGTCTAAGTACTTCTTGGGAAATAACACCACAGTTTAAAGAAAATTGCTGTATATTCCAAACGTTTCGGGGTCTAGGTCAGACCCCGTTGTCAATGGTTAAGAAACTTGTATAAAAAAGGCACAATTCTAAAATGTAAATTAAAATATTTGAGAATGTGTATTATTTGATTTCTGATGTAACTAAGAGAAATTTATTTGCAATGTACAGGGTAGCACAGAAACTTCTAAAGATCATATAATCATAAAATTCCTTTTAAATTGGAAGAATTTGAAAGGGAGATCTTCAGAATTTTATGTGGCGCTCCTGGGTGCGACTTTGTTATAAGATAGTGCATTCGCCAAAAAATGCGACCAAAGAACTTTGTTGATTGATGTGATCCCATTAAAATCATAAGGGAAAACCTAGGAAAAAACCTTATGAACTATCCCGATATTGGGTGGTTCACAAGGACATGACCATTAGCAATTTCTTTCTTAATCATCGGCAACCAGGAACGACTGATTTCTACGGAGGTAGTCGCGATACAATCGTTTTCATTTAACAAAATTAAAGCAGACTATTTTCGTTTCCTTTTGGTGTTGTGTTCGTCTTTGTGTAATATTATTGAATTTTGAAACTGTATTTTATGATCAAGGTCCCAAGCATGTTCACAAATTTTGGATTTTTCAAATTGTTTTTTTATGTAATTTTTGTGTTCGTTTACTCGAACATTCAGAGGTCTAGATGGTTCTCCAATATAGAATTTATTACATTCACAAGGGATTTTATAAATGCAATTTTTTGTATTTTCAGTTGTGTTATTTGGTTTGGTTTTTGATATAATTTATTTTAGTGTATATCTTGTTTTAAAGGATGTTTTGATATTATATCTGTTTCCCACTCTTTTTAGTCTTTCTGATAGACCCTGTATGTATGGTATAGTTATTGTATTAATGTGATTATCTTGGGAGTCAGTGTTGCTTGGTGAAGTTTGATGTTGGTTGTTAGGGATTGTTTGGTATTCGATTTTGTTTAACTCGTTATTAATAATATTATTTCGGTAATGATTGGCAGAAAGTACATTTTTTTAAACGTTTTTTCTTCATTGAATTTATTGATGTTAGAACAAAATAACACAACTCAAAATACAAAAAATTTGCATTTATAAAATCCCTTGTGAATGTAATAAATTCTACATTGGAGAAACATCTAGACTTCTGAATGTTCGAATAAACGAACACAAAAATTACATAAAAACGACAATTTGAAAAATCCAAAATTTGTGAACATGCTTGGGACATTGGTCATAAAATACAGTTTCAAAATTCAATTATATTACACAAAGAAGAACACAACACCAAAAGAAAACTAAAAGAGTCTGCTTTAATTTTGTTAAATGAAAACGATTTTATCGCTACTACCTCCGTAGAAATCAGTCGTTCCTGGTTGCCGATGATTAAGGACGAAATTGCTAATGGTCATGTCCTTGTGAAGTCCCCAATATCGGGATAGTTCATAAGGTTTTGTCCTAGGTTTTCCCTTATGATTTTAATGGGATCACTGAATCAACAAAGTTCTTTGGTCGCATTTTTGGCGAAGGCACTATCTTATAACAAAGTCGTACCTAGGAGCGCCACATAAAATTCTGAAGATCTCCCTTTCAAATTGGAAGAATTTGAAAGGAACTTTATGATTATATGATCTTTAGAAGTTTCTGTGCTTTAAACTGTGGTGTTATTTCCCAAGAAGTACTTAGACATTGAAAAATATGCCACAAATATCATTCAGAAAACAAATAGAGTTTGAGTAAAGACGTGATAAATCTTATCAAAGATAAATCTTATCTGCAGACAGACTCTACCTCACTCACAACTTCCAAACCACCTGCAACAAACATGGAAAAAATGGGCAAATAAATTAACTCCTATATTTCTTAAACTTTGCAGTTGATCAAGAGATACTCGTATATTATGAGAAAGATCTAGCTATATGCTAGTATTAGTACAACTAGAGGAAGAATATAGGAAAACAGGAGTAGATATCAATTTCACAGAACTGGATGCTTGTAAGCATACCAAATATCAACATATGTGAATATTACTTGTATACGCACTTAAACTGGGCACAAACCTACCGTTTCTGTTCTGTTCTTGTAAGAACAGAACAGGCGAGAATTGTAAAGAAAGGCTAGAATGCAATGCAAAATATATCACTCGTCACATAGCTACCGTCCTGGAACGGTAAGAAATTAACCGGAGAGCGGTCAGAAAGTAAACGGACAGCGTCGGTGGTCAGAACGTTCTCACCGGTAAGAAAGAGGCATTGATTACGTACTAACTCCATATATCGGCACACCCAGCCCGGTTACAACCCGGCGCCGGCGATTTTACTCCAGTTCTCCTACAATTGTGGTGCGTTTGATCAGTTGATTATCGTCCATTACTAATTATCATATATTAGGTGTATCTACCTCAAGCGCTAGTTAACGACTGAGCCCGACCTTAAACCACCACGATTAACATGAACGTGTAGTGTAAATGTGCTCTCATCAGAAAACAAAACATCTTCTAAATGGATCACATTGTTATCTAACCTTACCCTCATATCTTGACAGAAATACGTTCTCCTATCGAAATCGTCTTCCATGAGCTCCTGAGTCGGCATCATTTTATAGGGATGCATTTTACTTTCCTTTAATACGCGAAATATTGATGTGTGGCTAACATTGAACCGTGGGACTGCTTATCGACCAGTATCATGTGGGTTTTCTTGGAACTAAAGCATAATATCGAATTTCGTATTATTACTTAGAGCATTGGCTTCTACTTTTTTTATCTGTCTTACAAGACCAAGCTCGCGAAATTACTTTTCTATTTAGGAAAATTTTCGTGAAATAAGCGAGAAACTTCCATAACCAATCATTTGCAGAATGGTTATTTTGTGCATTTCTGTTAAAAGAACCATTTTTCTGATATCATTACGTATAGTTAACGAAATTCACTGACACTGATCACCACTGTCATGCAGGCAGACAACAAGATGCTAAGGTTATGATTTTTGACGAAAACAAACAAAAGGAATGGTTTTTGCTTACTATCTCAATATCAAGAGCTAAATGGGAATTAAGTATTGAGTGTAATGTAGCTAATTTGTGAAATAAAATAATTTGCTTTTTTTAATACTTTTTGTAATAAATCTGAAAACACATAATATTTCCGAAACAGCTGAAGGTAGCTGTAGGACATTGTACATGAATTATGTCTAGAATTTTCTGGAGAATCCAAAAAATAAATAATAAACAGGGGTTTGCATTTATTTATATATAAATCGTTTATGAGGGAGAAATAGAAACACCAAGGAGCAGTTAAGAGAAAGAATAAATGTTGCTTTTGAAACAATGTGGGATGATATGCGACAAGATACTACCACTATAGAAGTCAGAAAAAGGTGTAGCGATTGGATCCGTAGGGGTAGAATTATTGCAACTTTTTTGTAGTTCTAACCTTAAGTTACAATCTCAAATTTTATTATGATACTAATTACTTTTCAATACGTGTGATATATCGTTGGAAAGGGGTTGAAATAGAGAAGTTTTTCTAAGCATTAGTAGGTAGTAAGTAAGTTTTAGATGGGCTTCTTATTTTTTTTGTAATATGATAAAGTGTTTAACTTAATGTTTTTTTTATGGAACCTCGCTATTTGTGGATTCATATTATTTTTCCAACCAATTATTTATGTCAAATATGGACTACAAAAGAGCAAACAAATATCATAGATTTGATCTAAGTTAATTTGGTGAAGATAGTGTGAAAAATAAAAAAGGGACAATAGATTAAATGTAAAAATCTGAGAATTAAAAAAATATATTAAATTAAAAAAAAACAAAAACCGTAAGTTATCTTGATGTTATATAGGCTACATAATCGCCCACCTATCTGCCCTCCCTGTTTGGCGAACCTTCTACAAAACACCCTGTATCAATGTGCACCTAAAGCATGGAACACACGCAATTTTTTTAAATGGGATCGTATATTTTTTATTAGGAACTCGGAAAGAGCAAAATATTTTATCTTCGATTACGACCTTGACCATAACTTTGAACGTAAACTTCAGGGTCATTCCATGCTCATTTTTTAAAATCAAGCAATTAACGCCAAATTCGGTATACGAGGTTTTTCGACGTCACTGATTATGAATACGAAATCAGTTTTTGAAATTTCCTAATCCAAGACCGCGCATCCAAGGCTGCGGACCAGTTTTTGAAAAAATCAGTCAACTGACGCCAAACTAATTTACGGTAATTGAAGGTTTAATGCTTATCCGAAGGATGACTTATTAAAATAGGGTACTCAAAATAAAAAAGAAACAAATCTGATCTTGAACTTTTCGCCATCTTGGATTGCAAATTTTCAAAAACTGATTTCTGTTTTGTAATCAGCGACGTCGAAAACCCTCGTATAACGAGTTTGGCGTTAAATGATTGATTTTTCAAAAAAAAAATTGATCTTGCGGGTCAAGTTCAAGGTCATATTTGATTGTAAAATTTTTCGCTTGTTCGGAATCTGTGATAAAAAACAAGGGTTCCCATTAAAAAAATTGTGTATGACGTCATACAGATTATAGTAATGGCATCAACCAAGGTTGACGTGTCCGAGGGCTTTTCCTTCCTTTATCTGGATAGATTTTATTTTGTATGTTCCATACTTTACGCGCACACTGTATATTACGATTTACCTACATTACAATAAACCTCAAAGGTGGTGCGGAACCCTTAGTATGCCAGTCCAAATCGCACTTGACCAAGCTATTTAAAATTTACTCAGTAGTATCTAGTTCTCATTACATATTTGTTGCTATTGTTCTGTTTATGTATTTGACTTTGAGGATATATACAGAAGCAGATTTTTGTTTGGTAGGTCGAGGTCAGTGTCGGTGTCAGACGGAACTTCTAATAAGAAGCAAACCGTCTTGCACTTTCTTGTTTATGTAAATGGTGGTGTCCGTTAAGCGCACAATAAGTAATTTTGCAGGTAGTTTACATATTACATATTTCTAAACCGAAGGATATAAAAAAATAAAACTTTTTGTTTGGTTTTTAAATAAAACGGTGATCACTAAAAGAAATGTTATTTAATTACTGGCAGACATTTCTTCAATAGATTATGCAAGAATGCTACCGGTATCTGAAGGCCAAGGTTACGACTTGTATTATTGTTCAAACACCGGCTGGTAATTTGGCCATTAAACATGTTTTTGTTTTTTTTTGCGTGGTTTATTAAAATGAAAATGATATGAATTTTGAGCTTAATTCTTCACTGCGAATTTAAATGAAATATAACGTCTGATAAATGTCTACTTTTAGATTTCGAGCAAACAGGATATTAGGTTTATAACATTTTGGTTGACTAGGTTAATAAATAAAGTATTTAATTTTGTCTCTATGGATATTATAAAAATGACATTTAGAAAATGCGCAAAAAATTCTGGGATAGTTTCAGTTGGATAGTGATATTATTGTTGCTCTTTATAAAGCACGCATTGATGGTTTCCTGCAGCTGTCGTTTAAGGGAATGGAGAGACTAAATACTGCCTGTGTAGTGTTCTATTCGTGGGTAGTGGTGAGAACCTTTATGGGGAGTCAACACGTCTTGGCACTTGTCGCAAACTCCAGGCCTCTCCAAACACTTGGTTAGAGAATCAAACAGACGTTTTGAGTTAGTATAGATAGAAATGTGCGTTTAATAGACTAAAATTGAAGAATATACAAAATTATATATCTATTTCACTTCTAATGAAGGGCTAATGATCGGATAGGTAAAATCCCAACAAAATGGCGAGCCAAATACTGCTTCGAATCTCGAAGCTCTTTCTCAAAACGGAAAGAGAAGGTGCAGAGGCGTTATTCGGTGCGACCGATTTTACTGAAAGATCTGTAATTTCGACCATACAAGATGTGCGTTTATGAAAAATTTGGAGACAAGCAGGTGGTACTTAAAAACAAGACACTGTAATAACCAAAATCAATTTGCAATTTACATTTTCAATACATATTTTAAAGCTATTGTCAACGAAGTCAGAATGGACTATGAAGCGTTTGGTTTCTTTCAATATACAGCTTTTTATTTCAATTGTGGTGTTATTCCCAAGAAAACATAAAAACAATCAAGAACATGCCACAAATAACATATAGAAGGCAATATTTTGGTTGTTCTACGGCAGTACAAATTATGACAGCTAAAACTGAAAACTAAAGACGCCAAAAAACTTGTTTTTATTTACTCGTCTATAAACTATAGTTTTCATTGAAGTTGTGGAACGCCTCATTAACATCTGCTGGAGACATCTTCAGTGCTGCGGCCGTAGGTGATACAAACTTTAGCTACTAGTGGTTAGTATAAAAAATAACGGAGTTGGGATCAAAATAAGGTAAGGTAAAAAATAATTAATAAAAAAATAAACGTAATCCCTCTAATAGTTACTTTATTTAGTTTAAGATGGGGGCTTATTAGGGTTCAGTATATACGGATACCCTTATAATATCACTCCGGATTTCTCTCTCATTCATATCACAGCAATTTTCTCATAAACTACTGGAAGGAAGAGGTTGAAATTTGGTATCAGTTTATAGTTTGGTGACCCAATCAGGAGTACATATCTTAAATGAAGAAATTTTGTTTTTATTGGTACTTCTGGGGGGGGGGAACTAAAAAAATCGACCGTTCCCCCCCTGATTTCCGAAACTACTGAGCCTAAAATTTTGAAAAAAATGGAAAATATAGATTTTTGCGCGAACTTTACAGGAAAAATAAGGAGAAACCATTAATATTAATTTTGGGGGGCAAATTAAAGAATTAAATGTAAATTTAAAAATAAAAAAATTTTCAAACGCATCATGTAATATATCAAATAAAGGGTCCCATTCTGAGGAATGCAAATATATTTTTTTCATATTTAAAAATCATAATTAAAAAGATATTAACGAAAATATACCAAAATTTACCCATTCCCCCCTTATCTCCAAAACTATGAAACGTAAAGTTTTGAAAAAAAATAGAGGTATAGGGTCTGACCTGAAGTTTACTGGAAAAATAAGGAGAAGCCTCTACTTTTAATTTGGGGGGCAAATTACAGAATTAAAAGGAAAATATAAAATTAAAATTGGTTTCTAACCCATCATGTTATATATCAAATGAAAGGGCTCATTATGACGAAAACAAATATGTTTTTTTCCATATTTCTAAAATAAATTAATTAAAAGATATTAATAAAAATATAAAAAATGACCCATTCCCCCCCTTATCTCCGAAAACATAAGCTGTAAAATTTTGAAAAAAATATAGGTATAGCGCCTCACCTGAACTTTACTGGAAAATAACGAGAAACCCCTATTATTTATTTTGGGGGGCAAATTATAGAATTAAATGGAAAATAAAAAATTATAATTGTTTCTCGCGGATCAAGTAATATATCAAATCAAAGGGCTCATTATGACGAATACTAGTATATTATATTATTATTTTTAAATAAATATATTAAATTTTATTAAAAAAATATATTCAAAAAATTACCCAATCCCCCCTTTATTCCCCAAACTATACGATTAAAATTTTTTTGTTTACAGGAAAAATACGAAGAAATCCCTGATATTTATATTGGGGGCCAAATTTTAGAAATAACCGGAAAATAAAAAAATATTTTTTAAGGCATCATGCAATACATCAAATGAAAGGGTTTATATGAGGAATACAAATACATATTTTTCATATTTTTTAAATTAATTGTTTACAATATATTAACATAAAGATATAAAAAATTCTCATTTCTCGCTTTATTTCCGAAACCATAGTACCTAAAATTTTGAAAATAATTAGGGGTAGGTACTGGTGCTCACTTGAAATTTAGAAGAAAAATTATTAGAAAACCCCCATAGTAATTTTAGGGACAAATTATACAATTACGTGGAAAATAAAAATTCAATTTTAAAAAGGCTCATTTAGTGAATTACAAATATATCATATTTTTAAATCATTTGTTTAAAAGATATTAACAAAAATATTAAACATCGACTTAATTCCCACTTTAGAAACTACACTATTTAAATTTTGAAATATATATTCTATTTGAATTTTTAAATAATTTGAATAATATATTTAATAATTTAAAACTTGACCTATTTTGCCTTATATCTTCCAATCTACAGAGCCTCAAAATTGAGACAGTAGATTATAAAAAGCTTCCCTGAAAGTTTGTTGGTAAAATATAACTTTAATGTTAATTTTTGGGGGGGCAAATTAGAAAATTAACTACATATGTATTCTTAAATAAATCAAGCGAATCATGAAGCAGATAAAATAAATAGTCTATGTGTGGAAAATGAGAGTGTATATTTTTTATAAACTTAAAACGCTTCCTTTAAAAGATATTAGGGTAAATCTAAGAAAATGCACTCATTCCCTGGTTGTCTGAAAGTGGAATATTAGAATCTTGAAGGTGGGACGGAACCCTTAGTATACGAGTTCAACTCGCACTTGACCAAATTATTCAATAAAAATTGACTTACATGAAAACATTATTTGTTTTTAAATGCCTTTTTGCTGATAATAATTCAAATATCACCATTAAAATTGTATTTGTGGGGGAAGATAACCATTAACAACCCTTTTAAATAGAAAACTGCCAAATAGAAGAGCTTAAAATTTTCGGTCAAATGAATTGTTAATCTGCAAAATTAAGCAATGTATGAGTAAATAATGCAGCGCATTATTTCGAAAAAAATTTTAGAGCATGTTAATATTTTTATTTTCCATAGCGGAATCGAACAGTTTCCATTAACATGAAACCGAAAGATTAAACGCCTGGTGTGCTTTATTGTTTATAAAAATATTGATTTAAAGTTATATATATATATATATATATATATATATATATATATATATATATATATATTTATAATTTTTTACAAAAATATAATTGTTTCGACAAGATAAACAAAATTTTTCTGTTTTTATAAGGTCTGTCAAAAATATACTTACATCAATAACTATCATAAATTCTGGTACAAAGAATTGGTAGTTCAGGGTTGAAAAGTGATAATAATTGATAAATTAACATCACTAAAGGATTTAGAGTTTCAGACGTATTAAAAAAAATGTGGATACTTTTAAATCTAGAAGAATTCGAAGACAGGTTAATTGACGTTCAAAGCAAAAAATTATTTTTATTTGTCCTATTCCACTTCAATAAAGAATTTAACTTACAATTTTAATTTTTCCACTTTCACCCCAAAAACCAAAAAGCTTATACTGAGCATATCTGTATAACTTGTGACGTAAATGGAAGACCAGATTAACTCCAAATTTTCACGAAAATCTATGTTGCTGAAAATATTTCTCATTTTTACCACAATTATTAGAACGAGAAATATGAAATTAATGAACAGATAATGAGCAAATAAATAGAAATAGGTACAATACATTTAGTTTAAGATATTTCCTCCAAAATAAGGACGTTATTAAATTAAATTGTTGGGTACACTGCTTCTTTCGACTACATGAGCTCCAGCTGTAATCAAAGCATTTTAATGTAATCATTATTGAATCTTGTAAGAACCATAATTCATACATTAAAAGGATGATAGTAAATGACTTAGTTGAATAAAAAAAAAATACTATAAACCAGACATATATAAACAAAAGACAAAAGTAACTTTGCTTACTAGAAATTATATTACTTTGGTGAAATATGTAGACAAATAAACAATAAATTTGTTAATATATAAAGTAGAGTCTTAATTGCCCACATATTTGTAGTAGAAAAGTATGATATTGTTGACTTAATGAGGTGAAATTTTGAGAAAATTACGTGGTTAACATACGAAAAATTCCGTTTTCCATTTTCTCTCCACACATCTGAAAATAGTTGAGTATGGTAGTGATATGCACAACTTGAAGATGCATTTGTTTAGACATGTTCCGATCGACTCTACACTACCTTTATCCTGAAATACTTTTACAGAAATTCAATATATTATAGAAAATAAACAAATATAACATTCAATTAATATACAATACTCGCACAGAATGTGCTTTTCGTTCTATTAAATTTAGAAAAAAAATCTACTCTATTACCAAAATGCAACATTGATGTTTCATATGTTTGGGACTCCCTGTACATAGTGTTAAATAAATTTATTTACGCCGCCTATGGAAAAATTAACAAACTTTCTATATTAATCATTCTGACAAAAGAAACATCGCTGGCTGAAGCAACAAAAAAAAGCACCACCCCAAGGTCGACTCGAAAATTCCGGTAAACCAATACGCTAACAATGAAATGACCATCGATAAAGACGAGACAGTTCCGTGCTGATATAAAAGGACATTATACATTTTGATTAGTATTAGTTTCTTTTTTTTGCCGTGTGAAATGTATCAGTATCGATCAGCTGTTGTAAATCAATAGTGGATTTATTTGTGTGTAAATAAAGTTCTCGAAAGTGAAAGTCTTAAATTTAATTTGAACCCACGAAACTTACTGCAATTTGGTGTCGAAGTGTAGAAAGAAGTGAAGTTAAAATCGTAAATTGATTTATAGCTACAACCACGAAGCATGACAGAAATGCACGTGACTAGCAAAAAGATATTCAAACAGGTTACGGATAAACTAGACGAAAAAATAACACAGAGCCTGAAAAAACGTTACAAAAAGGAGAAAAATATCAAGAGGTAATCCAACAAAGGTAACAAAACCATATTTCTACGATGAAAAGTGAACAACAAAATCTTGTTACTGCCATTAGAAGAAGAAATTAGAAGATAAACAACATCAGCAGTTTGAACAATTAATGCAAATAGTAACGCAAGTTAATGAAGCAGTTAATCAGAGTATGCAAATAGTTGAGTCAGACATAAAAGAGATAAATGATGACATTAAGATCATACAAAATACCCTAGATACTCTTGAAAGCAAAGTAGATCACCTCGACTCCATCAAGAGCCAGGTAAAATTTGAACTCAATTCAATTCAAAATATAGTGCAAGATAAAATCAGTGATATCCAAAACAAAGTTTAAACAGAAATTGCAACAAGATTTGCAGACAGGGAAATACCAGCACACCGTGAGTTCCAAATCTTCCTTTAGTAAACCACCCACATTTGTTGGCAGTTCATCTTGGCCCATGTATAAACGGCAATTTGAAGCCGTTGTCACAGCTAACTGATGGGATAACTAAGAAAAATCTACCTCTCTTGTAATTTCATTAAGAGGTCCGGCTTTAGAACTCCTCCAAAGCATGCCAGTCGATGAACAAGGCAATTTAGACAAGATCATCGTCATTTTAGACAAAAGATACGACAATCAATCCTTGAGCCAGATATACCAAGTCAAACTCAGTGGAAAAACGCAAAAATCCGGCGAGAGCCTTCATGAATTCGAAGCAGAGATTAGACGGTTAGTACACTTGTCCTACCCAGACCTGCCAGAGGAAACGAAAGACCAGTTGGCCACACAGAGTTTCATAAACGGTATCAGAGATGTGGAAGTTCAAAGAAATCTAAGACTTAGTGGCATCAAGAAGAGTAATGAAGCTTTACTTCGGGTCCAAGCCGAGGGTCCGGGAAGTTTACTTCAACCAGAGTTACCATTTCTAGTACTGCTGGCTGGTTTGAACAAACTACTAGAACGATCACGAAGAACTGGCACCAGAGGAGCATATTATCGCTGTGGACGAACAGAACACTTTCGACGTGACTGCAGAGTAAGGCTACCAGAACGATCACCATCCAGGGGTAACCAGCAAGACAACCACATGTCCAGGAACCGTCAACCAGTCAGCATAAGGGGACGAATGCTGACTAACCCCTCATCAGCCTCCAGACAATTATCCAACCGGGGATTTTGCCGAGATAGCAGCAGCCTAGTCATCAGAGGTATCATCAATGGCAGCGCAATCATCATCACCTTTGACACAGGCGCCGCTGTGTCGATTGCCAGATCCAGAGTTTTGAGGTTATCAGGAATTCGGCCAATTAACAACAACATCCAGGTAAGAACACCGGCGAGTCCATGTCAATAAAGAGTGAGGTAGATGTGCTACAGATAGGGGACACCAGAATCAGGCATACAGTCCTAGTAGCGGAGATTGAGGACGATTTTATACTGGGTATGGACCTATTCAGCCCCAACAGGTTCATGTTCGACCCGAGATATGATGTTCTTCGATTTCTAAATGAGGAATAATTTGTATTGACCAAATACAACAACTTAGTGACTTCCATAAAAATTGTAGTAAAATCCTCAACCAGAATTTCCGGTCGAACGGAATAAATTATTCATAGGCAGCCAGAATGCAATCCTGGGAGCTGCGTTGGAATGGTGGAGCCCGTACATTCAACTCATGACTACTTAGTTCGACGAGCTATAGTTAAAACCAGGCGAGACATAACAGTTACAGTCCTGAATATGTCCAATGAATTGACAATGGTTAAGAAAATAGCTTGTTTCGAGCCAATAGACACAATCATCAATTGCGAAGAAGTGTACCAAACATCGGTGATGGAGACAGGGCCCAGTAAAGAGTTTCTATAACAGTTTGCCGACCATTTGACATACCTTACACCAGAGGAACAATTTATCACAAATCATTGGCACATTTTTAACAGACCATTGGGACAACAACACGCAGTCTAGGAAAACATCGAGTCCATTTATAAAATGGAGTTATTGAGCTACCCATCAGTCCATGGTCTGTTCCGGTTATGTTAGTTAAGAAAAAGGATGGAACCACCCGATTTTGCGTGGATTATACAAAATTGAAGGATGTTACAAAGAAAGACAGCTATCCACTCCACCGAATTAATGACACTCTGACCACACTAGCAGGGTCCGTTGGTTCTCCATACTAGGCCTAAAGAGTGGATATTGGCAGGTTGGACTACAAGAAAATGACGGAGAAAAGACGGCGTTCTCCACCAGTAAAGGGCTGTTTCAGTTCACGGTCATGGTCTTTGGGTTATGTAATACTCCTGCTACATTTTAGAGGCTAATGGAGTATGTATTGACTGGGTTGACAAGGAGGTTATACATTTGACGACCATCTATAGAACCTTGGAGAAGTATTTTCCAGAATTAAGAATTTCTGAGACTCAACCCGAAGAAGTGTTCCATGTTTCAAAAAGAAGTAGAGTTTTTGGGCCACGTCGTTTCCGAGTCAGGAATCAGCACAAACGCAGACAAGACAGCAGCTATTCGTGATTGGCCGGTCCCCAGAGACAAGCATGAACTACGAAGCTTTTTGGGGCTCTGTTCGTTCTACAGGCGATTTTGTTGAGGTATTTCCCATCATTGCCACACCTTTACATTGGCCGACCACTGAGAAAGAGACCTTCCGTTAGAATCAGGATTGCGAAGCATCGTTCAGACGACTGAAGGCGGCATTATGTTATGTCCAATCCTGGCGTTTCCTACACAGTCCGGCAAGTTCATCTTAGACACCGACGCTTGCAACATTGAAGGGCCTTCCGAGGCAGATGCGGAGGGGGTAAAAAAAGGATAAAATAGTACACCACTAAAATCTTACTGAAACAAGAAAACTTAAAACAACGAACATTTAAGGTATTCAGCTGCATGTTCAATGTACCTAGAGAGTACGTTATGTGAATTGTGGCTATTAAGCTGCTCATGTTTATATGTAAAATTAAGCACAGATATTTAATAAGTGACCTACCAAAATGAATTGCGAAATCTCTCTATTTTGTTTATCAAAATCTAGCCCAACCCTTTTTGTTGCGTTGTTTGAAAACAGAAAATAGGAAACTCAACGTCTCATAAACAACCGAGAAAAAATTCAATTACCAGCAACAAAATTGTTTTCGAAACATGCAACTACTCTTGAGCAACAATAAAACGGGACATTTATTTACAATATCATTTTTTATTAATGAATTTATTTATAAAAAAACATTGTTTTTATGAGTCAACAACTAATTGTTATTTACTTGTTTACTTTTTTTACCATATAATTTCATGTTAGATTTAGAATTCCTCTCTAGATTAAATACCTACATTACAAAAAAAAACAAGCAATCAATACCTAATAGACCATAAAAATACGGTAAATGATATGCGAAATCTGAACTAATTAAAATTCATAGTTTTACCGGCGCAATTTTAACAATTGTAGGAACACGTTTCAATGGTTCGGTCCCCACCACGCGAATTGTTTGTTTACATTCGATTCTTATATAAACTGATTTAAACCGCGTTCATTGGTATATTTTTATCAGATAAAGATATTTCAGTCGTGTTTTCTTTCTATAATTAAAACATCTTGACTTGGGCACCGCGCCAGTTACAGTTAAACGTTGTGAGAAACATTATTCTATTATTGTTGTTATTATTTAAAAAATGGATTATCGGGAGGACTTTGTGCATAATCACACCGAAAGGGTGACTTCCGTATTTCTTAGGATCGTCCATGAGGAGAGGTCAAGCTCCAGTATGAATTTTTATGACAGTAGTGAAATTATTCAGTTTTTCAAAGGTTTGGGTAAACTTTTCTACGTGATTGATCCATCAGAAACTAGTTTTAAGGATCCCAGAGATGTGCCATCGTACTTTGCAGATGTAAGTAAGGAAAAAATTTAATTTAATTTTGCCATATTCTGTATTTGTTATTGTTTTTAATGAGAAAGTGCGGTATTTTTGTTTCTTTAATCCTTACTCGTAAATTAGACATGGCAATTTCGTAAATATTCTTTAGAGGGAACTTGGTTAGTTTCTTTGATCATTAGAATTTTCACAGCATTTTCTGATACTTTTTGATACTGATAAAAATTGTTTCCGTACGAACCTTATAAAGTCAAATAACATATTAATTTTTTTTTACTTTTATTTGATGCCAGTTGATCAGGTTGATTACTACATGGAAAACATAAAAATTTATTAAAATGTTAAGGAAATAAAACAACTTTCAAAATACGGTACATTTTACAAAATGACAGATAAGGGAATTTATTTTAATTTTAAGGGCTTTTTACATCACTTTTGATGTGAAAGAGAAAACGGCATCTAGTTATATTCTGGATATTTTGTTCTCTCACAGTCACAACTATGAAAAACACTTTCTCTAAAGAACAATCAGCAATCTGAGCAAGAGGTTTAAATATGTCGTAAAATTTCGTGTTGATATGAATTTAGAAATTGTGTTCGTTGCAGTATTTACTTCGGATATCTATCTACTAGTCTAGTTTTCAAGTTAAAATTAACGTTAATTAAAAAAAAACAATATTGTAGTATCTAAATATGTATTTGAATAAAATATTGAAGATGCCTGGTATTATTCGACAAATTTGCCTGGAGTTTTTTTATATTTCAAGTCTGAGAATTTTAGTTGACAGTGAATAAAATGGCTTCACGTTCTAGAAATTTTTATCAAACTATGCTAAAAGTTAAGAAATAATTTAAATAATTCTCGTACTAATGGTTTCATATAGTCGAAGTAAATGAAATGCTATATTTTTATTTGAGGGCTGATATTCCCTATAAATTCTTAACATTTCAAGCTTGGTAGTTTCGGAGATTAGAGGAATGCTCGATTTTCATATGTTGCATCTAATTTTAACTATTTTAATATAGCTTCAACATCATATTTAAGATTTTTGTTTAGGTTTAAATATAAACTTGGAGTGCACTCTGTTACTCTCTGTGTTTATAGATTGATTAGTTTTCGTATATGTTGTTTATTATTTATTAAACCATACAAACACTTTATAAATACATAAAATAAATGCTTATGTGTATTTTTCTTGACGACACCTTTCATTTGATATGTTAGATGGTGGGCTTGAAGGTTTGATTTTCATTTAGGTTGACACCCAAAATTTGTATAAATAATTAGTATTTTGGCTTAGGGTTTACTATGAACTTAGAGTGACACCCTATTTTCTCTATTTTTTCAAAATTATTAATATTTTCCGATTTAAGGCTCCTCCTTATTTTTAAACATCATTAAAAAATACATTTTATAATTTTAAAAATTATACATTTGTATTTATCACAACAAACCCTTTTAAATTTATTTAAATATTGGCCCAAATAAAATTAATATAAGGATTTTCATTTAGGTTTCCTTATAAACTTTGTACGGCGCCCTATATTCCCTTTTTTTAATTTTAGCTTCAATAGTTTTGGAGATAAGGTGGGGGCAATTGGTCATTTGTGTACATTTTCCTTAATATGTTTTAAACTACATATTTGAAGTTTTGTAAAAATATAATTATTTGTATTCCTCATAATGAGCACTTTAATTTGTTATATTACATGATGGGCTTAATTTTTTTTTTCGCATAAATTTATAATTTCTCCCAATATTTATATGAGACTTTAGGCCCCTTTTTTTATAAAATTTTTGGTCTAATTGTTTCGAACTACCCTTCCTCCAAAATTCAAAATTTGTTTATTCACACTATATACTCGTGATTTACTACCACATTTGAAACGAAAAAATTTTTTCGGGTAATTAAAAAATTAAAAATAAGTTCTGAGAGAGAGAGATAGAGAGAGAGAGAGAGCAGACACAATAGAGTTCCTTCAAAATGCAAAGGTGATGACAAAATTGCTCTTGATTAACATGATTTATTATTAGATATTATTGTTTTAGTAAAGTATTATTGAATTACAATAGTTATTGGTATTATTTATTTAAATAAATGTTATAAACAAAGAGAGTGGTCACAAACTTTTGAATTTATTTTGGTCATTTTTCAGTTAGAAAACATATGTTTAAACTTTAATTTATTATTAAATAAACAAATTCTTATAAACAACAGTATAGGTAAAAAATATAAAATGTTAAAAAAAATCTTATGCTTTGCAAGTGTGTTAAGTAAAGACGGCCATTTAATTTGTTAGTTTATTAACACCTATACAGTTTATATTATTAGATATACGATAATTATCATTCCGTCATTGCTTTTAACATGTTGTTTATTTGGTAGGTACACAAATAAAGATATGCCAAAACGCTTTCGCATTGCTGAAAATGGCGATTGATTAATTTTAAATTACGATTTCTAACAAATAAGATTTTTAGAATATCGTTCAAAATAATCTGAGTTTATAAAATTTGTTTAAATAAATACCAATGGAAATTTTAATTAATGTACTTTAATAGTTATTTTAGTATATTAACATAGTAATAATAATATTGTTTAAAAAAATGTAATACCTTTTTTTAATTTTTTGTTAGCTTCCATAATTAATATTAAATACGTTATAACAGTTAAAGACAACAGTTATAATCTAATAAATTAGAATTTTCATAAAGGGGTTTTGGTTTATAATTTTTTCGAATTAACAATACGCAATGAAAAATTCAGTGTTTCTTTTCACTTGATATGGTATCTTCAAATACTTTGTTGATATCATAATTAAAAAAAAAGTATAATATCTAATATATAACAAGTATTTGCCATGGCCGGTTTTGGACCATTATAACGGCTTAGACCTCACCACAAGGAATTCTAATTCCTTTAGTAAATTAAAATTATAATTATATTCTAATGCATAATTGATATTAGAGTTCTCTATATTTCACACAAGGAAATTACAATTCCCACCGATATCAAAATGAGAGAGTTTTTCAATCACCGATTGATAACTTTAAAAGGGCTTAATCTCTTTTGTATAATTTAAACCGTATTCTATTTAGGTATTCCCAGGTGGTTCTATATATATATGATGAAATTGGAAATTTAACTGCAATAAATCATAAACGGTCACAGAAATTGTATCACTAATATCCAAATTTAAGTGTCAATTTACAGGGTGTTTTTAACTGTTTTTGTTTTTTATTATTTGAAGTCAGTTCATTTCTAAAAATAAATTATATCCACTTATCAATTATTGAAAATTTTAGTTTTAGAAGGGAACACAATTACGGAGAGATATCCTTGCTATCTGCAAAAGCGGTTTTCTTGAATTGTTGATTAAAACATATCAAAACAAATCATAAATTTAACGATCACTTCTACACAACCTTGCGATAATAAATAAATGACCCGTATTGCTTGATTATAATACTAAAAACTACTTATTTGCATTTATTAACTTATGTGTAGTGTATAGCTTATAAAATAGTTTGCATTCACAGTTTTCGGCACTTTCCATGTAATCAAATTAACGTTACATTTAAATAATGTTCATTTTCTTTCATGACCTACATGTCCACCTAAATTAGGTATTATCTCGAGTATCTATCTCGATAAACAAATAATTATCTTGGTCCGTACTTGAAAACTTAGGAACTGTTACTCATACAAACAAGATTTAAATTATTTGGTGTGTTGTTACTTTCTTCAGCTATAAATCATTATTTCACTTTAAGAAATAATTTTCTCAAATTACTATGTGTACTGTTTCACTTTCTATTTAAGAAATAATTTTCTCAAATTACTATGTGTACAAAATTCTAAATATAATTATTGAGGGTATAGTTTTAAACTTAAGAGATTACCATTTTATGTTGTTATATGCTTGTCATAATTATTTATTTAACACTGTTGCCTTGAATATGTTTGTATCAAAATTAGAGCAATACATTATAAATATCTTTTTGAAAGCATGTCTTATGACAACGATTAATAGATGTATTGCATTGTTATTAAATGCTTAGGTAATGTTTAATTTGTTCCAGGCCTGGCCATATTTTCTTTTATTCATGTTTTTGGAAAATATCATCCTCAGATTTCAACATGAACCAACGTACAGATTAAATGACGGATTAACTAGCCTGTCACATGGAATTATTCAACATTCTGGAAAGTAAGTATACTCTTAGATTAGAGAATTGAGATAGTTACATTTTATTATGATCAAATAAAGTCTGTATATCTGGCTTCAAATTAAGTGAGAATAACATCAGTACTAATTAAGCCATTTTCAAACATTTGTATCTTAATGAAAAACAAATAAACTAAAACTCAAGACATATGGTGGTATAATGCTTAAGTACCTAATAAAGTGTCCGTATAATTTCAAACATAAAACAAATGTTGTTAAGCTATTTAAAAATAAAAATCTATGGAAATAAATAGAATATCTTTATTATATTTAGCTATATTTTAACATTATTTGATGGTGTAGCCTCTTATTAGCTAGGTGGGTAAAAGTTATGTCCTTGGTGTCCTACTCCCATCTAGTATTAGGGCCTTTTAACATCCATGGGATATGACCATTCACTGATTTTTGTTATCCTATTGCCTTCCCAAATGTCCCATTACCACATCGGAGATTTTACTCATCTGTTATCTGGGTCTTATTTTTAGTCACTCTGTTCTCACGTTATTTCTGAATTGAAGTTCTCATAATCCAAGTTTGGCAACCATGTCAGTACTAATAGAACCAGTTGATCAAATACTCTGTTCTTGAGTTGGACTGAGATTGTAGACTTGAAGTTCACTGAGTTTTCTCCGAATTATGTTAGTAGTAAAGATAATATGTTGTATTCTTTATTACTTTATTGTGATATTCTTACATTTAAGATAATCTCATCGGCAATTGTCAGATGGTGGAGATATTCTCCATCTATATTAAATCCTTTGTAATAACAGTCCCTAACTTCCAAAAGGTATTTCCTAATAAGTATATTCTTTCTGATTAAGGCGTCCCTATATGTTTTGGCTAACTTATCTATGGATGTCCTAGTTAATCCAGATGGTTTATTGCTAGTCCAGTCAATGAAGGCAAAAAACGGTAATACTGGGTAATTTATCTAAGTAGCACCGATTTTCCTAAAAATTTGGATTTACTTCATAGGTTACCCTAAGCTGGGGGTTGCTTTTTTCCGAGGAGGAGGGATGCTATCCCTTCTTGGGAGTGAAAAATATTATATTATAAAAAGTCCGGGAATGAATAAACTAACTAATTATAAGCAAATTTTGTTCCATATAGTTTTTTCTGAAAGTCTATTTTTTCGAGTTAATCGCAAGTATCGATTTTTAAACTAAAAAACATGTTTTCATACGGTTTTTAGTAAATAACTTTAAAAATATGCATTTTAAGATAAACATCATTTAGATAAAAAATTTAGCTCATAAAGGAACAAAAAATGCTGGGTTTATGGTTTCTGTAGAACCAATACAAACGGAGTTATAGCTTGTTGAAATTTTGTTTTTATTTGTCAAAACTTTCAATTTGCAATTTACATTTTTCAATACATATTTTAAAGCCATTGACAACGAAGTCAGAATCGACTTTGAAACGTTTGGTATGTTCTTTAAATATACATCTTTTTATTTCATTTGTGGTGTTATTCCCAAAAAAACATTTAGAAGATCATTCAGAGGGTGTATATTTTTTTATAAAAAGGGTTATAACTTTAAAGGTATCGATGTAATTTCACTTCATTAGATTTTTGTTAAATGGTTATTAATCCTTATTTTGTTTAAAGAATTAGAGATTCATCTATGAAGCTGCTCGTTTACGATTTGGTTGGCTCTAAAAACTTAACATTTTAATTTTACGTTGTAACTTTTTAATAAGACCTTAAAAACTGACCTAATTGCCTTAATTATCAATATTTATTGAAATCAAATTTATGATATTTGGATTTAAAAAAAACTCACCTTATATTTTTGGACATTTTATTTGAAATCATAATTATTGTATTATTTTATTACCAGATGCAGTTAAACATGCTTCGGCAAAACTAGCTAAATTGCGATAATTAACATTTTAGAATACGTGTATATTAATTTTCAAGTTAAATTCAATTAGATACCAAAAATAATATTGAGAATTAAATTAGTGTAAATAACTCAACTGACTTAGTATTATCACATATATTAAAATATCGAAAGTATAATGCTTGCAAATGTCTTAACCACAAAATACACACAGTCACATAGATAAGATATGAATAATTATGGCTTGTTATTTCTTTTGTTCAAATTTATTGCCTACAAAGTTTATTTGAGAATTAATTAATATAAGAATTAAAATGCATAGCTCTGTGAGTTTTCGGTTTTTAAAACAAATCTTTTAGCACCTGGTGACGCAACCAGAATCCTTTACAAATTTCGAAATCCAAAAAAATGGGTTATTAAATAATTAAATAAAGGTTTAGTCGTAATTTAAAAGGTGGCAGAAAATTGGAAAAATCACTTTAACTGTGATATGCCCACAAGTCAAAAATTACAGTTAATTGGCTAAAAGTTTCATTATTAATACTAGACTATATTCCTAGCTCACTAACCCTATAACTGTCTTAGCAAATACCATACTTCTACATTTTATTATAAGACACTTTTTCCCTTAGTTTTTCTGAAGACGATAGGTGGCGTTGGGGTCAAGTTATTAATTTTTATATATAAAATCGTTTGTGTATCTCTCAGTAGTCGCGTAACTTATGAATTCATATTCACACAATATGTAGGTATATTTGTCCTCGATAGACGGAATTTTCCCGTACCTATATCTACTGAATTTTTAGATCTGAACATTTCGATGTAATTATTTTAATTAACTAATTTTGATAATTTGTGGTTCTATAGAAATTTAAATCCAGTTCATCTTCTTCGCTTAGTAATGCTAGAACAATATCTGACGAGTCAGTTTGAATATATAATAAATCTTCACTTTGTTACAGATTGCTGTTTAGAGGTGCTGAAAGCTGGGCATATGTTTATATTTACGAGCATTTTAGGCTGTATGACTTACCGTGGGATAGTCCAACTACATGGTATTTAGCTGCAATCGGAGTTGATTTTTGTTATTATTGGGTACACAGAGCTTGTCACGGTAAGGAATCTCGTAGAAATTTCCCCCTATATCGTACTAATATGTTTTTTATTTTAGAAATTCACATATTGTGGGCTCAACATCAAGTTCATCATAGCTCTGAAGAATTTAACCTCGCCGTTGGACTCAGGCAGTCGATATTGCAGGGATGGTGTGGATTCGTAAGTATTTTGTGTTCACTTAAAATTTCTAGAGCAGTCATCACAGTTTTTACCGTTTTATTTGTTGTCGAGCCTTCTCTATTACAAAGTCCGGCACTTCTGACAAGTTGTCAATATTATGTTCAAAAACGTTCTTCCACGTTCTTCGTTGAATTGAATAAGGGTTGGCACCCTAGTTTTTTTTTAACGGATATTGCTTCCTATTATGTGCAATTTTTGTGAACTTGATAAAAATGGAAGTTGAAAAGTCCACAATTTTAATAGAAGCATCGATAAGTTATCAACGACAGCGCACTATGCTCTGTTCTATATTTAGTTTATAATAATAAGTACATACTTGACAATTTCAAGTTTATTTTTTTCAAGTTGGCAAAAAACATATCCATTGTGTATATAATACCGTATTGATTTGTACTAAAAAAGGTAGTTAGATAACTCACCAAATCATTTTAGTTGTCAACAGAAATTGTCATTTCTAGCAAATTTGCAACACTGCGATTGTTAAATTTCAAATTTTGAAATTGCATGCGACTAAAACTGGAAAATTCAAATCAGTCAGTTATATATCGTCCAACAAAATTTGTTTCACTTATATTTTTTAAAGGTAATAAATTATTCGTGGGTTAAATTATTAATAAATTAGCAAATGTTGTTAAATCGAAGAGAACTGTAAAATAATGATCATATCTAATATAAGGAAATTAGAATAACGATCAAAAAGATCATAACATATACACCTTGAAAAAGAAGTAACCGAGAAGGGTAAAAATTATTACACAAATTGAGAAATACAGGAATAAAAATAGAAGCAGAACAGTTCAGGCCCGCAGCCAGAGAAAACCGGCTTGCAATTTGTTTTGAAGGGGATACTTATCTAATATTATATTTCGGATTCTTTATACAAAAGGAAACAAAAAACAAATTGAACATATACCTATATTTTGAGTGATATAGAATCTTAGCCACTATATTATTTATATATGAGAAAGTAGTTTCTGCGAATGCCTAGATATTTTTTTCTTTCATCTAGATTGAGGTATTTTATAGCTGACTGAATATGCAGTAGATGAGCTCAAAGAAATTTAAGTTAAAAATTAAGATTCTTGTATGTAAACTAATAAGCTAAACTAATTTTTTTTCTAGGTGTTCTACTTGCCATTAGCATTTTTTGTGCCACCATCACATTTTATTACACATCAACAATTCAATTTGCTGTATCAGTTTTGGATTCACACGAAAACTGTTAAAACCCTGGGACCTTTGGAATATATTTTCAACACACCGCAGCATCATCGTGTGCATCATGGTAAGTTTTTAAATGATGGAGTATTACACCAAAACCAGACATTCAATCTTGTTATTATCAACATGATCATCAGCCAATTCGCGTCTACTGCTAAACATAGGCATTCCATAATCTCAAACATAGGCTGAACCCTTCCAGCTCTTTTCAAGTATTTTCCTATGTGCATCCACTTGTTGGTGGACGCTCTCAGTTTTTAAAGGCTTATTGGCGTGGTCTTCGCATACCTTTCGAGAGTTACTGTTTGTGGAAGCTCAAATCAGAGTTCTATTTTGTTTTTGTTACGCTCTCAATCAACCAACTAACTTGTGATGCATGTTCCTTGGTTCGCTGATGCTATTGCTCGGTAAAACGTTATTGTCTGCGTTCCTAAGTAGCTAAGCATTTATGATTATATTTACATTCCTTGAGTCTATTCTTATAATGAAATACTCCAGAACAGTTGCAATAAATGTTGAGGCCATAACGTTCCTCTGTTTATTTTATTTATTATTTCACCATGTCTACAATAAATTAAACTTCTGTTAAGGCATGGACCATCTGATCCTAGGTGTTAGTGTCGAACACACCGCTTAGTGAACAAAAAATGGAGTAGAATCTTTATTGTATTGTAAATAATCATTTACTCCAAATCATAATTGGAACCCCACTTGCACTTATAATAGCTTCGGAAAGTAATGCTCATCAACATGTTTCTTTAATATTTGTTTTTTTTGCAGGAAGCAATATTTACTGCTTAGACAAAAACTACGGAGGTGTATTGATCATATGGGACCGTCTGTTTGGCACATTTGCCAGTGAAAAGAAAAACGAGGAGATCGTTTATGGTTTAGTTTTTAATCAACCGTCGTTTAATCCTTTCCACCTTCAAACGTTTTACACGGAATATGTTATTCAAAAATTCAATTCAATGAGAGGATTTAAGAACAAATTTGCTGCTATTTTCTATGGACCGAGTTGGCAACCTGGAAAGCCCAGATTGGGACTTGAGGAGGACAAAGTTAAGGTAACTACAAACTAAATAGTTTAACATTAACATCTAGATACCAAGGGCAGAAGTTCTTAGGTTTTCTTTTTATAAGTTTTTAGCTTTCAATTTTCCTACCAATTATGTAGGAAGATACATTATTACTTAATTTATCATTTATTTCACAGATTTCTGTTATGGCTTACTTTATTTTACCTCCAATTTTTTTCTGTTGCACTACATCTTTTGCAAACCACTTCAGTAGACTCTTTAGTCTTTATTTATGTATTCTCTATGGTTTTACAAACTTTATTAATGGTTTTCTTT
Source organism: Octodonta nipae (assembly GCA_034190945.1). Lineage (NCBI taxonomy): Eukaryota > Metazoa > Arthropoda > Insecta > Coleoptera > Chrysomelidae > Octodonta > Octodonta nipae. Next base: position 27,662,684 of record CM067217.1, read on the forward strand.
GATTTCAGGTCACTGTAAGAGAAAAGTACGATGTCAAATTACCTTTATGGTGTAACGTATACCTCCTAGTACATTTCTGCATAGTAGTGATTGGTTATCATGAGTTGGCAGCCCACCACATGGTAAGTTTCAACTTTTAAATATTGATACGTATCTAGTTTTAAACTTGGTTTTCTACTTTCTTCTATCTTTATTAAACTCATAAAAGAACAATTGATTGATGGTCTTTACACCCATCATCAAATTTATGTCATGATTGAGACTATTTAAATGATCTATCATTGCCCTGCTTTCAAATAATATAAGAGAAGGTATCATGACCACAAATTCTATTTGTGACTTCGGAAATTAGTGCTCCATCCTCAAAATTATTGATACAGAAGATTTGTTATCATCAAAGAGGATGGTGACTATAGTTGAGACTGCATTAATAATGACATTGACACTCGTAACCAGGGACAATAGGTCAAAGCGTACAAAGATTCATTCTAGTTGTATAGGCATTTTGTTAAAATTTTAATGAAATTTGTGAAATTTGTCACTTGTAAGCTTACTTCCTAGAGATAGCTTGCAGTGCCTAAATATCGTGCCAAAGGTAGAAAGACAGGGCAATAGAGAGGGTAAGAGGCCATTTCACTCGATTGGGAACTCCATCAAATGAGCTCATTGGCTGTACCTACCAATCGAGTGAAATAGCCTCTTGCTCTCTCTATTGCTCTCTCTTTCTATCCTTGGCACGACATTTGTGCATTGAAGATTACCTCCAGAAGGTGTATACTCTAAGCTTGTGAGACAACTTGTTTGTCAAAATTTGAAGCACTTTTGTTCCAAATAATTCTGTAGGAGATTCCATAGTTATTAAATATGTATGTGCTTTCTTTATCTACCTTCAGCTGCCTGTATAATCTGATACTTACATCTTTACACTTCAATTGATCCTAAAAATTGTTTATTTTTTTTTGGATTTTCGCCCTGCTCATCTGTTTCAGTTAGAGTTTGCGGCCTGAATCTTTAACCATTCTCGTGTTCCATTGTTGTAACCTAAGCTCTCTAAAATTATTGTGGCCTTTCTTTAATTCGCTGGTAAGAATTAGCTAGAAAGTTTTAACACTACCATATACAACAAATCAATGAGTGGTTACCAATCAGGCAATAATGGTACAAGGGGCTATAGCATAGCAAGGAACAAGAATACGGGGTTGAACAAACGAACCAAGTTCTTTTAAAAGTTGGCCGTATACCAGCCAATCAATATTGTAAACCTTTGTTATGTAGTGAAATTTTGCAAGTAGAAAATATTGAGAATGATAAATGGAGACCAGAGTTCGATTTAAGTATTGCACCGCTTATAAGTCAGTGGTCTAGTGAGACTGTTTTCAAAGGTGCTAAATACATCAGGTGGTTTCCGCCGCCTGCTGATTGGTCCTTTCTGGTTGAGTTGTTATAGGGCGGGACCGCATCAGTAAGTTGTTTAATAGAATTTGCCATAAAGTTTAGACTGTGAAGCATTTTCGCGATTTCAATTGCCTCTCTTACGAATTTCAATTTCGGAATTTCTATATTTGCCAGTATTTGCGCATTCTCAAAATCTATTCGGTGTGACGTCGTGGTTGCTGATTACTCAATCGATGTTGTTTTTTCATTTTTGATTATGTTGTTCTGGTATTAATCACGTCTAGCTTGAATTTTTCTTTGTTCCAAATAGGTTCTGTGGCAGTCTGCACTTGGAGTCTCGTGCAGTTCTTGTTGTTTTAATGGAATCCTCGTTTTCGGATTCCTCAACACCGTGCTGAGTTGGTCTCGATTTTGACATTAGGGCTCTTTGTATATTTAAATCTGTAAATCCGTTTTGGTTTAGAGCTATTTTCAAATTTTCAATTTCCTGTTTGATGTTATTCTGGTTAGTAAGCCTCCGTGATCTATAGTTATTAAAGTCTTGACAACGACTTTTAGTTGGGCTAGTGGTGCTAAGAATTGGCAATTACTTAGAATATCGGTTGCATTAGACCACAGTGTAAATTTTGCAATCAAAATATTGGGAATCCAAATGTGGCAACTTACCAGGTATTGATGATCTAAACTGATGTTAGAAAACAATTACAACTATTAATTATCTTTCTAAATTAGATAAACACCATTTCTGTTAAAATTTATTAGTAAAAACTATGTCAGTTACTAGTTACTGTAATAAGAATAAAGGTTATTAAAGAATATGTCTCGTCCATACGAAATTTGGCTTAGACAAATGCCGAATTATTTATAAGTTAAAGGCAAAATACAGCAGGGGCAGCAGAATATGTTATTATTATCGATATTTATTAGTGCAAGATTTGTAAATCTGACTATTGTTTCAGGGTATGAATCCACTTAGTGTATTCTCATTCGTCATATACATCATTGGCTCACTAACCGCCATAGGGATGTTTTTCGACAACTCTCCTTACGCCTGCATCTTCGAACTCCTTAGATGCATGTTGTTGGTTACAGTTATCCAGAGGACGAAGCTGATAGAATTGAGGGAGAGTCTGCTGATTGGTACTGAAGTGTTCTTTGTAATATCTGGTCTGTTTTGGTTCTTGCAATGTATCAAAGTAGTTCAGATATCCAAATCAGCGAAATTGCACAACTGATTTACAAGACTGATTTCATTTAGTTAACGACGAGATATTTTCTGTTTTCTGAAAGTATGATTTGTGATGTATTTTATGTATCATGTTGATATGTATTAGTTTTATGTTTAGACTGTTCTAAATGTGATAATTAGAAATACGTAGTTTAAGGATATTTATTGTAACAATTTAAGACAAACAGAAACAAAAATACATTCTGTTTACAAATTATGTAATCGTTTACTATTTCCTTACGTTACTATTTTATGCTGGAGATCCATTTAAAAACTGAATACATTAAATGTTAGATAATAAGACAACTCGAACAGTAGCTTATCTTAAGACAAGACATACATTGCAGAAAAAGTCCTATGAAAATACAATGTACTGTTCTTAACCATAAGAGTGCTAGCTCCAAATCGCGTATAGGGACATTCCAGCACCAGGTGGATGACTGTCTGTTTGGTAGCTTTACACCTGTCACATGATGGTTCTTGGATCTCCCCCAAAGCGTTAGGGACTTTTTGTTAATTCCATGTCCAGTATGTATTCGATTGAGGTTGACCAAGCTCTTCGATCAATAGTGAAACCTGCTACTTAATGGTATTGGGTCTTCCAGAAAGTTGGAAATTCTGACTTCTTGCTATGTTCACTATATGCGTGACAATTCCACTATTGAGAAACCTGTCAGTTGATTAACTTTTCTGATTAACTGTAGTCTTGACATCAGTCTCAGTTGTGATAGTTGTAATTCAGAGTCATCATGAATGGGTAGCATAGGATTCTCGCCAGCAGTCAAATCGAAGATTATGTACATGGACGAAAAATAATGAAAATAACAAAAAACATTTGAATAAAACAGAAAAGGATACAGCAGATAGTAAAAGACCAAGAAGTAAACGAAATAAATCATTTAAAAATATATATAACCGACTTCTACCTATAACTAAAAAGCTAAAAATAATTATAACAAAATATAACTCTAGCAAATAAATAACATTCAATGTTGTAAGGTACTATCAAATCTAAAATTCTTCATTGCGTACTTATCTACTAATTCATCAAACTTGAGTGTTGCTTGGAAATGACTTCAAAAATATACTAGATTGGTAGGTAATTAATTTGTACAGAATGAGCATCTTTTAATGTTTACATTTTTTACTTCCTGGGTAGGTACCTTACAACATTGAATGTGTTATTTATTTGCTAGAGTTGTATTTTGTTATAATTATTTTTAGCTTTTTAGTTATAGGTAGAAGTCGGTTATATTTTTTTTGAAAATGTTTTATTTTCAACTTTTTAGTTTTTTTTGAACTCAGGTAGTTTTCATTCTTTATTTGTTATTTTGTATGCATAACCTTAATAGACAGAACCAGGTAACATCGAAAGCCTCAATATTACACAATGATACTTTATCATTTAAATTGACAGGTAAATCGTTACAAACAAAATGTACTAGTACGCGTTGACTTAATAAGCCCAAAATATATTTATGCCTTATGGACTACGCCATGTAACCTTTTTTCAACTTTTTTTGACAACCCTGTATAACTAGATAATTCCACTCCAACCTATGTACCAACCAGCCTGTACATACGACTGCCCACGGACCAGCACAAATTTGTTAGCTGCCTTCTGTAAACTATAGGACGGAGTAGAATCCATCCTATATTTACGGAGTCAAATCCGTCCTATATTTCAACCATGGTATATAACTCCTTGTGGGCTACACCATAAATTATTTCCTTTTTAACATTTTATGTTATCGCCCTGTATAACAGTAATTCCTCTCCACACTTTATGCAACTTCTTATGGGCTATAAAAGAAATAATTTTTTAATCACACTGTATAAATATAATTAAACTCCAGCATATATTTCAACCGTCCTGTATATGATTTGCTTATGTCCACATCATATAATAGTTTTTTAATCACCCTATATAATTTTAATTTCACATTTTTTTCAACATTTTTATACGTTTTTTACGTCCAGTCCACCTTATATTCCAACCATCCTGTATATACGGCTGCCTACGGACCACTATCATTCTAGTCCGTTCTATATTTCAATCTTCATATAAATGCAACTCCTTCTACCACTTTACTTTGTGATTTTGTTTGCTATAACTAAACACCCTGTCTATAACGCACCAAGTACCAGTTTAAAGTTTGACATGTGTTGTCACTGAATTTTCTATTAGACCGGGAGAATGTGACAACCAAAAGTACCGTCTTCGCAAAATGGAAAAATTTGCATTTAAATAGGTATTTACCTGGTATACAAACAAAACGAGCTTGGTACTCATTGATTTAAGGAGCCGAAAATACTATGCTTTATTACATATATGCTTGAGATGTACATAGAAAATTTTCAGATTCGTAATTAAAACTTCCAGTGCCTAAAATTACCGCACTATTCGTTGAAATTAAAATATTTTTGAGGAAATGTCCGTTATGTCATTTCGATGAAATTTTTGATAAAAATTTTGGAATTTTCGGCGATTTTCTGCAAAACTGCAAGTTGCACGTCGCAGAAAAGTATATGAGATCACCTAAGGATTAATACATTAAACGTTAAAAAACTATACACATCCATAAGGACTAAAATATTAGGGATATTGGTCGATTTCCATGCACGCATGTGTTCATTCACAAATTTTATCACTTTATCAATAGAAGTCTTTTCCAAAATTTAAAGTTTCACCAATCCGGATATATACTCTATTAAACAAGACCATATTCATTCAAAACGGTAGACCACAGGAGAAGAAATCAGGTAACATACATACAAAAAAAAGCGAAAAAGTACGCGACGAATTGATAACCTCCTCCTTTTTAGAAGTCGGCTAAAAAAAAACAGGAGGTAGATCCATTAACATTGGAAGAATTACAGGAAGCACTAAGAAAGGCAAAAAATTGGACAGCAGCAAAACATGATTGTATGAATGCAGAACAATTGAAATATGGAGGTAAACTGCTACATCAAAGAATACTTTATTGTGCAAAGAAACAAAAGTCCAAAATATAATTCTTTCTACGATCTTATAACCAACACTTAACACGGCAATTGGTGTGTAATTGGTGTGCATATGTGATCGATTCCTATCGAGTTCCGACACACTAATTGTTGCAATGCGGTATTTAGTACTTCAGATGTTACCGAATTTATGATCGAACAAGACTGTTGATGACTAGGTACTTGATTTTCATTGTGCTGGTAGCATACATATTTATGTTCTTCAGTAATTGTAGGTTTTTATGGTTCTTTTATTTGTTTACTGATGAAGTCTGGTGTTGGGGTTTCTTCTTGTATCGTTAACACTTTGAGTCCTGTTTTTTGGAATTCATCATACAGGCTTTGGCATTGTTCGTTCCAGCAAGGGATATGTTTTATAACTTCTTCTAGTTGTTGACTAAATAGATTTCCCTTCGACTTTTTAAAATTCCATCTAGGTACGGGGAATGAGTTAATTATTGGAATAGTTGTGCCGAATGTTGTGGCCTATGTTGTGTTTCTGGGTAAATAATAAAGGACATCTCTGTGGGCATTGCTATTAGTGGTAAAATCACTGAATATGATTGTTGAGTAAGGGTTGTATGTCCTGTTTCACCTTCCCGAAAGAACAACAGAGTGAGCAATAGAAATGTTTCCTATGTTGGAGTGATGGTCTTCTGAGCAAATTTTAAGGGCAATATGTCCGATGAAGACAAGACAAGTAGAAGAACAGAAGAATTAAGGGGGTCTCAAAATCATTTTTGAAAGAGTTGTTAATTAACTTAAAATATAGTATTCAAAAAAGGTAAAGTTCGCACCGAGTGGTATGGAAACTAGAGCCTTGTTCTACATACTACTTTGTTAAAAATACATATTTCAATGCATTGTCTATTTCGAGTAACCATACAAGAATGGTAAAGGTACATACTGCAAGACATCGGCTTAGACCTACGAATTATAAAAAAACCTTGACTGGCAGCTAAGAGCTTTTGTAAGAATAGACAAACAGTTGTCCAACAGAATAAATATTCGAAAAGGGGTAAGACAAGGATGCGTTTTGTCACCTATGATCTTTACTTTGTATTAAGAGCTCCTCTTTAGAAAAGCACTGGAGGGGGTTATATACAATTAGGTACGCAGATGATACGGTCCTTACTGTAAAATCTGAGAGTGACTTACAAAATATGGCCAATCAACTCAAATTCTCACGAAAAAACAAGACGTACCCATACCGATTACACTAAGTGGAAGTATACTAGAATAGGTTGCTGGGTAAACTGTAAAGTGGAACCAGAAAAACAAATTTCTGCTAGAGTAGAACAGGTCAGAACTACTTTTGAAAAGCTACGACGACTCATGTGCGAACAACGTCTTGATCTAAATCCTAGATTACACATCGTACAATGCTACATTTGGTCAGTATTGCTCTATGGAGTAGAGACTTGCATGCTAAAAATATCGACTCGAATAAAATCGAATCATTTGAGATGTGGGTCTATCGCCGCATTCTAAAAATAAGTTGGAAAGCATGCCTAAGAAATGAGGAAGTTCTAGGCAAACTATAAAGGACAGAGAATTATTATGTATAATAATAATTTGGTCAAGTACGAATTGGACTCGCATACTAAGGGTTCCTTCCGTATTACCTTTCAGATTTGATACAATGTAGATGAATTAAAGTATACTATCGGTGGCCCAGTTGTCGAAATTCTACCCGAATTCATTAAAATTATTTGTTGAACATTATTAACGTTATTTTGTCTGTAGGTATAAGAAATAGAGTTGAACCGTACTTAAAAAGTAGGCTATTATTTCATTTGGATTACATTTGTAGAAATAATTCACGAAATTATTTTTTATTTATGTATATTGTTGTAGGATTATTTTTATATAAATATGTCTTATACATTATCACAAATGTCTATGCAACACGTTCCATGTGATTATCGACGAATTTTTCTTGTAATCTACAAGTTTCCGTCATTTACACACAAACGATTTAAATAATAGAGATAACAAACAACCCAATGAGAACTTAAATTTTTAATGTCATTTCTGTTGTTTGCTCACTGATAATTTGTTGCAATTAAATTTTTTGAACATTGTTAGGTTGTAAACTTCAAAGCCAGCAATGTAAGATTTCAAAGGAAAAATATGTGCCTAGAATAAATGTACCTAACTGAACCTAATAGATGGGTAGGTACATTTTTTATGTTCAAACAAATCTTTAAAAGTATGATTTTCAATAAAAAGAATTTCAAATATCTTAAGATTCAGTATATTTTCATTAATGTGAATTAAAACACACCTACCAACGTAGTAAACCATGACGGTTGCTGTTTTATGTGGAAAATATAAAGAAATACGAATCACATACTGTTAATTAATGTAATTAAATGCACCTATTTTTGAGAATTTTGTGAGTTTTTGTGAGTTGAAATTGAAACCTTGAAAATACTTTGAAATCTGTTCTAACTGAACTGAAAACTTTCAAACTAATCGCTAAAAAAGTACTGAATTACAAAAAAAATACAAATTTTAAATCAAATTTCCGGCAGATGGCTAAGCATTCAGTGTTGTCAGATCTACCTATTTATCGTGAATTGGTGCATAATTTCAGGATTGTTTCTAATCTTAGTTAAATTATATGAAAGTTATATAACAAAAATAAAAGGTTAAAGTAAAGAGGATATTATCAGAAATAAATTGATGAGGTGCAACATAATTCTGATTTTAGTTGATAAACCATATTTACAATTAGGGATGTCGGAACTGTCAAAAAGTATCGATATATATTGAATCGATATTTTTTAAAAGTATCAATATCGGTATTGATATATCGAGAAAAAAATATCGATATATCGGTACTATTTTAGAACAGTAGTATATATATATATATATATATATATATATATATATATATATATTTTTATATTCACTTTGATTCAATTCACTTTTTTAAAAAATATATTTATTTAGAAACATACAAAAATAAAATTGAACAATTAAAATAGTTAAAGTACTTGAATAACTTAATACTATAAATGATATTATTTGAATGACAACACGAGAACGTTTCCAGTTCCTTTTATTACATTGACTAAAGTGCTGATGCAAGTCAGCGTTTTTACTGGGTAAACGGACTCGTGTAGGTTTCCGGGAAGTTGTTTGCATATAATACAAGATGAAATTTGATATCCCTGAGAAGTCACGTACGCTTTAAATTCCGTTGACTTCTCGACTGTGTGAACTAAGTGCTGATATATTTTGCATATAACAACTCCCCTTACATATCAAAAGTTGATGCTATAACATCAAATTTTAGGAACAGAAACATAAAATAATATAAAATGATGTTTGAATGGTATGAATAATAAGTAATAAGTGTATAAAATATGAATAAAATAAAGTAATAGGTAAAAATCAAATTGATATTTGTAAAATAAAATTAAAATATGTTAAAATAAATGAGCAATAAAATAATACGAGTAATAATTAAATGCTTAACCTAAACATATCAAAATAAAATATAAAGTAAAAGGAAATGTGAATAAAAATAATGTGTAGAAAAATAAAAAGGTTAATGATATAAATCAATATTAAAAATGGTGTTTTTAGAGAACATAAAGGGTATTGGTGCGTTCCCGCATTTGTTTAGTGTATTGTGTTCAATTTGATTGAATTACTTCATTGATTTTTAAACTTCTGCACCTTTTCTAAAACATTCCGTCGCGCTAATGCTAATTGTAAGTGTGTTTTTGCGTGTAAAATATAGACAGTATTGGTTTTAGTGATTCGTGTTTTGGATCCCAAGCTATTAGGACGCTTGGGAGTTTCGTGCAATGTACTCCGAACTTTTCGGTGGCTTTGATTCCGTCTGAAGAGACGCCGCTTTTTGTTGTTTTTTTTGCGTTCCGATTCGCGAGTTTTGAGCTCCATTCGTGACGACCGCTAAACCGCTTTCATTTTGTTTCTTTTGTGTTTACAAAAGCGCATCATTTGTTGTTAAACCCGCATTTTTTTGTATGTTCAATCAATGAACATTACATCGGTATTTTTTGTGTAACGTGTTGTCCAGACGAAGCTCTAAGAAACTGTTCCTGTTCACGGGGCTAGCCTCAGAAGAAAGAACCACCAAGAAAACACCCTTTGCAGAGCTTCGACGTTAAAGGTTAGTGATAACTTTTATTTGGTGATTTGGTTGTTCCGCTAAAAGGTCCTTCGTCAATATATACTTGCATTGAACCAGCATTGAACTAAAACCGCAACATCTATTTCATATATCTTTTTGAATATTATTCTCTCTATGGAATGTGCATCGAAGACATTCCATAACATTTGGTCCAACTTCGAGCCGGATGCAATTTGAGTTAATCTCGTGCAAAGTTTATCGAACACATTACATAACATTTGGTCCAAGTACGAGCCGGATGCAATTGGAGTTAATTTAGTGCAAAGATTATCGAATAAATTACATAATTTGGTCCAACTCCGGGCCGGGTTACATTTGAGTTAATTTCGTGCAAAGTTTAATGATCAAAACATTGATTTTTCGTTGCAATTATTGTTGAAAACCGCGTTGAATTTTCGTTTCTTTATTTGTTAGAAGAGAAAGCAAGTTCGGGATATTCACTAATTCCGTTCGAAATAAAACGCAATTTTTTTGCCGCCTTAAAAACTTACAAGAGCTCGTTTTGTTTGTTTTGGTTATTTGCTAAATTGTTTTGAATTTATTTGACATTTGGTCAGATATTTTACTACTTCAACAGTAAAAAATTGTACATTTTGGAATAGTATTTTGTTTTCGTTCTATCGTGTTAGATTTGTTCAGTGGCGTTACAGTGATTTTGATTTATTGTTAAGATGTCAAAAACCGCTGAAAATTTACGTAAATTTAAAAATCATCGACAATCGGAGTTTAAAAGATTAGAAGATATTTATTTTGCTGATGAGAAAGCCTTAAGAGGTGACGACGATGAATTATTTTTTAGCATGATTGATATGGTTGATTCAATCCATTCCGAATTTTTTAAACACCACAATTCCATTGTTGGATTAATTTCTGATGCAAACGATGATTTTGACTTTGAGGATGACATTCGCAATAAATTTGAAAAATTGTTTTATTCAATTAGGTCTATTGTTGCTAAACTGAAATCTGTTCAGAATTCTACGCCACAAAATACAACTCGGGAACAGGAAAGTGTTGCTTTGCCGCGAATTGATTTGCCTTCATTTAGTGGAGACATATTGGAATTTGGTACTTTTATTGATTTGTTTGATTCATTAATTCACAATAATGAAAAACTCAGTGCTATGCAGAAGTTCAAATATTTGCAGTTAGCTTTAAAAGGGCCTGCTTTTGAGGTTATTAAGAATTTTAAACTAACACAAAACAATTACGTGAGTGCTTATGAAACACTTTTGAAAAAATTCAAGCGAACTCGTTTAATTGCGGAGTCTCATTGGTCAGCTTTAGAACAATTCCCCCAACTAACTTCAGATAGCCCTTCAGAGGTTCGGAAGTTATTGGATGACTTCAGTGATAATTTGGAAGCACTGGAGAATTTGGGTTTACCAGTAAATCAGTGGGATTTTTGTATCGTTCAGATGATGTTGAAACGAGTTCCAAAGAATTTAGCCGCTAAATTTGAACTTTACCATGGTACTGTGACCGCTCAAGATGACTTTCCGATCCGTTCGGAAGTTGTTGATTTTTTGTCGAAGCATTGTGATGCCTTTGAACATGTTGAATTATCCCGCAAGGCAAAGCGAAGTGTTGAAAAAAAGTTACCATTGAATTCAAAGCAACATTCTTCCCGGTTCACTACATCTTTGTTTGTTACTAAGAATAGAAATTGTTTAGTTTGTAAATCCGATCATGCGATTTACAAATGTTCTGAATTCTTGAACAAATCAGTATCCGCGCGGTTTAAGTTTGTTAAAGATTTTAGACTTTGTTTTAATTGCTTGAGCGATTCTCATCAGTCGAATCGCTGTAAATCTTTATCCACTTGCCGCAGCTGCAAACAACGCCATCACACATTGCTTCATTTTGTAAATCGTGCTGATTCAGGTATTCGGTCTGAATCTAAAGCTCCCCCCGCAAACCTGGCTTCCACATCTGGTGGATCCAGTGCCATTGATACTGTTGAAAGTCCCGAAACTTCTCTACCGCAGACTTCTTGTCATAGTTCCCTTTTGTCATACAATTCAAATGTGTTGTTATCTACCGCTTTAGTTGAGGTATTAGATAAGCACGGTTCTTATCAAACTTTGCGATGTCTGCTAGATTCTGGTAGCATGACATCATTCATTGCGAACAAGGCTGTGAAACGCCTTGGCTTACGACCTATGCCCGCTTCGATTCAACTCAACGGGCTAGGTTCTGTGCAGAGTACCTCTGCTGAGGGCTCTCTTACCCTTTCTCTTCGCTCTATAGTAAAGCTTGAGTGCAATTTTGTTGTTGATACTATTGTTTTACCCCGCATTTGCAATGATATGCCTGTTGCGCCCATTAACATGGCTAATTTGACATATCTAACCAATTTGAAACTTGCTGATCCTGGTTTCAATAGCCCAGGCGCTATTGACCTTTTGTTAGGTGCCGATATATTTTCTCAAATTTAAAGACGTGTCGTTGGAGATCAAATCCTAACCTACGAAGAACTTTCTACTGTATTTGCACAGGTCGAAGCAGTTTTAAACTCGCGACCTATAACCCCTTGTAGCAACGATCCCTCGTATCTTACCGCCTTGAGTCCTGGAATGTTTCTTACCATGGAACCTTTAACAGCACCTCCTGAATCTGATTTCTTATCTGTCCCATCTAATCGTCTCAATAGATGGCAGTTACTGAGTCGTTTGCATCAGGCATTCTGGAAACGTTGGTCGCAAGAATATTTACATACTCTTCATCAACGGAGTAAATGGACTGATCCCTCGGAGGTTGTTGAGCCAGGTACTCTTGTTATTTTGAAGCAGGACACTTCACCTCCTTTGAATTGGCCATTAGGGCGCATTGTTGACGTGCATCCTGGAGGTGATGGTGTTGTGCGCGTTGCTGCGGTTAGGGCTGCATGTGGTACTTTGAGGCGACCTCTTGTAAAGCTTTGTCCACTGCCTGTGGACCCTTAGTTTTGAAATAAGTAATTCAAGGCTGGCGGAATGGTGCGTTCCCGCATTTGTTTAGTGTATTGTGTTCAATTTGATTGAATTACTTCATTGATTTTTAAACTTCTGCACCTTTTCTAAAACATTCCGTCGCGCTAATGCTAATTGTAAGTGTGTTTTTGCGTGTAAAATATAGACAGTATTGGTTTTAGTGATTCGTGTTTTGGATCCCAAGCTATTAGGACGCTTGGGAGTTTCGTGCAATGTACTCCGAACTTTTCGGTGGCTTTGATTCCGTCTGAAGAGACGCCGCTTTTTGTTGTTTTTTTTGCGTTCCGATTCGCGAGTTTAGAGCTCCATTCGTGACGACCGCTAAACCGCTTTCATTTTATTTCTTTTGTGTTTACAAAAGCGCATCATTTGTTGTTAAACCCGCATTTTTTTGTATGTTCAATCAATGAACATTACGTCGGTATTTTTTGTGTAACGTGTTGTCCAGACGAAGCTCTAAGAAACTGTTCCTGTTCACGGGGCTAGCCTCAGAAGAAAGAACCACCAAGAAAACACCCTTTGCAGAGCTTCGACGTTAAAGGTTAGTGATAACTTTTATTTGGTGATTCGTTTATGTGACGGCACGTGTTTATTGGTTGTTCCGCTAAAAGGTCCTTCGTCAATATATACTTGCATTGAACCAGCATTGAACTAAAACCGCAACATCTATTTCATATATCTTTTTGAATATTATTCTCTCTATGGAATGTGCATCGAAGACATTCCATAACAGGTATACCTAAACTTGCGTCTCTAAGCTTTGTTCTGTTTTCAAAACAGGCCTAAGCTTGGGGAAGAATTTGAGTCTTGGCTGAGGCACTGAAGTCTGGTCAGGATTGCAGTCCTTTGGAGGTTTTAAAATCCTCTTTTTGACAGCTTGGAAGGTGATGAGTGCTGCTATGATCATGAGAGCAGCTATGGTTGTATAGGTAAACCAATATATGTTTTTGGTTACAAACGGCTGGTTTATGAGACCATCGAGGTCTCTGGAATATTGTTCCAATTTGTGATTTGCTACGTCTAAATCTTCTCATTAAGCTGAAGTTCAGGAATTATAATTTTTTCTGGCACTGCGTCGCAGCAGTTGAACGGCACTGTTACTGGTTGGAAGGTTTCTAGAACATCGGTTTGTTTACCAGATTCGGCTTGGACTTTTGTAATTCCTATAAACGCACTACACTCTGATTGAAGAGTCAATATGGAGTTGAGGGAGATTGTAAGAGTTTTTGGGTTTGTTTGAGCGCAATTCACTGTTAACACTTATGGGTACAGAAGTAATTATGAGCCATGTATTGGATTCTAGTTTTTGAACGTTGTATCCCTGAGTGAATATTTATTTATTTATTTATTTATACAATAGGTCATCTTACAGGTTGTCCCTAAGGCAAACCCTTAATAAAGATGACACACAGTGACAAATAGAAAATTACAAATAGGTGATCTCGAAATAATTAATTAACAACAAAGTTCCAAACTTAACAATATCTAAAGAGAAAAACATAAAAACTATTAAATTATATTGTGGATCATGTTTATATATCACTGTTTACGCCTGTATTATAAAACTCTTGTAACGATCTAGTTAAATTTTTCTTAAAATTATTAAAATTGGAGGAAAAGATATCTACGTTTAAATGACAAATTATATTATAAGCATTCATACTTCTTATTAACGGGGAGTTACCGTAGTAGTTGGTAGAATAGTAAGGAACGTAAAAAATCTGTTTGTGTCTTGTTCTAGGATTCCCAGATGGCACATGAACACTTTAATTATGCACTTGTCAAATTTCGTCTCTTATTTATAAGTATTAACCACTTATTTACGGGATTAATTAGGAGTACTTCTAAAACACGACTTAACTCACTTCGCTTCACCTTATGTATTAGTGAGCTTTTACAGTTGTAAGATACCGGACAACTGGACATTCTTTAGAAGTTGAGCTTCACATAACGCGTTTGTGACAATAGGATATGCGTAAAGTTCAGAACACAGTTTCTTACGAGTGGTTTACGGTTTACACGCACTTAAGTCTTTGATCGGAATAAACATTAAAGAATCACCATTCTTTGCAAGATATTTTTGAGTGAAGGATAGCTTATGATGTAAACCTGTTCTTTCATCGTATATAAAGATAGGACATAAATGAAAGACTGTGTAAGGATGTTGTTCGACTAAAGGGATTCTTAACACAAATATAAGATCGGTATATGTTTGAAATGCCTCTAGTTCAATGATTTCTAGATATTGTGCGATGCTCGAGTACTTTACAGCCAATGGAAGGTTACTTTTGACTAAATTTTGCGATATTTCCTGTAATGAGGTAATAAGGTGTTCTGGTGTTAAAATTGAAGAGTGAATTATTTTCAGACGCGCGAATGTGATAGAATTTAAAACATCATTTAAATTATCTTCTAAGTAGAGATAATTTTCCATAAGTTTTTCACACATTTCAAGTAGTGCGAGTTTTGATTCGACGTAAGCGACCTTATCATTAATTTTTCCGATAGTGTTTTCCAGCTTTATCATGTTATCGTTAAATAGTTTCTCGTTAATTCTAAGATTTTGGATAGTTTCGTTGAAGTTTTTAATTACGGATGTGGTGACACTTATTTGGTTTTTTTGTAAGTTCTCAATTTGAAGTTGGCCTTGATTTAAGCGGTTTATGCTTTCGGTAAAGTATTTTCCGTCGGCGGCGTCTAAATTGCCGGTGATTGCCTTAAAAAGGGTACCTGCCCCATCAAGTATACCTCGTTTGTGTCTTTTAGTGTCCATGTGAATGTCAGTAAATTTCTGTTTGATTGAGTTAGAAATTTGATTGAGAAGGTTAATGTGGGTTTGTAAGTCTGCGCGAATGTAGTTCATAGCAAAAGAATTGAAGTTAACAGTTTTTACAAGAGTTTGTAATATTCTATTATTTGTTGTAAATACTTGTTCTAGTGTAAAAATGTTTCTGTGTACTAAAAGTGTCCATTTATCATTGGATACAGTTATTTCTGCTTCGTTATGGAAGTAGATACCTAAAGTATTGTTTATTGGTTGTATTTGAAATTGGGCTACTGCTGACCCGAACAGCAGGCAAAACCTGAAACAGAAATTAACTTTCTGAGAACGGTTTCATTCGGTCGAAATTTACTTTTGATTTTTGGTTAGTTTTAGGGTTTAGTACTGTTGCGGAGTTTCTGTGAATCTCCAGGATTTCGAAAGGACCATTGAATTTATTTTGGAGTTTGTCCTTGATCTGGGATTCTTTAATATAAACTTTATCGCCTATTTGATAGTTAGGGAGATTTTCAGAAACGTGTTCATCAAATCTGACTTTCGCTTTATGTTTTTGGATTGCCGTTCTTTCGCGAGCAATTTTATAATATTGAGATCTCTGATGTACTTTGTTATCAGGGCTTGTTGGTTGTAGAGAGTTTCTGGAATCCTACTCGAAGTATGTCCATAAACAAGTTCGTAAGGGGTGAATTCATGGGTTTTGTTTACAGAATTGTTATATGCAATGATTGCATAAGAGAGGATGTTAAAATGGTGTTCGTCAGGATTTTCTAGTTTATGGATTCTAATCAACTCTAATAAGGTCGAGTGGAATCGTTCTAATGAACCATTTGACTGGGGATGTCCCACACTAGAATAAGATAGTTTGATGTCAAATAGTTTACACAAGTCTCTCATTAGTGTGTTGTCGAATTCCCTGCCATAATCACAATGTATCCGTAATGGAGTACCGAAGTGTTGGAAATAGAGTAGTAAGGTACTAACAACGGTTTTTGCGGATTTGTCGGTTATGGGGTAGGCCTGAGAGAATTTTGTTAATTCGTCCCGGATAGTTAATGCGTAGTTTTTTGTCAGGACTTCTAGAATATCGATGTTGACGCGTTCAAAGGGTGTCCGTGGGGTTTCAGTAATGACAAGTGGGCTGTCGAGATTTTTCCGGTAAACTTTTGCTCTCTGGCAAGATTGACAGTTTTTGATAAAACTGTCAACGTCCTTAGTCAGTCCTTGCCAATTGTATTTTTCTTTTATTCTGCGGATAGTTTCATTGATACCTCGGTGTATATTATTTTTGCCGTTATGGAATTGGTCGAGAATTATGGGTATTTGGTTTTTCTCAACCGTTTAGATGATATTTTGGCAAACTTTCCATTTGATATCGATTTCGGAAAAGATAAACGAAAGCATTTCCAAAATGGGCAGTTCAATGTTATTCTCAACACAGAATACGTCATTTTCAGTAAACACATCTCTACTATTATACAGAGATGCGAAAAGAATCTCGTTGACTATTTCTGGGTCAGAAGGGAGAGGGACGATGTAATAGCGTCTTTTTCTGACACTTTTGCTTGCAAAGACATTTACTCTAGGGGTACGGAAATCGGCATTGTCCTCAAAAATGTCTTCGATGATGTCATGGTGAAAATTTTTCATGAGAGAGCCTTGGGGGAATACTAGGATGTTTTTGTTTCCTCGGTCTAGGAGTTGGCAATTAGAAAATTGGATTTTGTCGTAATCTATGAGAGAGACGGTTTGATATCGCTCGACAAAAGTTTTAAATTCTTCGGAGATTTGTTGGAGATTAATGGGACTTCTCATCTGGGGTTCTTGTGAGTCATCATTAGTTTCGTTTGTTGGGAGTACTGTAAATGGTGTTAGATGATTGTTTGCTTGAAATGATATGTATTCATTAAAGTTGTTAACTTTAATGCGAGAGAGCGCGTCGGCGTTTTTATTTACTTTGCCGGGTTTGTAAATTATTTGATAGTCGTACTCCTCGAGCTTAAGGCGCCATCTTGCAAGTCTACTTCCAGGATCCTTTGTAGAAAACAGCCAAGTTAACGGGCGGTGATCGGTCAGAAGTAAAAACTTACGGCCAAAAATTATCGGACGGAAGTGTTTAACCGCCCACACTATTGCAAGGAGTTCTCGTTTTATGGTTGAATACTTAGTTTCAGCATCGCAGAGAGTTCTGGAGGCATAGGCTACGGGTAAATCTTTACCTACGGGGCCTTGAGAGAGCACTGCGCCGATAGCAAATGAACTGGCGTCGGTTGTAAGAATAAATGGCTCTTCAAAATTAGGGTATATGAGTATGGGAGTAGAAGTAAGGGCTCTTTTTAATTCATCAAAAGATTTGACACATTCTGAATCAAACTGGAAAGGTGTGTCTTTTTGAAGCAATCTTGTCAAAGGTTTTGAAATCTTGGCGAAATTAGGGATGAATCGCCTGTAATAACCAGCTAACCCTAAGAAGGACTTGGGGAAAATTTAAGATACAATCTACCTTTGAGGGGTTAGGCTTCATACCTTCGGGAGTTATAAGGTGGCCAAGATACGCGACCTCTTTGCGAAGAAACTCGCATTTGTCGGGTTGGATTTTTGGATTGGCTTTTCGCAATCGTTTGAAAACTTCAGAAAGTCGGGCTATGTGCTCATGTATAGTCGGAGAATAAACGATAATGTCGTCCATATAGACTAAACATCTCTCGTTTTGAACACCTAAAAGAATATTATCCATTACCCTTTGGACGGTGGATGGAGCGTTTTTAAGACCGAAGGGCATTCTAACAAATTCGAAATGGCCATTATCAACTGTGAATGCTGTTTTTTGGATGTCTTTAGTATCGATTTCGATTTGGTGAAACCCGGAAGCTAAGTCGAGGGTGGTGAAGTATTGGCATTTGCCAAGTTGGTCAAGTAAATCCGAAATGTTCGGTAGGGGATATTTGTCGTCAACAGTAAGTTCATTTAATTTACGATAATCGACGACGACACGCCATTTTTGGGTACCAGATGCGTCTAGTTTTTTGGGTACTACCCAAACCGGAGATGACCATGGCGAATTAGACGGACGTATAATGCCTTGGTCAAGCATCTTTGATATCTGACTTTTTACCTCTTGTTTGTGTATTTGGGGGTACCGATATGACTTTGTGAAAGAGGGTTTTGCGTTATTAGTGTCTATCGAATGTTTGATTTCGTTTGTAAAGGTCAGTTGGTCACCTTCTAAATAGAATATGTCGGAATATTCGAGGCAAAGTTGAGAAATAAGTTCGACTTCCTCCTCGTTCAGATGTTCTAACCGAAGTTGTTCCATAATTGTAGTTTGTCTATCAGGCTGGGTCAAGTTTTGAGAGTAATTTTCAAAAAGAATGTTTACGGAAAAATTGTTTATCGGTTCGAGTTCCAAATTGTCGAAATTAACAGTCTTGGGGATAGCATTTGCATTTAAAACTGAAGTAAGGAATTCGCCTTTTTCATTAATTTTAACAAGGGCACGGGGAAGATAAACTTTTTCTATTTCGGCAGATGATAGGAAAGCATCAGTATTAGTGAGGTTACATTTTAATTTACATATTTGTTCTGTTCGGGGTTCTAAACAGATTGTATTAACCGGGATGCAGTTATTGAAAGTTGAAGGGTTCTGAGTACGCATGACAGTATCATCCGTAACTTTGTAGAGAGGTAAAGTTTTAAAATTAGTGACAAGTTGTTTGCTGTTAAAGTCTATAACGCAGTTATAGTGTTCAAGGAAATCTGAACCCAGTAATCCGTCGAATTCAATGTCGATGTTGCAAATATATACCTTGGTGGGTCGGCGACATTGAAAGGTACAAGGGTGGATTCGTTGATTAAAATTTTCTGATCGGTGATTCCTTGGATGACTACGTTTTCGGGAAATCGTTGTCTGAAGCGTTGGCAGGTTTCAGGTTTAAAAATTGAAAGTCCTGCACCCGTATCAATAAGAAGTTTATAGGTGTTTGAAGAGTCAGTAATATAATAAAGATTCTTTGAGTTGACGGAAAGAAGGGGTCTTACAAAAAGTTCTGTTCTGGGAAGTTGACATTGGGGCTGAAGTCGTCCAGATTCATTGTCTGAATTTGGGTTTGAATTTCTGAAATTTCTTGGTCTGGGGGTTCTGACTGAGTGGGGGTCAAATGAAAATTTACTTGGGAAGAATCAGGTTCGTCGGAATAAAATTCGTATAACTGTTCAGTATTGAAATATTCTGGTTCATTGTTTTGTTCGAAATCATTAGGGTGATAATCTTGTACGTTTCCGTACTCATCGGGTAAAGAGGTGTAATGATTTTCGTTTTGAGAGTAGTTATAGTCATTGTGATATGGTCCGAATTGCAGATTGTTCAAGTGATGAGTTTTTGGTTGTTGGCGTTGTTGATGTTTAAAGAAACTCGGGTTCGGTCTGTAATTGCCAGACATTTGGGGTTGTCTACTGGTAGATGGACGAAATTGTTGCTGTGAAAATTGTTGACTGGGGTTAACATTTGTAGATTGATTAGCAGGTTGATTGGAAAAATGAGGGCGGTAATTCGAATAGTTCTGATTAGAATTCGGGTTGTGTTGAAATTGTCTCATTCTCAATAAGCATTCGTTGCTTAAATGGCCCATGCGTTTACAAAAAGAGCATTGTTTTGGAGGTGGACCGTTATTTGGTTTAGGAGGGGGTTGTTGGAAATTTCTATTACCTGAAAATTTCTGGGTTTCTAAATGTGATAGTTGTAGTTCTCGTTTAATTCTGGAAATGGCAGTGAGAATACTGCATGGGTCGCTAGCGCGAACGAGTTGACCTCCCGTGAGGAGGCTATTAAGAGCCATTGACTCTATTAAGTCAATCTGCGCTTGCTTTTCTTTGATGGTTAAATTTTGTTTGTTTATAGCTGCTAGCATTTTCGCTTGGTGCGTCTGGAGTCTAGCAGAGAAAGTGAGGGGGGATTCATTAGGAGTTTGCCGCTTTCGTTGCAAGTCCTGTATGAGAGCCGAGATATCTCTAGGATCTCCAAAATGATTTTCTAGAAGGGTTTGAATTTCAGCTAATTGACTAGGGTTTCGCGAATTAATTAATTCTGCCGCTCTACCGCGTAACTTATTTTTGATGTGGAGAATTAGCAATACTTGCTGATTATCTGTTGCCATGCTGTAAGCAGTATTACAGGAGCATATGAAAGTATTCAAAAATATCGGATTACCATCATACTCAGGAATTATGGCAAATATTTCCGAAAGCTTATAGGGTTCTACGGTTGGTGTAGGTGCTTGTCTAGTGGTGGCCATGTTTATAAATGTATAAATACAATAAATAAAAATTAAATGTTGAGGTTTTAAATGTAAATGGTAAATATCTAGTTTATCAAAATTCAATATCGAGCAATGTTTAATAGAGTAATAACAAATGTGAAATAGGAATGTATAAATGGTAGACTAATAATAAACTTGAAATAATGTTTCAAATACTTCGAAATATGTAAGTCAAAGTAATGGAAATAAAATAATATCATTATGTAAAATATATAGTTTCAAAATTATTTAGGAATGTAAGGTTATGAGGAATAAAATATTATATAAATGAAAGAACTGGTGGTCATTCAAAAAAAATAAAAAATAGTACTTTATGTGATTCTTACGTTATTATTCCTCGCATCGGACTGTTCTCCGCGTCACTTAGCACTGGTTAGCCTGGTTGCGTGTTCCCTTGCTAGTACTTGGTAGTTATTGTCCTTTTCAAGTAGGTTTTGTCCACAATGATTTAGAAATCTCCACAGTCAGTTAGTATTCACGTGTTCTAACTGTGTTGGACAATCCTACTGACTGCGCCAATTTTATATTCACTTTGATTCAATTCACTTTTTAAAAAAATATATTTATTTAGAAACATACAAAATTAAAATTGAACAATTAAAATAGTTAAAGTACTTGAATAACTTAATACTATAAATGATATTATTTGAATGACAACACGAGAACGTTTCCAGTTCCTTTTATAACATTGACTAAAGTGCTGATGCAAGTCAGCGTTTTTACTGGGTAAACGGACTCGTGTAGGTTTCCGGAAAGTTGTTTGCATATAATTCAAGATGAAATTTGATATCCCTGAGAAGTCACGTACGCTTTAAATTCCGTTGACTTCTCGACTGTGTGAACTAAGTGCTGATATATTTTGCATATAACATATATATACTTAGTAATTTATTTTACTAGTGTATCTGATAAAGTTATATGCAAACAATTTATAGATAGACGGTAGGTAGACTGGATTACAAAATTTAACAATATTTTATTTTGAGACTTTTTTACAGCTTAAGATAGTAATATATTGTTAAATTAACTATATGCTACTACTTCTCATATTTTCTAAAAGTTTAGATGTTGTTCTAATAATAATTTATACCTCCCCTCTACCTCATGCATTATCAGCAACATATTTAAAACTTATTTTAACTTCAAGCGCTTAGGCAACATATAGCATAAATATAATAAATTAATTATACTTGAAAGAATTCTGCTAATCTTTGTGTACAAAGATCCTGTATCTCAACTTGTTTGACAATATATTGGCTGTTTTCCAATTACCGCACAATTGCGCATAGTGCGGCACAGTACTGAGCACTAAGTGTTCCAATTACAGCACTGGCTAGCACAAATGGGCACAAGAAATAACTGTGCCTTTGGGATGTTTTATGTAAGTACTAAGTAAACATAAAACTTTAACATAAAGCATGAAGTATGTTCCAATTAACGCCCGAAAATTACGACACAGCGACACAAAAACACTTTGTGCTCTAGTAATTTGAAAACAGCTAGTATTTATTTTATATAGCCAAAGAGGTTAATACTGTAGAGCACGTGAAGTAGCGAAATTCATGTAATATTAATAGAAAGAGAGATAGAGAATAAGCGTGTCGTTCCTGATTGGTCAGTGTCAGTGGTGACGCCTACTATTGGTAGGGTAGAGACATAGCAAGCGCTCCCTGATATTTTCTTTCGCTTTCTATTGTTATTACACTGCCACTTACAGTAACGCCCATACCTAATTCACTCTACGTATTAAGCTCTTTGTATATAGCACGTAACAAACATACGGAAAAATATCGTTTTTGATAAGTTTTCGATACTTGGTTTTTATATCGATATATCGATATATCGAATAAAATTATATCGTGTAAAAGTATCGATATATAAAACAAAAAATATCGATATATCGATATTTTTCCGACATCCCTATTTACAATGCAATGATAGTTGCAAACTGCAAACTTGCGAGCTCCCCATAAACGGCGATTATTATGTATTATAATTTTTCGTTGGTTTTATTTCAATAACATGACTATGTAGGATAACTTTAGCGAAGGGCCAAAAGTTTCAGTTATACATTTAATTTAGTTTGTCTTTCACATTGGAGTCAACCTATCTTATGATTTTCTGTCCAAGCAATCTGGCGGCAGTGTTTGGCATTGACAGTATGGATGTAAATAATGATTTTTATATTATTTATTATTTAATTATTGAACTAATATTATAAATTAATTTTAGCATTCTGCATTGAAGGTCGTCTGTAGCTACTAAACAAAACAAAATAAAAATAAAGCTAATCGGTTGAGTGACATAAACGTTTTAAATTTCTCACACAGGGCCTTTTTATTTTAACTGCTACATGATTACCTCAATTTTTACAAAAATATTTATTTAATTTTCTAATTGGCCAACAATGCCGAATTAGTTTTATATTTATAATGTTTTATGATTTTGGTAATATCTCTTGATTAAATATTTGAAAATATAAAAATATATATTTGTATTACACTTTCATTTGATGTATTGCACGATGCGTTTAAAAAAGTTATTTTTTTTATTTTCCGTTTAATTCTATAATTTGCTCCAAAAATTAGTATTAGGGATTTTTCTTATATTTCCTGTAAAGTACAGGTGAGGCCCTATATCTGTATTTTTTCCAAATTTTACGCCTTATAGTTTCGGAGATAAGGGGGAGAGAATGGGTAAATTTTTGTATATTTTTGCTAAAATCTTTTAAAGTAATTATTTTTAAAATATGAAATAAATATATTCGTGTTCTTCAGAATGAACCCTTTTATTTGATTTATTACATGGCGCGTCTGTAAAATTTTGAATTTTTAATAATTATTTTAATTTTATATTTTTATATGCCCCTAAAATTCGAATTAGGGGTTTCTCTTTATTTTTCCTGTAAACTTGGGACAAAATTCTATATTCATTTTTTTTTAAAATTTTAGGCACATTAGTTTCGGAGATAAGAGGGGAAAGGTCGAATTTTTAGTTTTACCCCCTAATAACAGAATTTTTTTATTTACGATATATCATCCTGATCGGGCCACAAAACTATACTACTACCAATTATAAGGGTATCCGAGTACTGTATATACGGAACCCTAAAAAACACGAAAAAAAATTACTTGGGTCATATACTTCGGAATCAAAAATATTATATCCCACAACTGATAATTAAAGGAAACATTCAAGATAAAAGGAATTATGGCAGAAAGAAACAGTCCAGGTTAAGGAACATTAGATAATAGACAGGATTACATTTTTAATAGCTAATAGAACAACAATAAATCAAGAAGAATAGTATTCCAATTTACTTTTTTCCAATTTGTTTGTTATATGTGTTTGCAGGAGAGACTACACTTAGTAGTTATTTTAGTTTTAAACGTAATTTAAAGCAGATTAGATGTAAGTATTTATTAATTTAAATAAATAACTGCCAGCATATTTAATTTTGCTGCAGTATAAAATTGCACTAATACCTACTCCGCAGATTTAATTAAGGAGTATTTAAAGAAATATATAGGGAAAATTTGGGATAAATCAATTAAAAGGGGAAATGTCGGGGTTAATATAAGTAAACAACTAGTGGTCATAATAGTTCAGTTTAAAAGTACTTTACATTTTATTTCTAGCTAGATAAGAATTAGGCCTTAAAAATATCCAATTTTCTATAAAAACGTTTAATTCATAATACAAACACTAGAATAAAGACAATAATTTATGACTTATAATTATTTGAAATTGTACACCAAATTTATCTATAAGTGAAACATTTTGTTGTTTTAAAAGTTTGGTTAAGCGTTTCGTCCCCACTCTTAACTGTCATTTTTTTTTAAGTTACAGCACACACTAAATCACAGATAAAGTCAAATTTCCAAAATTTCAAACGAATTGATTTGGTCCGAATTTTTCCCCAAGTATCACACTGCCGTCGACCTCCTCCAACTGTTTTTACTCGCTGTCAAACTGCTAGTATGGGTGCCCTAAAAGTAAAATAAATACAATGAGTTCTTGCAGAAAAAATATTAGAATGGATGAGTGGTGATATTATTTTAAAATTAGCAACAACAATAATGTACAGTTCAAATTGTTACGGTTCTATGCGAGTATGTCATTGACCTGAACGTAATTCAGATATTGTTTACATGCTCACTTCCCGCAAGCTATCATGATGCTCCGCTATTGACTGGAAAGTTCTCTTTGCGTGATCTGTAATGGAGAGTGTGTAGAAATCAGATAAATTCGGCGGAAACCGCTGGAATATTCGGGACTAAAGACGTCTTTCAATGTTTAAGCACTTTTTGGGAAATAACACCACAGTTAAAAGAAAATTGCTGTATATTCCAAACGTTTCGGGGTCTGATCTAGACTCCGAAACGCTTGGAATATACAGCAATTTTCTTTAAACTGTGGTGTTATTTCCCAAGAAGTACTTAGACATTGAAAAATATGCTACAAATATCGTTCAGACAACAACTAAAGACGTCTTGTATGTAAATGTTGGGTTGTTGATTGTAGGATAATAGTTTACCCTAGGAATAAAGATATTTGCGTTTACGTTGCGACGATGAACATATGGACAAAAAGAGGCCTTAAAAGAATGACGGATAAATTATTAGAAAAGCTTTTAAATCTTTTCGTTTTTCATTTGAACAAAAGTAAATTCAAATAAGGTAAGTAATTCAGGATTTTGAATTTGAATTTGATAACTAGTCAAATTTCTTGACGAGAAAGGAAATGTTATAAAATCAACTAATTTTGATAGAATTTGTTCTTGGCTCATTTCCAAAAGACAATTTAAAGTAGTTGCTCTGGCCACCGGATGGGATAATGAAACAAAAAGCACGTCACTGGTGATGTAGCTGAGATGTTCTACTCTAAATGACTTCAAAGCATACAAATATATTGTTATAAATTAAGTTCCGTTTTCAAAAGAAGGTGTGGTACTGAATATTTAATCCAACTTACAAGAGTTTTAGGGGCACTGAAATCCAGAAAACTCTACAACTTGGTGGTATATGGTAATGCAACAAAGACTTAAGGAATGTTTTTGTGATAATTATGTTATGCTTCTTGAAACAAGAGTTTACAACGAAATTAGCCGTTTAAGCTGCAGTAGCCATCATTTCCCGAAAACTGCTTGAGCAACAAAATCTTAATTGACACCACAAATAAAAATCAATTTAACATCATAAGAACTGAAATTTTTCGAATTGTTAACGCACTCGGTTATTCTATGGGCAATTGATATAATGAGAAGATGTATATCACATTAGGGAATATTTAACCATAACCCCCTTAAATAATGCCAGAAGTCATCTAAGTTTATTGGGGGATTTCCTACAATATCTGATGGGGCACAGATCAGGTGATTCTCATGGTTATTCCAGGGTCTCTATGCCAGATTTTTATATGAAAGCCGTTGTGTCACTTGGTCAAGTATGTAAGTGGAGATGTAAAATTGGAAGCAGCACTTCATTAGTATACCGCCTACACCTGCACTCATCTCTCATCATTGGACTATTTTCTTCAAACTCAACATCGTTGACGAAATGTCGTAAATTCTTTTTGATATATTTCGCAGACCAAGTCCTTTTCACGCCCACCAGGCGTCCTTTCACTAAGCCGTTTCAATGACGAAATTGGTGAAGAACCCTTTTTTAATTTTGAAACAAACTAAAGCTAACCAATCCATAACTAACGAACACTACTAGTAAACTAATTTAAAATCCTCTGGATTAATTTCTTTTAACCTAGAAGTCAACTTTAGCTTACTTATAATTGTAGTATTAAGATTAATACAAAGATTTGGTGTTTGAAGTTCATCTGATATTATAAAACTGTGAGTTTATCTTCTTAAAGTTATTTGGTTGAAACTGGCGCATCCACCAAAATTTTGTATACAGTTAAATAAATTATATATTTCAAAAGTAGCCTCCCAAAATAACTTTAAAAGAAAAAAAAAACACATTAATTTATATATACAGGGGGACACATTATACGTGTATCGGTCACCCTACAGTTTCAACCACTAAGCGGGGGTGAATATCACTTCTACAAGTTTAAATATACCTCTTTTTAAAGGTTTCTTTTTTGGCAATCTTTTGACACATCATATTTTAAAATCAGATTATTTTTTACAGAGTAATGACCTAGAAACTGAAAAAAATTAAAAATTTTGAATTGTAATTAAAAAAAGCATGAGTATTAATACCGAGATAAACAAGTGAGGAAAAAATCCTTAAATGTTTTTGCTAAAGATATTTGCCATTGTAAATGTAAACAATTTATTATTAGTAGTTTTCTTGTATACTGACCATCATGACATTTCGACAATGGTTTATTTTTTACATGAAAAATAATATTTATTTACGGGAAAGAACAAAGCTGTGCACGTAAAACTGCTCATGTTTTTTATCAGAGATATCACGATAAAAATATTGGGCATCATTATTTGTAGGATTTAGTTTATAAATTTCAATAAACTGGTAGGTTGTGCAATAAAATTGTCAAGAATCGTTTTTACTGAAACTTCACAGGTTGAGATTTTAGGTCATTTTGCCAAGGATACTCAAACATAAATACCAAAAGTCTCCAGGTTAACAAATATTTCTGTTGGCTCTGTACATAAAATGTTACTCCTAAATAATTTTTTCCTTAAAAAAAAACAGCTGTTACAACTGCTGAGGAAGATTATGACAGAAGGATAGAATTCTGCGAATTAATAACTCAAAGGACAAATGCAGACCCTAATTTTATTAAAAATATTAGTTTTTCTGACGAAGCGGAATTTTTTTAAGTGAATTTGTCAATAAACATAATTGAAAATACTGGGACAATACCAGTCCACAAGTTTTTCGGGAAGATCACAACCAACAACCTCAGAAAATCAACGTATGGGCCGCAATTCTCGGAAATAGAATTAAGAAATTAAGAAAATTTAACTAGCGAATTGTATTTGATAAATCTCCTCATAACCGAATTTAGAAAACCAAATAGATCAAGATGGAACTTTGTTGCTAGACGAAGAAGAAGAAAGCCCCGTATTTTTACTTCAAATTGCTAAGGGTGTTTTTTAGTTCTTTAATTCTTTAAACTACAATTATTACCTTTGATGTTTTTAAGTGACAGCTCTTAAAAACGGAGATTTGAACATAAAACAGTCTAAAATATCTCTTTTGAGACACAAATGAATTAGTAAGTTTGACTTTAAATAAAAATGTATTTACAAAGTGTTGCATCTCTTTTGGTCTACAACACACAATCATTTCTATTATGTTAGTTCTGTTATTTTCGGTGTATTTCATTATTTCCTATATTTGTTTTTCCCGTCTCTTGTTTCTCCTTTTTCAAAACCCTCGATAGCTGATGATGAACTTTACTATGTGAGGCGAGTTTGCTATACTTTTTTTTTGGTTGACATGTTTTCAGTTCAGTTTCTCTTTTGCGGGATTTCTGTAGTTTTCTTTTCAGAATGCACTTTTTTGTTTGATTTTACATGGATGCAATACGTGGGCGTAAAAGATATGTCAAGTTTTAATTTTAGGTCAGTAGAAGTTCCTAGATTGATTTAAAATTTAAATAAGAGCAGCAAATTTGTTAGTTTTTATTGTATTTTTGTTTTTCATTATTTAAGTGGTTCCTTCTATATATTTTCAATTTTATTAAACCAGCAAATTTCTTATTTTGCTTTTTACGACAAAATATAGGAAGGATGCTGGACGGTTTGCAAGTACAGCTCATCACAATTTATCGATCTGACTATAAAATCTCTTATATTGAATAATAAAAGCGGAACGACTTGCCGTAAACTTGGAAATTTCATATAAATCTCTTTTAAGCAGTTTTTGCGGTATATGTTAAAACTGTGTAGTGGTTAGACCATCTTGACTTAATTTAATAAGACACTTACCCTGTAACTGAATATCCCTTTCGTACTTCCGATGGGAAATCCAAAGCTCAGGCTGAATCCAGACTCAGAAGCCGTGTGATGGTGATCCGGTTTCTTGCGGTAACATGAACCAAACAACTTTCGCATCTGAAATCGTAAAATTTTCAAGTTTCAGAGTACTTAAAGTTTTATACTTTATTTGAGGAACATTTGTTAGAAAATGTAGTAATATGGATTTTTTGTGGAACTCAAACGTATGTATTAAATATTTCCTTTGAGTTTTAGAAGTGGCGTAAAATACTTGTTGGGACATTCAACTATAAAAGAAAAGTTATTTATAAAGTTCAGTTTAAGTAGCTAGAAAACGAAAATACTAGCAAGTGTTAAAGTAGTGATATATTCTGTGTTCATATTAAAAATGTTTGTTTAAATTTCGTAAATCTAACATAACTGGAAGAAGATGGCAGGACAACTACTTCGCGTTAATAGATCGTTTTAGTAAAAAATATTGTTTAAGTAAGGTTAACTGCAATATGTCTATTAAGTTGCATTAGTCATTTCATAGTGTCGCATTCCGATTAAGCCAATGTTTTGTTGCTATTTTGTTGCTAATTTTTGCCCCCAAAAATGATTTTGTTGCTCCAGCTGTTTCGAGAAATGGTGGCTAATGTAGCTTAAGTCTTAAGCTACATTAGCCATGTGGGTATTTAAGAAATGAAAATAGCTATCAAAATGACACAAATGCGTGATTTTGTGACTAATTTGTTGCTCAAAGATGGAACCAAATAATATTCCCAAATCAGCCCCTATGAATCAAACCCACCCCAATATACCCCTAAATGGCGAAAATCTTAATGCTAAATATTTTGTAAAATGCATTTGCGGGGTATTTTTTGCTAATTTGTTGCTAATTTGTGACGTCAATTACGATTTTGTTGCTCAAGCCGTTACCTAGAAATGGTTGCTAATGTAGCGTCTTAAGCTACATTAGCCATGTGGGTATTCATGAAATGAAAATAGCTATCAAAATGAAACAAACGCGAGATCTTGTTGCTTGAAGATGGAATAAAATAATTTCAGAAAAGTTGCCCCTACGGATCAAGCCCACCCCCATATACCCCTAAATGGCAAAAAATTTTATTCACTCATCATCAGCATGAGTCATTTATTCAATTAAAGTTTGTGTTATACGGTGGTGGGCTTGGTCTACAGGGATGCTTTTCATTTCTTAAATACCCACATGGATAATGCAGCTTAAGAGGTAAACGATATTAGCCACCGTTTAAGGGAAATGTCTTGAGCAGAAAATACGTCACAAATTAGCAATAAATTATTAACAAAATACCCCGCAATGCATTTTAGAAAATATTTAGCTTTAAGATTTTCGCCATTTAGAGGTATATGGGGGTGACTTTGATCCGTAGGGCCTGCTTTTGGAAATATTATTTTGTTCTACCTTTGAGAAACAAATTATTAACAAAATCACGCGTTTGTTTCATTCTGAGAGCTATTTTGCTTTCATAAATACTCAGATGGCTAATGTAGTTGGCTAGGTTTATCGGGACAGTTAATAACAAATCACGGTATTGACTACGACATGAACCGACATAATCCGAAATGTACCGAGGGCTTCCGAAGTTGGTTAAATTACACAACATGAGTTGTAAGTAACCTGCTGAGGACAGAACTCCATGGATAGAGCAAGAGTATATGAGTAGTAAAATTCTTTTTCAAAACAGGCCCTGTTCAGCTAATTTGATCTCTAACCAAAGATAGATTCTTCTTCTTCTCTCTATTGGCCATTGCGGGCGCATTCAGCCAGCTTCAAGTTAGAAGGGTTGCATAATAAAATGCGTCTGGGATAACTCATCCTCCTCTGTATAACCAATTTCAATAATTCAAATATAACAAAAAAATTTAAACTCTCTGGCTAACTAAACATTTCTTTCTTTAAGATCCTCAAGCTCTAATCTAACGTCCAAATATGAATAATTCACTAATACTTAATTAGATATGATCAGCAAAACTATGTACTGGACCGGGACGGCCCTTGACTTCCGGCTAACCACAGGCTAAACTAATTATCACTACACACTTCAATCACTTTCTGAGCGTCTATACCGATATGAAAAGAATCAACGAAAGGGTCAAAATCGAATTGGGAGATAACATGGAACTTGAACTTCACTAAAACTAAATTTTAAACCTAGGACAAACACATACATTCGGCCGCCCCGACATCTTGACCGGAAGTTCACCTATCCCCAAAGATAGATTTAATTCGGTATATTTACATGAAACGTTTTTAATTCAAAATTTAATCCAGGACAAATCATATTACATTTTACAAGTTTATGGGTAAAATAATTAACAGTTATTTTATAAGTTAGTTACCTAAATTTTGTTTTTTTTTTTGTAATTGTAATAAAAATATAAATGTTTCGTGACCCAAGATTAAGGCTTTTTTTCATTACCTGTTTTTTGAAGATTGTGGTGGTGAGCGTATATAGCACTGGATTTAATGCAGTATTAATTGGTAAAACAAATATAGCCAACCATGCGTAAAGATCTTGATGGATAGATTTTCCTGAAATTTAAAAAATATATTTAAATAAATCTGACTCGTTTACACAAGGTGCTTATATTTTAGTCAAACGGTAAGGTGTTTAGATATTGCACCTTCAAAAACAATTCTAAGTTACCAATTACTTACCGCACAGTGCAATAATTTTTACTACAATGACGGGTACCCAGCACAAGCAATCTGTGAAAACGATGACTCCAAATCTTTGTGCCACTTTGTCTCTATCCTGGTTTTGTCTGGTAGATCTGCAGGCAACACCACTGGCTCTTATTTCATTTATCATTCTTAGATATGCGTAACTGATGAATATTAATGCTAAGGCGTTCAGCACGATAAACATTACGGCAGAGTATTGCCATCCCTGAAATTAAAAATAGGTTGTCTAATTTTTTATTTCAAATACTGAAAAAATGGTATATCTAATTGGTTAGAAAATTATGTAAAAGTTTAGAAAAAGCAGAAATATAACGCATAAATTGCTGGTTGTACATCACGTCCTTATAAAAAGTGTCCCTTTGTAACGTCTAAAAAAACGCAAGTCATGGTGTCGTCCTTCATTTATCGTTTTAGTTGGGAAAAATTGTTCAGGCTCGTGTTGAACGCGAGATATCTCCTTTCTCTCCTCTCGTTTTGATGTTGTTAAGCAAACGTCATTACCTTAACGCGGTGTACGAATTTTTTGGTAATAGTAGCGTTCTGCTAGAGAGAAGCTGCCATACGATATTTTGAAAGTTACGGAAAAAATGATTGTTGAGTTATACATTCCATGGTGTTTACAGTAATTTGGAAGATATGCCGAAAAGGTAAGCACGGCCATTTTGTGTCGAAATAGAGTCGTCATGTGCGATATTATATTTTAGAGTTTTATGTTGGAATCCTGTTTTTATGGGATCTTTCTTTGACTTTTTGCGTTGGGATTTTGCCTTTATATTGGAATCGTTTCCCTATGATGGAACCGGGCATGTTCGTTTGAAGAGTATGTTGGTTCGGGTAAGTTTATATGAATTTTGGGCAGTGGCTTCTTTGTTTCAAGTGTGTATCTCGCTGCTCATGTATGACACTCGAAGTGATCGTCATTCTCACCCTTATTAAAACCGGCCTTAGTTTTGTGATTTTAGGGTTATTCAGCTTTGGGGTTTTGAGGTTTCAGATTGTGTCCTTGGCGTGTTTTTCAGGTTATGGAGTGTCGGGGTTTTAGGCTAATACGGTTTACTATTCAAAAATTAAGATTTGTACCTTATGAGTGAGTTTATTCGTTGGTTATTTTGGGTTCTTAGATTTTTGGGCTCATCCAATTTTGAGATTATGTGAGATTGCAAATTCGGTTTCAGTGACCCAAACGCCGTAAGTTATATATTTGGAGTTTAACTGGTAGCTTTATGGAGTCATTTTTTTTGAAAAATTATGTCACGACAGGACCTGTGAAATTTACATTTTTGCTGTTTATCTCTTGGATTTTTGGAAAGTTTAGCTGTTCATCAAATGGCTATTTAGCAGTCAACCTTAGGGGATTCGTTTACTGTACAGCTATTGGTGGATGAAGTACAGTTTCTTTGATGGCAGACCATTTGTGAAATATTTTGCCTTGAGTTTCCAGTAGTACAATATTC
Organism: Octodonta nipae; assembly: GCA_034190945.1. Lineage (NCBI taxonomy): Eukaryota > Metazoa > Arthropoda > Insecta > Coleoptera > Chrysomelidae > Octodonta > Octodonta nipae. The sequence goes on from CM067217.1 coordinate 27,695,638, forward strand.
AAGAAATACAGTCCAAATAGTAGTTTTAGTGCATGTATGCTAATAAGAATTTTCTGATCAAGATTATGAAAGGTTTATACCGGTACCTTTTTTTTGATTTTGATTATAGAATCATAGTTGAGTACGTTTTTTTTTTAATTTCACTTTTGTAAGTTTGTAAATATATCAATTTTAGACGATTACAAATATTATAGATTTTTAGAATTTTATCATTATAGAGAGTCTTGCATCTTTTGATAATTTTTTTGTACACCATATTTTTCTATATTTTTTTATTAAACTCTCCTCTGTTTACATTTTGCATATTTTTTATTATACCTGAGCCTATCGATTTGTGAAAGACTTGTTTAAAGTGAGAACAAGTGAAAATTTTGAACACAGATATTATTCTTTTTGAGAAAACAAAATAGTTCATTCAGAAGGAACATCTACAGTATCAATATAGCTAATGTGAAATAACATCACAATCTCATACTGTTTTTTGGTTTCTAAGGTATGCTCACTTACCAGTTTTTAACCAAATGGCGTCCTTAAAAAATAAATTTTGTGTTTTAATATCTTACCCACACCCCTTATTGTTCCCGATGAAAAGCAGCCGTCTAGCAATTGTGAGCAGGCCAAGGAAGGATATGTTGAATTTTAAGTTTTCTGATTTTTTAAATACCTGGTCAGTGTTATACCTTTACTAAATAAACAATATAACATCTGTAGAAAAAGGTGAGGTGATCATGAAAAACAATTACTTACTTTAGCATATGGTTCATGGATATGCAAGCAGAGACAGACACCATTGTTTCCATAAAATTCGTCTCCAAAATAATCTCGTGCAAAATGGGTGATTGGCAGCAGTGCAACGATTGTCGCCATGCACCATAAAAATAGGAGTGTAGCTATTGCCGTTTTCTTTGAAGGCTGTTTTCTTGCTAATGGTTGAGTTACAGACACGAATCTGTCATACGTCACAAGTGTCAGTATCAACACAGATGACTCACATGATAGTGTGCTTAGAAATCCTACAAAAATTTCTTGTAAATATACATTTATTGTTAAATAGTAAAAAATATCATCTAATTTATGTTGTTTATGTTATTTTGTGTCTTTAATACTAGCTGGCTAGCTTCTGCTTCACCCAGGCTAATAAATCTAAGCTGCGTTAAATAAATAAAAACAAAAGCTGCTTTGAAATTTACATATCTTTTTATTTATAAATGGATTTAAATGAAAAAATACGAAATAATACCGCAAGCCTACTCCAATAGAACACTGAGAACCAAATTCAAATTTACAGAAATGAAGGTGGTTTTTAATTAAAGCATTTAACATTAGATTTTTATTTGAAGTTACTTGATATATATGATTAGCCTGGGTAGAGCTTTATTAAGGGTTAAAGGCCCCAAAAAAACAAAATAAAACAAACGGTACGTTTTTAGCACCGGGAACGGAGGGTTAAATTTTGTTAAACTGGGTTCTAACGGCTTATCAAGCTACCCAAGAGGATTTTGAACCCTCCTTGAAAGGCAAGGAAATCACAAATGGTGTTCGTTTATTACTGCATATATCATTTGTATTTTCTCCGATATACCCCAAAATTTCTATTGATGAGCAATCCCATTTTCCAACTTTTACGCCAAAAAATTCGTAATTTATGCAAACAACATGGGTGAATATATTTTTATAGGGTTCGTCGAAACCAAGAATTGTCGGTCCCGATCAAAGACGCCTTGGAATGTTTTGTGTCTTGCTTGACAGGAAGATATTAACTGATATAATAATCAAGTATGGGCACTGTTGAAAGGGTATTTGAATTCTATTCAGTGCTAGTTCCTTTGCAAATATGTCTAGATTTGAATAATGTTGAGTGCATTCAGGGAATTGTACCGATGAACCGGTTGGTAAGTTAATGAAGTTCCATATGTTGCTGTGTATTGGGCATGGAATATTTTTGTGATTTTGTCTCCAAATGAATTTCAACATTTAGGAGTAGCGGTTCAACATTTTGTGTGTAACGCCATCTTCCTGCGATTCCTGGGACAGAAATCATATGAACGGATTCGTAGGTTAACTGAAATTATGAACAGTTCGAGATCTTTCATTCCTTTGAAAGCAAGACTATATATCGTTTCTAATCGAGAACCTTCATCAGTTGCGGTCCCCTCAACTGATTGAAAACTGCTGAAGGGTCACCAATAGACAGAATATATTATATTGTTTTCTATGGATTGAAAGTTCTCGTTTCACAATTTCTTTGATAGCTTTTAGTTAACCTACGAATGGAATCACAAGAAGATGGCGTTACACACAATGTCACTCTCTATTTGAAATCTCTGTGAGGTATTTTTTTTCTGAAACTCCTAGATCGATATTCTTTTAACGAGAAAATATTAAATTCATTTATTTGTACTACATAAATAAATAATTACTCGAGTTCAATCAGTTGAGGGGAAGATATTGTCTTGCATTCAATGGATTAAGAGATCTCAAAAAGATGTTACATTTTTGTTTCAGATAATCATTTAATAGACTCTTTTATCTTGGACATTACAATTTATTTCAGAGTGCTGGATATACTTAAAATCGTTAAATTGAGAAACACTTAGAATGTGTAGAAAATCATTTTTTAAACTATCACGAACAAATATAAAAGTATATTTCTTACCACACAATTTACACATATAACTATGTCTCCAATCGTATTGGAAGTTGAGATAAACACCGCGGTAATGTTGATCTTCAGCAGCTATAATCAACAAGTAGATGCCCATAAGTAAATCTGACAGCGCTAAATTTCTAAGGTACAGAGAGTGGACGATATTGGTGCTTGGTGCAAAATGTCTTCCTAAGAGTACGATAATGTTGCCAGTGCAACCGATTGCACCCATTACCCAAACACTGGAAATAATTGAAATTTTAAAATTGCTACTAATATATACTGTAGTATGCTTAGCATAAAAATAATATATAAAAGTAATATACAATAAAATCGTGTAGTATATACCGATTTAGATCCATTTTCCTTATATTTTATAAATGATTTATAGATTGTATTAAATGCTAGCTGACCCGGCTTGGCATCGCACGGGCTAGAGAAGTCGGGTTATTTGACCTATTTATATTGAACATTTTTTAAATTTGGTAATTTTCACATCTCGTAGATTTTTTGGTGAAAACCATTTTAACATCTATATATAAATAGGCAAAGAGAATATGGTTAGGTACCATTTTCTCCTCTGTCACTCAACCGATTTGCTTTATTTTTGTTTTGTTTAGTAGCTACAGACGACCTTCAGTACAGAATGTTAAAATTAATTTATAATACTGTTTCAATACTTAAATAATAAAATAATATAAAAATCATTATTTACATGCATACTGTCGATGCCATACAGAGCCGCCAGATTGCTTGGAGAGAAAATCATAAGATCGGTTGACTCCAATGTGAAAGACAAACTAGATTAAATGTGAAACTAAAAGTTTTGGCCTTTCGCTAAAGTTATCCTACATAGTCATACTATTGAAATAGAACCAACGAAAAAATTATAATATATAATAACCGCCGTTTATTGGGCGCCCGCAAGTTTGCAATTTGCAACTTTCATTGCATTGTAAATATAGTTTATCAACTAAAATCAGAATTATGTTGCACTTCATCAAGTTATTTCTGATTTCTTCATTATTTTAACCTTATACTTTTAATTTAGGATCCTTTTATTTTTGTCGGGTAACTTTCATATAAGTTTAACTAAGATTACAGAAAATTGTGAAATTATGCACAAATTCACGACAAATAGGTAGATCTGACAACACTGAATGCTTAGCCATCTGTTGGAAATTTGATTTAAATTTTGACGTTTCATTACTTTTGTAGCGATTAGGTTGAAAGTTTTCAATTCAGTAAGACAAGATTTCAAAGTATTTTCAAGGTTTCAATTTCAATTCACAGAAAAAATTTCTCAAAAAATAGGTGTATTTAACTGCTATTAATTAACAGTATGTGATTCCTATTTCTTTATATTTTCTACAAAAAACAGAAATCGTCATAGGTAAGTAAATTTTTTATATTGGAAATCATAATGAAAATTAATGTTTTCTGACAATGTGGGTATCTTATAGTTAATTAATTTTACATTACTTGATCCCATTGCTGCAAAGTTCTGAGTGTTAAAAACAATTTAAAGATTTGTTTGAATATATTAAGTTAAGTTAGGTACATTTATTCTAGAGTAAAATATATTTTTTATATATATATTACCTGTCAAATCGTACACTGCTGGCTTTAAAGTTTACAACCTAAATGTTCAAAAAATTAAAATCCAAAACGCTCTACATGACAACAGAAACCACTTCGTAATTATATATGCTAGGTTGGTTTTCAAATGATAAACACGGCAGAGGCTCGGTAACGCTCTTTCAGACCAAGCGATGACCATCTTTTACTATTTTTGGAGTTGCCTATAGTTCAATAGGAAAATATTTATTGCTGTAAATTATAGATCAGTATTGATTTTTCGGACAAGTAGTACTAACTTTCGTAGAAAATAATATTTGTAATTTTTTGTTGTGATTATAATTCTGTCATTAATATTCGGAAGGTGTTGTGCAACAAATCATCAATCAGCGGATAATGGAAATGTCATTAAATATTAGAGTTTTCATTGGGTTGTTTGTCATCTCTATTTTTAAAATCGGTTGTGTGTAAATGACGGAAACTTTAAGGTTACAAAAAGAATCCACCGATGTTGCATAAACATATTTACGTGAAAATAATCCTACAATTATATACATAAATAAAAAAATATTTCGTGAATTATTTCTATAAATGTACTTTAAATGAAGTAATAGGGATAGCAAAGGCCTGGCCTACTTTTCTAATTTTGCCTCAACTCTATATTTTATACAAACAAAATAACGTCAATAATGTTCAACTCATAATTTTCATGAATTAGGGTCGAATTTCGACCACGGAGCGACCGCTTGTTATCATTAATGATCGAAAAAAATATGGCAACAACCGCTTCTAAAAATACATATTTTTTTCATTTCAGGTTTTTTAACGATTCATTGCTATTACGACGTTTTTGGTGTTTTGGACATTTTTGACATGCTTCATATTTTTGACACTTGACATTAATGACATTTTCGACAATTGTGACACTTGTGACCTTTTTACATTTCTGATATATAAGAATTTTGACATTTCCGACATTTCTAACATTATTGACAATTCTACGATACCTTTCTGATATTTATAACAGATCTGATATTTTTTTGCCTGTTCACTGGGGTTTTCTCTCCTCCAATTTTTTTCTTATCCTCGAAATACTTAACAATAAGATTGACAACGACTCCAGAGTCGGAGTTGAAACATATATAACAGATTTTTTGTAAAATGTCACATAAAAGTTCTATTAATTTAAAAAATTAATATTATAAGTCTCATATCTTTATCATTTTCGGTTCTCGAGAAATAGTGATTTCTTCTTAAAAATAAAAGTTCACTTGTCTCCTATTGGATACCTGAATGTTCGCAAATTGATAAAACCCGCTTCTATTTTTTTTTAGAAGAGTATGTATACTAAGATGCACACCAGTATTACTCTCTATTTCTGATATATTGTTTTTTTCTAAAACAATAGTAACACTCCCATTTCCCTCATTTAATATTTTCAATTTGACAAAGTGACGAATCAGGTATTACTTTACTTAAAAAAAGGAATCAACCTCTTAATTCCCATGACTATATTAATTTTGGTTCCGGAGAAATTGTAAATTTTTCAAAAAATATTTCATCACGTATCCCCCATTAGTTGATTAATTTTTTCCAAAATGATAACACCTACTCCTTATTATTTGTCTGGGGAAAGGAGTATATAGGTACATGAATAATCACTCCTATGTCACATTTTATTTCGGGGATATTTTATTTTTTTTAGGGACACCCTAATCATCTAGCGAAATAAAATATACTTTACTACCTATTCTCATACCTTAAATATACACAAAATTTTCATAGAAATCGGTCGAGCTGTTTCGGAGGAGTTCGACCACAAACACCATGACACGAGATTTTTGTATATTAGAAAATTCATAAATGCCAGTTTTTGACTTTTTAATGCTTTTCAGTTTTGAGCGTTAAATTTTCTATAACATGGTTTAGTTAAAGACTTCTTTTGACATCATATAAAACAAGATACAGCTATTCAAATAGCACCAGGTAAAAATTATTATCACACTTATGGCTAGGTCTGACACGTTGAATGTTGCCAGTCTTCGTATTCCGATCCTTGGATATATAAGGCTAGTTTCGATTGTAGTAATAGTAGGTCATTTATGAAGCAATAGTTATAGTATAGTTCAATTTGCTAATAGAATTCGAAGAAAATTCGTTTCTTTAGTTTTTACTAGAAGTGAGGAGGGGAATATGGATTCAACGTCACAAGAAGGATACAAAAATACCACGGAACAACTGGATGAGGAACTTTCGAACAGACAATAAAAATGAGCAGAAGGAAACTCAGATACAACTATAAATTCAAAAAAGTTCTATTAAATCACTATATAATTACAATCTCTAATAACATCAATAGAAAAACGACAATAAGTACTAAGAACTCATTGAGTGTCAGTAACACATCATTACACTAATAAATGGCGAAGAACAAAATAGGATGAACTACAAGTTCATCGGGACGAATAGTAAATCTTAATTTTAACATTAGATGAAGAGCAACAAGACGAACAAAAACTTTTTAAAGAAAACCTGAAAGAGTCAATCAGTGCGCAGAGATAACAATTTGAGGAAATATAACAGCTGCTGAAGTGTGTTAACGAAGTAGATCATAAAGCAACTGACAAAAATCAGACAAAGATTATTTAAATAGTGTAGTACACTTATTAAAATAAAATGCCGAAGGCAAATTCGAGAATAAAAAAATTTAAATTCAAACAGTAAACAGTTCCGTTAAAAGGTGCATAATATAATTGAAACTGAAATCGCTCTATTGACTATCATGTCCAGGCTCAAATTATATAAGGCGAACTGAAATTAAATCCTCAAGATATTTTTGATGGCAGTTAAATTTTGGTTCAGGAAGAAGAACAATTTCAGGCTATTGTTATAGATAATGGGTGGAATATTGAAGAAAAGCTGCATTGTTAGTTATTTGATTGACAGACTGGGCACTAAAAATATTTCACAGAATACTCGCGGATCTACAGGGATATTTTAAGTTATTTTTAGTAGTCAACTGAAGGTATCGCAAAGATTTTAAGCTAAGTTGTCCAATTTACACTCTATCCTTAGCTCAAAAGATTGAAGACTTTTACAGGAATGTGAGCTCAAAACTTAACGGTTGGTTCATATAACCGACCCAGATGCACCATGTTTCTCCGAGAATAATGCAGATAATGAGCGAGTAATTTCTCCCTTTGCGCTATATAATTACATAATCACTAGCAAATGAAGCACATAAAATGAATATATTCTAGTGAAAAATTTTCCATTCAGCCCTATATAGAATTCTCATGCGTTATCAGTACAATTACCATATCTGCAGGACAACTTGGAGCTCCTGCGTTTGAAGTTCATTGCCTATTTTGCAGTGATCTTTTCTAAATATTCCTGAACATCTGCATTTGTTCACTCTCTTGCATTTCCCACCGTTCATACAATTATTTATACTACTCGAGTCTTATCTTCAATTATTTACAGGTGTCTTTTAAGATGAATTTTCCCCCATGAAGGCATTTTCTCCGCATATACCTCCTTCACAATGCAATCCCTGAAATCCAGGAGGACCACCACCACCACAATTGTCGCCGTTCATGTACTGCGGGTAACACAAAGCTGTGCGACAGTACTGACCCATGTAACCTTGGTATATCTTCTCATGGTTACACCAACTTTGATTTGCGTACTTTTTGTGACATTCCAGCTCTAGGAGCATTCCTTTCTGAGCTGATATCACCAGTGGCTCCAGTATTTGTGGATCGTATGATTCAAGCCGAACTAGTTAAATAAGTCTTGACCACTTCGTAGAGGCACGATATAAACGTTCGGATTTGGGATTATCAAATTCCTGTTGTACAATAAATAATGTATCAAGTTACAATGTTTTTGTACTACCAATACAACACTTACTGTTAGAAAGATTAACAAATCTTGATATAGGTTCTAATCTAAACATAAAAATAATTATATATCTAAATTTCTGCAAATATATGTAGAAATACACATTACCTTTAGTAAGTAACATATAAAGGAATTTTTAAAACAAATAACGTCATTATCATGCTTTCATAGGAATTGCAAAGCATTTACCATGTTCTGAGGACGGGATTGGCCAGCACGTGCGAATGATCGGAAATGCCGTCTCCTTTCGGAAAGCAGTTTCTGACGTGTAGCGCCCAGGAGCACATCTCGAAACGGTCGAAGTAACTGCAACAAAAATACGTTTATGTAGCTATATTTTGTTACATGTTAATAAATATGGTGTTTTATTTGTTGCCGCTTATATGAAGTTGTTCTGAGAATCACTCTTATATTAAATTTCAATAGTTTAGAGGACAGGGAACAAAAAACATAATGCATGTGTGTTCTTTGTTTTTAACACGCTTTTCTTAGCTAGACTTATGTCTCACCAGTTATAGTAAGGAGTAAATGATTAAAATCTGGTAAAGTTTGGTCAATGATTTTGTAACCGAAATCTGGTATCCTAAGTTTGGAAAGCTCAATAATGATTATAAAACCTACCTTGGTTTGCTCACATTTGTAAGACGACTGCTATTCATTGGGGAACATATGAGTGTGGGTAAGATAGTAAAACACAAAATTTTTATTTAATTTAGGGCGCCATTTGGTTGAAAACCTATAAGTGAACATACCTTAAAAACCAAAAAATAGTATGCAGTTATGATGTAATTCACACCGGCTATAGTGATATTGTATTTTTCTTATGAACAAACTGCTAATACTCTGATTCTGTTAACAAAATTATGCATTCAATACTCTCAGTGGTGATTCCAAAAATTCATTCACAATCCATAGGTTAGGTATATAAAAAATATGCAAAATGTAAATACAGAGAGTTTAATAAAAAAATCAAAAAGAAAATATATAGTACAAAAATCGAGATAAGAAATTTGTTTTAAAAAAATTAGGACATTCTAATAAATGTAGCTAAAGAGTAAAATCTGCAATTTACATTATGGAATATTTAAAAATTTGACTTAAAAATCACAGTGAAAATTTAGATATTTACAAATAAATTTCTACCTGAAATATAAAAAAAATGTACTCAACAATAATCACCTAATCAAAATGATTTGATTAAAAATGATAATGGTATAATCTGTCGACAAATTAAAACCTTACCTCATTAAACTTTTCTGAAATTTATTATTTCTTATAAGATTGACATGATTACCCGTGTTGTGTTCTTGATCCTGGAAACTCAAAGCCAGATATCTCCAACTAACTCATCACCGACTGGACATCAGTTCAATTCCATCTAAACGGTTAAATCAGTTCCATACCAAATAATAATTCAAAAATAACAGCCCCAAAACGTAGAAAATTTTAACTTTAAAAATTCCTAGTTAGAACATGGCTCCAGACGTAGAACAACCCCCCGTAAAACAAATCCACCATAAAACAGTATTGAAAACGTGGAAAAATCTACCGTGAACAGGATTCAAAACGTGGAAAAATCCACCGTAGGTCAAATCCACGGTAACTCAAAATTCACTGTAGCTTCCTTAAGGAAAATCCTCCCTAGGACCCTAAAATGGAATTTGCACCTGACGAATTTATTTCGCTAAAATTTCTCTGCTTACCTTCACAACGAAGGGCTAATCTTATCCAAAGAAATCTCAACCATCAACGCCTCTTTAAAATGGTATTCTTCACCAAATAATACCACCAATCAACCATCATTTACTGACGCGGAAAAATCGAACAACTAACTTAAGGGAACGCCATTTTCGTAGCCTTCAGAAATCGCACACGGCGAGACACAGCTTCACTCTCTTCAAGACGAAAGGGAACTGTCTCCCCGAATTTGCGTTTTTCGAATCAGAAAATCTCCCTACTCAAATGAACCAAACATGCGTAAATCTTTACAGTACAGGAGCGGCTTCAGGTAAATTACGAATTAGAGGATATGAATTAATCTAACAGATTTTTAAGAAGAAAAGTATTTTATGGATGTCATCAAACTTAACTGACATTCTACTGTGCTAACAAAAAAGTATTGTTCCTCGAAGTTTCCTTGGACTTCCATCGTCTTGAAGTGGTTGATCTCACAACGTTTCAATAGCTGTGTATCTGCTATCGTCATCAGGTGAATGATAGGAAATTCAGAGTATCCGTCGTATTTATATTATACCCTTAACCGGTCATGCGTCGCAGGTCATGGTCATTGGGTCTTATCTGGTCCAATCAGCGTCGTCGTTCCTGGAGATTGGTTGCCGGTGATGCGTAGCGGCAGAGGCCGAAGAAGAGCTCTCCAAATATTTTTAATTTGGACGCTGGGCTCGCTAATTATATTTTCGTTCGAGATTATATAGGCTGTCTCTATGAATTTTCTTTTGTACCAGTGCTCCTCCTTGTGAATTGCTTTAGCCTGGTCCCAGTTGATATTATGCTATTCGGTCCATGCGTCTACCAACTTCAAACTAACAAAAAAGTATTGTCCTGGATATCCCCAGCTTAGCGCAAAATCGACCAGACAACGGACAAGGTACTCAAGGAGGCACCAGAACACCAAGTGGTTACAAAAAAACAACTCTAGTCACGGCAATTCCACCATACTAGAGGTATATAATCTCCATCAACCAAATCATGACTAGTCAAGAGGCTACAATTTTTTACACGTTACAATTTTTCATGTAAACTTTTTTTATCAATTAATATTGTAGGCGTTTTTTGCATTCTTTTTTAATTTGCCCAAAACCAAATTGTTTGATGGGATCCAAACGATGCTTACTAATGTCAAAATGTCTAGAATATATGAATGTACCGCCCGCTAAGTGAATTTGAATGAGGTCTAATTATTGGTTTAAGGTTTTTCATTACGAGAAATCGCTTTCCGCACGAACAGAAATCCAAGTACTTTTGAAACACCCAAAATCGGAGAAGAGTAGGCACGGGACGTCGAACGAACACAAATAAAGTTCAAGATCGACTTCTAAGACTTATGGTCTTTATAGACCGATTTTCGACAACCCGAAATTTGGCTGATGAGTGGTTAGGAGAATAAGGCTAGTAAGTGTCCGAACGGTTTATCTCTGTATAAGGTTTTTTGAACTGCAGCATTATCGACCCCATCCTGTGGTAACTCTGAGCGCTGAGCGTCGACGGCAACGACTATAGTGGTGCAGAGAACGACAACACTGGACTGTGGAATGGCATCAGGTCGTCTTCTCTGATGAATTTATATTCTGCTTGGGTGAACTGATGACCGAAGAAGGTTAGACGATGTTGAGAAGAAAGACGTCAAACTCAATTTGATGTTGAGAGACATGTACAACAACAGTAGGAAACAGTAGCAACGTTATCTTCTGGTGGAGAAGGAGTCGTATGTACTCCCTTACCGTAATCGGCTCATGGATCTTATATTTTAAGAAGATAATGCTGGGCCTCATGTTGCTCGAGTTAGTTTAAACTTCTTCCAAGAGATTAATGTGAATTTGTTGTCATAGCTGCCCAGATCCCATGAACTTTCGCCCATAGAACATGTTTGGGATATGATGGTTAGAAGGCTCGGAAATTTACCCCAGCCCCCACGGATTTTGAAGATTCTAAGACAAGAAATACAGATAGCCCCGGATAGTGTTTCTCAAGAAGAAATAGACCACCTTATTGAATCAATGTTAGTGCTAATGTGTGTATATATAACCGAGTGGACAAACACATTAACAAATAATAACATTGGTGTTTTTATTCAAATTTTAATCAGTTACTTCTTACTATAGCATGTGTGTTTTTGCCAAAACACTATTAAATTTAAACATATCCTTCTGGGTGTTGCGATTTCTTTGTCAGTAGTTATAATTTGGTATTAGGGAGTTTATATATTATATATACTTTTTACTTCGATTGACTTTGCGAGTTTTAAGTTTTTTAAACTATAATTTATTTATAATGGTATAAAACAGTTTAACTCAATTTCGGGCAAAACTACAAGTCCTATGGGAAACAAATAAATGGCAAAGTTGTAGGTAATAAAAAGATCTACAACTTTTGTGTTTACACGTTTTTCACATAACCTCAAAATTTATGTGAAAAGCCTTAGGCTCTGTCCCACGTAAACGCGATTTGTGCAGTGTGGACGGTGTGTCTCGTCAAAGTGACAGCCGCAAACTGCATCTGCCGGCAAAAACAATGCAACTGCACAATGAGGCAATATAGAATCACCATGAATGCTATTTATGTGTTTTATAGTTTGTAACTGTTACATTGACGTAACGCATCGCTCGCACCGCACAAATTGCTTTTAGATGGGACATAGCCGTAGGCCGTATCCCACGTAAACCTGATCTGCGCATTGCCGGCTCTGCGATGCGTCAATATGACAATTAAAAACTGCAGTTGTGGGGGAAAACAATCCAAAATCGCTATAATAGCACGGATGTGTTCCCTAGGAACGACAACATAAATTCTTTTTATATGTTTGATAGTTTGCGGCTTTAACTTTGGCCTACGGCTGTGTCCAGCGTAACCGCAACTTGCGTGGTGCGGTCGGTGCGTTCGGTCAAAGTCATGGTGTCTTTAGTGGAAATTAAATTTAATTTCCAATAATGAATGCTTTTCATTTCTTTCATAGTCACTTTGACGTAACACATTGGTTCACATTGTCCGTCCCTCAGGCTGTGTTCAACGTAAACGTGATTTGCGGGGAGCGGGCTGTGCATCGTGTCATAGTGACAGCTGCAAACGGCAATGGATGGCGAAAACAAACCAACTGAGTGTTGCCACAAAATAAATCCCTACAATCGCACGAATTTAATTTTTAATAAGAATATCAGGAATACATTTTATGTGTTTGTATAATTTTTATGTGGTATATATACTTTGCGGCTGTCACATTGACGCAACGCACCACCCATACCGCGTATATCGCGTTAAGTTGGAACTAGCCTTAGTCTTGAAAAACTGCACAGTCAGGAATGTGTTCTCAATACAGTTTTTGGGATGTTTAAATGAACGTTAGTCATGCTGTGCTCCGGTTTTGATATGCGTAGCACCGAAGTAAAAACCAAAAAACTTTTCAAGATTTCGAAATTTTAGTTTTTTAGTATACCAGTAACAGGTGGCATGATTTTTTCTAAAATTGTTGATTGTAACAATAATAGTATTTCATAATTTTTTCCTATAGTTTCTGTTGATCTAGGTGTCCGGTTTTGTATTCTTTCAGATTTACTTGTAAACAAATTCATCATCAAAATTATCTTCTTAACCACTTTGTTGGAAATTTAGGAAACTCTGGTAGCAGTCTTTGGTTTCTTATTCTTGCACAGTTTTAAATTTTGTTTTTTTTAATCGATTTTTGGTATGCATTCAAAACTATATGTTCTACATTTAATTTTGGACTATTTAACGTATTAAAAACGTTAGACATTACATTGTATTTATTGACTACATTTAGCATTTAAAAAAATTCATAGCAAGGTTATTTTGGGGAGATAATCTAAGTTTATAGTATTATTACTATGTTGCATTAGAAGAGATCATTTTGCACATGCGTCTATCACCGTGAGAAATATAGATCTATTGAATTTTTGTTAAAGCTCTCCTGGCAGATTTCAGACACTATTCCACTGAGTTTTAAACTCCAACAATTTTTTTACACGCTTCGAGGATTTTTCTGTTCGATCGGACGTGACAAACTGCCTAGAAACCCTTTCTTATCCGAATTTAGTCAAATGTGAAGGTATTGCCTGTAAAATTATTTCTCACTTAATCCAAGCTAAAATGTTGAAATTTAAAAGTCACAGCTAAACGATTCTGAGCAAATTTGTGCACTGGAAAGCAAATAAAGCAAAAGTAAAAATCCAATATTGGAGTGGTGTACACAATATACCCACAATACAAGTTATATGGAACCACCCTCTGATTTTAAAATACATTTTTTAAGGGAAAAATGTAAACATAATAACAAGCCAACATATTTGCTCGTCAGAACAACCTTGGTAACGTAGTGCAATTAGTGGAAGCAGTATTGACGAATGAAGAAAGGTTTCCAAGAACAAATTATTAGGGCCGTAGCAAGCACGCAACGTCGAATTTGTTTTTGCACTGAACTCGGAGGTGGTAATACTGACAAGTAACTGTCAAAATCGTATTGTTGCTCATCAGCTTTTGATTTTTAGTTACATTTAGTTTTTGGTGATATTCAAATTTTGGATATTTAGGTAATATTAAAGTATTTGTATTTAATTTTAATAATTTCGTTTCAATAACTTGCCCGTTATTGCAAATTATTTATTATTAGCGAAAACGTTTTTTATTTAATTCCTAGTTGATTCCATAAGTTTGGTTGTGTGAATGTATGTCTTGAACATCGTAGTGCAGTGATGAAGATAGAACGGGAACTGGTGACTGATTACACGCCCCGATATCCTTGTTGATGTTCGGGGAATTGTGAAAGGTACAGTAGATTAAATACTCTAAGCGAAAATTTGAACTGTTCCATTGGTGCCAAATTTGTGAAACTTAATTATTTTTTCCACAATGAATAGGTAGTAGGTCGATTTTTTGCTTATGCCATATGTATATTAGAATAGAGAATCATCGGTTGCATTTAAAAATTATATTAATAGTTCAAGGACTAAAAAAATAACGCATAGTAAACCGAAGTAAACAGCATAAAATTCTGGTGGCGGCGCCAGTACAACAAAAATTTCGAACTTGACGTTTATATACAGAGCTTTCATTTCAAAACTAGCCACCCAAAGTACCTTTTAAAACATCTTTAATTGAAAAGGACGAAAAACACATTAATTTGTATTCAAAGGTGTCTTTTTTTCCAATCTTTTGACACATAATTTTTTTAAATCAGATTATTTTTTTACAGAGTAATGACCTAGAAACCGTAAAAAAATATATATCTGAAAATAACTGCCAAAATACACCAAAATTGGTTTAGGGTGGATTTTAGGATTACGTATCCTAGGTCAGATATGCAAAATTCAAAGTGGTGGATCCAGGATGGCCGATGAAAATTTAAAAAATCAGTGGTTTTGCACCAACTTCTTATAAGAGGGATTTTGGGTTGGTGGCTGGATCATGAATCTGACAGACAAAATTCAAGATGGGTGATCCAATATGGGCGAAAATTTCGTCCGCCATCTTGAATTTTGTAAATTTCGGACTCATAATCAGAGACCTCAAAGACCCCTATATACCAATGTTGGCGCATATCGTTTGATTTTGAAAATTTGCATCCTCCATCTTAGATCGGACATTTTTAATTTTGCAAACCCGACCTCGGATTCTTGATCAGTAACTAAAAACCACCCTAAAACAATTTTGGTGTAATTGGCAAATATTTTCAAAAATTAAATTTATTGCGGTTTCTAGGTCATTACTCTGTAAAAAATAATTGGATTTAAAAAAATGATGTGTCAAAAGATTTGCAAAAAAGATACCTTTTAAAAACATGTATCACATGATTCTTCTTCGTATTTAAAATTTTAGAAGTGATATTCATCCCTGCTTAGAAAATTGTTACATAGGGTGACCGATACGTGTAAAGTGTGTCCCCCCGTAAATATTATACATTAACGAGTTTTTTATGTCATTTTCTTTTAAAGATATTTTAAAAGTTATTTTGGGTGGCTGGTTTTGAAATCAAAGCTCAGTATATCAGTTTCCAAATTATGATATTCTCATCCAAACTACTAAAGATTTGAGTTAGATGAAGTCGGTTAAAAGGATTCCGTTGCATGGATAGCTATATATAGATGAACCTAACCATGTTAAAAATTTGGATAATGTGTGTAAGAGTCCAATGGGTTGGAACTATGATGGGTAAATAAGTAGCTTTCCGTGATTTTCTGTGAGCTGTCAATAGAATGGATGCAAGTTTTATGCTTAAAATACCATACAGATATTGGAATATCTGCAGTTAATGGCAAAATTATGTTAGGCAGCGGATTTTTTTTTCGAAAAGGAAGTTTTCAAAAGGACGTATGAGCGAGAAAATCATGAAATCTCTCACCAGCTCCCTATCTGAGAAAGAGTGCTGCGAACATTTATTATTCTAGAATTTGACAAGTTAATTTAATATCGCTCTCAGAACCTTAGCGAAACGGTCTACAGAATAGGTCCAAGTTATGCCAAGACAGAGAAAAGTCGTCACATTCACTTCATACGACTAGCGTTAAAGCTGATGGTGGTCATCTTAATTATTTTCATTATGTATTTAATTGTTTAGGACTTTAGTGGTTAAAGTCCTCAAAAAATAAATACTCATGAAAACATGTGTTTGTTAAGTTGCTCTAAAAAGACACTGCATTTTGTAAACTAAGCATTTCTCTATATAGGTTTAAATGAACTTATTAACCTTATTTTGGATCTCAAATTTTCAACCGAACGTTGGTCTATGTTTTCTGAAAGACTCAGTAATATAGTGCAACTGAATAACACAAACACAAAACTCTGCAGGATGTAGGTAATATAGGCATTCTTAGAAAGTGAGGTCCTAAAGTGACGGATAAATTCATTTCCTAAGTAATTATGAATATAAATGAAAAATCCTGAAACATTTTTATAAAACATTTTGAATGGCATTATTCGTCTGCTCCTTCAACCACCTAGAGGTACTATCTATATAGTTTTAAGTTAAAAAGGGGTAGCGCATGATACCGCGTTTAAAATTCAGCAATACTGAACTTTTTGATTTTTGGAATTTGAGATAATAAGAAAAATCAATTTTCAATTTTTTAGTTTGTAATTACTGATGTCATAGAAAGTAAAAAGTTTGAAGTAATTAACAATATTTATTATAGGTTGTCTAATCATAGGCTTAAACTGGGCACCGTTCATTTCTTGACAAAAAAATAGACGGTATTAAAATACTCCAAGGGCCTAGAAGAAGGTAACTTCTATGGATTGAAACCTCTGAACGACTATGTTTGTTGTAATAACCCAAGAAATAAAATTTTATTTCTGTATTTAGTACAGGATCCACGTCTACTAATCCATCGATGAGGAAAAACTTGATTGAGAGAAATTCGTACTGCTGACGCATAATGTGTTGTAGCTCTATCTTGTTGAAACCATATGTTTCTATTAATGTCTGCAGTGTTAACAGTATCAGGAAAAAGTAGTCTCAATTCAGGGGAAAAAAAATTAAAGTAACCCCAGTTAATGCTCCATTCTGGTATTTATAATGCTTGCCAAAATGTTTACTTTAAGAGGATACTGAGTGTGACCTTCCCTCATCCAGTGAGGATTTTGCGTATTCCAATACCGGCAATTTTGCTTGTTGACCGTTCCGTTGGTAAACTTTGCCTCATCAAAGAAAGAATATTTTTGGGAAACATTGGATTCCCTTGGTATCGTTAGGTAACCATTTAAAAAAATTCTAATTTACGATTAGGATCATCGTAATTTTGTTCTTGAATCACTTTAATTTTAAATGGATGGTATTCATCCTTTTTAACCGACATCCAAAAAGGAAAAGGTTATCAATTCGTGGGAATATTTTTTTATGTTTGCTCAGTGATTATTCAAAAAGAGCTTGAGCAAATTTGATGATATAAACGGCATTGTATTAAGAAATATTACAGATTTACGTTTTTCCAGAAAATCAGAAAAAACAGTAATTAAAGGACTACATTTCAGTGAATTTCAATAAGTCTACACTGTTTTTTCTAAAACGGCTCAACTTATTTGAATATTTTAAATTGTGTTCCACAAAGAGATGTTGCAGCTTGATTCCGTATTTTTATCTATAACGTAAAACATACCGTTGGTCCGAAAATTGTGAAAATATTTACAAAAACACGGTTAAAATCAATGTAAATGTCAAATTTTCATCATAAATTTCTAGCTTAAATGTCAAGATATGTCATGAAAGTAAATCTAATAAGGCGTTTGTAACGGTTTTCATTGCAGTCGGGTGAAATGGCACAAAATATTCTGTATAGAAAAGAATTTTTTTTAGGTGAGCGATGTTTTTTATATGGTAAACGTTGGTAGGTGTGTGCGTGCATCGAAATTCAAGCACCCAGCAATGTGTGCAGTTAAAATATAGGCCGACGTAAAATTACAGTTAGATAGGTGGGTTAAAATAATCTTACAAATAAATGTGATATTGAGTGGTACATAAGCACTTCCTATATAGGATTGTTGATATTTAAGGCAAAATAGAATTAAAGTTATACAAGGTGGTTCAAAAAAATTGTATTGGGTGGCACAAAAGTAGTTGTGTATACAAGGTGATTGAAATATTAAGTGGAGTGGAATTATAGTTCTATAGGGTGGTTAAAAATTGTTATATAGTATGGAACATATGTAGTTGCTTATAATACACAGAAACATATACACGGTGGTTGCAATATAGGGTGATTCATACTTACAGAAAAGTGGGCCAATAATATGACAAATAAAAAAGTTTAAAAAAATATGTGGATAATATAAAAAAATATAAAATAGAGAGAGAGAGGGAGAGATAAGAATACTCTAATATAATCAATAGAATTGTACCTTAAATCAGATAAAAAAAATATGATTGAATACGGTTTCTAAACGGTTTTTATTTTAAGGCAATTGAAGTTATTTTAGTTACGTCATTATCACCAGTTACTGCAGGTTTCTATGTATTTTCTCCAACATATAACAACATTTGAAGACGCGAGATGTAAGACCGACATCTAGGATAATAATATATATTGTCTTGCGTACAAAGGAATGACACCTCGAAAAGAGTATATAACAACATTTCCAATTTATTTTCGTTGTTCCCAGTTTTTTGAAGATTTCTGACAGTTCCAAATCGACGCAATTTTTATTCTATTATACTCACCGTAGATTGGGAAATGTGAGGGTCAGGATACTTTTCATGAAATATTCTGCATACCTCAGAAAGCGTTCTTGTTTCATCACCTACTCCAATTAATATTAATATCTCAATTCTTTGAGTCTTAGAAAGGCTCATTGTAACCTAATTTAAAGTAATATTTAGAAATTCCTAAATAAACAATTGAAAATTTTTACCGACATCTAATGAATTAAAATAAATTTGAAACACATCTAAAATATCACAAAAAGATCCCATTTTACTTTATTGGCAAACACACAGCATAATAGTCTAATAAATCCTGACGTGTATTTGACCCGAGGGCTACTTGTTTGTGTAAAATAACATTTTTCTTGAGTATCCTCGTTCAAAAATTAAGAGTCCTGTATTATTGAAAATCCGTTTAAACGCGATCACAGACTGCCCCTATTCGTTTAATTTTTTAGAGGTAGTTATTACCCCTAGGATGATGCAGGGGCAGGTGAATAATTTCATTCAAAATGTATTTTGTTCCATATTAAAAAGTTTACCCGTTAGAGGATTTTACACTTACGTTTATAATTACGTAGAATATAAATTTATTTGTTAATTTAGTACCTCAATGTTTATTAGAATAGTGGTATTGAGTTACTTTGAGGACGGATATCGACGTTGCAGGATAAATTTGCAGCGTCCATTACACCATACGTCTATTTTAAACCTTCGCCTTGACACTATCTCCAACAGAAGCTAAATTAATACATATAATAGAAGTGATTATGAACGGCTCTATAATTTTCTATTATGTGGATAATTGCCTTCAATTACAATTAAGGACGTTCATAATCGAATAGAAATGCTTGCTAAAATTGATGCGTATTAATTGATATGTGAAGCTAATTGATTCGGAAATTTCTAGTTTTCACTGGAATCGGTAACTAATTGCAAATTTAGAATTTAATGTGATTTTTATTACATGCTAAAACTATCTGTGCAAGTTGTAGAGATAATTAATCAACTAAGGTTTCTTTGTGAGACTGATTAAGGGAGATACGCAACAGTGAGCCATGGAACGTATTCTTGATTATTGATCTATCGAAACCCTATCAGTGACGACAAATTAAAAGTAAAATTATTGAATATGTTACAGTTTACTAACTCGAATCGTAAAGAAATTATAGAGACACAAAGCTTTCGTATAAGATCAATAACATTGTAAGTAAAATACAATATCAGTTATTAATAAAATGCAGCGAACAGATTTATAAAAAAATAAATTTGCTTTTGGAAAAGTAAGTAAGCGAATTCTTACAATATTATGAGGATGGTTCCAGAAGAACCCGACCCCACAAGGAAAACACTAAAATTTTGGAAAAAAAATATATTTATTTTTCAAAATAATCTTCTTTCAGCTCTTTACAATTTTCCTCAGCGATGTTCAATAAGCTCGATACCCTTTTTACAATAAGAATTTCCTTGCCGATATCACTTTTTCATCGTTGGAAAATAATTCAAGGGGCTATTCTGGCGAATAGGGTGTATGAGATACCAATTCAAACTTTAATTGTTTTCTGAATAATAATTGTGGCACCTCTGGTTTTTATTTTTTCTGAGTTCTTTGGGAATAACACCACATAAACTTGAAAGTGTGTACATTTCAAAAGGCCAAACGTTTCAAGGTCTAATTCATTAGTTTTTGCCATTGCAATAACGGATTTCTGAGCCGGAGCATTGTCTTGATGAAACAACACGTTCTTCTTAGCCAAATTTGGCCTTTTTGCCTGATTTCTTCGCTACAGGTTTTAAATAGACTAGTTCGTCTTTGAGATAACTTGGTTCGCATATTCTGTTTGCTCGGTTCGCAAGAAATTTAATGGCAGTCCTCTTTTGAATGGGATGATTATTAGAACGTTCGCGATCTGTATGTATCAGTATACGGTATGGCCAAGGAAACATTTGTGATTTTTCGTGACTAGAACATCTAAAAACGCCATTGTAAACTATCGTGTGAATTTCAATACTAGGATTTCTCAGTGACTCCAAACCCCAATTGTGTCATCTACAAAACAAAACAAAGACGACGACTTGAAAGAAACAGTGTATAAAGCTGTTGCTTCGAAGTTTTCCACCTAAAAAACTATCCCGCACTTCAGGGGTGCGTCTGTCGTTGTTGCAGATGAATGACCAAGGCAAAACAGCTAGGGAGAGTATTTTGAACATTTGTTACATTGGTGACCTTTTATTCCAAATATTTGTATTGCATTAGAAATTGTTTAAACGTTCATTGTTTATTTTTTGTTATAAAACATATTAATAATAAGTTATTCTCCATAGCCTACTTAAAAATAAAATATAGTATTAAAACATTTATAGTAGAATTGCAAGAAATCTGCATGACATATGTATTGGGAACTCTAATGCAGATTGAAAGAGGGCCATGCATTCTTTTAGAATTATCCATCATGTACATAGTGTTTCTTTACAGAAATGTCAATATTTTACATGAAGACTACATTCCAATTTTGAAAGTACTTGTCTAATAAAAATAATACTTTCAAAGCAAAGCACTGTCATGTAGTGTACATACTCTTTCTGAAAAATGTAAGGTAGGAGCTAAGTTATATTAGAAAATATTACATTTTGTCTAGTCCCATTAAAAAATCATTAATGGTTAAATATATGCGGAGATATTAAGATACATTTGTTGAAATAATGTAACTGTTCATAAAATTGAAAAATATCCCTACGAAACTCCCTCAAGGACAATTTTTAGTTTCCATTTACTTGAAGTTCTGGCGATTCGTCTAACCGATGGCTGCTCTGCCACACCCTATTTACGAGTGAGACATAGAAACCTCTAGAAATACGAATAAAAGAGCACCTATACATCTCCCTAAGAGACGTGGTACTAAGATATTGTTGACTGGTAGAAGAAAAAAATGAAAGAGTTTTATGATTTTTGTAACTAATAAAAACGGTGGACAGGCTTATAAAGTTCATATAATTCATGATAAAAAAACTGTGACATTACTTTAAACAAAAGATAGAGAATGAAAATTTTGTTTTCTGCTTCATAGCGCATTTATCTGAAAGTAAGTCGGTCGTGTCCTACATATAAAATTCATATGTATTACTTTGGGGAGTTTTCTCTGTTGATTTCAGCTGTGGTCCTTGTATTGTTTTACATTACATTATTATATCCGATTAAGCTGATTACTATATGCTGCCTTTCTGAAGTTATATTAGTAACTAGGTGACCCACTCCGCTTCTCATGGGGTACACAACTAAAAATTATGAAATTGCTGATATTTTTGACATTTATTTGTTTTGATGTTTTATACATATTTAACATTACGGCATTTTTAATAAGAACAAACACAAACTAACAGTTGGTTTACTCAATTCAAACTAGGTAGACTCAAATTAATCTAAAATGTAAGAAGAATTCCGTCCAGTAGATTCTACTGAAATTCTAACATGCTTGCATGAACTATGATTCTATAGACTTTATTTAGTATATGCGAATTTTACAGGGAATTCTCAAATTCCTATAGCTCTAGCTGCAAAAATGGGACTGATTTTAAATGCCCAGAACTTTTTTTATGACTTTGATTTTTTTCGCAGGATTTTCTAACTTACCTGCAAAGAACCAGACACCTTTCTTACGAAAAAAATGGACTTCCGTCAATTTTTTTGAAATGTGGGTATGTTGTAGGACTTGATTGATTCATTGATTTTATGACTAGTTTCCGAGATACAAGGTGTTATACATCGAAAATATATTTATTTCCGTGTGTGTTGTAGAAATCGTTATTTATACATTATTTGACACAAATATTTCACAAAACATGCTTTGTTAGACATCATTATTTTTTTTAGTACAACGTTGAAAACATAAGAAGATGTTCTTGAAACGAATCTTCTTACGGAGGCCCACACTTACACATATAAAAATAGCATAAATGAGCAAGGGAATGAAATGCATAACTTGAAATTTGTTTCGACACGTTCGGTCCGACACCACGACTGACACCACGACCGACACTATACAATACAATACATTGATTTTAAATGCAATTTAGTTTTCTGTGTAAGAAACAGGGACCAGGTAATACATTAACAGTCTTTTCTTTTATAGAATATCAATAATATTTAGGCAATAAACTAATATACCATTCAATTAAAATGCCATACCTGCACAAAATTTTTTGTTTTACTAAAAACTCCAATTTTCTCTTTGGGGTATCTTAAATTAGAGTTTTGACATACGTCAGAAGGCTTTATATTATAAAGTAAACATTTTACATTAAGACGTCTGAATTTTAATTGAAATTTATTGCGTGGAAAAGCTTAATATTTAGAGGTTCAAAACGTTGTATTCATGAAATAATATTGTTGTATTTGTATTACCTTTCGTCTCTAGATGGCGCCACTATTAATTAAACAAGGAAGAAAAATGACTGGACATTGTTAAATTCTTTAATATGGCACTGTAGACCCTATACTTCTGTAGGTAGGTGCAATGTAGTTATAGCTCACACTGTATATTATAAGAACAACCTATCGGTTGGCGCCGAGCCGCGACTATATAACAGCGTTTCTGAAAATGTTAGTATTCGAGTAACTAGAAGCGAAAGCAGAAGGCTATGAGAATTATGCGAACCGACCTGAAGAGGGCAGATGTGACTCTGCCGAAACGTCGTCATTTTACAATCGATTCCGATAAAAAAATCCACCTCCCCCTAACTCCGAAACTATAAGACGTAAAAATTAAAAAATAGTTAGAGATATAGGGCCTGACATGAATTTATTAGAAAAATAAGGAGAACCATTAATATTAATTTTGAGGGTAAAATTACAGAATTAAATGGAAGATATAAAATGAAAATTATTTCAAACACTTCTTGTAATATAATCAAAGGGCTCATTTAAAAGAATAGACATATATTTTTCTCATATTTTTGAAATAAATATTTTAGAAAATATTAACAATGATTAAAAAAAATACCCTTTCCCTCTCTTTATTTCATATAGCTATATGAACTAAAATTTTGAAAAAAATTAGGCATATATGGCTTTACCTGATATCTACAGGAAAATGAGGAGAAATACTAATTTTAGGGGTCAAATTAGGGAATTAGACGGAATTTAAAAAAATATATTTTTTAAACGCTTTATGCAATACATCAAATGAAATGTTCTATTATGAAGAATACAAATATGTTTTTGTCTAATTTTTAAAATAAATTGTTTGAAAGATATTAACAAAATAATTTAAAAAATACACATTCCCCCCTTTTATTTCTGATCTATGACTTAAACATTTTGGAAAAAAATAGTCTTATATGGCCTTGCTTGAATTTTACAAGAAAAATATGGAGATACCCCTTATATTAAATTCGGGAGGCAAATTGCAGAATTAAACCGAAAATAACAAAATTACTTTTATTAAACGCATAATGCAATACATCAAATGAAAGAACTCATTATGAGGAATACAAATATACTAATTACATATTTTTAAAATTAATTTCTTACAAGATAATAACAAAAATATAAAAAAATACTCCTTTCCCCCTTTATTTCCGATACCATACTACCTATAAGAAATACAAATAGAATATATTAATAAAAATATAAAATATCGACCGGTCTTCCTTTGATCTTAAAAACTACACGACCTAAAATTTTGAAAAAAATTGGGAATATAGGGCTTCACTTGAACTTTACAGGAAAAATAACGATGCAACTCTGATATTAAGTTTTGGATCCAAATTACAGAATTAAATTAAAAAATAAATTTTAACTGAAAGAATGAGGAATACAAGTATACATTTTTTCATATTACTAAAATAATTTGTTCAAAAGTTATTAAAAAATATGCAAAATTCGACCCATCAAGAAAAGTAAAACTCAAATTCTAACACTAATTTATAAAGTTAAACGGAAAATAAAATTTTGTTTTATAAAGTGCACCCGTAACGTATGTATCAAATGAATAGAATGAGCATAAAAATGCAAATGTATTTGATTTATATTTATAGAATAATTTTTTTATATAATTTAATAATTTATTATTTACAATTTGACCCATTCTCCCATTTATCTTCCTAAAATTAAGACAAAATATTATATAGGGCTTCACTGATTTCTATAAAAAAATTTTATAGAAATCAAGCGAGTCATATAGAATATAGAAGATAAAAAAAGACTGTTTAGGAAACGAAAGTGTATATTTCTTAAAATTTAAAACGCTTAGCTTAAAAGATATTAAAGTAAATAACGGGTGGGCCATCTAACATTTTTTTTTGAAAATGCTATAAAAAAAAACTAGTGAATATTTTTCAATTTGTTTCTTTTTATTCGAAAGTACAATCCTTCCGGTTATTTATGGAAAACAATTTCATTCAAATGGCTTCCACGGTTGGCCACACAGTAGCTAATTTGGCCTGTCCAATTTTTCAATACACAATGTGTGGCACGAGACACCATCCTGCTGAAACCAGATGCCGTCCATGTCCAATTGATCAATTTCCGTGAAAAAAAAAATCGTTCAACATGGCGCGGTAGCGTTCGCCATTCACAGTAACAGCTGCTCCTTCCTCATTTTCAAAGAAAAATGGGCCGATGATGCTGCCAGACCAAAATCCACACCAAACAGTCACTCTTTGGGAGTGCATTGGCTTCTCAACGAACACATGTAGATTTTCCGTTCCCCAAATTCGGCAATTTTGCCTGTAAACATATCCACCGAGGTGGAAATGAGCTTCGTTCGAAAAGATGATTTTTCTGTAAAATTCCGGGTCTTCGTTCAAGTGCTCATTGGCCCATTGGGCGAAGCGATAGCGCATTGGATGGTCTGTTGGCTTCAACTCCTATACCAATTGAACTTTATACGGTGTCATTCCGAGGTCTTTATGCAAAATTCTCCTCAAAGAAGTGCTCGAAATGTGCAATTCTTGCGATCGATGGCGAGTTGATGTGCTCGGAGTATCGGCCACATTTTGTGCTACAGCATCAATATTCCCCCGTGTACGCACAGTAGGAGCACGTTGACGTGTTGGTTTGTCAATGAGCAAACCAGTTTCACGCACTTTTTTCACAAATTGTCTCACATACGGAGCGGGCGGCGCTTCTTTCCGGCCCATAGAAGTACGGCATTTTCGCACACATTCGGCAACAACATACTAACTTTGGAAATAATTTTTGAGTATTTCCCAACGTTGTTCAAGCGTATATCCAACCATTTTCGTTCACGGGAGACTTCAAACTAATTTTCTGTCAAAACAGATCTGTCATAAAAGTTACCGTGTTGAAAATGACCGCTAGTTCAAAAAAATTGTTAGATGGCCCACCCTTTATAAGAAAAACCACTGATTCCCTGCTTGTCTGAAACTGGCATATTAGAAAAATAGGTATTTCGATTCACCTACATTGTATCAAGTTTCAAAGGTGGTACGGAACCTTTAGTATGCGAGTCCAACTTGCACTTGACCAAATTATTATTAATTCGCTTTTATTAAGTCGATGTGTATGTATGAACTTAATGAAGTCTAATTAAGTTGAAAATTGGCACACGTGTCAAGGGCCGATGACAATACAATTCTTTAAGTTGAATTTTCCCGTTTGTTGTCTTTTTGTCACTGATCTTGACTAAATATAAATTCGTGTATTAACTACTGCCATCTAGTTATCAGTAGTAGTACTGCAATGAATTGGAAAGGTTAGCAAGCATGAAGTAAACTTTTAATTATAAATACATCGTTACAAGACTAAAAACTTAGAAAATAATTATAGTTTAAAAAAACTAAAAAATACGCTTTAGTAGCAAACCAAACTAAAAAGCAGAAAATAATTTTTAATTATAAAGAGTTTATATTACAGCAGTAGAAAGTAAAAAGTGTGGTGTGCATTTCACTATATTTGCATAACTGTCCTCTTATAAATAGTTGGCAATAGAATAATTGTAAAATTTAATATTTCAAACACCCCACGCTTTTTACTTTCTACTGCTGTAATATAAACTCTTTATAATTAAAAATTATTTTCTGCTTTTTAGTTTGGTTTGCTACTAAAGCCTATTTTTTAGTTTTTTTAAATTATAATTATTTATAAACTTAAAACGCTTAGTTTAAAAGACATTAGGGTATAAGAAAATTCACTCATTCACTAATTGTCTGAAATTGGAATATTAGAAAAATATATACTTAATTCACCTACATTGTATCGAATCTTAAAGGTGGTAGGGAACCCTTAGTATGCAAGTCCCCAACTAGCACTTGACCAAATTATTTTTTTTTTTTAGAAATATGTTACTTGCCTCACGAGCAAGCTAATGCCTAACATTTCTTTTGAAAACGAAAGTTTAAAAATTTAATGACAAATTACTATTATCGAACTAAACATAAATCTAAAATAAATAACATTTGCAATAACCTATTTGATTATTTTTTAATGAAAAATTATTTCTTATATCAACTTACAAATCTTTTTCAATCTACTATTTTTCAAAATAATCATCCTCAATTTACATAAATAATGTTAATATTTCGTTCGTGCTTTATATTCAGAACGTGAAATCTAGAAAAACAAAATGAAATTATACCATTGAATAAAGGATTTATTCTCCTGCAAAGTGATAAGCAGTCGAGCCCTATTGTAATTTAAAATTTCATGATAAACTTCCCCTTGGCTCCGGCATTACATCATTAGACGAATAGACAGAGGAAAAACTGGAGACAAAACAGTAATAAAACAGTAGGAGAATTTGATAGTCAGATAATAAATGGAATTAGCTATGTAAATTTAACTAAGATTTTTTTGAGAAGGTGTCCATGAACGAAAAAATTCAAGTAAAATGTAATCAAAAGAATGTTTAAGAAAAAAGTGATAGTCTAATCGTAATTTGGGTTCATTCTGAAACTATATTTTTTAGTGGTCTGAATTTATCGAATATGCAAGTTTTTCATGGAAATCTGTACTCATCAAAATATTGCTTATGAACCACCAAATGTAGTTTTTTCTTCTGTAAAGTCTAATGAGGAATACCTACCGTTTATTCGAAAAGGCAGAGGTGCTCAAGGTAGTCGGTCAGTATACGTGAAATGTCAAGTGAGTTTTAGACGCTTAGCACTATAGACCAGCAAAGGGATAAAAGAGTAAAATATTTAGAAATCGTTTAATTACGAAGGACATATCTTAATCAAAGTAGTAATTTAAACTTACTAGTAATGTTGTACACCTGAACAAAACAAAAGATATGCTACACATTTCACATCAGTCGAGCTATTTGTGATGTTGCAAACTGTATTGTACTCGATAAAATTTTATTCAATATCTGTGATGCAATTTGTTGCTTTTTACCAAAACATAAATTAAATAAACTAAAAGAATAAAAAACTTATATGAAATTTTAAGAACTAGTTTACTTATTAGATGACTTGAAAATGCCTGTAAATAAACGAATTGTGTTTCAACATCAACAGCAATCGCGATACATGAACTATTTTGATAGTTGCAAACAAGTAGCACCTACCACAAATTTTAGAATAGATGGAAAAGCCAATAAAATTGAGAAAACTTGTCAAAAAAACTGCTCTGCAACTATTTAGTAAAGGATGACAGTCTTAAAACAACAATGTAATGTAACACAGACGACGCAAAACTGATTTGACAACAAGGGATCACTGGGGGTCTAAATGAAAATTTTGATTATAAAACTGGTTAGCAAGGGTTATTACTGAGTATTAAACTTCCTCAGTATATTAAGTTATTGCTTTTCTGTATATAAATTAAGTATTTGCCGGTCTACTATCTACAGTTTACAGTCTAATCATTTTCTCCAGTTACTAAGCGTCAAGAGGGGCGCTCCGCAAGTTTTGCCTGGATTTCAAGGAACGTAACTCAAACGATGGCGGAAGAGTCAATACTAGGTTTTTTCTTACCTTACAAAACAGTAGGTAAATGTGAAGATCACCGTCATGCGCTTTCAAGAAAACCTGATCCAACCAAAATATGGCGTCTCACGGTGTTCCAATCAAGTAACGTACGGTTCCTTAAGCTTCGTGTGGTACGCTTTTGTTTTTTCAACTAGCTAAATGAAACGTGCACCAATCGATATAGGATAAAAACCTCGCCCTATTACATTAGCAGATATGTATATTGTTAATATTAGTGTGGAACAGTGGTATGAATAAATTAGATAACAAATAAAGGACGGCGTGTTGGAAAGAAGCTTGGATTTTTAAATGCGCATTTTTTCATCAAAAAATGTTATATATGTTGTGCCATGTGACAGTGGCCAATACCAACTTTCTTATTTTAAGTGCAAGCCCCTATATATTGCTCATTTTTTGGATTCTTCAGAAAATTCTAGACATAATTCATATACAATGTCCTACACTATCCTATTACATTAGACCAATAGCGGCAATTTTGACGATTAACATGACCGTGAAGTGTAAATGTGCTCTCATTAGAAAACAAAAAAATCTAAGTGGACTATATTGTTATCTAACCTTACCATCATTTGTTCACAGAAATACATTCTCCTATCGAAATCGTCTTCCATGAGCTCCTGAGTCGGCATTATTTTATAGGGCTGCATTTTACTCTCCTTTAATACTCGAAAAATTGATGTGTGGCTAAGTTGAAAAGTGGGGCAGCTTTTCGATCACAATTATGTGGGTTTTCTTGAAACTCAAGCATAATATTTAGTTTAGTATTATCACTTAGAGCATTGGCAGCTACTTTTTTTATCTGTCTTACATGACCAAGCTCCCGAACCTGCTTTTCTATTTTGCTAATTGTTCCTTATGATATAGGCGGCAAATTAGCAGAATTTTCGAGAAATAAGCGAGAAACTTGCATTTGTGTCCGTTTGTTATCTCCATAACAAATCATTTGTTGATTGGTTATTTTGTGCATTTCTGTTAATTGAACCATTTTTCTGATATTATTAAGTAAAGTTAACAAAATTCAAATGACAATAGTACTGACAGTGATTACTCCTGCCATGCAAACAGACAACAACGTGCTAAGGCTATCAATTTTGACGAAAATAAAGAAAACTGTTTTTTTCAAATCAGTAAAAAGGAACGCAGGAATGGTTTTTGCTTACTACCTCAATATTAAGAGCTAAATGGGAATTAAGTCATTACTTAAATGAGCGAATTTGTGAAATAAAATAATTTTCTTTTTTTATTTTTAATTTTTGTAATAAGTCTGACACTTAAGATTTACGAAACAATGAATGAAATGAATTATCTTGAAAATTTTCTGTAGAATCCCAAAAATAAATAATATACTTGGGCTTGCATTTAAAATAAGAAAGTTCGTATTGGCCAATGTCACATGACACAAGCTACATATTTTTTTTTTTTTGTTGAAAAATGGACATTTAAAAGTGTCCAGGCGTTTTTTTTACAAGCTCTCCTTTTTTCGTTATCGAATTTATTCCAATTGGCTGCTCCACACTATTGATACTGTAGAATACGTCAAACGCTTTATTATACAAATAAAAACGAATACAGTTAATTATAGTTTCTGTGATTTTAGAACTACCACCTGTGAATCTTTTAATTCACTGGTGGTTCACTGACATTTGGTTATAATTTATAGCCTTTTTCAACAGTATTCTTAATTACCGCAGGTTTCAGTCATAGCAAAATATATTGTCTAAGTACTTCTTTGGAAATAACACCACAGTTTAAAGAAAAGTGCTGTATATTCCAAACGTCTCGGGGTCTAGGTCAGACCCCGTTGTCAATGGTTAAGAAACTTGGATAAAAAAGGCACATCTCTAAGATGTAATTTAAAATATTTGACAATGTGTTTTATTTGATTTTTGACGTAACTAAAAGAATTTTATTTGCAACATACAGGGTAGCACATAAACTTCTAAATATCATATAATCATAAAGTTGCTTTCAAATTGGAAAAATTTGAAAGGGAGATCTTCAGAATTTTATGTGGCGCTCCTAGGTGCGACTTTGTTATAAGATACTGCATTCGCCAAAAATGCGACCAAAGAACTTTGTTGATTCAGTGATCCCGTTAAAATCAAACTTTATGAACTATCCCGATATTGGGTTGTTCACAAGGACATGACCATTAGCAATTTCTTCCTTAATCATCGGCAACCAAGAACGACTGAATTCTACGGAGGTAGTAGCGATACAATCGTTTTCATTTAACAAAATTAAAGGAGACTCTTTTAGTTTTCTTTTGGTGTTGTGTTCTTCTTTGTGTAATATAACTGAATTTTGAAACTGTATTTTATGACCAAGGTCCCAAGCATGTTCACAAATTTTGGATTTTTCAAATTGTCGTTTTTTATGTAATTTTTGTGTTCGTTTATTCGAACATTCAGAGGTCTAGAGGTTTCTCCAATATAGAATTTATTACATTCACCAGTGATTTTATAAATGCAATTTTTTGTATTTTGAGTTTTGTTATTTGATATAATTGATTTTAGTGTATTTCTTGTTTTAAATGATTTTTTGATATTACATCTGTTTCCCACTCTTTTTAGTCTTTCTGATATACCCTGTATGTATGGTATAGTTATTGTATTAATGTGATTATCTTGGGAGTCAGTGTTGCTTGGTGAAGTCTGATGTTGGTTGTTAGGGATTGTTTGGTATTCGATTTTGTTTAACTCGTTATTAATAAATTTATTTGGGTAACGATTGGCAGAGTGTACATTTTTTATAAACGTTTGTTCTTCATTGAATTTATTAATATTAGAACAGTCGGTTTTTGCTCTGTCATATAAAGATTTGATGATACCTCTTTTTACTGAATTTCAGTAAAAAGAGGTCGCACCTAGGAGCGCCACATAAAATTCTGAAGATCTTCCTTTCGAATTCTTCCAATTTGAAAAGAACTTTATGATTATATGATATTTAGAAGTTTCTGTGCTACCCTGTATATTACAAATAAAATTCTCTTAGTTACGTCAGAAATCAAATAATACATATTGTCAAATATTTTGATTTACATCTTGTGCCTTTTTTATCCAAGTTTCTTAACCATTGACAACGGGGTCTGACCTAGACCACGAAACGTTTGGAATATACAGCAATTTCCTTAACTGTGATGTTATTTCCCAATAAGTACTTAAACATTAAAAAAATGAGGTTCTCAATTCGTCTGTATGTATGTTTTTTTATGTTTGTTCAGCAATTACTAGCAAACGGCTCAAGGAATTTCGATCGCATCCTGTTCCGGGGGATCACAAGTGCTCCCATATATTTTTTATTATGATAGCTTGTACCGTTTCTTAGAAAATGGGGGAAATCATTTTCACCGATTTTCATTATACAGTATGCTTTGGTGGATTCGCTGATATTAAAAAATGTAAATTGTTCTATTTTGTCTATTCATGGGTTTTCTCTCCTCCAAATTTTTTCCCTGTAACAGATAAGTATTTAAAAAATTGTATATGTAGAACAAAGTGTAGTAAGGCAATTTCGTAAAATTGCCCGGATTACTGGTTGTCTGTACAAAGATTCTTCCTCACAGTTTTTCTGAGAGAAAGAGATGTCTATAAAATGATCAACCAGTATTCCTGTATATAAGTAATGTATTGTATATTGTGTAATACTTATCTGTGTATGGAGACGTTTCAACTCCGAGTCTGGAGTCGTTGTCAATCGTTTAGTGTTGTTTTCGAGGCTTTTTTCTAAAAAATTTTCGCTTTGATTTTGAATTTATTGTTTGTCAAAAAATTTGACACTGACAATTTGTCGTTTGGCGATCACTTGACGCTGAGGTTACCGTTTTTTTGTTCTGTTAGCAGTAAATTCTTCCAGTCCAAATGAAGGTCGGCTGAAGGTGCTCCGATTTCAGTGTTGTTTATCATCATACAGCTGGCTTCTTTAAGTTTTCTCTTTTTTAAGTTTTCTTCTTTCAACAAGATCTTTGTTTTATCCCAGTCTATCCTATGGCTGCCGGTGCTCGTTAATACATGATTGGCCAAATTTGATTTGTCCACATGTCTTCTGGAAATGTTATATTGATGTTCTTTTTTCCTTACTTCTAAAGGTCTTGAAGTTTCACCGGTATAAGAATGGCCACAGTCACACAAAACACTGTACACACAATTTTTAGAACTCTGGGTTGCGTTAAACGGTTTGGTATGTGTGAGGATAGAGCGCAAGGTATTATTTGTTTTAAAAACAGTTTTAACGTTGTATTTATTTCCTAACCGCTTAATTTTTTCCGATACACCTGGGATATATGGAATTATGTTCATAATTTGGTTGTCTGTTTGTGTTTGGTTGGTATTAGTGTGATGGTTATTTGTGCTGGTTTGTTGTTGCGATTTTCTTTCTAACTGATTTATAGTTTTATTTATAAAGTCTTGGGGATATTCGTTTTGAAGTAGATGTTCTTTGATAATATTGACTTCTTTGTTAAAGATTTGGGTGGATGAAGATATGTTTTTTGCTCTATCATATAAGCACTTTACAACACCTTTCTTTACATTTAAAGGATGGTTGGAGTGAAAATTCAAATATCTATTAGTATTTGTAGGTTTTCGATAAGTACTTGTACTTATTGTGTTGTTTGTTCTATCTATAAGTACATCAAGATAAGCAAGTTTATGCAAATTTTCCATCTCCATTGTAAATTTTATTGTGGGTTCTTGACTATTGATGTAATCTAGGAATGAGTGCAGTTCTTCAGCACCATACTCCCAAACCACAAAAATGTCATCAACGTATCTCCACCACACTTTTGGTTTATTTTTATATTTGCCTATGAATCTTTCTTCAAAATATGTCATGAATATATTACTGATTATAGGAGATAAAGAAGAACCCATGGCCATACCAAATTCTTGTTTATAGAAATCTCCTTCAAATTGAAAATATGTAGTGTTTAAGCAAAGTTCGGTTAGTTCCATAATTGTGTCAATGTTTAGTTTTGTTTTGTTGTGTAAGGTAATATCTTGTTGTAATTTATTTTTTATAATTTGTAATGATTTATCAACAGGTACATTTGTAAAAAGACTAACTATGTCGAAACTTACTAGTATATCATTTCTGTTGATAATAATGCTTTTTAATTTTGTTAAAAAATCGTTAGTGTTTTTTAAATTGTTTGGATTATTTTCGTAAGGTTTAATTATATTTAGTAAAAATTTTGATATGTTTTGTAATGGTGAATTTATTGAACTTACAATGGGTCTCATTGGTATTGTGTCTTTATGTATTTTTGGAACGCCATATAAATGTGGAGGTTTACTATAGTGTGGTGTTAAGTGTTTTCGTTCTAATGGAGTGAATTCTTGTTTGTGTTTTGTTATAATGTCTCTAGCGGCTTTTTCTATATTTTGCGTAGGATCTTTTTTGAGCTTAGAATATGATCCTGTGTTAATAAGGTCCATCATTTTGGTGTTGTAATCATTTTTATCAAGTACAACCGTAGCGTTACCTTTATCGGCAGGTAGAATTTTAATTGTGTTGTCTTTTTTAAGTTTTTCTACGGCATATTTCTCTGTAGGAGTAAGATTGTATTTCATTTTGTGTTGCTTCTCTAGAAGTAATTTATTTCTTATTCGGTATTCACTTGACACTTCTGGAGGCAGTTTTTGGGCTGTGTCTTCAATCGCAACTATCAGATCTAGTTTAGGTATATTTTGTGGAGTGATTGAATAATTTAATCCCTTAGAAAGTACGTATTGTTCTGTTGGTGTAATGTGTTTAGTTGATAAATTAATCACAGTTTTATTGATGAAATTTGTATTTGGTGTAAGTACAGATTTTTTGTGTTTTTCATTTAAGAGATGTTGAAATTTATTTATATTTCTGTTTTTACATATTTGAAATTCCAAGCTGTATGAATCCTTTAAACAATTAAAGATGCGGTTATAGTCTGATGGAATGTGCGTTTCTTTGAATTTGTTTTCTAATATAATGAAGACACAGCCCAAAAACTGCCTCCAGAAGTGTCAAGTGAATACCGAATAAGAAATAAATTACTTCTAGAGAAGCAACACAAAATGAAATACAATCTTACTCCTACAGAGAAATATGCCGTAGAAAAACTTAAAAAAGACAACACAATTAAAATTCTACCTGCCGATAAAGGTAACGCTACGGTTATACTTGATAAAAATGATTACAACACCAAAATGATGGACCTTATTAACACAGGATCATATTCTAAGCTCAAAGATCCTACGCAAAATATAGAAAAAGCCGCTAGAGACATTATAACAAAACACAAACAAGAATTCACTCCATTAGAACGAAAACACTTAACACCACACTATAGTAAAC
Organism: Octodonta nipae; assembly: GCA_034190945.1. Taxonomy (NCBI): domain Eukaryota; kingdom Metazoa; phylum Arthropoda; class Insecta; order Coleoptera; family Chrysomelidae; genus Octodonta; species Octodonta nipae. The sequence continues at coordinate 27,730,929 of CM067217.1, forward strand.
CTCCACATTTATATGGCGTTCCAAAAATACATAAAGACACAATACCAATGAGACCCATTGTAAGTTCAATAAATTCACCATTACAAAACATATCAAAATTTTTACTAAATATAATTAAACCTTACGAAAATAATCCAAACAATTTAAAAAACACTAACGATTTTTTAACAAAATTAAAAAGCATTATTATCAACAGAAATGATATACTAGTAAGTTTCGACATAGTTAGTCTTTTTACAAATGTACCTGTTGATAAATCATTACAAATTATAAAAAATAAATTACAACAAGATATTACCTTACACAACAAAACAAAACTAAACATTGACACAATTATGGAACTAACCGAACTTTGCTTAAACACTACATATTTTCAATTTGAAGGAGATTTCTATAAACAAGAATTTGGTATGGCCATGGGTTCTTCTTTATCTCCTATAATCAGTAATATATTCATGACATATTTTGAAGAAAGATTCATAGGCAAATATAAAAATAAACCAAAAGTGTGGTGGAGATACGTTGATGACATTTTTGTGGTTTGGGAGTATGGTGCTGAAGAACTGCACTCATTCCTAGATTACATCAATAGTCAAGAACCCACAATAAAATTTACAATGGAGATGGAAAATTTGCATAAACTTGCTTATCTTGATGTACTTATAGATAGAACAAACAACACAATAAGTACAAGTACTTATCGAAAACCTACAAATACTAATAGATATTTGAATTTTCACTCCAACCATCCTTTAAATGTAAAGAAAGGTGTTGTAAAGTGCTTATATGATAGAGCAAAAAACATATCTTCATCCACCCAAATCTTTAACAAAGAAGTCAATATTATCAAAGAACATCTACTTCAAAACGAATATCCCCAAGACTTTATAAATAAAACTATAAATCAGTTAGAAAGAAAATCGCAACAACAAACCAGCACAAATAACCATCACACTAATACCAACCAAACACAAACAGACAACCAAATTATGAACATAATTCCATATATCCCAGGTGTATCGGAAAAAATTAAGCGGTTAGGAAATAAATACAGCGTTAAAACTGTTTTTAAAACAAATAATACCTTGCGCTCTATCCTCACACATACCAAACCGTTTAACGCAACCCAGAGTTCTAAAAATTGTGTGTACAGTGTTTTGTGTGACTGTGGCCATTCTTATACCGGTGAAACTTCAAGACCTTTAGAAGTAAGGAAAAAAGAACATCAATATAACATTTCCAGAAGACATGTGGACAAATCAAATTTGGCCAATCATGTATTAACGAGCACCGGCAGCCATAGGATAGACTGGGATAAAACAAAGATCTTGTTGAAAGAAGAAAACTTAAAAAAGAGAAAACTTAAAGAAGCCAGCTGTATGATGATAAACAACACTGAAATCGGAGCACCTTCAGCCGACCTTCATTTGGACTGGAAGAATTTACTGCTAACAGAACAAAAAAACGGTAACCTCAGCGTCAAGTGATCGCCAAACGACAAATTGTCAGTGTCAAATTTTTTGACAAACAATAAATTCAAAATCAAAGCGAAAATTTTTTAGAAAAAAGCCTCGAAAACAACACTAAACGATTGACAACGACTCCAGACTCGGAGTTGAAACGTCTCCATACACAGATAAGTATTACACAATATACAATACATTACTTATATACAGGAATACTGGTTGATCATTTTATAGACATCTCTTTCTCTCAGAAAAACTGTGAGGAAGAATCTCTGTACAGACAACCAGTAATCCGGGCAATTTTACGAAATTGCCTTACTACACTTTGTTCTACATATACAATTTTTTAAATACTTATCTGTTACAGGGAAAAAATTTGGAGGAGAGAAAACCCATGAATAGACAAAATAATTCAAGACCTCCTCAACAATCTTTTCGAAAGTAAATTGTTCTATTCGGATCATTGAATAAATTGAAAAAAAAAAGAATTAGTTCCGGGATATCCCTAAGTGGTCCCATATTTTTTTCATAATAACATAGCTTGTACCGTGTTAGAAAATCGGGAAAAACTTTTTTTCAAGGCGTTGTGGGAAATTTTTTGTAGAGGCTCTGATGATGACTATTAATAGTAGAAAGTGCTTAGTATTAAAATGGTTTGAAATAAATTTTCACGATTTCATATTTCCCACAACCCCTTGGAGTGTATTAATGTGCATACAGCAACTCTGTGTATTAGAAGTGTTTTAGAAAAACTTTTTTACTGACATTCTTATACAGTAAATTTTGATGGAGTCGCTGGATTAAAAATGTTGATTTTTTTCGCAACATAGGGTATAATAAATTAAAAAGCAACTGGATTAATTCTGGAGGGTCCAGAAATGGTCCCATATTAGTGCTCAATAAGATAGCTTGTACCGATTTTTATAAAATCGGGAAAGTCTTTTTTAACTCCATTACTTTGGTGGAGTTGCTGATATTGATGGTTCGGAACTTGGAGTAAATCATAAATCAACCGATTTCTGTTTATTACGAATTTAAGAGAAAAGTTATTCTTCATAAACAGAATTGCATGATCTAAAACGTAAACAGTAATCATTTCATGTCACTTTTATAACTGTAGACGAGGTTTGTCATCAAATAAGAATTTTGATTACAAATTAAAGTATCTTTATTTTTGTTAATAGCTAAAATTGTTATCAAATAGAAATAATTACAATTAAAAACTGCTTCTACTTATACCACTGCACAATAATTGTATAATAAGTATTTATGTAACTTTTCCAACTATATACTAGGTTTCAAAAAATATATCAATTGTTTAAAAGTGAATCAAGTTTATTTTTTTTATAATATCTCAAATATAAACTTTATATTTTTATAATATTTCAAATTGTAATCAAACAAAGCTTATTAGAATTGAAAACTGCATCCATTTGTCCTGTATTATTAAAAATTAAATTTATAGTTGAAATAAATCGAAATAAATGTCAGTAAATCAACTTCAAGGTTCTCAGTTGGTGTGTCATCATAAGTTGAATTCAAACGGAAAACGTTCTTATGCATATTATTTAGACAAAAAGTTATCCTTCATAAAAATATTTGCATGGTCAGAAACTTTTACTGCAATCATTAGAATTCACTTTTTTAACTGTATGCGATGTTTGTCAGCAAATATGAATTTTGCTTAAAAATAGAATACCTTTATATTTCATAATATATAAAATTCTTATCAAACAGGGGTAATAATTACAAAATGCATCTAATTATGTCACATCACTAAAAATTGTATAATAAATCTTCATGTCACTTTTCCAAATTGTGTACTAGATTTGATAAAGAATATAAAGTTAGTTTACGTTAAGTTTCTTTATTTTCAATAATTAACTCAAATTGTTATCTCAGGCAAAGATTATTAGAATTGAAAACTGCGTCCTATAATGCTATATCAATTAAACCTGTATAACGATTTATTATAAGGTTCCGAGGAGAGGATACTATTAATGAATGTCAGTATAATTAACAGATCTAAAGAATGACGATACTCAGATCGTCTACAATATAGTGGATCCACCCAAGTTAGGATCATATACAACGTAATATTTTCTTAATACATATACATATATATTTTGCTACTACAATTCAATACTTTTCTGGTGTCGGAGTCAATTTGAACAGCGAAGTTGCGAAGTACAACTTATAAATGTACTTAACCAAGTGGTTTCACTATAACTTGGCAGCGACTTCATAAAAAATGTTTAATTGTTGTAGAAAAAATTATTTCATGCTTTTTAGTTAATTTTTCAGTAACAATTTTGAAGAGTGAAAATCTAAATTAACAACCAAACATGTTTTTGAGGTTGATTTTGGACCAAAATTGGAACTAGAACGCTCAGTACGATCATTAAATTCCAAGTTAACCAATCTTATTATTAAGTATTACCCTTTTAATAATTAACAACTTGGGTATGTTATGTCGCGGAAGTCTTAAGAAATTAGGTATTTGACAACTGGAATATTAATCTATGGAATATGTAAGGTTTTTTTAAGCCGAAACTTTAATATTTTCTGATAGATAAGGAATTCTATGACTTTTTAATTAATAATAATTTTTACTTTTTCAGCTTTACTTTATTATAGAATAGTATTATTATTTATTAATTTATTATTTATGTAACTAATTAAGTGATGGACATACTGACGCAACCACAAATAAGTTTTTTTATTATATTTTTTGAAATAGAGGAAATTAAATTACATAAAAATTGATTAAACTTTTGTTTTTTCCGAGAGACGTTAGGTTTTAAATTGTGAAGGATCTCGAAATTTTACTTAACAGAATACATAATAAACAGTTCTAAACGGTTAGGTTATTTAAAAAAAATGGTTTAACATAAAAACATGTGCGCAAATTTAGTACCACCTATTCTGAAGTCTCAAGATTGAATTTCTTTGAACTAAATTTTACATTTAGAAAGGTAAATTACTCAGATTTTTAAACCGAGAGTCAAAGTTACCTAGCCAAAGTAAGGAAGATTAACTATCTTAGTGAATGAAATCTGCCTTCATTTTCACTAACAGACATAGTTGAAATGAATATTAAATATAAACGAATGTGCTGATTGATGATGTCAAAGATTAATGATTTGTGTTATAAAAATTCATCAAAATAATGATGAAAAATAAGGGAAATGATTAATTTCAATTCAGAGCTCGTGTTTCCATAATTAGTTACTTGCTATAAAATTACAGCAATTTCTCATCATTTAGTAATCACGCATAAATTAACGCAATTAGGTTAAACCTGTCCTTCCTTTAAGAGCTCAAAATATACTAGGAATATAAATTTTACTTACAATTTAATTTTTTATAACAGTTTATATTTTCCAAAAATTTCATTTAATACAAGTACACTTTCAGTAATTTGCATATGGCAAATAGAAAAGTATTATATTACCAGACAAAAAACTTTATTGGTGAAATTAATTTATTTGCAATCTTGGATAATAGTTAGTGATTTTGAAAAGGATACTGTTCTCAAAAGGTTTTAAATATAAAATTAAAATCATAAGGAGACGTTGTAACTAAAAATGTAAAGAAAACAGGAAAAAAAACATTCATTTAATATATTATATATCATAAACACTTTCTTTTGTATATTTATTGTAATAGTAATCACCTATAAATTCTTATATAGAGTGTGTTCAAGAAAAGTATGATATATAAAGTGTTTGCCATAGTACACTCTAATCAAACTTGATATTTTTAAGCAATTTGTGCCATTTAAGTATTCTTTTGTGTTTGATATTAATTTAATTCAAGATATTAATTAAAAAATGCTAATATTTTGCGTTTTCACGTTCTAAGCCTTCTAAAAACCAAGCTCACTTTTTCATATTATGATTTCGTTCTTTATTTTCGTTTTGGACACGGTGTTTGTATATCGGTCGGAGACAGTTCAGAGATCATAAGTTGCTGTAAATTACTATTGTTTTAAAAAGTATGAATAGTATAATAAATGATATAATAAATACTAAGAGGTGGTCCACAAGGTTTTTGGGCCTGCTTGTACTTAGTAATATTTTTTCATTACAACACCAAAATCTTACTCTTTTGAACATTTTTATTTGGATATTGCTCAAGATATAAAAAATTCTGATCTTAATTATCAGCTATTGAATCAAAACGTCATTATTAACTTAGGAATCCTTCTATTATTGTTTTGAGTATCCCAAAAAGTTAAAAGAGGCAAACTGGTTTCAGATGAGAAATTGGCGTGAAGTATACTTTGTGACATTAGGCCAGTTCCAACACGAGGTAAAACCGATAAGCAACCGGTAATCGTATTGTGCGTAACATCACCGTAAAGGTACACTTTGAGCTACGCGACTGAGACAAGCGACAGCGACAAGAGACAGGAGGTTGTGAGACGCGACACGTCTGCTTTCTGTGCATTTATATGAAGAACATTTGAACCGCGAGACAGAGACGAGCGACCGCGACGGGAGACAAGAGACAACTTTGATGCGACTGCTTCTGAAGCAGTAGTGTCGCTTGTCGCTTCTGGTTTTCAGCTCAAAAGATGAAGGTTTTTTTTAATCGCAGAAATAGATCATAATCATATAAAGACGTAAGCCTAAATGATAAGTGATTACTCACTAATAGAGAATAAAAATCTTCTACATCATCTGGTACAATCAATGGATTTGTTTCAAAATTACTTCTTCAAAAAATTTTGGCGTTACTTTGGCGCTATTGTAATAATAATAATAGTTTATTTTGTACATTAAAAATATATTATTTCAATATGGTAAGTATAATAAAAAAAGTAGGTATAAATTAAAAAAAAATACAAAAATGTAAAATGCAAAATTAGAGCGCCAGAACAGTAAAAACTTATAGAAAGTGGACACCCTATCACTTATAGCAATTACAGTTTCTTATTAGATCACAATATGTACAAATAATAATAATAATATGGTATCGTATGGACAAGTCGGGATAATAGTTTATTTCACAGATGAATTTTTTTAAACACAATGTGGTAAGTCTAAGCGTAATAAAAAAGTAGGCATAAATACAAATAAAGTAAAGATGCAAAATTAGTTTGCCCAAACAATAAAAACTGATACCAACTAGATCACTCGTTTATGAGTTCATAAATTGGAATACATGTATTGTTCACGGGGTACACTATTATATCCACTAGTTGTTGCTTACGTTTGTCGCGTTCCTCAAAGAGGTAAAGCGACAAGCGACATTGTTGGGGTCTTGTGTCTCCTGTCTCTTGTCGCTGTCGCTTGTCTAGGTCGCGTAGCTCAAAGTGTACCTTAAACGGTAACTCGTCACCGCCCACGAAGATTATCGGTTGTGTATCGGTAATTCGTTGTGGTGGAATGAACCTATTATTTCATAAAGTTACTCGACAATCACCAACATACCTTTTTAATAAAATTACATTCAGAACTGACATTCAGAATATAAGTGTACGTAATCGTGATCTAATATCTCTACCAATTCATCGCACCTCATTATAAATTATACAACGTTCTTAATAAATTTATTAAATATCTCAAAATAGCATCATTAAGAAAATGTAAAGAATTTTTTAAAGTAACTACTCATAATAATGAATGATTGTTTTGTGGCAGCCATGAGTATTTATTATTTAATAATATTTTGCATTTTTTGTTTATATCTACGTATTGTAATCTATTAGGCATCTTTAATGACAATGAGTAACAAGGGCTCCATTTTATATTCGTTTATACTGCTTTACTACTTAATTTTTTCACTTTACATTTTTGTATTTGTAGTCCTATTTATTATTATTTAACAACATTATATTTAAAAAATTGTAATGTTCAAAGTAAACTATTCCGATTTGACCATACAATGTTGGCATCACACTCCCTCTAAGGCACGCTATGAGTGCCCCATAAATCCTAGATATCAAAAGGGTTTAGCTCTGTGGGAGCCCTTGTCAGGTTTTCAGGTTCCTGGTTGGACTCGCAGCAGCTTCCCATGAACTTTCTGACCGTCCAGACTGTTCCTAACAGAACGGCTTTTTCATTAGTTGGTAAAGATGTTCGTCCAGACCGAGGTATTTCAAATTGCTTAATAGATATTTTGGGACTACTCCTGTTGTTGACATAACAATTGGTACCGTTCGAGTTTTGTTCATGTCATATTGTCTCTGTATTTGAAATTGGCTATTTTTTCCGCATGCTTAATGTTTATATTATTGTTGTGAGGGATTGCTATGTCAATTAAGGTTGTTTTTCTAGAGAAAACTATATCTTGTCTATTGTGAGCAACAGTCCGATCGGTCAGTATCGTGCGGTCCAAGTACAGCTTGTAGTTTTTATTTTCTAAAACAGATTCTGGTTTGTATTTATAGTATGGTAATCTTACCGACTGTGACAACTCAAGTTTCAGTGCTGGTTCTTGGTGAAGTATTTTTGCCACAGCATCGTGTCGTTCTTTGTATTCAGTTGCAGCGAACGCTTGACAACCTCCTTTGATATGCTGGATAGATTCAGATGTTTGGCAACCGTACCCCTGCATCTGTCGTTGTAATAGAAGGGTCTTTAACGATGTACTTTAGGTAGTTCGTAGTTGGAATTACTTGATCTTGGATTGCCAATATAAAGCCTTTCGTTCCAGGAAACATATGACCAGAGATCAACCAGTAGTTCGACGCTGCACTGTTGACGTAATCTTGGCTAACGTCATTTATATGCCTTCCATAAAGGGGCTTCTCTTTCCATTTCAGCAGTTTCTGATCTGTGGTCTGGTGGTGTAATTGGACATGTTGTTGTGTCAGTCGCAGTGGTGTTGAGTCATCAATCTGGCACATGACTCTGTGTAGATCAGAAAATTCTGCTAGTTCAAATTTCATATGGATGTTACTAGAGAATCCTTCTACTATTTTAAGCATATCATGCAGCTGTTGTTTTGTAGCTGCCATCAACTTTAAGTCGTCCATGTATAACAAATGGTTTATCTTTAATGCTTGTACGTTGTTGTAGTTGAGACTGAACCCAAAATTAGTTGAATTCAGTTTGTTTGAATTAGGGTTCATGGCAAGGCAGAACCACAGCGGGCTAAGAGAGTCTCCCTGGAATGTACCACTTTTGATTGGAATGGGGTCAGTTTGTATCGAACAGTTGGCTTCATTCAGTGAGATTTTGGTTTGCCAGGTGGACATGGCATATTCTAAAAAGTTACTAATACAATTATTCACTTTATAGAGTTTCAGTACTTTAATGAGCCAATCATGTGGAACTGAATCAAAGGTTTTTTTGTAGTCCACATATGCCATGAAGAGATTTCGACGTTTGGCGTGGGCTTGATTGCAGACAACGGAATCAATTATCAGTTGTTCTTTGCAGCCTATCGAATTTTTCGCGCATCCCTTTTGTTGTTGAGTAATTATGTCGTTCAGCTCACAATGTTTGAAAATGCAAGTGATTGTTCGGTACTTTGCTGGGTCCTGTGCACATAGGTTGTCCTTTGGTAAGAGGTATGTAGCACCATGCGTAAGAAAACTAGGCATCTTGTGTGGGTGGGTAATTACGTCATTTATAAGGGCTGTTAGTGTTTCGTGGGTTACGTACAGTTTCTTTATCCAGTAATTTTGTACACCATCTGGTCCTGGTGCTTTCCAGTTATGGAGGTGCTTCATTATGTTGGGTGTGTCTTCCGTTGTAAATGGTTGGTGTTGCATGGCATCATAGTTCTGAAATGCAGCCTCCTCCTCCTTAATCTAGCTGGCTCTGGAGTTATAGGAGATTGTTGTGGAAAGCTGTGTTTTCCAGAATTCCTCGATGTCTGTTTTACTGGGTAACTAGGGGCTTCATTATTATTGGTGTTGTTAAGTTTTCTATAAAACCCTTTTTCTGTTTCTTTTTCTGTGTGTTGTCTAGTTTCCGTTGGTTACTGCTTTTGTTTCTTCTCAATCGGCTTGTGTGGATGGAGAGCTTTTGTCGTAGACTGTCCAGACACTGCTGAGATGTGATTTTTTTCTCCATCCCACTGGGAGTGTATTCGGTTATTGTCCATGATAGTCTTGACAAGCTTTTCTATTCTGTTGTTCCTGACTTGTTGGTACTCGGTCAGTCTTCCAACGTCTTTCCGAAGAGAATTGATTTTCCCTTCAAGTCTTCTTTGCCAAGGTGGTATTCGAGGTGTTTGTCTAAATTGGAGAGGGTCTTGCTTTGGTTTTACTGCGACCCCAATTGTTCTGCAGATGGAAGTTGCAGCACAGTAGATGACTGTGTGTAGCGACTCTAACGTATTAGCATCTAAAACATAGTTTGGCAAGATAAATTTGTTCATAGCCTGCCAGACGATACCCAGTTTCTTAGATGCTCTTAGGGGAGAGCTGGTCTAGTCAGTGGATCTGTTCCACTGTACTCTCTAAGAGCTCCTTCCATTTCTGCTTGGATCTTCTCAATCAGGTCAGCATTGGTTGGCTGTTCTTGTTGTAGTTCTTGAGTCTCGTCCGCTCTTTGTGCCAAAGGTGTTTCAGGCTCTGGATCGATTGTATTTCGATCATATAGTTCGCGCTCCACTTCGCTCTTTAATCTATCCAGGTGTTCAGGCGAAATAAGGCCATTTCTCAAGATGACCCGATATTGATCTGCGACTCTTTGTTCAGTAACTTGAAGCTTTGGGTACTCACGACAGAACTCTTGATGGAGTATTTGGCGATATCCAGTGTTGTCCTGGCCAAGGTTCGTAATTCTGTAAAACGTGCGCATTATAAATTCATTCATGGTCGTGTCGTGTCGTTCTTTGTATTCAGTTGCAGCGAACGCTTGACAACCTCCTGTGATATGCTGGATAGACCCAGATGTTTGGCAACCGTACCTGCATTTGTCGTTGTTAACAGAAGGGTCTTTAACGATGTACTTTAGATAGTTCTTAGTTGGGATTACTTCATCTTGGATTGCCAATATAAAGCCTTCCGTTTCAGGAAACATATGACCAGAGATCAACCAGTAGTTCGACGCTGCACTGTCGACATAATCTTGGTTGACGTCATTTATATGTCTTCCATGAAGACGCTTCTCTTTCCATTTCAGCAGTTTCTGATCAGTGGTCTGGTGGTGTAATTGGACGTGTTGTTGTGTCAGTCGCAGTGGTGTTGATTCATCAACTTGGCACATGACTCTGTGTAGATCAGAAAATTCTGCTAGTTTCCGGAAATGACTACGCAAAATAGAAATTTGTTGATCTAATAGTTTGCTTAGATCTGCCAATCCTCTTCCTCTTTCATACCGTGGCAAAGTTGTACGTTCAACAGAGCTCTTTGGATGGTGATCTCGAGCTTTTGTTAGTAAAACTCGAACTTTTCGTTGTAATTTTTCAATGTGTGTCTTGCACCAGTTAACTATACCGAAAGAATAACTGAGCACTGAACATGCATAGGTGTTAATAGCCTGCAACAGATTTTTACTGTTTAGTTTGGTTTTCAACAGTCGTCGTACCCTTCTATAAAACTCTGCTATTAGGTCCTTTTTCATAGTCAAGTGATCAATACGTTGAGCCTGCTTTATTCCAAGGTATTTATAAGTATGGCCTTCCACCATAGATTCAATTGAGGTGCCATCTCCCATTTCGAAGTGCCCCTGCTGTATTTTACCTTTAACTATATTAATAATTCGGCATTTGTCTAAGCCAAATTTCAAAACTATTATTATTATTAATTATATTATTGGCACAAAAGTGTTGAACTTTTACAATAATAAGTAGATAAACATATATTTTTAATTCAGTATGAATTTGTATGCTTGTCTAAAAACGTATAGTTTTGTAGGGAATGGTGGCTAAATATTTTGTTACAATATTTGACAATGGGAGGGAGGTTCAAAAAGTAATTAAAATCATAGATATCTTGAATAATAAACATGTGATTTAAAATTTTTGAGTTTATCGACGCTAATAGTGGTTCCACTAGATGTCAGGGTATTACTATCACAAGGGCGAACACAGATCCTCAATATTGTGTTACATTGTTATCTATTAGAGTTCACAAAAGAAAAGCAAGAGCGAATGTAGCAAATAAAAACAGATCGCGATGTTTGGTTGGTTTTTGCTTTATCTTTATAAGGGCAATTATGATTCAAACATTTTGGGTTTTGTTTATAAAGTCCTATTCCCTTATTATTGATTGTTGTGGAAATATACAGGGTATAAATGAATAAGTGCGCGAGATTTCAAGATGTGCTTCCTAGAGTCATTTTATGACGAAAAGATTCTTTTAACATATGTCCGCAAAAGTTTCGTTACCGTTATCGTTACTAGGTGTTGAAATCTTCAGATTTTTTTTGTTTTTTTTTTGACTAATAAAGTTCATGACATATTTTGTTCAATTTTGGAGCCTTAAATGACTCTATAAAGCCTTCATGATAAGATAACAGAAACGGTCATGAAAATCTACAGGGTGGTTCTTTTCTAGGCTCAAATGTTCTTTCTACCCCTACAACTTTTTTTCATTACGCCCTTAGCAAATGACAAAAATTTTGAATGAATCTCTTATGAAATTGTAATCTTTTTTATTTATTGGGTTTTTTTCGTATCTGCCACTGTGTAAAAAAATGATCAATATGATTTGTACTATAAAAACAAACAATTTTGTGATGCAATATGCTATTATTAATGTTTAAGTACTTCTTGGGAAATAACACTACAGTTATGAAAATTGCTGTATATTCCAAACGTTTTGGGGTCTAGGTCAGGCCCCGTTGTCAATGGTTAAGAAACTATGAATAAAAAACGCACAATTCTAATTTAACTGTTTGACAATATGTATTATTTGATTTCTTACATAACTAAGAGAATTTTATTTGTACTATACAGGGTAGTACAGAAACTTCATATAATCATAAAGTTCCTTTCAAATTGGAAGAATTTGAAAGGGAGATCTTGGTGTGTCGCACCTTGGAGCGCCACATAAAACTTTAAAAATACATATTGTCAAACATATTAATTTTACATCTTAGAATTGTGCCTTTTTTATTCATAGTTTCTTAACCATTGACAACGGGGTCTGACCTAGACCCTGAAACGTTTGGAATATACAGCAATTTTCATAACTGTGGTGTTATTTCCCAAGAAGTACGTAAACATTGAAAAATATGCTACAAGTATCATTCAGAAAACAATGCTATTACTATTTCAAAATCATTAAAAAACAAGTTTACCTAACTTTGAAAATGGAGGGATCAAATTTAGTGCTTCAACTATTACACAGGACTCTAAACGTCGACACATAGACCTTCGTATTTGATTGAAAATCGCAGGAGAGTCTAAAATAACACTACAAGAGACAAAATTCGATTTTTAAAGAATTTATGCCTTGAAAAGGAGTTCCACTATAAACCGACGTTTTTAAGATACGTAAGAAATGCAAGAAATAAAAACGAATTGTAAATTCATAAGAGATTCTTTTACAATTTTGGTCAATTGCCAGGGGCGTACTGAAAAAAAGTTGTAGGGGCAGAAAAACATGTGACCCCAGAAAAAGTACCACCCTATAAATTTTCATGACCGTTGAATTAAACTAAATATTACTTTTATGTTTTTTTGGGGAATAACACCACAATAGAAATAAAACTACGTATATTGCAGGAATACCAAACGTTTCAAAGTCTATTCTGACTTCGTTGTCAATGGCTTTATATTTATTCTTTTTCTATAAACTTCTGTTTCGAATGAAGATTCTGTTTTTGTTATTAATATGTCTAAAAAAGATAGTTTGTTATTTTCTTCAATTTCTAGGGTAAATTTGATAGTTGGCTCTTTGTTATTTATATCATTTAATAATTTATCTAGTTCTTCAAGATTGTGTTCCCAAATTACGAAAATGTCATCAACGTAACGCCACCAAATTAAAGGTTTATTTTCTTTTGATAAAATTACTTGTTGTTCAAAGTTTTCCATAAATATGTTACTTAATGCTGGTGAGAGACAAGAACCCATGGCCATGCCAAAATCCTGTTGGTAAAAGTCATCGTTTAATTGAAAGTATGTAGTTTTGGTACAATATGTTAGTAGTTCCATTATTGTATCAATTGATAACTGAGTTCGTTGATTTAATGAAAAGTCCCGTTCTAGTAGTTCCTTTACTATTGGAAGTGTTTTGGAAACAGGAACATTGTTATAAAGATTTATTATATCAAAACTTGCTATTGTAAAAGTATTTTTGTATTCTATATGAGACAGTTTTTCCAAGAAATGTGCACTGTTTTTTAGATGAGAAACAGAACTCCCTGTAAGAGGACGAATAATGTTTAAAAGAAATTTTGAAAGTTCACTACACGGAGAATTTATAGAACTGACAATTGGACTTAAAGGAATATTAGGTTTATGAATTTTTGGTAACCCATAGAAATGTGGTGGTTTAGTATAGTGTGGAGTAAGTGCTTTACGTTCTTGTTCTGTGAATTCTTGTTTGTGGTTGTACAGTAAACGGTATATTTTGTTTTCTATTGAGCTTGTTGGATCTTTTGTTAGTTTAGTGTATTGTCCTTGGTTTATTATAGTTTGAATTTTGTCATCGTAATCAGTTTTATTTAAAATTACTGTTGCGTTGCCTTTGTCAGCAGGTAAAATTTTTATAGAATTGTCATTTTTTAAAATTTGTAATCGCACATAATTCATTATTAGTAAGGTTATTTTTAACATTTACAGGTTTTTCGAGTTCAATTTTTGCTCTTATTCTATATTCTTGAGCATCACTAGAATTTAGTTTATTTGCGGTTTGTTCTATAGCACTTATTATATCAAATTTAGGAATTGTTTTTGGAGTAACAGCAAAGTTAAGTCCTTTTTGTAATACTGAAGTTTCAGTAGCATTTAGTTGTTTATGTGAAAGATTGATGAGAGTTTTTGTTATAGTAAAGTTTTTTTCCTGTTTGTTATTTTTTGTTATGTTTCTATTTAAAAGAAGTTGGTTAAATTTATGTAAATGTCTTTGTTTTTGTGAAAGGAATTCTTTATTGTAGCTATTAAGAGTGCTGTTTTTAATTCTATTAAACTCATTCTCTGATATTCGACAAGAAAGGAAGCTGTGTACATACCCAATATCACGTTCTAACTTAAATTTATTATATCGATGAAAATTTATCCTATCTCTAATAGCTGCGAAACTTGCTCGCTCCAATATTCTCTGAATTCTCCCACCGATGTAGGGTTGACGAAATCTTAAACCTTTAGGAATAATCCCCATCTCCCGACATCTGCACAAGAATGTCAGGCTATTCTTGGTTCGGGCAAGCTTCTTAAATAAACCTTCTAAATTTCTAAACACTTTAGTCACTACAGTCCCATAGCTGGTTTCTAATTGTCTTCTAAACGTTGTTTGTGGCATATTCTTGATTACTTTTATGTTTTTTTGGGGAATAACACCACAATAGAAATAAAACTACGTATATTGCAGGAATACCAAACGTTTCAAAGTCTATTCTGACTTCGTTGTCAATGGCTTTATATTTATTCAAAAAAAAAACTAAATATCTCGAAAAGTTTAGTGGTTAGAAGAAAAAAAAAACTGAAAAAATCTGAAGATTTCACCACTGTGTAAATCGGTAACGAAGGGTTTGTGGACATATGGTCATAGGAACTTTTCGTCATATAATGACTAGGGGAAGAATATCTTGAAACCTTTCGCACTTATTCATTTACCCCCTGTATAATCAGGACTGGAACAAATTACTATTAAGCGAAAATCTCATGTTTTATTTTGGGAAATAAGGTAATCAGAAAACTGTTATAATGTGAAGTGATGAACAACATTATAATTAAGGTAGTCAGTTATTGTTAGTTACAGTTTTAGGCCACAACTACTTTATGGTTGATCAAGATATACTAATCCATCACAATAACCTACCTTGCTCCCTTTTGGAATTTATATTTCAAATAAAGGTATATTTTCTCTACTTGAAACGACTTATAAAATAAGTTTTAAGTATATATATATATATATATATATATATATATATATATATATATATATATATATATATATATTATTTCTTCTGGAAACTCCATTATTTTTAAAAGCCTTTAACTTTGTAGCGCAGATTGATATCTTTTGCATATATTTACTATAACTATGGCATCAAGCAATTTTTCATTTAGAATATGTTTTTGTTAAATTACAAAAAATGAGAAGAAGGCGCAGTGATAAAACGTAAAAACTACCGCAAATGTCTCCAAAATATTCGTAAAAATATGTGCGGTAAAATATGACTTCTGCAACGTCAGGTCCATACTCATAGAAGGTGTGTCGTTTGGAACATAAAATGAATAGTTACTACCAGAAATTGAGTGCGCTCTCAGATTCCTTCACATCGTGTGGGATTCAGCCGTAAATATCGTCAAGAATTGGAGTTGGGGAAAAGACAGGCAAAGACAGAACGACAACATAGAGCGACAGAGAGAGAGAGAGGGGGGGGGGTCCCGTAGAAAAAAATGAGCTATAAGTATTAATATATATGAAAAGAATTATAAAAGTTACGACATAAGTATGATGAGCAGAAGTAGTTATTGGTTGTACATAAAAAAATTAACTAATATGTGTATTGAGAAACATGAAATTTAATTTTATATCAAGTGTTATTGAATTTTTAATCTCTACTGTATTGAATGTTTTTAATTTATGTAGTTTTAATTAAATATTCTATAATAAAAAGTGGTGCAGTTGGTAGGATACGAAGATATTAGAGCTTTTGTAAAAATAATCAAAATTTAGCTAACTGGTTGAAGGAAACAAGATCCGTTAGAACTCTTAGTTGAGCATACTGCCGCCATAAGACTCAGAATGTCAGCAACAAAGCAATGGTTAGCAAAGTACGAACTTAATGATACTGAAATTCAAAAGTTCAATATTATGATAATTTTTGTGCTACTGCTAATAAAAATAGGAGTTATTCATTCGGAATGACATCTAGAAAAATGTGTAGTTTCAAGTCTGGATATGAAGCTATTGCATATAAATTAACTCAGAAACATTAAAAATTTAAGAAGCGAATTCTTAAAAATAACAAATTTTGAAAAACTGACGTCCACTCGACCAACATCAAGCTGGTACGAAGTTAAAATTTGCAATAACATGTAAAACAATTTTTTATTTTACTAAGTATTAATTTAGAATCAGTAAAATTATGACACTTCTTGTAAATTTTAATTTTATGACAACTGTCGAGATATTTAGGTGACCAAATTATCAGTTATAACCCATAAATGACATAATTTTAACAACACAGGCGTCCAGGTAAATTAAAAACCCAAAAAATGAAATCTTAAAGTTTTTTGCTTGTATTGTAAAATGTGAAGCAAGCTTAAAGTCGAATATTATCAAAATAAGTGTATATAAATTTTAATCCATAGACTTGTTTCAAAGAAAAGTCGCAATAAGTGCTAAGGAAGGATTTTTGTTAAAAAATTCATTTTTTGTAATAAAACCTGGAACATTAATGTTCATCCTAATGATAGCCTACGACGTTGAGATGAGTTAGACTAAAGGTCGATATGAAACATTTTTTTCGGTGTATACAAAATATTGCAATAGTCCGTGGGTTCAATTTAAAATTATAAAACTAATTTTTACTTTCACTTTTCTAGAACATTATTTACATTAAAACAGCTGATTCAAAGATCACAATACATTCTCATATACGCTAGTCGACGCGGTATAACTGAACTCTCCATCGTAGCTGCTTCCTTTATAAGCCAACATAGAAAATTCTCGTAAAATCAATCATCACTCCTTCCGCTGCCGAGTCTTTTCGAGAACCGTTTTTTTGATCTCAAAGCGTTTGTTGTCGTACTGAAATGAAACAGGGTCGGCTTTGGGTAAATTTCGTAACACTGCCCCCCCCTTTAATCCTGGTCGTCCCGATCAGAAACATCTTCTCCATGGTAGGGAGCGAGTCGATCTAAATGAACCACCTTCAATTTAGCCTTGGGGTTTCGACGGATCCGGTAGACGACGTCATTCAGCCTCTTGACCACCTCGTATGGACCATCCCAGGCGGGTGTAAGCTTTCGGGATTTACCCTTGCTCCGTAGGGGATTGTACAGCCAGACTTTGTCCCTCTCCTGGAATCCGACTGAATTGGCCTTGAGGTCATATCGCGTCTTCATTCGGTCACTGATGGCCAACATCTGCGTTCGGGCTAATTATGACAAATCGCAGGGTAATCGCCGCTCCATTCCGAATAGGACCCTGGTTGGGGTCAGGCCTGTACTATTATGTACGACAGAGCGATATGCCAACAGGAATAAGGGAATATGCTCATCCCAATCACGCTGGTTATTGCTGACGACCTTGGATAGGTGTTGTTCCAAGGTCCTGTTGAATCTTTCCACCATTCCGTCTGACTGTGGGTGTAATGGTGTTGTTCTCGTTTTCCTGATCCCCAACATCGTGCAAACCTTCTGGAATACATTCGATTCGAAGTTACGCCCCTGGTCTGAATGTAGTTCCATCGGGACGCCAAACCTGCTGAATAGTTGTTCTACTAGCATCGTCGCTACCGTGGTTGCCTCTTGGTTGGGTATCGCATATGCCTCAGGCCATTTGCTGAAGTAATCCATTGCGACCAGAATGTATTTGTTCCCCTTCTCAGACTCGGGAAACGGACCGGCGACATCGATGGCAATTCTCTCAAATGGGACGCCTACATTGTACTGCTGCATTCTGCCCTTGGTTCGGGTCTTCGGGCCCTTACCGGCGGCACAGGTGGCACATTTGCGGCACCAAGCTCTGACGTCTTCGAAGTAATTCACCCAGTAGTTCCGCTGGCGAACTTTGTCTAGGATTTTATTCATACCCAGGTGGCCTCCGGTAATTCCATCATGTACTTCGGTCAGGATGGCTGGTACCTTTTTCTTCGGAACTACCAGTTGGGACTTGGTTTCTCGTCCATCAGCGCTATCCCAAACTCGCTTGAGCATTCCATTGTCTACTCTTGGAGAGTCCCATTGAGCCCATAACGATTTCAGGACGCCGGAGTATCTAGCTACCTCGTCCCATCGTAGCCCCGGTGCCCCTCTCGTTCTGAGTGACAAGATTGGTTCGATGTCTGGATCAACCATTTGGTCCTGGATGCACTGTTCCGTTGTCCAGTCTTCATTGGCCTGCACTCGGATCTACCTGATGGAGATACCCTCTCGCTGTTCCGTCTTCAGAAAATGTCCGCATTCCGCTCTACAGGGTCTTCTGGATAGGGCATCGGCATTATTGTGCAAACGGCCGGCACGGTGTTCCACCTTGAAGTCGTATTGCTGTAATTTCTCCATCCATCTGGCCAGTTGTCCTTCCGGTGTCTTCATGTCCAGCAGCCATTTGAGTGCGGCATGATCTGTTCGGATTAAGAAATAACCACCATAGAGGTATTTGTGGAAATGGTCTACAGCCCTTATTATTGCAAGAAGTTCTTTTCTGGTGATTCTTTCTGGTTTCGAGAATCCACGGCTGTAATACTCGATCACCCTCTCTTCACCATCTTGCACCTGGGATAGGACTGCCCCCAAACCTGTGTTGCTGGCGTCGGTGTCTAAAATGAACTTGCCGGACTGTGTAGGAAAGGCTAGGATTGGGCTGGAACATAGTGCTGCTTTCAGTCGTCTGAATGATGTTTCGCAATCCTGATTCCAACGGAAGGTCTCTTTCTCAGTGGTCTGCCGATGTAGAGGGGCGGCGATGATGGCAAATCCCTCAAAAAAACGCCGGTAGTATGACCAGAGGCCCAAGAAGCTTTGGAGTTCATGCTTGTCTCTTGGGACTGGCCAATCACGGATCGCTTCTATCTTGTCTTCGTTGGTGCGGATTCCTGATTCGGACACTACATGGCCCAAAAACTCTACTTCTTTTTGGAACAAGGAACACTTCTTCGGATTGAGTCTCAGGTTGGCGTTATTAATTCTGGAGAATACTTCGCCCAGGTCCTTCAGATGGTCGTCGAATGTCTGGCCCATGACTAGAATGTCGTCGAGGTATACTAAGCACGTCCTCCATGTTAACCCGCTCAGTACATACTCCATTAGCCTCTCAAATGTAGCGGGTGCATTACATAATCCAAAGGGCATGACCGTGAACTAACTGAAACAGCCCTTTACTGGTGGAAAACGCTGTCTTCTCTCTGTCGTTTGCGTGTAGATCAACCTGCCAATATCCACTTTTTAGGTCTAGTGTGGAGAACCAACGGGAGCCTGCTAGTGTGGTCAAAGTGTCATCGATTCGGGGTAGCGGATAGCTGTCTTTCTTCGTGACATTATTCAGCTTTCTGTAATCCACGCAAAATCGGGTGGTTCCATCCTTCTTTTTAACTAGCACGACGGGAGCAGACCATGGACTGATGGATGGCTCAATAACTCCATTTTGTAACATGGACTCGATGTTTTCCTCGACTGCCTGTTGTTGCCACAATGGTAATCGCCTAGGTGGTATTCTGATGGGTTGAGCCTTTCCGGTATCTATTCGATGCTGGATGATGTTGGTGCGACCGGTGGTTCCATTTTTACTGTTAAAAATTTGCCAATGTTTTGTGATAAATTTCTTGGCTTTCTTCTGGTTCTCTGGTGTCAAGTGTGTCAAATAGTCAGCAAACTGTTGTAGGGACTCTTTATCGGGCCCTGGCTCCTTCACCGACGTATGGTACTGTTCTTCGCAATTGATGATGGTCTCTACTGGTTCGAAACAAGCTATCTCTTGACCATTGGTAATTCTGATGTCGTTGTTGGACAAATTCAGGACTCTGATTGGTATATCTCGTCCGGTTTTAACTATAGCCCGTCCAACCAAATAGTCATGAGCTGAGTGTTCGGGCTCCACCATTCCAACGCAGCTCCCAGGATTGCTGTCTAGCATGCATGAATAATCTGTTCCGTTGGACCGGAAATTCTAGCTGAAGACTTTGCCACATTTTTTATGGAGGTGACTGAACTGTTGACGGGCCGTCATTCTCAATATTCGCTACCAGGACCCTATGCCGGATCATGTTGTCCCCTATCTGTAGCACGACATCTGCCTCACCCTGTATTGTATATGGACTAGCCGGTGACTGTTCTGAGCTGGATGTTATTGGTAACTGGCCGAATTTCTGATGCTCTCAAAACCCTGGACTTGGCAATGGACACAGCGGCGCCGGTATCGATGGTGATGGTAACTGCCGCCATCTCGGCAAAATCCCCGGATGGATGCTGTCCTGGGGGCTGGTGGAGGGTGAGTCAGCATTCGCCCCCTTATGCTGACTGGTTGGAGTTTCCCTGGTTGGTAAGGTCGGTTTGTTGGCTACCCCTGGTTGGTGATCGTTCCGGTAGCCTTAGTCGGCAGTCACGTTGGAAATGCCCTGTCCGTCCGCAGCGGTAACATGCCCCTCTGGTGCCAGTTCTTTGTGACTGTTCTAATATTTTGTTCAGGCCAGCCAGCAGCGCTTGAAATGGTGACTCTGACTCTTCCTGGTTGAAGGAAACTGCTCGGACCCTCGGCTTGGACATGTTCATGACGGCCTCTACTTCCAAAGCCCGAAGTAGAGCTTCATTACTCTTCTTGACGCCACTCAGTCTTAAATTTCTTTGTACTTCCACATTTCTGATGCCGTTTATGAAACTCTGTGTGGCCAACTGGTCTTTCGTTTCCTTTGGCAGGTCTGGGTAGGACAAGTGTAATAACCGTCTTATCTCTGCTTCGAATTCTTGGAGGCTTTCACCGGATTTTTGCGTTTTTCCACTCAGTTGCACTTGGTATACCTGACTCATGGATTGATTGTCGTATCGCTTATCCAGGATGGCGATGACCTTGTCGAAATTGGCTTGTTCCTCGACTGGAATGCTTTGGAGGAGTTCTAGGGCCGGACCTCTTGACAAAATTACCAGAGAAGTGGATTTTTCTTGATTATCCCATCCATTAGCTGTAGTCACGGCCTCAAATTGCCGTTTATACATGGGCCAAGATGAACTGCCATCGAATGTGGGTGGTTTACTAAAGGAACCTTTGGTACTCACGGTGTGCTGGTATTTTCCACGCTGTAAGTCCTGTTGCATTTTTTTGATTTCTGTTTCTACCTTGTTTTGGATGGCACTGATTTTATCTTGTACTTCACTTACTTCACTTTGTACGGCGTTTTTAATGGAACTGATTTCAAATTTCACCTGGCTCTGAATGGAATCGATGTCATCTACTTTTATTTCAACTTACTATTTAGGATCTTTATGTCGTCGTTTATTTCTTTTATATCTGATTCAACTATTTGCATTCTTTCATTAACTGTTTCATTAACTTGCGATACTATTTGTATTAATTGTTCAAATTGCTATTGTCTTTTTTCTTCCGTTTTGCCTTGTTTTTCTTCAAATACCTTAAATTCATTTTGTCGTTTTAATTCACTTTGATCTTGTTTTTCTACAAATTTCGAGAATAATCCTTCAATTAAATTATGTTGTTCACTTTTCATCGTGGAAACTAGATTTTGTTGTGTTTCTTCCATTGTAGTGACAAGATTTTCTAATTCTATTTTACGTTTTTCATCAAAAGATTTTACTAACCTTTGTTGAATTTCATCTTGATGTTGTTTTTCCTTCTTGTCACGTTTTTCTAGAATCTGTGCAATTTTCGTCCAGTCCCTCTGTAACCTGCTTGACTATTTTTTTGGTAGTATCGTCCATACTACGGGTTTCCATAAATCAAATTAGGATTTTAACTGCACTTAATCCCTTACTTCTGATCACCAAATTGAAATATAGTGCGTGGTTTCAATTTAAAATTATAAAACTAATTTTTACTTTCACTTTTCTAGAACTTTATTTACATTAACACAGCTGATTCAAATATCACAATACATTCTCATATACGCTAGTCGACGCGGTATAACTGAACTTTCCATCGTAGCTGCTTTGCGTCTATAAATATGCTGTCAAATTCCCTATAAGTTTATAGCTTGTACCTTCTGGTCTATGTACTAAAGTGATTATATAAGGCAATTGGGAATTTGACTGTATTAAACATATGGTTCGGGATGGTAGAATACTAGAAAATTAACATTTTAAATGGAAAAGTCAAAAACGCGCTGAAATTCATTATGCAGTGAAAATCTTAATTTGTATAATCTGTGCATAGAAAAACGACCTAAAGTAAGTTAACTGTGTGGTTCTGTGTTCATATTTGGGTTCCCGGCTTAGAACATATACGTCTGGAGAGCATTATGTTATCTCACTTGGTGGGTGGAAGCACCTATTGATCTGAAGCAGCAGCTCCCAATGATCTGTGGCAGCAGCTCGCAATCGAGTGAAATAGCCTGTTACTGTCTCTATTGCTCTCTCTTTCTAGTTTTGTAACGATATTTGCACACTATGGCTAGCTCCAGAAGTAAATAGTGTAAGCACTCGTCACAGAACAGTATAACGAAATAAAATTTGAATTGAAGGATCGGCTAGTTACGTCACAAATAAAAAATGAAGTGTCTACGCCGTCTTTATTTTTATTTAAGCCCGATTATTTTCGAAAATTATAAAGAAAAAATACCTACAGTCCAATACCCAATTGCTGTTAAATTTTATGTCTCAGAATGTCTCCTACTTTGTACTATAAGTATTCAAAGATTCACGAAACGTCAACCGCATGGTGGCGCCAATGCATACAAGGGTACAATGGCGGCCACATATACAATTTTATGTATGGCTGCATAATTTTAGTGAATCTTACGATCTCAGAATATCTGTAAATAAAATCACTATTTTTGTAATAATACTGTCAAATTTAACAAATCAGAAATAAATTGGCTAATTGCCACATAATTTTAATTTTATTTGAAATACAACATACATATTTACAATGTAGATTTGTAAACTTGCGACTCCCTGAACTTAAGGAAAATGGTAATTATTACGTAATATGAATTCCTGTGGGTTCAGTACTAATAAGAATGACGATATAGAACAATTTTGCGAAAAAATTGTTCGCCAAAATTGTAACAGAAACTGGTGATTTTAATCTACCTTTTACTCATAAATATATATTATTAAATTCATCACTAAATATAGAAAATATATAATAGTAGAACTGAATTCAATTGCCTATTTTAAACGATTTCTCCCAATTTTGGTTAATCGTAATTTTTAAATTGAAATGTATAAGAAATAGGTATTATTCTATATAGTTGAAAATAAATCTTAATAAACTCCTCTTTGTTTAAAAATCTAAATTTCATTGTATCTTAACGTTCCAATACACAACACTAGAAACATTTATTTTTAAAATATTGTACTTTAAAAAAGTAGTATTTAACCACAATAATAAAATCGTCGTTTGACGCCATTGTACCATCGGATACATTGGTGTTCCCATGCGGTTGACGTTGCCTGAATCTTCTTCATATATTCCTGTAATAATTTATGAGATTATCGCAGTGTCATATATTCAGTTGTTACAATCGATTGAAGCTCGAAAGGATAAAGTAAACATTAGAATTGTTTATGTGATGATACCCTGATACATTGGTTTAATTAAACATTTCAAAGTATTTACTTTACCAACCCATCAACAGCAGTGTTGATTTCTTCATAAAAACAATTTGGGAAATATATCCCCTTTAATTTTCGTAACATTTGGTGCACCACTAATAGCTCTGTGCTATTACATATGTCTGGCGAATTTCCAAACATTCTAAACAGCTCATCGAACATTAATTGTTCAAACTAGCTATTCACATAAATTGATATCCTAGATCCCTAATTAAGCCTTTTATTTATATACAAAATTAATTACATTGATTAATTTTTAGAATAATTAATAAACTGTCAACTTAAATACTGGAAATCATATCCTACGCTTTATTAATAAGAAAAATGTAGGTCAAGTATTATAATTTGCTGTACCACATATTACGTTGGTAGTGTTTTTGATATATCTTGATTTATTTGAACAATGTTTTTTTTTTGGAAAAATAAAGAAAAAAAATTAGTAAGGTGTAAGTTGGACTCGCATACTAAGGGTTCCGTACCACCTTTGAGATTTGAATCAAAGTATACATTTTTCTAATATTCCTGATTTAGACAAGCAGGGAATGGGTGCATTTTCTTATATTTACCTTAACATCTTTTAAACTAAGCCTTTTAAATTACTGTCAGTAAGGCCCTATATAATCTGTTGTCTGAATTTGAGGCTAAGTAGATTGTAAGATAAAGAGGAAAATGGTTCAGGTATTATATAATAAATTATTAAATGTTTTAGACAAATTATTAAAAAAATACAAATAATATATTTTCTAAGTTCTAGACCGTGCAGTATCTAAGTTAAAGGGGGAAATAAGTCGATGTTTAATATTTTTGTTAACATCTTTTAAACAAATGAATACAAAAATAATGTATTTGTATTTCTCATAATGAGCCCTTTCATTTGATATATTACATTATGTGTTTGAAAAAAAATCCATTTAATTTATCATTTGCCCCCCAAAATTAATCCTAATTTTCACATAAAGTTCAAGTGAACCCCTGAACTCCTAATTAATTATAGGTAGCATGGTTTCGTAAATAAAGGAGGATATGAGAATATTTTTATATTTATGTTAATGTCTTGTAAACAATTAATTTTAAACATATGAGAAATAATATATTTGTATTCCTTATAATGAGCTTTTCATTTGATGTATTGCATGATGTGTTTCAAAATTTTTGTTTTCCGTTTAATTCTATTATTTGCCTCTAAAATTAATATTAGGTGTATCTCCTTATTTTACTGTAAAGTTCAAGTAAGGCCTATTTTTTTTAAAATGTTAGGTCTTAAAGATCTGAAATAAAAGAGAGAATGAGTATTTTTTAAATATTTTGTTAATATCTTTTAAACAATTTATTTTAAAAATATAAAAAAGCCCTTTTATTTGACGTATTGCATGATGCGTTTTAAAAATACGTATTTTTTTATTTTCCATTTAATACTGTAATTTGCCCTCCAAAATTAATGTTAGGGATTTCTCCGAATTTTTCTTGTAAAGCCCAGGTAATGCCATATTAGACTATTTTTTTTTTTCAACATTTTAGTTTTTCTAGTTTCGGAAATAAAGGAGGAATGGGTATTTT
This sequence comes from Octodonta nipae, assembly GCA_034190945.1. Taxonomy (NCBI): domain Eukaryota; kingdom Metazoa; phylum Arthropoda; class Insecta; order Coleoptera; family Chrysomelidae; genus Octodonta; species Octodonta nipae. The sequence continues at coordinate 27,756,482 of CM067217.1, forward strand.
GTTATATTTTTGTTAATATCTTTAAAAAAATATATGAAAAAAACATATTTGTATTCGTCATAGTGTGCACATTGAATTGATATATTACATGATGCGTAAGAAATAATTTTAATTTCATATTTTTCATTTTTTTTGTAATTTGCCCCCAGAATTATTATTATGGAGTTCTCTCCTTATTTATCCCGTATAATTCAGATGGATTCCTATATCTCTATTTTTTTTTCAAAATTTTACTGCTTACAGTTTTGGAAATAAGAAGGGGAATGGGTAAGTTTTTTATATTTTTGTTAATATCTGTTTAACAATTTATTTTAAAAACATGAAAAAAAATAGTTTTCGTTATAATGAGCCGTTTTATTTGATGTACATGATGCGTTAAAAATCATTTTAATTATATATTTTTCATTTTATTCTGTAATTTGCCCACAACAATTAGCAGTAGAAGTTTCTCCGTATTTTTCCAGTAAAATTCAGGTGAGGTCCTATATCTCCAATTTTTTCCAAATTTTACGTCTTATAGTTTGGGAGATAGGGCGGGAATGGGTAAATTTTTGTATATTTTCGTTAATATCTTTTAATCTAATTATAATTAAAATACAAAAATATATATTTGTGTTCCTCAGAATGAGTCCTTTCATTGCTGTACACGATGCGTTTGAAAACTTTTTAATTTTTAATTTTTCATTTAATTCTATAATTTGCACCCCAAAATTCAAATTAATGGTTTCTCCTTATTTTTGCTGTAAGCTCCGGACAACGTTCTATATTTCCCAATTTTTTTCAAAATTTTAGGCTCAGTAGTTTCGGAGATAAGGTAGGGGGACGGCCGACTTTTTTAGTTTTTCCCCCAAAAGTACCCCTAAAATTAAAATTTCTTAATTTACGATATGTACTCCTGGTTGGGTCATGAAACTATAAACTGGCACCAAATTTCGACCTTTTCCGCCGGGTAGTTTCGGAGAAAATTGCTGTAATGTCAAAGATTTAGTGATATTATTAGGGTATCCTTATATTGTATATTATTTCAATGCTGATCACCAGCACCACTATCACTTCGTGAACATTTTGGTTTATATCTGTTTAAACATATTTCTGACAACTTTTTTCAGCCCTATGAATTAATAAATAATTTATTTTTACATGCAATACACCGTTTCTAATATATTTTTTTGATTCTATTTTCATTCATTCCTACTTAGATGTACATATTAGAAATTCAAAGAACAGAGCGCGCATAACTTGGCAATATTTCGTATTATTCAGTATTCGGGAAAAAGGATAAATTTGAATTTCATATATCAAGTTCAAGTTCAAAAGAACAAAATTCCTGAATAAGCGATTTTCTTATGAGAAGCGCAGTGCGACATTCTTCCGGATTATGAGCAGCAAACATCTCGAAAACCCGCTTGTTATAGTGAAATCCGGAAAATAATGCCACTATTACTTTATCAACATATCTGAATATATACACATGTAAAGGGTGTCCCAAGAGTCAACGTTATCCCTTGGAGGGCTAATATAGCAGTTTAAACAGTCATAACTAATGGAAACCTTTGGTGTCTCACAAATGTAAAAAAACACAGTTTTGGACCCTAACACCAAACGTTTATTTAAAACACTCAAAGCCGTTCTAATAAATCTAAGTTGTCATATTCATGGAGTAAAATAAACTGATTTATACCCTGGAGATGGCTTTTTAGTGATCCCGGCACATTCACCAAAATTTTAAATTATATATTAGACTTTTATGTTTTACTTTGCCAAGCGTGCTTTTTAGTTTCTTAAACTATAATTATTTTAGTTGGTAGTAAATTAATTTATTTCGTATTAATAATTTTACATAAGATGGATGTTGAGGACTCTCCGGCAGAGCCGGAAGGGTTATATAAAAAATCATTAGAAGAAAATTTTAATTAGGACTAAGAAAATTTTGATCCATCCTTGTTCATGAGATATTTTAAGTTTTTTTTTATCGAAAGATGAAGTTAAAAATTGGTTTCAAGTAAATTGGTGAAGGGTAATGTACCTGAAAATAATAAATTTAAGTCTAAAGAAAGACTCGATTTTCAGTTGTTTTCTGAAGGATATTTGTGGCTTATTTTTGAATGTTTAAGCCCTTTTTAGGAAATAACAATACAATATAATACGATAAACTTTATTCCAGAAGACTACAAAAGCATAGTATGGGAATGGTCAGTGAGTAAGGTGAATGTTAACTACGCACTAACACATGCAATTTCAACAATACCAATCGAGCACTAAAAATATAAAAAAACTAACTTAATTCAGGAATTTACAACGAAAGTAGTAATTATATAAGTGATATAATAATACTTATCTGCTAATAGATAGGACAAAGTGCATATGATTATGAGTTGGAGAACCTAATATACATGTAGCAATGAATTCAATAACTGCACGTTCAATTACAAAACAAAAAAAGAAATGATTATATTAAGTATGCTAAATTATAATTAATTGTTTTTGCTGAACAGAAAGTATTCCTCTAAACTATAGAATGCATTTTCCAGCAGGAAGTTTAATAGGTTTTTCCTAAAAATGCCAATGTTATCCATAGTTTTTATGTTTAGAATTAGACTATTATAAAGCTTAACTGCCACGTAGTTTGGCGAATTTTCATATGTAGACGTTGTGTGCCTTGGAATGGATAACACTGACTGATACCGTGTATTATAGTCATGATATTCAGCATTTGACGTGAATTCCTGTTCAATGTTTAGTTTTACATACACAAGTATTTCAAAAATATATATGCATGACACTGTTAACAATTTTAGGGACATGACATGATATTTTAGACATGACTGATTACGCTTAATTCCACCAATGTGGCATACGACTTTCTTCTGCAAAACAAGTACTCTGTTCACTGGAGTAGAACACCCTCAAAATATTATTCCATAGCGCAATCTAGAAACTAGATGTGAGTGATACAAACACAAAAGTATGGACTCACATATAGGTTTTAGTCTATAAAGAACAAAACATGAGGAAGCGATTGTTTTGCAGAGATAGTCAATATGAACATTCCAACTTAGCCCAACATCAATATGTACCCCTAAAACTTTAGTGAAGGATACCCCCAACACGAAGCAAATAACATAGATTGCTGCTATAATGCTAGGAGAAAAATTAATAAACCGTTTTCGAACTATTAAGAATCAGTCTGTTCTTCTTGAACCATTCGTCAAAAGTGTAAATACTTTTGTGTATCTCGATTAGTCCATGATTTAGATTCTTATTATTATTAGATAATTTTTGTCAACACCAGGATTGATCCTTGAGGAACCCCAAGAAATATTTCCTTTTTTTCAGACTAAGTATCGTCGATGTCACTAATTGTTTTCTGTTGGAAAGATATGATCTAATCCACTCCTTTATTTTCCCTCGCATACCAATTCTGTCGAGCTTTCTCATGAGGATCTTATGGTTTATCAGATCGAACGCTTTACTGAAATCCATGAAAAGGGCCATACATTTTTCCTCGTTATCTAAAGCTCTATATAATTTTTCTATCAATTGACAAATTCCCGATTGGGTGCTTTTATTTTTCCGAAAACCATGTTGACATTTGCTCAAGATGTTATGCTTATTTAAAAATGATATCATACTGTTATATATTGATTTCTCTAGAACTTTTGACACTGCACTTAACAAGGAGATTGGGCGATAATTTTCTACACACCTTTTTTATATAATCGTATTACCTTGGCTAATATCTCTGGAAAATAGGAATTCTGTATTAACAAGTTAATTAAGTGAGCTAGTGGTAAAGCAATATATTTTCCAACCGATTTAAGTATATTGGAAGAAATTTTATCAATTCCAGTTGAATTGGAAGGTTTTAAATCCATTATAATATTGTAGATACTTGACTGGCATGCTGGAAAGATGAACATCGACTCTTTAATAGGATTTGTCATGAAGTCTACATCTTCGTGGTTTCCCATCACAACGTTGGTACTTTCACTTATTTTGTAGGGTTTTGCTACAAAGTGGTTGTTAAAGTAATTGCAAATTTCAAATGAGTTCGTTACCAATTTTTCTTCAATCTTCAGAGAACCAATACCTTGATTTTTGGTTACTACTGATGAATTTATTATTTTCCACGCAGCCTTAGATTTACTGACATAGCGCCCAAGAAAATTGTCATTAAACAGCCTCCTTGCAGCGGTGATAAGTTGGCTATACACTTTTTTGTGCTTATTATAGTGTTCTGAAGTTATCAGTCCTTGATGCTTCTACATATAATGAAGATCTTTCAGGTTTCTTGCTGATATCCGTATTCCTTGAGTTACCCATGCATTCGGTTGTTGAATTAATCTCACTTTTTTCACAGGGAATGCAACATCTATGTAATATAGTAGAATAGATATAAAAGCTGTAAAACCACTTTCTATATCCTGACTATGTAATATATCAGTCCATGTTTCTTGACTTACTTTAGCTATAAATTGCTGGTAATTTATTTCGTTATATTGCCTTACAAATCTTACAGGCGGCTTATACATATACGCACATGGAAGACTTAGAGATTGACCCGAGTGGTCAGATAAACCGTTAAAATGCACCTCCACATTGCCATGAAATTTATTTAATTCAAAATTAGTACAAATATAATCTACAGCAGAGCCGTTTTTGCTAGAGTACCTTGTCGGTTCAATAATGCAACAATAAAAACCGCAGCTTTCTAAAATATCTACTACAAGCAATTTTTCTGGTAAATTCGTGAGTAGATCTATATTCAGCTCTCCATACAAAATAGAGTTAGCATTTTTGTTATTGTAAATTGATGTTTCAAGGAACCTGTTAAGCTCTTCAATAAAGGACTGAGAATCGATGGAAGGTGATCTGTTAATACAAAATACCTGAAATTTCAAATTGTCCTGTTTTTACTTCAATTCCACATACCTCAAAAGTTTTCTGAATGCAAAATTTAAATACATTTTTAATTTCATAGACATTGTTTACTAGATTCGTCTTGCAGAAAATCGCCACACCCCCATATTTGTATTCGCAGCGACAAAATTTACTGACTAATGTATATCCATTAAGTAATACATGATTTGTTTCATCCTTCGAACACCAGTGTTCAGAAATGCACAGTATATCGGAGTTAATAATATCAGTAGATGCATTAATTAAATCAGTTTTATTTTTAATGCACTGTATATTCTGATGAAATATGGTAAAATATCCCATTACACGTAATTAACCTTTTGGCTTTCTATGTCTAATCTCCTCCTGAGCAATTTTTGTAATCGAATATGTCATGACTTACATCTAGATTATTATTTAACTTACTATTGACTTCAATACAGTTTCTACATCTACTCGCTTTGTTGCAACCATTTTTAATATGACCAGTTTCTCCACATCGTAAGCACAAATCTTTGACTTCACAATTCTCGGCTTTGTGACCAAACCCACCACTTGTAGCAGCTGAAGACTCGTACATAATTGAATACTTGACAGTCCGACACCCATCCTATCCTTAGTTTCCCTTCCATTAATATTAAAGCGTGTGTCGCAGGATTACATTTAATTATAGCCATATATTTCTTTACCATTTTCTTAATAATTATCACTTCCAGTTCCACCTCATCATTTTTCAGTAAGTTATTCTGTTTTTTTTTAAACATTCTATTAGTTCTTCATTTCCGAGTTCTTCTTCAAAATCACAAATTTTAAGCATAGTTGTTCTTTTCTTTGGAATAATTACTTCATATTGTTTGCCAAGAGTTTTCTTAGCCTCTTTAGCAATTTTTTAATTTCATCTGTTGTTTGGCACTTTATTAGCAACCCTCCATCTTTAACTTCTTTTACCTGTCTAATGCCTATTTCTAGATTTCCTGGTTTAATCTTTTTCATTACTGTCTCCTTGGTTTTATTATAGTCCTGCTTAGCTTTTGGCTTTATTACTACAGCTTCACCTTTAACCGCGGATGCAAAAGACTGTCTAGTTGATGATTCGAGTTTTGCTGTTGCAAGCAGTTGTATTTTATCATTCAGGGCTTTCAGTTCTTTCATAAAATTCATCTTATACCTGAAAGCTTTATTATAGCATTATAATCTTTGCTGCTAATATTGAGGCACTTATGATGGAAATATTTGCTACATACTCCTTGGCATAGAATTGCACACTCGTCTTTAACTTCACTTTTACAAATGCCGCATACTGAATTTCCACCCATATCGGGTCAACCAGGACAGTGTTTTACGCCGTCCCTGCACACTTAAGTTACAGGCGGTTCGAAGCTCACTTAGAACACCGACCGAAAATAATGTAAATAATGAAATAAGAAATTCCGTATTTAACCAGAATATATCAATATTGATTTATATTTATTTTACGTACAATGTCCACGAGAATATCACTGTAATTAGAAACGCATTTCAGAAATTATTTTGTTGATAAACCGTAGAAGTATGCATTTAAATAACAGATCAATATTATGACCATTCACTCTGTCTGGTTCACGACGATCTCCACATATCACGAAAATTACTGTATATTTCAAAACGTTTCGGAGTCTAGGTCAGACCCCGTTGTCAATGGCTAAGAAACTATGAAAATAGGCACAATTCTGAAATGTAAAGTTATAATGTTTAACAACATTCTTGCTTAAACTCGATCTTCAATTATCAAAAAGGGTAATTTTCATTGCATGGATAAATATCTGAAGTGCAATATAGTTTTATTGGCCACGCCTCTTGAAAAAGTGAGTTTCACTCACTTCAATACATCGTAAGTTTTGTTAGTTAGGGCAAAGAAGTATAATAAAATTATGAATAACCATCTGCAAGTCTGGCGCAAAAATAATCCGTAGGTATCATACTTACAACTGAGAATTAACCTTACAGGTGTTTTCGCGGCCCATATAAGGGTCGTTTTATCCAACAAAATGTTCGAAATTAAAAAGAATTAACCGTTTGAGTAATTTCCCTGTATCCGATTAATGAGAGAGGCAGTTTTCACTTCCTCTATTGGTTGTTCCTGATAGGTTCATCTAATATTTTCCATCAAATCCTGAATAATCTATTTTGCATGTAATTTTCGTAGATATTGTAGTCATTTTTGATTCATAAAATGGACAATTCTCACTCCCCCTAAGGCTATCCGACATGTTAGGTACGAAAATATCAATAACGCTCTATTAATACGATATAAACCTGAATATATCGATTGCATTTCAATAAACAATAATGAGAGAAGTTTTATCTTAACATGGTCAAGTTCGAACTCGGAGCCTCAATCTGCATACTTCCCAAGTTTCCTTATAATACTATTACCTAAGTTTCAGAGTCTAGATCGAACTCGGGGTCTCAGTCTGCCTACTTCCTAAGTATGACTAGATAGTTGAACTGAGTGTCATTTAGTTAATCACATCTTCATTGTCAGAGTTTAATTGGTTTTACAAATTTCTTACTCCTAGTCCATAGTTTTGATGTTTCTTTCCCTAATTTTTTTTCTATGTTACATTTAATGTTTTCTCTGAGCTGTTACAATAATTTTCCCTAAATTATACCTGAAGATACTTCATCCACTAAGATTTGCATTTCTTAAGATATTGGTAGCGCCATCCCGCGTCTTGTTTTCGTACTTTGTAGCCTCCCGTAGTAGTGGATTTCTGTCTTTTTCCATTCTAGCTATCGCCTTCTTCGTATTTGTTATTATTTCTCCTTTTGTGATGCGCATCCATAGGTCTATTCTTAGTTGCTCGTTTCTTATGTACCATGGTGAGTCCGTCATTCTTCTCAGGGCGTTGTGTTGAATCCTTTCTAATTTTTTTGGTATGTGTGTCCGCTGCTTTTTCCCCATCTGCTTGCTCCATACATCATCATCATTTTACTGCTGCTTCGTAGATCGTCCTCTTTGTCCTCAAGTGTACCTTGCTGCTCCGTATGTGTTTGCTCCATAATAGCGTCATGTCGATGTGGATCGGTAGTTATTTTAAGTATTCCCGTCAGTTGATGGGTGTTCCTCCTCCTACCGTTAGTCTCCTGGTTGGCTTGTTTCTTATTCTACTTACCTACCTACCTACCTACCTACTTCTATTGCTTGTGTCTTTTTTGTGTTGATCCTGATCTTCCATTTTTTCGCCCATTGATCCATTTTATCGATCTAGTATTGTAAGTAGATTGTTGCCTGGTCCGCCCTCGTTGATGTTGCCGATTTTCCTGTTTCGTCTGCGTATATGTATGTTTTTGTGTGTCTCGTCCCTTTAGGTATGTCGTTGGCGTATAATGCCGATGATAATGCTGAACCCTTTGGTACTTCTGCCTTGATGCTCCTTTCCGTTGATGTGGTTCCGCCGATCCTGAACCTGTATGTCCGTCCTGTAAGGTAGTTCTCGGTTATATCTTTTGATGGTTCTTCCAAATCCTTTTTCGTCTGATTGTGATTTAGAACAGCTTCCTGTATTTATAGTTGTCGCTCGGTTCACAGGGGATGTCACTTGATGATTAGGTCGCGCGGTGATAGATCTAACGGTGGTGATCCTGTCGGATCGTTCCAGTCTATCTACTGTTATATCATTGTCAGTTTGATACACTCCCTACCCAAGAATAAGCCATGTATCTGGTCAAAACTCTCCGACCCATTACCGAGCAAACATCTTCATACATTTAGAACTCCTCTTCCTTTTTTGGTGTTTCAAACAAAAAAGTGGTTGGGGCTTTTGTTAAATCTATTGGTTCCAGATAAGTGAAGTGGGTAGACTAAATCGATTGACGCTATTCCGAGCTTCCGGTTTCAATTGAATGTAGGTTATTTACACCGGACGTTGGACGTTCATTTTTTTTAAGTGAATGTATATATATTTTAGGATAAAATCGCATTCTACGGTGAAAATGCTTATTTTGTGTTTGAAAAATTCTTTTGAAAATAAAAATTTTGCGCCTAAAATGCTTATTCTATATATTCATATATTTTGAATTTACGGTGTAAGTAATGCATATTGCAAGTAATGATATATATTTTTAAAATTATTTCATACTTACATGGCTTGAAGCTTTTCCAAACGTTGAAACACTTTGCCGTCGAGATTTCGGAAGATATTTCGCTCTAGATTGCTGTAAATGTATATTATTAAATCATGTTTAGTCAAAACAGGCAAATTATTGAAAAATATAGTTGTAGAGTTAGAATAAAACTAAAGTAAAATTAACTGATGAGCGCGACTACAGGAAAAAATGGCTCATAACGCTAGAATGTAACTTACAGAGACTTCAGGTTTGGTGTATCTAGGAACACATTTTCTTCTATTTCATTGATGGCGTTATCGTTGAGAGTTCTGAAAGATAAATTTTATTTATACAACAAAGACAGTCAGCCTTAGGACTTACAATGAAACAAGTTCCGTTAGATTGGCGAATACTCCGTTGTTCAATTTCTGCAATTTGTTGTGTGACAAGAATCTGAAAGTAATCAACTGATACAGATCGACAGCTTTTAAAAAAATTCAGTATCTGGGAAACGTTTAGCGTTTAGCAAAATATATATGTAATGATATTTTAAAACAATTGCAAAAAACATTAGAGGATGGTGTTACAAACAAATTGGAAAACATAATATTAAAAAGTCAAGATATGTCAGCAATATTTCAAATACTCACGTAAAATGATATACAGTGTTGTCATTTCAAAACTAGCCACACAAAATAACTTTTAAAATATCTTTGAAAGAAAAAGACAAACAAAGCCTTTAATTTATAATTGGGGGGCGCACATGTTATAGGTATGGATCACCCTGCAGTTTTAATCTCTAGGGAGGGGGGTGAATAAATATAATGGGGTATCATGTGGTACCTCTTTTTAAAGATCCCTTTTTTGATAATCTTATAACACATCTTTTTTTTAAATCAAATTATTTTTTTGCAGAGTAAGGAACTAGAAACCGTAAAAAATTTAAAATTTTGAATAAATACAAGTGAAAAAAATCCTTAAATGTTTTTCCAATGAAATTTTGCCTTTAAATGTAAACAATTTTTTATTAGTAGTGGTTTCGTTGTATACTGACCATCAAATTTCGACAATGGTTTATTCTTTAGAAGAAAAAGTTGAAATAATATTTATTTATGGGGAAAAACAACGCTGTGCACGCACAACTGCTAACGTTTTTCAACAGAGACATCCCAACAAAAATATTTGGCATTAGTAAGTCCTGGATTTAGTTCATACATTTCAAGAAACTGGAAATGTGTGCAATAAAATTGTAAAGAACCGTAGAGTTTTAACTGAACCTGCACAGGTTGGGAGTTTAGGTATTTTGCCATGTATCCTTAAACATCAATAGCAAAAGTCTCCAGGTTAACAAATATTTTCGTTGGCTCTGTGCATAAAACATTAAGACTAAATAAGTTCTTTCCCTACAAAATACAGCTTTTACAACAGCTTGCTGAGGATGATGACGACAGGTTAGAATTCTGCGAATTAATGACTCAAAGTTTTTCGGGAAGAGCACAACCAACAAACGCAGAAAATCAACGTATGGGCCGGAATTCATGGAAATAAACTTATTGGTTCTTCATTCGTGGAAGAAAATTTAACTGGGGAATTGTATTTGGACTTATTAGAAAATGTTATAAATCTCCTTATAAACAAATTTTTATTAAACCAAATAGATCAAAATGGAATTTTGTTGCTAGACGAAGAAAACCCATTTTTTCAACAGGACGGAGTACTTCCACATTATGCATTTCCTGTAGGAAATTGGCTTAAACTGATATTTCCTGATAAGAAGCAAAAACACCAGACCTAACGCCCCTTGACTTTTTTATGGGGCATTTAAAAACTGTGGTCTATAAAACTCAACCTCGCTATATTTCTGAACTTAGACGTAGAATAGTAGTTTGAAAATCAAATTTAAGTACAGGGTAATTCTAACGCTAAAACAATATTAATAATTATTTTAAGTTTAAAATGGCATTACTCTGTTAAAAATGGTATGTCAAAAGAAGTATCACCCTCTTTGTATTTAAATTTTTGGAAGTGATATTCATCCTCGCTTAGGGGTTAAAACTGCAAGGTGACCGATACGATACGTGTAAAATATGTCCCCCGTAAATATAAATTAACGTGTTTTTTGTCGTTTTCTTTTAAAGATATTTTAAAGTTATTTTGGGTGGCTAGTTTTGAAATGAAAGCCCTGTATATCAAAATTTGAAATAGAGATTAGATAATTTGTAGAAATGTGCATAAATATTTCCCAATAGCGAATTCTATCGACAGAATAATGGACTTCCAATAGCATCTTGAATTTACCCACTGATTTTACATATTTTATGGCGATTTGGAAAACCCTTAGAAACAATTTAGTGGAAAAAGGAAAGGATAGAGAGAAATTTACAACTTTTTTTAATACATATTGTTATAACATTTTTTTTAGGCTGCCAAAATAGGAATTATTTGAGAAATTAATCATCTTAAATAATAGTCTTACGAATAAATAAAGTGTAAAAACCATTCAAGAGACAAAGCCAACAAAAACAAGGGATTCCTGAAAATACGATGATGATAAAAACAATTTCGAATCCATTCCGGCATTAGGAATTATATATGTTAGCCTACGAGAAGAAAGAGATAACTATATGGGTATAAGAAGGCGATGTAAGGACTGTGGGTATGAAGTTGAATAGATAGCAATGCAGTGATCATCTGTTCGGTACGAATTATTGTTGTTGATGTAAATAATTCGAACGTATTGTGATTTATTTTGGTGCCAATGAAGAGAAGAATAAATTTTTAAAAATTTGTAAGTAAACCCAAAAGAGAATTTATAACATTATCAACGCATGAAAAAATCACAATTTACTTAGGAAATAGACAGTAGCAACGATCTCAAAAAATTATTCGTTAACTCAAAAAATTAAAAAAAAAACGCCTTGTAATTTGATATATTCCAAAAATTGTACATCAATTGATACAATAATAACTTACAGATGCAAAGAGTCGTTACATATCAAAAGAACCCAATTACATCAAACAAAAAGCAACTAGCAGCGAATATCAAGTTAATTTGTTTGATATTCTGTACAAAAATGAACAACTGAGTTTTAAGAATGCTTTTGTTATAAAAAGAATTCCGCCAAAGGAAATAACTTTAAATTCCATAAATTTTTTATTCCATATATACAGCAATGACCTTATTTAGTTTTTGTGGTGGTATACAAATAAATATGAAGCTGCTTATGTTGGATAAAGTGGAACAAGTATAAAATGCCGGCTAAAAGAGTATCAAAATAGTATTTTAAACAACACGGCATCACTTTGAATAGATAACAATAGATGTATTGCTATGGAAAATTTAGTACTTATTCACAGAGGTACACGGATAATAAAGGCAAATTACTAAATCTACCCGAACAATTAAATAATTTGGTCAAGTGCGAGTTGGATTCGCATATTAAAGGTTCCGTACTTACCTTCAAGATTTGATAAAGTTTAGGTGAATCAAACTATATCTTTTTCTAATGTTCCAATTTCAGACAAGCAGGACATATTTAGCCTAATATGTTTTAAAGGAAGCGAAAATTATAGAAATATACATTTTTATTTTCCACACATAGACTTTTGCTTTTTATAACAGTGTGTATTGAATTTTCTAATTTGGCATGCAAAATTAACATTACAGTTCTATTTTACTAATGAACTTTCAGGGAAGCCTTACATAATCTTCTGTCTGAATTTTAGGATCTATAGATTGGACGATAGTTGAAGTAATAATAAATTATTAAATCTTTTAGACAAATTATTTAAGAATACAAATAAAACATATTTTTCATAATTTTAGTTAGTGTAATTTCTAAAGGGGGAATAAGTCGATTATCGATATTTTTGTGAATATCTTTTAAACAAATAATTAAACATATGAAAAAGATGTATTTGTAATTTTCATAATAATCCATTTATTTGATATACTATATGAAGCGTTTTAAATTTTATTTCCATTTAATTCTATAATTTTTCTCCAAAATTAATATTGGGGTTTTCATATAAATTTCAAGTGAACCCCAGTACCCCTACTTATTTTCAAACTTTTAGGTACTATGGTTTCTGAAATAAAGCGAGAAATGATATTATATATTTTTGTTAATGTCTTGTAAATAATTAATTTAAAAAATATGACAAATATGTATTGGTATTCCTCATAATGCATGATGCATTAAAAAGATTATTTTTTTATTTTCCTTTTAATTCTATAATTTTCCCTCCATTAGAAGTATGTCCTTATTTTTCCTATAAAGTTCAAGTATATAAGCCTATTTTTTTTAAGAGATCGGGAAAAAACGGGGAATGAGTAATTTTCTTATATTTTTGTTAATATCGTTTAAACAATTCATTTTAAAACTATGGAAAAATACATTTGTATTCCTCATAATAACCTCATACCACGTGCATAATACATTAAAAACACATTTTTTTGTTTTCGGATTAATTTCATAATTTGGCCCCCAAAATTAATATTAGTGATTTCTTCGAATTTTTCCTGTAAACAAAAAATTTTAGGTCTTATAGTTTGGAAAATAAAAGAAGGAACGGGTAATTGTTCTTAAATATTTTTGTTAATATATTTTAAAATATTCATTCTAAATATATGAAAAAAATATATTTATATTCATCATAATGTGCCTTTGATTTAATATAATAAATGATGCGTTAGAAGTATTTTTAATTTTGTTTTTTCCATTTAATGCTGTAATTTGTCCACTAAATATTAGGGATTTCTCCTTATTTTTATGGTGAAATTCAGGTGCGGTCCTATATCTCCATTTTTTTTGAAATTTTTACGGTTTATTGTTTCGGAGATAAGGTGGGAGAAATGGGTAAAGGTTTTACTATTTTTGTTAATATCTTTTAAATAATTTATTTTAAACACATGAAAAAAAATTTCTCTATAATGAGCGCTTTCATTTGATATATTACTTGATGCGTTAGAAGCAATTTTAATTTTATATTTTCTATTTAATTCTGTAATTTGTCCCCCAAAATTCCTCCTTAATTTTTCGGTAAAATTCAGGTGAGCCCTATATCACTATTTCTTTCAAAATTTTTCCTCTTATAATTTCGGAGAGAGGAGGGGGGCGGTAATTGTTTTCAGTCCTCCCTCCCCCTGAGGTACCCCTAAAATAAAAGTTTCTTCATTCATTTACGATATATACTCCTGATCGGGTCACCAAACTATACATTGATACCAAATTTCAACCTTTTCTGTCCACTAGTTTTGGAGAAAATTGCGGTGATGTGCGAGACGGATCAATTGGGAGTTATATTATAAGGGTATACGTATATAGTATATACGGAACCCTAAAAATATATCAGTGAGCATGTTAATAGAACCTAGAACTTTAGGCTTATTCCAGGAAGATTTACTGCACATTTTAGTTCAATATGGATCCGGTAGTATCTTTCATGATTGCCAGATTTGTGTTATTTTAGCGTACAAAGCCAGAGCATTTACTCTGACAGAAATAACTATGAGGTGTATCTAACAACTATTGTTATATTCATTTTTGAAAAGCACTAAAAAGGCGAAAATTACTCGGACATATTAGTAATTCGTAGAAGTTTTTGTAATAAATAAAAGCCAAGAAGTTTTAGAAAATTGTTTATTTGTTTTATTTGTTCTCAAAACTCTTGCATTTATTAGTTGTTCATTTAATATTTTAGGAAAGAATGTATTTAAAACGTTTTTAACAGTTCCGGGTATCTCATTTATCGTTTATCGTTCTGTTGATATAAAGATATTCTCAATGTGCTCCCTTGACAAAGGGATGTTTACAAAACAGAGGTTTCTCTAGGCAAATAAAGTGAATTTCAAACAGACAGTGAGGTCTTGTTGCAACTGGAAGGAAATTCAAATAGATTCTCAAGTCCGTAGGATTTCTAAGACGTGATTTAATACTAAGTGCACGAGTTTATTCGGAAATTATATCACAGTATTAGTCGAACATTGAAGAGTTGCATTTTCATTATTCTACCTTCTATTTAAGGTCTATTAAATTGGAGAGGACATTTAAGAAATCCATATCTGAACCAGTGTTATTATATACAGGGTATTACATCTCAAACAAGCCATATTGAATATCATGTTTATTTTCAAAACTATTACAATAAGAAAAAACAAGTCGATTTTTGTTTTGAGGTGGAAATTTTTTGAGATGAATTAGCGCTTGCGAGCATTCAACATAAACGGGCCAATTCAGTGACCTTGCGATTTGAGTTAGGGAAAACAGGTGTTGTCGTATATCATTTGAAAGCCCTTTTTACGGACTATACAATTTCTGTACATGTAATAATAAAAGAGTATTAAAAAAAAAACGAATTTACATTACAATACAATGCCTCTAAAGCAAATGTTCAAAGTGTCTTCCGTACAATAGTACAACCTTGACTGAAAGCCGGCTCTGACATGGTTCAGCATAGTCATAAAAATTTTGGATTTAACATGTCCCCACAAAAAAATCCACGGATTCAGATCAGGCGATCGGGCAGGACCTCTTCTTTCAATCCAGCAACCATGGTATTCTAAATCGACGTATTGACGAACTGGTGCGGCATAGTGGGGAGGAGCTCCATCTTGTTGGAAATGCAATTACTCCTCATGTAGTAGAGGATCATTTTATAATTTTTCTACTCGTATTATCAATGCATTAATTTCATTTTCCAATATATTCTGCTAAATTTCACAATTTAAATTACCAGGAATAAACATAATAAATCTCAAGGTCATTAAATTTGCCTGTTTATGTTGAATGCACCCAAGCGCTAATTCACCTTGAAACAAAAATCCACCGGTTTTTTCTTATTGCAATAGTTTTGAAAATAACCAAGATATTTAATATATTAGACATAAATTTAGCTTCGTCAGAATAAATTATTTTCCTAACCAAAAAGGGATCGTCTTTTAGCTTTCCTTGGATGAGAAAACAAAATTCTAGTCGTCTGTTGTAGTCTCCTGGTTTTAAAGTATGGATATATTGTGGTTTATATGGATGAAATTAGTTATCGTTAAAAATTTTTGATATTGTATCTTTACCAACTTCATCTGGAAGCGAAGATGCCCTTTGTCGCAGAGACAATTTAGGGTTTTCCACTGCAGATAACATTACATTTAACTTCATGTCCTCACTTGCAACATGTTTTCGACGTTTGTTTGTGAATTTATTATTAACATCTCCACAATATTTGAATTTTTCCATAATTCTCATTACTGATGTATGGTGTATATTTTTCTCTGGATGTCTGTTGTTAAATATTTCAGCTGCTTCACGATAAGTTTTATAATTCTCACCAACGATTAACAAAATTTCTACTTTTTCTTCCACACTAAATATCACCGGCATGTTAACAAACTATATTTGACGTTCACTGTCAAACAATTCTTGTTGTCAACAAATCATTTGTAAATCAGCGCATCCTAGATTTTACGTTACATTGGCTTTGTCATTGTAGATTAAAAAAAAATACATGTAATTGACTGTAATTGCATATTTGAACGTACTTTTCAACTCTAAACAACTTTTCCCAATAATAATTTTCGATATTGTCAAAAATAAAGGTACTTTACCCTTGAGCCAAATTCATATTTTCTACCAAACCTTATAAACGACTGAAAAAATTAATATGTGATGATTAAATTTTAGGTTTAAGACCATGCAGAACTTTTTATAAAGAATAACTTTTTTTCATAAAACCAATAATAAAAAAGTTTCCCGTATGGTGCGAACTTAAGCAGACACACAGTATTTGTCCTGCTTGTTGCTAATTGGTACGCTAAAAATAATTTTGTGCTCTTACAAAATGCGAGAAAAAATGGCCTGCGTAGCTTAAATCTAAGATTGGGTATTTTAATGCGTTTACTGCATCACAACACATTGACAAATTGATTGTTCAATATAAAGCCACTAAAAACTAAAATGGTATTAGAATCGTTTGAGGTAAGAAACTTTGTAGGTAAGTTTAGAAGTTATAAAGGGTTCCAAGTATTTTAGATTTTTACAATTCTTATGATTTAAAAATCAACGTCATCAACGAAATTTAATATTTGAAGACGCGAGATGTAAGACCGACATCTAGGATTTTCGACAGAATTAGCTCACAGAGGTTCCGAATCGGGAGCCGTTCCGTGTAATTGCTGTTACCCCTTAACTCCTAGGATAGAATGTCACGATACCATTTTTCAGGTTACTTCAGTTACTGTCAGAGATATTGAATACTCTCTTCGAGGTGTCATTCCTTTGTACGCAAGACAATATATATATATATATATATATATATATATTGTTTATAATATATATTGTTTCTGGTTAGGGAACCTTTATCAGTTGCGCTTCCCACATAAAGAAGAAGGCTCCCTAACCAGAAACAATATATATATATATATATATATATATATATATATATATATATATATATATATATGTTATATAAGTTATTCCATCGACTTATGTGAAACCATCTAGCAACAGTTCCCAAGCTGAGTCAGCATCCACGTGTCGTCTCAGGTTACCTTCGACGACGTACATCCGTGAGAACAGCAAACGCTGCGACAGCTTAGTCAGCATTCTTATGTTATAAATTGTTCAATTGCCTTATGTCTGTATTCATTATTACTTACAGTTTAACACTCATTTTGTCTTTTTAATTGTTATATAAAGTTTTATTATTTTCATTGTTATTTTCAAGTTCTTCTTCTTTCAACGAACCTGGAAGAAGTCCTCACTGCAATCAAACGTAGAACACGGCGCTTTCAATGTTCCTGTTGAAGTAAGTAATGGTGAATCGTCATTCGTTTTAAGTAAATATTTGATTTGATTTTAAATAATTTTATTTTATTTGATCGAAACTGATCTATTTTATTATTCGATTTTCATTTTTTTTTTGATATATTTGATTTGAACGAAATATTGATTTATTTATTATTTGATTTATTTGATATATTTGTTGATTTCTTTTATTGACATTGATATATTTGACTTACATATTTTATTGATTTATTTATCCATTTGATTAACTGATTTATTTGAACTATTGATTTTATTTGCTTGACAGTTTTTATACCATACTGTTCTATCGTTCAAACAATCGTTAATTCCCACTAACGTATTCTACAGTTCATTAATTTTCTACACCCTTTAACATTTTATTCTATAAACTTTATACTCCAATTCATTTATATCGATAAACATGGCACAAGCTTTACCAAATTCAGGTACCCCTGAAACAGAAAGATATCGGTTAACGGAGATATTTTCCGTTATACCCGAATTTGAAGGCGACCAAATTTCCTTGGGAACCTTTATAGATGCGTGTAATTGCGCATATAACATGTCCACGGCGGATCAAAAGTATTTATTAATGATCCACATCAAGAATAAACTCAAACGGAAAGCGGCGCAGTTGATAAATTCAAGAAATCCCGGATCGTACCTTGAAATTAAACAACACTTGACCCTACACTTTGGAGATTCTCGTGTTCTCTCTTCCTTGATTCATGACCTACAACGTCTGAAACAACTTTCAAATGAGTCCCCACTAACGTTCTACAATCGTCTCCAAGTCTTGAGTGCGAAAATGCACTCCTGCATTCATAAAACGGCTGGGCTAAGTCCAGAACAAAAAGACGCCCAGACCACTCTAGTGGATACAATGGTTATGAACACCCTTCTTACGGGATTAGAACCCCGTTTAGGTCAGGTTATACGTGCCAGTAATCCTAGAGAGAGGCACACTCCCATATTAGAAGAGAGCTCCAACTTTCTTATTTCGAGGATCAGAAAACAAACAAATCTGTTCTTCTCAAACCAAATTTCCCACCTCGAAGGCCGACACAACCACTTAAGTGTCTTCATTGTGGTCGATTAGGCCACATAGCTGCAAATTGCCGTTTGAAAACACAAAATAGTTCTCAAACGTTTAATCCAAACTATAGACCAAATCCTGTTGGGCCTAATCAACAAACAAGGCCAAATTTCCCCTCAAATACACCCCCACAAAACTTTCAGAGACCCCCTTTTAGGTCTCAAATGAACCCTAACTATTATCGCCCATCGGTAATACAAAACAATCCTAATAACCGTCCTGAAAGGACTCATCATTTTAATCAACACCAAAATGTTGATTACACTCAATATTCGAACTATTATACCGATAATAACAACACTTCTGACTACGAGGATGATAGTCAAAATTATTCTGGCTTCGAAAAAACTTTTGACAATACCCCTGTCGAGCCTTTTGATTGTCACGATTATCAGGATTCCGAGTCTAGACCAACCTCCCGATTCGACAGCAACTTTGTGCGAAGTCGAAACCCAAATTCAAAATCTGAATCTGGACGATTTGAACCCCGACTTGAACTTCCCGGAGCAACAATTTCTCTAAGCCCCCTTCTTACCGTTAATTCTAAAAACCTTTATTACATTCTTGGCGCTTCTTCTAAATTCAAACTACTTATTGATACCGGAGCTGGTATCTCTATATTCAAAGAAAATACCGTAAAGAATTTCACCCAAAGATCTCCTGAAAGGGTAACGATTCAAGGTATTACCCATGAAAAAATCCCCATTTCACAATCTACCCTAATTTCATTCACTCCACGTAACCCACATAAAGTTTTCATATACGATTTGGACATTGAGTTTGACGGCATACTAGGATTAGATTTTCTCGAACACTATGAATGCATAGTTGACTTAAAATCTAAACAGCTAATAACAAATTTTAAAACCATCCCTTTACACAAAGTTCCCGATAACGATCAACCCTTGACTGATGTACCCGACACACCCAATGTTAAGCCAAATATTAACTCACAAACACCCACACAAAACAAAATAACTATTGAGGCACGAACAGAAAAGATCTTTAAACTTAAATGCGATCTTTCTAATATCGAGGCCATCTTACCAACTCAAGAAATTGACAGAGTACGACTTCCAAATGCACTCGTACACATTAACGCAAATGGCGAATTTCTAACTTCCATCATCAACGCTAACGCGATGCCCAAAACAGTAACTTTTTCTGACTTAAAACTGGAACCACTCGACAAAACTCACCCTCTTCTGAATTTCAATACAGACGATTATCATGATTCCAAATACATAGACAGAAACTCAACTATTAGACAACAAATTAGGACTGATCATCTAAATGATGAAGAACGCGAACAAATCAGTAATCTTTGTTTGGAATTTCAAGACATTTTCTATCTTGAAGGTGACGTCTTGGCTTTCACTAACGAGGTTAAACACTCGATTGATACGAATAACGCCCGTTTTCACTAAATCATATAGATATCCTCAAGTTCATAAAGAGGAAGTGAAAACCCAAATTGGAAAAATGCTTGAACAAGGTATCATTAGGCACTCCTCATCTCCTTGGTCCTCCCCCGTATGGGTCGTCCCCAAGAAGCTCGATGCTTCTGGTAAACAAAAGTGGCGAGTTGTTATCGATTACAGGAAATTAAATGAATTGACTGTAGATGATAAATATCCTCTGCCAAATATCTCCGATCTTCTCGACCAACTTGGAAAGTGTCAATACTTTTCGACACTGGATCTCGCTTCCGGGTTCCACCAGTTGGAAATCCAAGAGGAAGATATTCCTAAGACTGGCTTTTCTGTCGAAAATGGTCATTACGAATTCGTTCGTATGCCATTTGGTTTAAAAAATGCACCTTCTACTTTTCAGAGGGTCATGGACAATATTCTTCTGGGTATCCAGAATGAACGTTGTCTCGTCTACATGGATGATATCATCGCCTACTCTCCTACCATCCATGAACATATTTCCCGGTTAACAGAAGTTTTTAAACGACTTCGGAAGTCTAACCTCAAAATTCAACCTGATAAGTGCGAATTTCTTCGAAAAGAAGTGGCTTATCTTGGCCATCTTATCACACAAGAAGGTGTAAAACCAAACCCTTCAAAGGTTGAATGTATTCAGAACTTTCCGCAAGCCCAAACTCCGAAAGATATTAAATCTTTCCTTGGTCTCGCTGGGTATTACAAACGCTTCATACCAAATTTTGCGAAGATCTCTAAACCTCTGACTAAACTACTCCAAAAAGACGTCAAGTTCATCTTTGACGCAGATTGCAAGTCTTCCTTCAATGAACTGAAGCAAACCCTTGTATCTGACCCAATTCTGACATATCCAAACTTTGAGGAACCCTTCCTACTCACTACTGATGCTAGTGCTTTTGCTATTGGAGCGGTTCTTTCTCAAGGCCCTGTGGGGAAAGATCTCCCTGTTGCATACGCTTCTCGCACCCTCTGTGCTGCAGAGACACGATATTCCACCATCGAACGAGAATTGTTGGCCATAGTTTGGGCTGTTGAGCACTACAGACCGTATCTTTTTGGGAGAAGGTTTACACTCCTGTGTGACCACCGTCCGCTTACTTGGCTCTTTTCCATCAATGATCCTGGCAGTCGTCTAGCCAGATGGCGCCTTAAGCTAGAGGAATACAATTATAAGATTGAGTACAAGCCCGGCAAGGTAAACCAAAACGCAGATGCTCTTTCTCGCATCAAAATCAACCATTTTAAGCAATGTGCTGATTTCCTTTCCAAAATCAAAATTTTCGCTAACAACGAAACTGACTCCGAACAACCTGAAAACTCTGACAATGACGACGAACATGACGAAAGAATTATCGCTGAGTTTAATCGATTTGTTCAACTCTACAAAACTCAGTCAATAATCGATCACTCTAAAATTGAAATATCCAATTCTCAACTTTTAGACAAGTACCACAAACGCATAGTTACATTCTTTTGGCAAAACAAAACTAACGACTTACACGACAAAATTATTGATGACTTTGTCGAAGAAGAACCTAATTTCAGTAATGACACTCTTAACATCATGGCCAGTAAATTTGTCAGGCATAGAAAATACTTAGTTGTACCTTTGCCCTATGACCCTGACACTGTCGTCTCACATCTTTTCAAAATTATTTATACCAACCACGACCAATTCAACGACTCCGAAACATACTGCATAGAAAATAACATAGAACTTCCCATTCTCGAAATTTTATCTTTCATTCTCTCCGACAAAGAAATCAAACTGAAAATCTGCCAAAACATTGTTACAACTCCTACCGAAGACGAAATTCCTATAATAATACAACAATACCACTCTGGTAAAAACAACCTCCATCGTGGCATTAACGAAACTATCAGACGTATTAGGGAAAAATACAATTGGACCGGCTTAATTAAAACTGTAGAACAATTCATCAAATCCTGCGAAACTTGCCAAAAAGTAAAGTTCTGTAGGAAAAACTTAAGTGCACCTTTTGTTATTACGGAAACACCCAAGACTCCTTTCGAACGTATTAACATTGACATCTTTGAATATCCATCTAGAAATCATGCACTCACTATTAGGGACGAACTCACGAAATTTACGCAAGCCTACCCCATTAACGACAAAACAGCTTCAACTGTCGTAAACGCGCTTCTGATTTTCTTTCAACATTACGGAACTCCACTTCGCATCCATTGTGACTATGGACGTGAATTTGACAACACTTTAATGCGGGATCTATGCCAACTATACGACATAAAACTGACATTCTCCAGCGTTCAACATCCCGAGTCAAACGGTTCTATTGAAAGATTTCACGCGACCTTAGCAGAAATGATAAGGGCAAATACAGCGGAACATCCAAACGAACCTCCCTTTAACGTCCTCCCTTATGCCATCATCTGTTATAATAACACGAAAAATAAAACCACCGGTTTCACGCCCTATGAACTCATATTTGGGCGCACTTCAAGTAGGCCTCCAGAAACCCTTTACAACCAGGAAATACGTAAGAGACCTAAATAATAGAATGGACTATTATTACAGACTCGCACGTGCTAAAACCGAAAGACAGAAAGAAAAATCTAAAGTGCGATTTGACCAACACGTTTCTACTAAACAACCCGATTACAAAGTAGGTGACAAAGTCTACGTAAAAGAGTCCCAAATCAAAAACAAAGCCGAAAACAAATTCAACGGCCCCTTCGAAATTACCGCAATACGAAAAAACTCTGCCACCGTCATAAATTTACAAACAAACCAAATAACTAAAGTTAACTTTGACAGACTAAAACCTTATTTTGAATAAATCCCTTTTTTCAGATTCTGTCGACTGTTTTCAGTCGTGAACCTTCAACAGTACTCCATTACGCCTGTTAACAATACAATAGAAGTTTTATTTCATGAAGAAGGAACCCTTAAAATTTCTAATGACAAATGGACACTCCTTGTTTATAAAGATCTAAACCCCTTTCGAGACGCTATTTCTAACAATGACAATATACTGAACAGACTTTTAAAAAGTATTAACGACAACAAAACTAACATTAAAACCTTCAAATCAAAAGTACAGACTCACGTAAGCCTCCTGAAACAAATATCAAAATCTGTTAACATCAAATATACAGAAATTTTCGCTGACACTGAGACTTACAGTACCAACAGAAAGAAACGCGGACTAATTAATGGACTGGGATCGATTTGGAAATCTATTTCCGGTAACTTAGATGCAACAGACGGAGAATACTTTAGTGACTCTATAAACAAAATTACTAAAGACCAACATCAAATTGAAAACTTAATGAAACGACAATTATCAATAACAACTTCGGTCATTAAGAACCTTAACACCACAATACAAAAATTTCAATCCGAAGAGAAAATATTTTCGGAAAATATCGAAGCAATTAGGAAGTCAATTGTGTTCATTACAGACGATCTTGCTTTTTATGAACTTCAAGCCAATGTCTTGGATTTGTGTGAAAGCTTAATGGAAAGTTACGTATACATTGAAGATACTCTCAACGATGTATTAACTGCAGTCTCTTTCGCCCGTCTAAAAATTTTACATAGCTCAATTATAAACCCAGTAGATTTGGTCGATTCCCTTCAGAAAATATCACAGTCACTTCATGAAAATAACTTACCACTTCCAACCTATAGTTCAAATGTTGCTAGATACATCGATCTAATAGAATTGGAAGCTTTTCAGATCAATACTAAAATTGTTTTTGTACTAAAAATTCCCTTAGTCAATCCTGAAACTTATACACTGTACCGCCTGTATCCTATCCCAGTTTTGGATAATCGAACAGGATTTCACCATATTCTTCCAACAAAAATAAAATATATCGCGAGAGATGACGATTCTCTATTGTACGCATCTTTCGAAGACCTGAGTGACTGTAAGCCATTATCTAAAGAACATACGATCTGTTCCAAAGTTATTCCACACCCCATAGACAAAGAAGCCCTCTGCGAAGCACAGCTTCTTAGACAGCCAGCAGCCTTTCCTTCAACTTGCAAGCCTTTAATATTATATGCCAAAGAGTATAATATTCAAGAGATTGATCTGAACCTTTTGTTAATCTCGACTTCCGGACAGTTGCCCATCAACATCAAGTGCAAGGGAGAAGATGTCGTTACTCAATCCATTTCGACAAATTCTCTATTGACCATCCAACCCAGTTGCAATGCCTTCATTGGTAACACCAGGGCCATGCCAGAAGGACCACCAACAACGTTGACAACATCACACTAAAAAGTCACCCAGTCAACATCCCGTACAACTGTTGCGACAACCTGCCAACCATCGGTCAACTTCCAAAGTTGAAACCCATGAAACTACAGGAACTGGATGCCAGAGACCTGAATATCGCCAACCATAAGCTTAGCCAATACTCCAGGGAATTAGAAAAGCTCCTAGACCAACCGTTCTTGGAGAAACACACCTCATGGTTTACGATCATCACAATAGCAACAACCGTAATTGTGGTTGCCCTCGTTTCCATCAGCATCATCAGAAAGAAATTCCAGAAGCACCCAACGATCAGCCCTTCTGCCGATCCAGCACCACCACCAGGTCCATCAACCATGAAGCCCAGGGTAAAACTCCATAGCCTCCTGTCGAGGATATCTTTTTTAAAAAGAGAAATTTTGAAAGTGTGATATAACATATATATTGTCTTGCGTACAAAGGAATGGCACCTCGAGGAGAGTATTCAATATCTCTGACAGGTGAAGTAACCTGAAAAATTTTATCGTGACATTCTGTTCTAGGAGTTAAAGGAGAACAGCAATTACACGGAACGGCTCCCGATTCGGTACCTCTGTGTGCTAATCCTCTCGAAAATCCTAGGTCGTTCTTACATCTCCCGTCTTCAAATTTAACGAAATGTATCAAATACATAAATAAGTGTCCGAGAGGACATTCAATTGTGGAAAGCGCAACTGAAGACGGTTCCCTAACCAGAAACAATATATATTATATATATTGTCTTGTGTACCTTGAAGAGAGAAATTTAATATGTTGATATCAGTAACTTTAAATAACTACTATTTAACGTTTTTACGTTATTTTAGTGTTGTTAATTTATCAGAGAAATATTTGAATGATATTTAGCAATTTGGTTTGTTTGCATTTTTTTCTATCTACTAATAAATCAGCCTAATTGATTTTGATGGACACTAAAATATGTCAGGCAATAAATTTGCAGCAATGAGAAATCAATGCAAATCCCTCAAATACTTCGATTAGCATTAGTAGTGACTTGCAACTCCAATAATTCATTGGAATTTTTTTCTTTACAGTTAGCTAACCGTTGAATAGAATAACAACTCGGCTAATAACACGCAGTTTCTGCAAATTATGACTAACAAGATAGCATTAATATTTATAAAATTTGCAATACTTACTTTTAAAAAGGCGAACATGAACTATTATGCGTTTTTATGTTAATTAGTCAGATAATGTTAGATAAAACTTTTGCAATGCCAGTAATGAACTAAAAGTAAAACCCTCTTACGTATACTGAAATTTTCGTAAGTAAAGAAAACTATATTTCTATTGTTTGTTAGTTGATCAGTGCACTTGTAAACAATATAGTGTATAAATTTTCGGTACATCTAATGTAATTATATCGATATGCATGTATTTGAGATTGTGCTTTCTATAGTGGTTTTTGTGAATTTGTGTAATAGTCAAGGTAAGTTTTACAATTGGTGTAATTGAAATGTAAATAAAACTTTCATTTTTATTTTAAATGTGGATTTTTTACCATTTTTCATTTGTTAGTATTTGTTGTTCAAATTTGAGTTACAATTCAGTTCCACTCAACTGGTTTAATTGTAAAATGACTAAAGATGCTATAGAAAGAAATAACGTTTGAGGTAATTAACAATATTTACAATAATTAAAAAAGATGATTCACGTCGGTTTTCATTGCAACGATGAAACACGTCCTGCCAAACGACGCCAACCCATCTGGTTTTATATTTGATTTAAAGTGTTCACACTTCAATTTTGATTAGACTTCTCAGTCAAAACCGATGTGTGAATGTGTGTTGAGGAAACACATAGAGATTCATCGTTCAGTTTTGGCACGACATGTTTCATCTGCCAACCAGTCATGTTTTATCTTTGATTTAAACTGTTCATACTTCAATTTTGATAAGACTTCTCAGTCACAATCAATGTGTGAATGTGTGTTGACAACACCCTGTTGACGAAACACGTCGAGTTTGATCGTTCAGTCTTAGCACGACGTGTTTCATCTGCCAAACGACGCCAACCAGTCAGGTTTCATCTTTGATTTAAACTGTTCATAATTCAATTTTGACAAGACTTCTCAGTCAAAACCAATGTGTGAATGTCTGTTGACAACATCCTGTTGACGAAACACGTCGAGTTTGATCGTTCAGTCTTAGCACGACGTGTTTCATCTGCCAAACGACGCCAACCAGTCAGGTTTTATCTTTGATTTAAACTGTTCATACTTCAATTTTGACAATACTTCTCAGTCAAAACCAATGTGTGAATGTCTGTTGACAACACCCTGTTAACGAAACACGTCGAGTTTGATCGTTCAGTTTTGACACGACGTGTGTCATCTGCCAAACGACGCCAACCCGTCGTGTTTTATTTTTGATTTAAACAGTTCATACCTCAATTTTGACAAGACTTCTCAGTCACAATCAATGTGTGAATGTGTGTTGACAACGCCCTGTTGACGAAACACGTCGAGTTTGATCGTTCAGTTTTGGCACGACGTGTTTCATCTGCGAACCAATCATGTTTTATCTTTGATTTATATGTTCATACTTCAGTTTTGACAAGACTTCTCAGTCACAATCAATGTGTGAATGTGTGTTGACAACACCCTGACGTGTTTCATCTGCCAAACGACGCTAACCAGTCATGTTTTATCTTTGATTTAAACTGTTCATACTTCAATTTCGACAAAACTTCTCAGTCACAACCAATGTGTGAATGTGTGTTGACAACAACCTGTTGAGGAAACAATTCGAGTTTGATTGTTCAGTTTTGTCACGACATGTTTCATTTGCCAAACGACGCCAACCATTCGTGTTTTATCTTTGATTTAAACTGTTCATACTTCAGTTTTGACAAGACTTCTCAGTCAAAATCGATGTGTGAATGTAAACTAATAACACCCTGTTGAGGAAACGCGTCGAGTTTGATCGTTCAGTTTTGGCACTGTAAATAAGGTCAACGTATCTGTAGGGATTGTCGGCACTGAAGTCATAGGTTCGTTTTTTATTGAAGGTGCACTAAATGGTGCGAATTATTTGGAACTACTATAGCAAAACACAATACCGGCAATGGCGGGAATCTTTCCAAATGCAGAGCATCCCGACCTGCCTGATGATGCTCTATGATTTCAGCAGGACGGTGCACCGCGACATTATTCACAACCTGTCCGAAATTATTTAAATATCATTTTCCTAAACAAATGGATTGTTAAGAGAAGGCCGATAGAATGGCCTCCTAGATCTCCCGACCTACTTTCGCTCGATTTCTTTTTGTGGAGTTATCTTAAATATTTACTTCAACCGAACAAATAGTGCTGATTATTTAAAGATAACACTAATGGAAGAAATCTGACTAATCACTCCTTAAGTGTTAACCAACGTTAAAAAAGAATTTGAACATCGCATTGTTCATTCTCAGCTAGTAAATGGTGGCCAATTTGAACACTTGCTTTGATTTTTCCTTATTCTTTTGTTACATTTATATCTTTCAGTTGGGTTTTGGGTTAAGTGAGTAAAATATATTTTTTTTTAGAAAATTTTGTTACGTAACCGATTCGAAAATTAAACGAATTATTAGATCTTTCAAACCGACATATCAAATATTGGAGTTGCCGAGGGTTCTTTTCTTCTTTTATCTGGATACATTTTATTTAGTCTGTCCCATACTTTACGTGTACATTGTCTTTGAATTAAATAAATTAGTGATATGATACGTAAACAATAGTAACATTGTTTTAGTACTAATACCTAATAATAGCTTATTTTTGTAGGAACTAACAAAAATAATACATCGCTCCAATGTTTTGACTGTCAAGGAGGCCCCTTAACAAGATGTGCGAATGTTGACTCGCGGGGAAGCAATATCGATTGTACTGGTACTAATGCTCAGTGCTATGAGGCTTTAATATCGTACCAAAGTGAGTAATGATCTCATAAAGAAATATTAGATTAACCGCAGTGATACCAAAATTCACACTATCCGATATTTAGTAGTTTGCAGAAAGTACGTAAAGTATATTCGACCAGTATGATAAAACATGAGGATATCAAGTATCTCAGGTTATTAGTTATAACAAGTTGTCCTGGTAGAGTCCAGATGTAGACTTTTGTTGTTTCTTAGTAAAAAGTATAAGGTTTGCTTTAGGCTACCTGGGTTTATTGGCTGTGATCTCTTAGAATTGCTTTCTCCTAACCTTTCATCTATTGCTGCGGCAGAGACTTATCGGTCACAGTAATCGAGCTTATATTATTTGAATTTTTATTTGCAGTGTCTTCAGGACAATGTCACAATTGGCATCAGTCATGCTCATTTTTTGAATAGTTTTGGTGTTGCTCAAATGTCAGTTATCACGTTTAACTTAGATTGAGTCCTGCATCTGTTGAGTAAAAAATCTTTTATTGTTTTTGTATTTCGATAGCATCTCAAAACAAACGTTACCATCCACGTTTGTTTTGAGATGATGATGTTATGGCTGGATCCTCTGTATTTTTAAAAGAATATTGTGATGTTCTGTAATGACGTGGATTGCTATTGAGGAAGTTATCCTTGAGTTCTGTTAAAAGTGTGTTTCAATATAGAACTCGACTACATGTGCTCGGAATAAGGTATACTGCTGTTGCAGAAAACATGTTCCTTCCTAAAGTTTACCAATGTGGCCCATTATATTCTCTATAAACAGTAGTGAGATTTTTCCGTTTACACAAACATATTAATTAATCACCAAATCCATACAAGGTACGTCCTTTTCTCTTCAATGCATAAACAACATCCATAGCTATGACTGTTTTCCTCTTTATATGTTCACTGTATGTGACAGCATCTCTTATAACATTTTCAAGGAATACTTTAAGAACACCTCTAGTTTCCTCGTATATCATTCCTGATATATGTTTAACACCACCACTTCTTGATAAACGTTGGTTTCGTTATACCTTGGATATTATCACGCAGCACTTTACCATGACGTTTTGCGCCTCCTTTTCCAAAACCTTTGCCAAGTTTGCCTCTTCCGGTCATTTTGAAATAATACAAACGTACACTTCGACGTTAGTAGAGAAACTGACTACTGCTTGTTGCTGCTACTTGCTCATTTTTTGTCTTTACGTTTCGAATAGCTTGCCTGAATGTGCCGAGTACCTCTTATTCCAAGGGGTTATGTGAACTTTGTCAATTTCGGCTTGTAGGTGGACGGACCCACATATACGCTCTCTTTGATAGAGTTTTCATCATTCCATACATCTGTGTTGGATGTGGTTAAATCGTTTATTCGCGTGTCGGCTAATTTGTGTAATTTTGCGATACACATGATGTCATAATTTACCATGGTCTTTTCTTTCAACTAATAAATTCGTTCTTTGTGAACCGTATTTTGGGCGTATCAAGATGAGAAACTTTCAGAGACTTTTCAAATGCTCATTTGCATTAAACATTAAATGTTTAAAATTTTTGATTTTGAATTTTTTGACTTTTAATTACAATACTATATAAAATTGAAATTGAATATAGAAGTTTTGCACCACTGGAAAGAAACTCATAAGAATGTTAGTAAATGGTTTCCCTTTGAATACAAAGATATATATATATATATATATATATATATATATATATATATATATATATATATATAATGGTTTAAATTTGGCAATAATGTAGTTACTAATTGTACTAATTGGATTTAAAAAGTCATTGCAATGGATTTATTGTACACATTAGAATCATATGAACCCTATCTCGTTATTTCAAATACTAAAATAATATTTAGCATAACCAACTGCAAAACACAATCAGTAACGAAAACCATCGCTTTGAAAGAATTTGTTATCCTTTGTAAATACTGGTGTGTCTTATTACGTGTGATGTACAACGCCGTATCGATTCCACAGGTATGTGATTAAGTTTCATTTAAAATTGTTGCTTATTTAATTACTGTGATTTCATAAATAAAATTTCAGTATAATGTAATTTATGAAAGTGGCATAGTTTAAATATTCGGTAAGTTTACAATTAAACAACAGAACGACTCGCCTGTCATAAAGGTCGCCTACAAACAGTTTAAACTTCAGTGTTTCAGTTGCTGGAATTCCTTCGAAATAGTTATACCATTATACGGAGAACTACGAATTAGCTCTGTCAACGACAAATTTGACAAATGTCCTTTAACCAGAGAATTTCTGATTGTTATTAAGTGGTAACATACCTGAACATGGGAAATATGAAAAAATAATAAAGTCTTATAAAGACTGATAGTACTTACTTATTTGTTATACTCAATGAATTGTAAAATCCTGAAAAGTTAGTATCATAATTTATTTGATAGGTTTTAGTCAAATTTTCGTGTAATTTCTATCCTAGGAATCACAGGGAAATGGAAATGATGCTATAGTCGATTGTTTTCTGAAGCTTATTTGTGGCGTCAAACAAGGTGTTGGCAGGGGCACAACATAAGTAACATAGAAAAATGATAAAACTGTATTAGAAATTGAAAAAAATAACAAACTAGCTGTCCTACACATATTAATTACAAAAAAGGATCTTTATAGAAAACCGATTTTTACTCACACATACCCTTCATTTCTATTCAAATCGACCAAAAACAGAATAAAAAATGTTATTAATTCACTTTATGATAGGGCCAAGATCAACTGTTATGCTGACAACAAATTCAATAAAGAAAAACAATTATAAACTGTGTTCTTGTTGAAAAAAATAGCCTTATAAACATCATGAATAAAGAGTTTAATAAAATTCAACATAAAACAAACTTTTGGAATAAACACCAAACTAATATTGGAACCCACGATAACTACATTTCAGTAACAACCATACCATATATAGAGGATCCTTCGGAAAGACTGTAGAGAATATGCAACAGATTTAATGTCAAAACAACATTACCATCAAGAAAGACACTAAAATCAGTTATATCAAAAACAAAACCAACAAACACAACTGAAAAATTGCATGTACAAGATTCCTTACGAATGAAAAAAATTCTAAATTGGAGAAACAACTACGTTAGGTTAGGCTATAAATGTAAATCTGAGAATTCTAAAATTTGTGAATATGGCATAAGCAATAAAACTTAATTGTGAATTTAATAATACTACATAAAAAAGAATGTAACCCATACGGAAACTAAAAGGGTCTGCTTTAATTTTGTGTAATTAGGACGATTGCGTCACTTCTACTTCTGTAGAATTCAGAGATATCTGGTTGCCGATAATTCTGGAGGAAATTAGTAACGATCTGCTCCTGTTGACAAACACTATATCGAGATAGTATATAAGAATTTTTCAAAGTTTTTCCTAAGGACGATAATGGGATCACTGAATCAACAGAAATCTTTGATCTCGTTTTTTTTTCGAATGTATTATCTTACAACTAAATCCCTTAGGAGCGCCACATGTAAATTCTGAAGACACCTCTTTCAAGTTGTTCCAACTTGGAAACAGCTTGACTATTATATATGCTCATTGAAATTTTTTGAGCTACCCTACATATCTAAAAACCCAGCAAATTTCCTCAGCTATGTCAAGAAAAATTGTCAAAATGAATAAAACGGTTTAAACTTTTCGGTTTTTTGAATATACAGAATTTGTACCTCAAGAACAGCAAGAAGAAGTCATAGTCGATATTTATTACCTTAGAGACACTTTATTATTTTACATCGAGATTTGACATATTGATCTCCAGACCGATTTACTAAAAGTATTTAATTTAAGCCGATATAGTAATAAAACCAATAAGAAACAATGATATTCGTATACTATCCTGTTCTAGATATTAATACATGTAAAAAAAAATAATAAAAACCGACATCAAAAAAGATCTTAACTCAAAAACAAAAAATAGTGTTGTCCTGCAACGATTAAATACTTTTTCTGAATTTTCTGAGGTGCTGATGTACTTCCTAAATTATTTTCACTATAACTTCAAAAAAAGTATTTAATGGTTGAAGGAAAAAATATTTTTTGCGTTTTAGTTAAGTTCATTTTCTGAAGTCTGTTTTTTTATGTATTTATTTTACAGTTTTAGTTAAGTAATGGCAATATTGGCTGCAGTTTCAAATCTAATTAACTTTTTAGATATTGCCAAAAATAAGGTATATTACTTTTAAGCAACATTGGTTATTTGATTAATCTTATTTAATGTAGAATAGAATAGAGTAAATTGTTTTCTAATAATTTAAATGTATTAAGAAAATTTTCCCACGACGGCCAGACCTTCCTTATTTTATAAAAGTTGAAAGTGTCTGTGTGCATGACCCCAGCACAGACTAGCGACTATAGGGTTTGGGTTATGGTTACTTGCGCAAGTAATAGGGAGTAAAGGTGTATAAAATAGTACCTTAAATTCGTTAAAGTATAAAGCTCAATTTTTTTAAATTTTCAACACGATAACTTTAGAAATCACGTCATCCATTGCCGGACACTTATTACAGTTGCTACTCCCTGTCAGACACCCCTAAACTTTAATAAATTATACTTATATTTTCGTTATAGTGTAAAAGCTAAATTTTACATATTATGTTACTTGAGGTATTGTAGGTTGTATGCGTACAACCAATGTTTTATAATTGACATTTGTGCGGTTTATTGTTAAATGAAAATGTAATTTGGAGTAAAAATTATTATCATGGGAGATACATTAAATTTGTTTCGTCTGCAATACAAGTGATGGCAAAATAATATTGTTTTCGGAGGAAATGTTAAAAAATGCCAAACTGTTTCGAAAATCAGGAAAAAACATCAGCTAAATATGAGTATACAGACAATGGTTCTTATAAAGCATTTGCAGGATTTATGAAAAAATGCTTAACTTCTTAACCTGAAAATTCCACAAAAAACAGTGAAAAAGAAAAATAAGCCAGAGTACCTACAGGTAATAGCTCTCCAACCTTTTTTCGTACTTTATAACACTAAAATAAAAAAAAAATTAAATTCATATAACATGACTATGAACGTAATACAATTATTTTATTATTGGTAGATATCTTAAAAGATCGCACTAGACGAAGCGCATTACCTCACTCGCAGCTGTTACCCCGCGCTCGCTGCTACAACGGACTGTCAATATGTCTGGCAATAACATTTAGCTTTTATACTGAGTTTAGTTTACTCCTTGATGATGACAACGTGAGTTGTAGAAACGGCGTTGAGTGTTTAAAATAAAGGTTTGGTGTTAGGGTTCTTTTTTATCAAATATCTAATGGCATCAACTTTCTAAAAATATATTTTAACCAACTGTTGTAAAGAATAACTAATTGGTTATATATAATTTTCAACAACTTTATGCCATAAGGTTGTGGTGTATAGAGATATTATTTAGAAGCCATTGCTACAAAAAACAGATCTATTCCCCATTTTGCAAAAAAATGTTATAATCCGTTCGGAGTAGTGCTGATGATCAAATAGTTTTTGTTGGAGCTGCAACAAGTATAAAATTCCACTTAAAAGTGCATGGCTGCAGTTCATGGAAAAGTTATAAATTAATGATAAATGGTTTGTAACTGATTTGGCAACTTAATTTTTACTGCGATGTGCCACTTGTCAGACTGTCTTTCTAAAAATGTTTACCCTCTACGTCATTAACTTTACCTGTACAGCAAATGAACTAAAACTGTACCCATTTGAATTACACAACAAAGAGTTTTATGCTCGAATTGATAGAAGTAAATACAAAACAATCAATAAAATTTTAAGCGAATTGAGAATCTTAATTTTTAGGGATTGTTTACCATCAAGCATTTTGCTCTTTTCGTATTTTATTTTGCAGGGACCCAGATTAATTTATAAATAATTTCACATTTATTAAAATTTACAATCTATTGAAAATAAACTACTGAACCAACAATAATAACTAAGTAAGGTAGCATACTTGAAATAAATTGTTTA
Source organism: Octodonta nipae (assembly GCA_034190945.1). NCBI lineage: Eukaryota > Metazoa > Arthropoda > Insecta > Coleoptera > Chrysomelidae > Octodonta > Octodonta nipae. The sequence continues at coordinate 27,790,991 of CM067217.1, forward strand.
GGGTTTACTTAAATCTAAATTAATTTAAAAAATCGCTGATTATTTTGAAAATTTTGGTAGCCTCAAATATTTTAGTCATTTTAACCAAGTGAGGTCCTAAAGTAACGGATAAATTCATTTTCTACGTAATTATGAATGTAAATGAAAAATCCTGAAACAGCACAGTTTTTATATAAGAAACCACATTTTTTGAATAAAATTAATCATATGGCCACTTCAACTTCCTAGGAGTAATAAATATCCCTACAAAATTTTTGATGAAAAGGGGTATAGGTTTTCTTTACACTCTTTGTAAAGCGCAGGCGCGTTCAGCATGTTAAAAAGGCGGGAATAAGAAAGTTTCCCTTGTTTTCAATGGAATTAAATGAAATACTAATAGGTGGGGCTTTATTTGTACATCTTTCAACTAAAGTACATAATTGTATTAAGTTGCAATGGTGGTTAGTGTTATTTTAATCTACAAGAAAGAAAATGAAGCTGATCTATTTGACAGGTTAGGTCAAAAATGATACTCATATTAGGTTTAAAGTAATTAATATACTGATAATTAATAAAATAAACATTAGTAATAAAAACTACAAATTTAATTTATTTATTATTACTATGGTTTTCTCAGTCATTGTCCATTTTTACTACAATTTGTAATTTTAATTATGTTGGCTATTCATCTTTCGACTGATAGATATAAGAAAGTTAATTTATAAGATTTTCACGAAATCTGTACAAAAATTGTATGCAATATTACTGAAGACTGTACAGTTGTTACAAATAAAATATAAAATTCAGCACATAAATATTTAATTAAACTCAATTTGAATCCATGTCTGGTTACAACTGACTTTGTAAAGATTAACACTCGTTTTATTTAATATTATATCTTTTAGCAAGTTATTTTCTTAAAAACATATATACTCATAAATAAATATATATGTTTCTTTTACATAATCAATTACTTGTAATCGATCAACTCATAAATCACATTTTGAACATTTTAGACAAACTTTTAAGTAATTATACTTTTTGTTGATCTAATAGGCTTTCGACAAGATTCGATACAATGCTTTGGAAAACTAATAATGTCAAATAAATTCTCCAAAAATGATTTACTGTACGTATTGCGCCCACATATTCCATGACATTAATACTTTTTGATCCGTTTTTTTGATGAAATGTTATAAATGTTAAATAAAATCGTTATACTGATAGTTCATTTTAAGTTTATAACTATTAAAACTTTACTACTAATAGTAAACTAGTAAATTACGTTGAAAATATTGTATTCACGTTATAAACAAACATAAAATGCAGGAAAAAATTGGCATGGGCATAAATTTTTTTCAATTATGTAAAGGTCTATACAATGCCGTTTAAATCATCAAAATTCACCGAACATATATAAATAAAATGTGCCGACGAATCGATAATCTCTATTTTCAAATATTTAATTTGTAAAATAATTAATGATGTCCTGGAAAGAAATAAACTTTGAAGTAATAAGTTCATATTCTCAAACTAGTCACCGTTCCTTTCTTGACAAAAAAATAGATGGTGTTGTAATTCTTCGACAACGTTTTGCAACATCTCTGCCCTGATTTGATTAATCGCTTGCCTTAATCTGTATCTTAAATCATCAGTAAAAATAAGAATCCAGTACAGTCAGATGTAAGAACGGGGTGACCATTCAATTTCGCCACACTTGAATGAGATAAGCTCGTACTTATGCTGCATTATGTGGTGTAGCTCCATCTTTGTGAAAGCATATTTTTACATTAATGTCAGGAAAAAGTTGCCTTAGGTCAGGTGTTAAAACATTTTGTAAAAAATCCAAGTATCTCGCCTCAGTTAATGCCCCTCAAAAAATATGGTCACATTATTCTGTTAGTTGTGGTGTCATAATAAATGTAAATATTTTTATTCTTTTTGCAGGAGGTGCACTAATTATGGTTCAAAGGCATTGCTGGAATCCACCAACAAATACGAACATAACTAATTTTTGCAGCTGGTTCCCCACAACTAGAAGTCCTTCTATAGGACAAATAGTGTCTTGTCAGACATGTCAAACAGATCTATGTAATACTAATGTAGCATTTTGGCAATAGACATAATTTTTATTGATTTCATGCAATTTTTCACGTTTTCCTCGCTTCCTACGATCATTTTTCCTTCAACCTCATGTTACTATTACTACATTTATCAGATTTCTTTATTGGTTAAGAGAATATAAGTATGACACAAAATCTCGTCTATTACAGATGTATACTATAGACTATATTAAGAAAATACAATACAATAGTAGCAAAAATGTGTCATTGTTTCAAGATTACGTGTGTTTTAATAATAATTTCAATAATCATAAATAATGTAATGTTTATACACTCTTCTTAATTGTGGTATTTATTTTGTTTTTATACAAATTCTAAGTTCAACTGTAGCATGTTAGGCACGTTTTCCAAAAATACTTATTATTAGGTTAAATGAAATTTGCAATATAGTTAATTATTCTACGACCATAGAAAGTAGATGATAGATAGTCAGTGTATAAGTAAGGCCTCTAAACTTTTAAAATTTTATCAATAAAAACAGTAGTTTGAATAGAATCATATGTTTTTGTAATAATAAAATGAACATTTAATTTTACATAAAACTAGTTATAAAAAAAATTGTACTAAGAAGGTAACTCGGACAACTAAGTTGTTTTTGAACTAATTTGTTAACTATATTACTGATTTTGTCATTAACACGAAAAACTAACAAATTTTGAACAAATAGTGGCGAATTAAAAGCAGAATAATTGAAAATTTTGATAATGTAAAATGCAAATTATAGCGCAAGAAACATTACAACACAAGAAGCAAATAAACAAAAGTTTCAATTTATAAGACAATACTTTCAATGAACAAGTCAATGAAAACATTACAAACCTATTAAAATAACTTTATCTACATATAAATAGGCAAAGACAAAAGGGTTCGGTAACATTTTCGCCTCTGCTCCTCAACTGGTCTTTTTCATTTTTCTTTTGCTTAGTAGCTACTGACGACCTTCAGTGCACAATGCTAAAATTAATTTATAGTAGGAATTCATTCATTCATTAAATAAAATATAGTAAACAAATCATTATTTACGTCCATACTATCAGTGCCAAACAAATAACAGTAACAGTGCCGCCAGATTGCTTGGGAAAAACAAAATGGATTGGCTCGAATGTGAAAGACTAAATTAATAGAAACAAACAAATTTTGAACCGTTCCTAAAGTTATTCCACATCTTCAAGCTATTACAATAGAACCCACGAAAATTTATATTATTTAATTATCGCCATTTATTGGGATTTCGCAACATTTATTGTTTTGTAAATATGGTTTGTAAATCAAAATCAGAATTATGTTATTTGATCAATTTATTTCTCATAATGATTTATTAATTTTAATATTAGGTATACTTTTAAGTTAGATTTTGTTATTTTTATATATATTTTCATATAATGTGACATGTGACTATGCTTACAAAAATCGTGAATTTATACTCACACCCAAGATAAACAATTACATCTGGCAGCCCCTTAAATCATATACCATTTAGATATAGCCTGTCAAGCATAAAATAGTGGCAACGCTAGAAAGAGAGGGCAATAGAGACAGTAAGAGGCTATTTCACTTAGTGGGTGGATGGTCGGTGGACGCAGCGAATTAACAACATGTTTTATTGGAAGCAGCTCCCAACCGAGTGAAATAGCCTCTTGCCCTCTCTATTGCCTTCTCTCTTGTTAGTCTCACCACGACATTTGTGCACTGCAGGCTATCTCTAGAAAGTAAATGCTCTAAGGGCAGCCCTGATAGTCACGGCCATCTTTGTTTTAAGTTTCATTTAAATTTTGACATTTCATAATATTGTTAGCCGTTAGGTTATTAAAGCAGGGTGGTAAAGGTAAGTTTTTAATTCAATGAGAAAAGTTTCCAACAAAAGTAGGTATTATTTAACATTATTTTACAGCAGGTGCATTGCATTTTTTTATATTTTCCATTCAAAACAGAAAGATATGTGGTTTATTAATATGTTCCTATGTTTTCTAGTTATTTTGTAATACTAATAATAACTTGAGTTGCTTGCTTGCATTTTCTGCTTACGAGTTGAAATCGTTAACCATGAAATGTTAGAATAAAAAATATAATTAATTTTGTTACTCGATTTTGAGATTATTAAAATTTTTCATATATAATTTGTTTTACATTACATGGGTTATTTCCTGCACAAGCCTAGCTTTAATTTTAAGATGTGTATTATTTAGAATGTAAAGAAAATCAGTGTATCTACTGATTTGTTATGGTAAGTTGTAGATATGTACCTACACATCTATTCTAGAGTAAAATAGACTTTTATTCAACATATTTTTCCTTCGAAATCTTGCATAGCTGGACTTGTCCGTTAAAACACTGAGTAATTATATATGGAGGGAGTGTTAGATACTGTTAGATTGGTTGACAGCTTAGAGCATACACTGCTTGCAATGCACAATTTTCGTGCCAAGAGTAAAAACAGAGGGCAATAGAGAGAGCAAGTGTCTATTTCACTCGATTGCGAGGTGCAGCCAATGAACGACATGCTGCACATAGCTCATTGTGTGTGAAATAGCCCTTGCCCTCTCTTCTTAGCTTTGGCATGATATTTGTGCATTGCAGGCTATCTTCAGCAGTTCAAGCTCCATGTTATCACAATCTTCCGAAGATGTGTAAAAAATTGTCAGTCAGCGGATAGTAGAGAATTATTAAAGGTTGAAGTTCTCAAAGGGTTGTTGGTCATCCTTCTTTATTATTTAGGAACTCGATTGAAAAGAGGGAAACCTCTAGTTTGCGAAGAACAATCTTCCAATTATTATCTGGAACATTTTACCAGGAGCGGTTCAAGTAAAAAATTGGGGGGGGGGACGAGTTTGTCAAAATTATGTCGAATACCTATCTTCTATACTATTATAAAATTGTAGTTGTATGTTGTACTGTGTGTAACGCCGTTTCCCTGTGATTCCTAAGAGGATAGAAATCATACGGAAAAATTTATAGATTTCGTTTAACCAATTATTTTTAAATATATTTATATTCCGTATAATGAGCCCTGACCCTTGATGCGTTTGAATTTTTTTACTTTTAATTAAATTCTATAATTTGGTTACCAAAAGTCTGATTTTTAGGGTTCCGTATATACAATATACGGATACCCTTATAATATCACTCAGGATTTCTGCCTCTGTCACATCACAGCAATTTTCTCCTAAACTACTGGACGGAAGAGGCTGAAATTTGGTATCAATGTATAGTTTGGTGACCCGATCAGGATTACGTAAAAGAAAAAAAAGATTTTAGGGGTACTTCTAGGGGGAAAACTAAAAAATCGACCGTTCCCCCCCTGATCTCAGAAATTACTGAGGCTAAAATTTTGAAAAAATAGGAAATATAGAACGTTGCCCGAACCTTACAGGAAAAATAAGGAGAACCAATTAACATTAATTTTGGGGGGCAAATTATAGAATTAAATAAAAATTTAAGAATCAAAAAAATTTCAAACGCATCATGTAATATATCAAATGAAAGGTCTCATTCTGAGGAACACAAGTATATTTTTTTCATACTTAAAAAAATGAAAATATACCAAAATTTACCCATTCCCTCCCTTTATCTCCGAAACTATAAAACGTAAAGTTTTGAAAAAAAATAGAGGTATAGGTTCTGACCTGAAATTTACTGAAAAAATAAGGAGAAACCTCCACTTTTAATTTTGGGGTGAAAATTACAGAATTAAATGTAAAATATAAAATTAAAATTGTTTCTAACCCATCATGTTATATATCAAATAAAAGGGTTCATTACGAAGAAAACAAATATGTTTTTTTCATATTTTTCAAATAAATAAATTAAAAGATATTAACAAAAATGTAAAAAAATTTACGCGTCCCCCCCTATCTCCGAAACCATAAGCTGGAAAATTTTGAAAAGACAATGGAGGTATAGCCCCTTACCTGAACTTTACTAGAAAAATAAGGAAAAACCCCTAATATTCATTTTGGGGGGAAAATTATAGAATTAAATGGAAAATATTATAAAATTAAAATTGTTTCTAACCCAGCATGTTATATATCAAATGAACGGGCTCATGATGAAGAAAACCAATATATTTTTTTCATATTTATAAAATAAATTAATTAAAAGATATTAACAAAAATATAAAAAATTTTACCTATTCCCCCCTTATCACCGAAATCATAAACTGAAAAATTTTGAAAAAAGTATAGCCCCTCACCTGAACTTTACTGGAAAAATAGGGAGAAACCCCTAATATTCATTTTGGGGGCAAATTATAGAATTAAATGGAAAATAAAAAATTATAATTGTTTTTAATGGGTCATGTAATATATCAAATCACAGGGCTATTATGACGAATACAAATTGTTTTTTAAATTTTTTTAAAAATGAATATTTTAAAATATATTAAAAAAATATTTAAAAAAATTACCCATTCTCCTCGTTATTCCCCAAACTATAAGACCTAAATTTTTTTGTTTATAGTAAAAAATATGAAAAAAATCCCTAATTCTATTATTTGTCCCCCAAATAATAGAATTAAAGGGAAAATAAATTATTAGAAAACCCAATTAGTAATTTTAGGGACAAATTATACAATTAAATGAAAAATGAAGATTTAATTTTCAAACGCATCATGTAATATATCAGATAAAAGGCTCATTATGTGAATTACAAATATATCATATTTTTAAATCATTTGTTTAAAAGATATTAACAAAAAATATTAAACATCCCACTTTAGAAACTACACTATTTAAATTTTGAAAAATGTATTTTATTTACATTTTTAAATAATTTGAATAACAGATTTAATAATTTATAATTTAAACTTGCCCTATTTTGCTCTTTTTCTTCCAATCTACAGAGCCTCAAAACATTAATTATAAAAGGCATCTCTGAAAGTTTATTAGTAAAATAAAACTCTAATGTTACTTTTGGGGGCCAAACTAGAAAATTAAATACACATGTATTCTGAAAAAAATCAAGCGAATCCTAAAGCAGATAAAATAAGAAGTCTATGTGTGGAAAATCAAAGTGTATATTTTTTATAAATTTAAAAAGCTTCCTTTAAAAGATATTAGGGCAAGTATAAGAAAATGCACTCATTCCCTGCTTGTCTGAAACTGGAATATTAGAATCTTGAACGTGGTACGGAATCCTAAGTATGCGAGTCCAACTCGCATTTGACCAATTTATTTCCTGTAAAGTTCAAATGAGGTCCTAATTCATTTTTTTTATTTTCAATTTAATCATCTAAATTGGTCCCCTAATTATCATTAGGCGTTTCTCCTGTAAACCAACGTATTATATTTCCTATTTTTCCAAATTTTTGGGAATTATCGATTTTTGTACAATTTGCCGCAGAAGTACCCCAAAAATCAGAATCATTGTCCTGATCCGATCACCAAACTATGTAATAGCCAATTTCAAACATTTCGTCCAGTACTTTAGGAGAAACTTGCCTGTGATGTGACACTCAGGCAGAGTGATGTTATAAGGGTTTGTGTATATTGAATGTACGGAATGCTAAAAACTAGAAAATGTATTGGATGCATACTTATTATAAATCCATCCTACTTCATGCATGACTTTTGTGAGAAGGTTGGTACTGATATGTACAATTTTTAATTATGCTTGTAGATATTTATTTAATTTTGTAAATGATGATTGTGGCATTTCTACTTAGCAGTTATGTGGTTTGAGATAAAAAATGGTTCTCGGAAAGACTCGGCACCTGTAGGAGTGATGATGATTTTTACGAGAATTTTCTATGCTGGGCTTATAAAGCAAGCCACGATGGAGAGTTCAGTTATACCGCGAAGACTAGCGTATATGGGAATATTATTGTCATATTTGAATCAGCTGTTTTAATGTAAATAAAGTTCTAGAAAAGTGAAAGTGAATATTAGTTTTATAATTTTAAATTGAACACACGGACTATATTGCAATTTGGTGATCAGAAGTAAAGGATTAAGTGCAGTTAAAATCGTAATTTGATTTATGGAAACCCGAAGAATGGAAAAAATGGATGAAACTACCAAAAAAATAGTCAAGCAGGTTACAGAGGGACTAGACGAAAAAATAGTCCAGATTCTAGAAAAACGTGACAAGAAGGAAAAACAACATCAAGAAGAAATGCAACAAAGGTTAGTAAAATCGAACAACAAAATCTAGTTTCCACGATGAAAAATGAACAACATAATTTAATTGAAGGATTATTCTCGAAATTTGTAGAAAAACAAGATCAACTTGAATTAAAACGACAAAATAATTTTAAAGTATTTGAAGAGAAACAAGATCAAACTGAATTAAAACGACAAAATGAATTTAAATTATTAGATGAACACAGACAAAATGAATTTAAATTATTTGAAGAAAAACAAGAACAAGTTGAATTAAAGCTACAAAATGAATTTAAAATAACTGAAGAAAAAAGACAAATGCAATTTGAACATTTAAAGCAAATAGTAAGAGAAGTTAATGAAACAGTTAATGAAAGAATGCAAATAGTTGAGTCAGATATAAAAGAGAGAAATGATGACATTAAGATCATAAAAAATACCGTGGACACTCTTGAAACAAAAGTAGATGACCTCGATTCCATCCAAAGCCAGGTAAAAGTTGAAATCAGTTCAATTCAAAACACAGTTCAAGACCAAATCAGTGCCATCGAAGACAAGGTAGAAACAGAAATTAAAAAAAGCAACAGGACTTACAGCGAGGAAAATACCAGAACACCGTGAGTACCAGGGTTCCGTTAGTAAACCACCCACATTTGATGGCAGTTCATCTTGGCCCATGTATAAACGGCAATTTGAGGCCGTGGCTACAGCTAATGGATGGGATAATCAAGAAAAATCTACTTCTCTGGTAATTTCGTTAAGAGGTCCGGCCCTAGAACTCCTCCAAAGCATTCCAGTCGATGAACAAGGCAATTTCGACAAGATCATCGCCATCCTAGACAAACAATACGACAATCAATCCTTGAGCCAGGTATACCAAGTCCAACTGAATGGAAAAACGCAAAAATCCGGTGAAAGCCTCCAAGAATTCGAAGCAGAGATTAGACGGTTAGTTCACTTGTCCTATCCAGACCTGCCAGAGGAAACGAAAGACCAGTTGGCCACACAAAGTTTCATAAACTGCATCAGATATGTGGAAGTTCAACGAAATCTAAGACTAAGTGGCATCAAGAAAAGTAATGAAGCTCTACTTCGGGCTTTGGAAGTAGAGGCCGTCATGAACATGTCCAAGCCGAGGGTCCGAGCAGTTTCCTTTAACCAGGAAGAATCAGAGTCACCATCTCAAGCGCTTCTGGCTGACCTGAACAAAATATTAGAACGGTCACAAAGAACTGGCACCAGAGGGACATGTTACCGCTGCGGACAGACAAGGCATTTCAAACGTGACTGCCGAGTAAGGCTACCGGAACGATCACCAACCAGGGGTAGCCAACAAACCGACCTTACCAACCAGAGAAACTCCACCCAGTCAGCATAAGGGGGCAAATGCTGACTCACCCTCCACCAGCCCCCAGGAGAGTATACATCCGGGGATTTTGCCGAGATAGCGGCAGCCTAGTCATCAGAGGCACCCGCTACATTTGAGAGGCTATTGGAGTTTGTACTGAGTGGGTTAACACGGAGGACGTGCTTAGTATACCTCGACGACATTCTAGTCATGGGTCAGACATTCGACGACCATCTGAAGAACCTGGACGAAGTATTCTCCAGAATTAATAATGCCAACCTGAGACTCAACCTGAAGAAGTGCTCCTTGTTCCAAAAAGAAGTAGAGTTGCTGGGCCACGTCGTGTCCGAGTCAGGAATCCGCACCAACGAAGACAAAATAGAAGCCATCCGTGATTGGCTAGTCCCCAGAGACAAGCATGAACTCCGAAGCTTCTTGGGCCTATGTTCCTACTACAGGCGATTTGTTGAGGGATTTGCCACCATTGCTGCGCCTCTACATCGGCAGACCACTGAGAAAGAGACCTTCCATTGGAATCAAGATTGCGAAACATCATTCAGGCGACTGAAGGCAGCACTATGTTCCAGCCCAATCCTAGCCTTTCCTACACAGTCTGGCAAGTTCATCTTAGACACCGACTCCAGCAACACAGGTTTGGGGGCCGTCCCATCCCAGGTGCAAGATGGTGAAGAGAGAGTGATCGAGTATTACAGCCGTGGATTCTCGAAACCGGAAAGAAATTATTGTGTCACCAGAAAAGAACTTCTTGCAATAATAAGGGCTGTAGACCATTTCCACAAATACCTCTATGGTCGTCATTTCTTAATCCGAACAGATCATGCCGCACTCAAATGGCTGCTGGACATGAAGACACCGGAAGGACAACTGGCCAGATGGATGGAGAAATTACAGCAATACGACTTGGAACACCGTGCCGGCCGTTTGCACAATAATGCCGATGCCCTATCCAGAAGACTCTGTAGAGCGGAATGCAAGCATTGTCTGAAGACGGAACAGCGAGAGGGTATCTTCATCAGGCAGATCCGAGTGCAGGCCAATGAAGACTGGACAACGGAACAGTGCATCCAGGACCAAATGGCTGATCCAGACATCGAACCAATCTTGGCACTCAAAATGAGAGGGGCACCCAGGCCACGATGGGACGAGGTAGCTAGATACTCAGGCGTTCTGAAATCGTTATGGGCTCAGTGGGTCTCTCGAAGAGTAAACAATGGAATGCTCAAGCGAGTCGGGGAAAGCGCTGATAGACGAGAAACCAAGTCCCAACTGGTAGTTCCGAAGAGAAAGGTACCAGCCATCCTGACCGAAGTACATGATGGGATTACCGGAGGCCACCTGGGCATGAATAAAACCCTTGACAAAGTTCGCCAGCGGTACTACTGGGTGAATAACTTCGAAGACGTCAGAGCTTGGTGCCGCAAATGTGCCACCTGTGCAGAGCCAGTAAGGGCCCGAAGACCCGGATCAAGGGCAGAATGCAGCAGTACAATGTGGGCGTCCCATTTGAGAGAATTGCCATCGATGTCGCCGGTCCGTTTCCCGAGTCTGAGAGGGGGAACAAATACATTCTGGTCGCAATGGATTACTTCAGCAAATGGCCTGAAGCATATGCGATACCCAACCAAGAGGCAACCAGGGTAGTGACGGTGCTAGTAGAACAAGTATTCAGCAGGTTTGGCGTCCCGATGGAATTACATTCAGACCAGGGGCGTAACTTCGAATCGAATGTATTCCAGAAGGTCTGCACGATGTTGGGGATCAGGAAAACGAGAACAACACCATTACACCCACAGTCAGACGGAATGGTGGAACGATTCAACAGGACCTTGGAACAACACCTCTCCAAGGTCGTCAGCAATAACCAGCATGATTGGGATGAGCATATTCACCTATTCCTGTTGGCATATCTCTCTGCCGTACATAATAGTACAGGCCTGACCCCAGCCAGGGTCCTATTAGCAAAGGAGCTGCGATTACCCTGCGATTTGGCATTTGGCTCCCCAGAAGAACCTCCAAAAGACATCGACGATTATGCCGACCAGCTCCGACATAACATGCTGGTAATACATGAATTAGCCCGAACGCAGATGTTGGCCACCAGTGACCGGATGAAGACGCGATACGACCTCAACGCCAATTCAGGCGGGTTCCAGGAGAGGGACAAAGTCTGGCTGTACAACCCCCAACGGAGCAAGGGTAAATCTCCATAGCTTACACCCGCCTGGGATGGTCCATACGAGGTGGTCAAGAGCCTTAATGACGTCGTCTACCGGATCCGTCGAAACCCCAAGGCTAAATTGAAGGTGGTTCTTTTAGATCGACTCGCTCCCTACCATGGAGGGGATGTTTCTGATAGGGACGATCAGAATTAAAGGGGGGGGGCAGTGTTGCGAAATTTACCCAAAGCCGACCCTGTTTCATTTCAGTACGACAACAAACGCTTTGAGATAAAAAAATGGTTCTCGAAAAGATTCAGCAGCTGTAGGAGTGATGATGATTTTTACGAGTATTTTCTATGCTGGGCTTAAAAAGGAAGCAAGCCACGATGGAGAGTTTAGTTATACCGCGACGACTAGCGTATATGGGAATATTATTGTCATATTTGAATCAGCTGTTTTAATGTAAATAAAGTTCTAGAAAAGTGAAAGTGAATATTAGTTTTATAATTTTAAATTGAACCCACGGACTATATTGCAATAGGTTACACATTCTAAACTTTATTTCTTATGTAGTAACAGGCACATGCTATGAGTCACATATTTTTATATTTATACAGCTAAATTTTTCACAAAATATCACATATTTCATTCGTAAATATTATTCATAAGATAAACCGTGGAAAGAACACAGTAATAAAGTGTCCCCCTTTATATAAAAACCAATGCTTTTAAGCATTTTTTCCGAGCAAACTACCCGAAAAATTTTTCACTATGTTTATTTCCGTCTTATTTCTCCCTAGAAAAGAAACCCATTGTTTTAATACACAAATACCAATTACTTTCTCTCTAGACCTAGGGATTTTTTTTATGACTGCGCTATCTACGATTTCGTTTTATAATGCTATCCTAAAATTTCCAATATAAAAAGTTAATATGTTCAAACAGGAATTTCTCTCAAAGAGGATCGACTTTGAAATGCGAACTTCTATCGTTAATCAAATAATGTTATCGGCAGTTATTTTATTGCTGTTGGAAGTCCGATATTTTTAAATGGGATCGAGGAAAAAGGAAACAATGTCCTTTGTCACCGAACCAAAATCTTACGACAACGTATTGATTAGACTAATCTCATTTATTCGAGTGGATTCGAGAGGTCAACGAAATTTTTGTTGTGACCTGATATTGGAAATCTAGATGCTGTTCCAGTCTGCACGACAACAGGATCAGTTAATTCTATTCAGTGAACAACGTTTTTAAATATGTGAGTACAAAATGTTACTACTGGACGAAATAAACATGAATCGCTTTTTCAAACTTGTTACAATAATGCGATATTGTGACAAGTTTTAAAAAGTAAAGTTTTGAAATGTGTTATGTGAAAAGAGAAGCCTAGATATAGATTCCGTACCATGGATCAAACTATTTTTGCATTTGGGATTTCTTTCTTTAGAACGATTTATGAAAACCAGATTTTTAAGTGACATAAAATTCATCAACAAACCTCATACGCCTATGATATATGTATGTGGATATGCAAAATATCATCTGAAAGCTCATAAAATGCCCTTCACGTTGTATATCTCCGAAAATATAGGGCCTGATTTGAACTTTACAGAAAAAAATTCAAAGGAAACCCCAATATTAAATGTGGAGGGCAAGTTATAGATAACACAGGTCAACATTTGAACTAAGCGGGAATACGGCTTGCCTTATAGTGTACTAGGGGCTTTTCGGGTCGATGATTACGATGAGAGGGTCAGTTGACCTTCTTCACGTCAGGTTCAAGCACATTTCAAGTTCAAATCGAGAGAGTTTTTGTAGAATTCTCTCGATTTGACCTTCATATGACCTCTGGTAAAAAGCGCAATGTCAAACAAACTGGATTCGAACTCAGAGACCTCAAAAACATAAGCAAGATTTTTTTTAGATTTTTTGGTAGACCTCTCTAGATTTTAACCTTCAGATGACCTTGAAATAACCTCTGGGAAAAAGCCCAAGGTCAAACAAACTATGAATTCGGACTCAGAGATCTCAAAAACAAGTTTTTTCACATTTTTGGTACAACTCTCGATTTGACCTTCAAGTGCCCTTGACCCTGACGAGATAAAGGTCAACCGACCCTCTCATCATATTCAGCGACCCAAAAAACCCCTAGTTCCCTATACGGCATGCCCTGTTCCGGCTTAGATAAAATGTTGACCTGTGTAATCAATTAAAGTTTAAAAAATAATTATTTTTCAAACGCATCATGTAATGTATCTAATGAAAGGGCTTATTGTGAGGAACACAAATATCTGTTTTTCATTATTTTGAATTGTTATGTTAAAAGGTGTTTACAAAAACGTAGAGTTATTAAGAAAAATTTAAGAAAGTATTTTTTTTCCTGCTTATCTGAAAATGGAAAATTATAATATTATATGTCATGATTTACCTGCATTATAATGAATCTTAAGGGTGGAATGAAACCCTTAGTATGCCAGTCCACGCGAACTTGATCGAATTATTTAGTAGTTAACTGATACTACAATTGCAATTTCCACAGTTGTATCAGTTAATTATTATAGTGAATTTCCAACAAGTATCGGCCGAATCAATTCAGTATTCAAATTATTTAGTTCAAGCAGTAACTTCATACTTTTTTGTTTAACCGAATTCAAAAAAGGAGGAAGTTGGTATTTCTTTTTTTACGTATGCTCACCCATTACTCAAAAAACGACTTAACCAATTTCGAAAATTTAAAGGTTAATATTAAGGAATATCATGGAAAGGTAACATATAACTTTATAAAATACTAGCCGTTACGCGCTGTTTCACCCGGGTACCCAATGACCAAGCTTCCGCAAAAAGAAAAATAACTTGTGAAATATATGGATTATCCTAAATAAAAAATGTTCTAACTTGTTTAAACCAGCCTCGTTAACTATAAATCCATCAATCCTGAATATATTTCACCCAAACTGCAAGTACTTATGCGCGGCCCTATATACCAATTTTATTAAACTTTTTTTCAATCACCTTGACTAACTGTAATACTACTTCACTCTATATTGCAACCATCCTGTATATGCTGCTGTTTATTTGCCACCCAATATCACTTTTTGAACATGTGACTATAACTCTTCTCTACCCTATATTTCAGCTATGCAACTGCTTATGGTCTATGCTGTATAACAATTATTTCTGATATTTTTTGAACCACCTTTTAAAGTACAATTTCTCTTTACCCTATATTTTAACCACCCTTTATATGCAGGCAGCTTTTTCTAACACTATGTTAAACACACTTTAATAATAATCTTGCTTCTCCCCATACTTCAGAAATATATAGTAGAATACAACCCTATATAACAATTACTTTTTAACTTTTTACATCCACATTGATCGAAATACCGGTGGAACCCTTGGTGTGTCATACATTTAAAAACACAGTTTTGTACCCTAACACCAAACTTTAATTTAAACACTCACCCAAACTACAACTGCTTATTGGCCACCCTGTATAACAATTTTATTCAACATTTTTTAAACCGCTTTGTATAACCAAGTTATTTCCTTTTACATAAAACCATTCTGTATACACTGCTGCCAATTGGTCAAACATTACAACTTATTTTTGAACCACCCTGTATAACCATAATTTTACTCTACAAAATATTTCAACCACCTTATTGTGCACTTGCTTAGGGCCCATAAAATATAACAGTTTTTAAACAGTTAACTATAACTCTGGTCCACTCACTATCTTATATATGTAACTGCTTATGGACTACGCTATATAACTATTTTTGAACCACACTTGAAAGTATAATTTGTCTCAACCCTGTATTGCAACTTATATGCAGCTGTTTCTAACACTGTTTTAATCACACTGTATGAACTACAATTTTACTTCGATCTATGTTTCAAATATTACATATATGCAACAGCTCATGTTCTATCCTACAAAAAATCCGACCTGTTTAACTATAATTCTACTCCACCCGTTATGTCAACAACCATGTATATGCAACTACTTATCGGCCACCCAATATATCATTTTTTTACCACCCTGTATAACTATAAATACATTAATGCCCAATATATTTCACCAAAACCGCATCTGCTTATTAGGAGCCGTATATATTTCAGCATGTTTTTGATTCAGCTTGTATGTATTACAACTACTCTGTATACGCTACTGCTTATTAGTTAACCAGTATAACATTTTTTAAATAATTAACCCTAACACTTCTCCACCCTATATTTCAACTATCCTATCTTTTCAACTTATTATGAACTATGCTATTTCACTATTTTTTCCCATGTTTTTTCAACTACATTATAAACAACAATTTTTACGGCATGTTTTTGAATCACCTTTTAAGTATTGCAACTACCCCGTATACGCTATTGCTTATTGGTTAACCAATATAACATGTTTTAAATAATTAACCATATCACTTTTCCGTCCTTTATTTCAACTATCCTATCTTTGCGACTTATTATGAACTACGCTATTTCACAATTTTTCCTCATATTTTTTCAACAACATTATAAAGTATAATTATTATAATAATTATAACTTTATATTATAACTCTACACCACCCTATATTTCAACAACCTTTTATATGCAACTACTTATTTGCCACCCTGTATCCTTAGAATCCTACCCCATCCTATATTTCAACCATCCGGTAAATGGAACTGCTTGTAGATCATTACATTTCTTATTTTTTAAACCCACCTGTATAGCTGTAATTATACTCCGCGGCATATATTTCACCCATCTTATATATGCCACTGCTTGTGGGTATAAAACCAATTATTAACCACAACATAAACTACAATTCTCCTTCATCTTATATTTCAAACACCCTGTATAAACAACTGCTTCTGACCGTACTTCAACCCAAAACTGTAATATCTTATGAACATAATTAAAAGATCCTAACTGCTTACATTTTTTTCTAATATTTTTTATCCAAACTATAAATATTCTACCCTTTTTCAACCACTTGGTATATGGAACTGTTTATGGCCCACTCAATATAACTTTTTTAAACCACCCCGTATAACTAATTCCACTCTTTTAATTTCAACCACATTTTAAACACCAAATATAACTTTTTATTAGATTTTTTAAATCCATTTAATTCTACTCCGCTCTAAGTTTCCTATATACAGAACACCCTGTGAAATTACGCTTGTTATATCAGTTTTGTTTTCAATCAAAACATATTACATTGGCACATTCCGAATTTTGAATAAAAGCTAAGCTGATGCCAGTATCTAGTATTGTGTGCGTGCGGTGGAACCAATTGAGTAATTATATTACCCAACATGGTAGAAGTTTTTTCGCTATATCTACCGTTTCTGTTAATTTAAGGAGATAAAATATATACCAGATTTTAAGTCAAACTATAGGCTATGCAACAAAAAAAGATTTAGCAAAATCAGTTCAGTAGTTCTTACGTGATGCCCGAACAAACAAACAAAAAAACAAACAAACAAACAACAAACAAACTTACAATTTTAAAATAGTACTAGCCGTTACCCGCGGTTTCACCCGCGTAAGGAATGTTCAAGCTTTCTCAAAAAGAAATAACTTATGAAACATATAGGTTATCTATCCTATATAAAAAAACTAACTTGTTTGAACCACCCTACTTAAACATAAATCCACCAATCCCGAATATATTTCACCCAAACTGCAAGTACTAATGGGCCACCCTATATAACTATTTTATTTGACATTTTTTGAATCACCTTGAATAACTGTAACTCTACTTCACCCTATATTGCAACCATCCTGTATATGCTGCTGTTTTATAATTTTTTTAACACATGACTATAACTTTTCTGTACTCTATATTTCAGTTACGCAACTGCTTATGGTCTACCCTGTATAACAATTAGTTCTCATATTTTTTTAACCACCTTTTAAAATAAAATTTCTCTTTACTCTATATATTAATCAACCTTTGTAGGAGCTTTTTCTGATATTGTGTTACACACTCTAAAACTATAACCTTGCTTCTCCCCATATTTCAGATATTCCATATAGTAGAATACTGTTTATGGTCCACCCTATATAACAATTTTTTAAACTTTTTTGATTCATCCTAATGGAAATGATGTGGAACCCTTCGTGAATCACAAATATAAAAACACAGTTTTGCACCCTAACACCAAACTTTTATTTAAACCCTCACCCAAACTGCAACTGTATATTGGCCCCCTTTATAACAATTTTATTCAAAAAAAAAATTAAACCGCTTTGTGTAACTAACTCTACTCCATCTACATAAAAACCATCCTGTATACACCGCTGCCAATTTGTCAGACATTACAACTTATTTTTGAACCACCCTGTATAACCATAATTTTATTCTAGAAAATATTTCCACCACCCTGTATGTGCATCTGCTTAGGGGCAACCATACAATTTTTTAAATACTTCTAATCACACTGTATGAACAATAATTTTACATCGATCCATGTTTCTGATATTGCAGATATGCAACAGCTCATGTTCGATCCTACAAAACAAATTATCCAACCTGTTTGACTATAAATCTACTCTACCCGCTATTTCAATCACCTTGCAACTACTTATCGGCCACCCAGTATAACATTTTTTCTTCCACCCTGTATAACTATAAATCCATCAATGCCAAATATATTTCACCAAAACCGCAACTGCTTATGGGGCACCGAAAATAACAATTTTGTTAAACATGTTTTTGTATCACCTTGTATGTATTACAACTACCCTCTATACGCTACTGCTTATTGGTCAGCTAATATAACATTTTTTAAATAATTATCATAACACTTTTTCACCCTATGTTTCAACTATCCTATCTTTGCAACTTATTATGAACTACGCTATTTCACATTTTTTCCATATATTTTTTCAAGACATATTAAAGTATAATTTCTCTCCACACTTCATTTAAACCACCATTCATTTACAACTTTTTCTAACCTTGTTTGAATGACACTGTATAACTATAACTTTACTGTGCACTATACTTCAGGTACTCTATATATGCAAGTGCTATATAACAAAATTTTTCTAGCATTTTTTACCCACCCTGTATAATTCTAACTGTAAGCCACCCTATATTTCAACAACGTTTTATGTGTAACTACATATTTGCCACCAAATATAACACTTTTGTACGAACCTGTATCCTTAGAATCCTACACCACCCTATATTTCAACCATCCGGTAAATGGAACAGCTTGTAGATCATACCATTACTTTAAAATATTTGTAAACCCACCTTTATAGATGTAATTATACTCGGCTACATATTTCAACCATATGTAACTACTTGTGGATATAAAAACAAGTTTTTAACCACAACATAAACTACAATTCCACTCCATCTTATATTTCAAACACCCTGTATAAACAACTGCTTCTAACATTTCTTTAACCCATTTCATAACTATAGAATCTTATGAACATAATTCAAAGATCCTAACTGCTTACCTAAGACATTTTTTTAAGTTTTTTTATTCACTGCATAAATATTCTACCCTTTTTCAACCACTTGGTGTATGGAACTGTTTATGGTCCACTCAATATAACATTTTTGGATCACCCCGTATAACTAATTGTACTCCCCTTATTTCCACCACATCGTATATATGCAGCTGCTTATAGGACACCAAATATAACTTTTTTTAGATTATTTAAATTTATGAAATTCTACTCCGCTCTAAGTTTCCTATATTCAGAACACCCTGTAAAATTACGCTTGATATATGTATATTTTTTTAAATCGAAACATGTTACATTTGCACATTCCGAATTTTGAATAATAGCTAAGCTGTTGCCAGATCTAATGTTTTCTGCGTGCGGGGGAACCAATTGAGTAATTGAATTACCCAACATGGTAGAAGTTTTTTCGCTATATCTACCGTTTCTGTCAATTGAGAGAGATAAAATGTCTACCAGATTTTAAGTCATACGACAGGCTTCGCAACAACAAAAGATTTTTCATTTAATTTCTCGAGTTAATTTGAAATACTTATTCTGATTTTGCTGTAATTATCATTTTGACTAACATTCTCTAATGTACCGTGAAGGCTACCCCTGCAAGTTTGATGTTTCAAGCCGAATATAATTTATCGTCAGGCAATACCACGACAAGTAAATCTCAATTATTAT
Organism: Octodonta nipae; assembly: GCA_034190945.1. NCBI lineage: Eukaryota > Metazoa > Arthropoda > Insecta > Coleoptera > Chrysomelidae > Octodonta > Octodonta nipae. The sequence goes on from CM067217.1 coordinate 27,810,878, forward strand.
CTACTTTGAAATCAGTAAACACATTTCTTTGGCTAAGAATTAGGGAGAAAATTAATACACTGAAAATATATTTTTTAATTGTCTTTACTTTTATTTTAGGAGCTTGAAAAATTCACTCTTAATTTGTCCTAGAGCAATGAGCAATTGCAAATTCCAAAATCAAAGTTAACCTTGAAAACCAATTGGTATATAGTATAACTTGCGAAACATGTGACAAAGTGTACGTCTGACAAACGAACAAGAGAATTTCAGCCCGTTTAGATAAACGGGCCATTAAATCAATTTCGATAGTTGTAAACAGATCGCACAATCAATTCATTACAAAACCAGAATAATACGAGAAGCTATCGAAATCGAGAAAAGTGGACAACTAAACAAAAGAGACGAGCTCTTCACCTCTCTAACACATGGAAGACAGTTATTTAACATCAAAGTAAAACAATTAGCTACGCAAAATACAATCCCGTCAGCAAGCAACACACCCGACACGGCAGCGAAGGGGGCGGAGTCAACACCGACCAATCAGGTGCGATTCGACCTCCGACGGAGGCGAAACGTCAGCAGGATTCAAACATGAATCAATATGACGAACGGATGTATTCCCGGATAAATAATTCTTTATTATATAATTATTATTTTCATTTCACATTGTAAAATTTTACATTCAATTTCGCAGAGTTCAAATTCATGTTGAAAACTTCCAATAGATTCCCATACAGAACTACAGAAATTGTAATAGTTTGTATGCAGTCTATCTGGAACTAACACTGAAAAATACCATTTTTGAACTTTTCGGAATAATCTATCTGCTGGTTCGGTATAGTTTTTTTTTTATAAGAATTAATGTGATTTTAATATATCCCGCAATCGTATGGATTCTATATGGAGAATGTATCTGTCTCTATTGTAGTCCATTTAGAATTATGGACCTTATGCATGTTTCCTAATCAGGGGCTGATCCAAACAGGTGCTTCAGGGGGGCGATTTCAAGCTTCAAGGGGGTCGATCCTGTACTAAATTTACCTAAATTTAATTTTAAACTCAGATTTCTTGGACTATAACATTAAAAATAGTCGTTCAGAGGTTTAAACCAATAGAAATCACTTTCTTCTGGGCTCTTGGAGTTAAGATTATCTCGTTATAATATTAAATTTACTAAATTTGAGGCTCTAGGAGGGGGGCATCTCCCCATGTAATCCTAATACAGAATAAAAAATGATACTGATAGTTTTTCCATACAGTAAGTTTACTGTTTTCTATATCTAACAGCTACATTTAAAATATAGAACTTATGTTTCGCTAAGAAACTTCTACGGGTATATATGTGGATTGACAGTGACAAAAGCACAGGTTCCCATACATTTTATTTATGGGAATATATGAGATATTTTCACAGAGATAAGTACCAATTTGAACATAGAGCTACTAGAGCATTTTGTATATAAAAAAGGGAGAATAAAACAATAGTGCCCATAAGAATACTATAGAAACATATATACCGGTTTACAGTTATTACTATACATATATAAATCTCTTATCTATGGTTATTACTACATTGATATTTTGTGTAATAAGTGTTGCCTGGAAGTCATTGTTAACATTGTATTGATAACTGCCTAATAATATATATCGTTACAATTACCCTTCTTTATAAATTCCGAAGTCAATAATTATCATCCAATTATTAAATACAATATTTTTGCAAAAAGGTAGATCAACTTGTTTTTAATAAAATTTTTGCATATCTCCGGAAGTTTATGTTCTTCGAATAGCATGGATTTCTTGTTGCCCGATCAACCATCACAAACCTCTGAATATATATCATGACTGTTTGGTCTCTAATATTTATAAAGGAGCAGTTATTGATTCAATTTATACAGATCTAACCAGAGGTTTGACCTTGTCGATATTGATGTACTTCTTCGGCAAATTATATGCTTATGGCGTCATTCTTTAGTGGACGTCAGCAAGTTGTAACAATTAAATCCTCTATCAGTAACTATTCATGCCATACCAGGTGTTGCTCAAGGTACATATGGGCTCAACATTTGTCTCCTGATTTATCAATGAGGTTTCCCGTTGAAATAAATAAATATAGTATTTATTGTTTACCTTAATTGTTCCATAAAGGAAGTTTTAACTAAATTTGCCTTCTAGATCTGCCCAATAATTGAGAAAAATACTTAAATAATTGTATTACTATGAAATTGACACAATTGCTAAATTATTTTTAAAATGAGTCATTGTTGTTTCTAATATAGCTTAAATAAGTAAGTAATAAATAGGTGATATAGTGAAAATATTAGTCAATATTAGCATAATTATTTGAACCTCTTTTAACTAAGGGGTATCAATCAACTCTGATTTTACAAACAGCGTAGAAATTAGTTAAGAAACCTTAACGATGACCAATGAATGTTGATTATATATATATATAGAACAAGATGTGGATTTCTTAATTTTTGACCGAAGATAAAAAAATATGACAATTAAAATGTAAACATTGTTAGACTGCCAGTGCAAGAATTAAATAGAAGAATACTTAATACAGGCCACTACCTGCAAATAAAGATGCATTACACAGTACATACTCATGTTTGATACTTCCACTTCATCGGAGATTATAACATTTTTAATATGAGCTTTCAAATGCTTTTAATATGTATAATAAGTTTAATACAGTAAAATTTTTTTGTAGAATCTTGAAATCAAATTGTTCAGTTTATAACTGACATTTTATTAATTGTGTTGTGTTTATGTAGGTAAGTTCAGGACACACATATTTAAATAAGATTTTATTGTTATACATTCTTTATTTTGCAAACACTAAAACTCCCACTGCTAATTTTTATGCGATAAATGTCTGGACTTGTATTTTTTTTGTTATCTGAGTTGACTTTCAGAGCTTATAATTAATGGCCATATCATCGAAAATACAATAGGTGAAATATAATACATATTCGTTCTGAGGAGCACAGATCATCTGATGAGTTTAAACTACTAGAATAATTACTTACCAAAATCAATTTCAAACAAATCTGATATATTTCATGCATACAAAGAAGGCTTTCATGAAATAAGATGAACCAATGATCCAGTAACAAGCCTTTGTTTTTTAGAATATAATGATATTTACTGAATTAATTACATAAAATAAGAAATTACCCCACAGTTACATATTAATTCTTCAGAACATATGTTTAAACTGTGCTAAGGACATGTTAAACAAGTCTACTTTTTCTGGTAAACCATTGCGGCTAACACTGGCGGACCCAGGGGGTGGACTAAGGATCTGAGTGGTATACTTTTTTAGTGTTTGTCGTGCTAAAATCAACCTTCAGTGACGTCAAGCCCCCCAAACGAGATCACCCCCCCCCCCCCCCAATGATAATCCTGGATCGGCCCCTGGCGGCTAACGTACATAATCTTGATATTGTGTGATTTGTGTAAGTCCATATAATTTACACCTTCCAGTGGAATAGCCAGTTTAAATGCTTATAAATAATAAGGACACCAAACAGATACTTCTATACCTACAGAGGGCACAACAGCACAATAAATGTTTTTTATCACATTTAAATTAGAAAATCTTTTATATTTCTTAAAACAAAACCTAGTAATTTGCATAGCGTTATTTTTAATAGACACTTACACTCAAAAATAACCCACCAATCTCTCATTTTACAAACTCTATCTAAGGACTGACTATCAAGACTTTATACAAATATCGCTGGCTGTTTAATCACGTGGAAAGTAAGAAATTTACATTCTTTATATTGAATTACAAAACATTATTATCACACCATTTACAAAAACAGTTCAAATCTGACCTAAGTTCAATGCTGTCAGCAACCTCTCATACAATCTTGTACATCTTTACATCATAAACACAAGCACTAAAGTGTAATTTAAATGTTGCTGGAGGTCGTTTATAAAACAAATAAATAGAAGAGGTGACATGTGACCTGCCTGTGGCACCCCAGATGTAAATTTATTTGATATATAATTCTTTATTTTGGATTATCTTGAAGATTGTTATTAATAATAACGATTTTCAAGATAATTCAGTAGCCATTTCAAAAACTCTTACTCCCAATTTTTCAAGCTATTTGATAAGAATGAATGAATTTATCCGTTCAAATGCCTGGGAGAATTCTGTGTAAACCATATCGAATACCCTACTCCACTTCATCTAGTATATAATAGTATATAGTATAAAAGATTGGTTACTTTATAAATCCATGTGGCTCCTGAGTTATAATATTTCTGAACAGAGAGATAACCATTTGTTGCTCTCTAGTGACATTAGAATGATCTCCATATTAAAGATGGGTGTAACTTTCATTTTTAAGATTTCTTTTTCATCAAGTGAAGACTGAAACAATCATCATGGGTGTAACAATCAGGAAAGGTACCTTGAGACAATGATAAGTTAAAAATTTTACATACATCTCATACGGCACTGTTTGTAATTTAAAAAAAGGCCACTGAGATTCCATCTGGCCCATGCCAAGGTTGCCTCTTAAAGTTTATCAATGATGTAAAAATCACTCATGTCAATTATGACTACACTAATGTCTATGGATAAATTAGTTTTAAAATGTAATTAGGAATTTTATGACATACATATGAAGTTGAGAAATAATTCGAGAAAATTTCCACAATGTCTGTGAGAGACGATTTTTTGAGTAATTTAATCTTTGACTCTTAATACTACTTGCTATGGTAGCTTTTACTACAAAGATTCTTGCATCTACTTTCTAAGCCAATTAAAATCTTGATAGTCATTAGACTTTTTCTATAAGTTTTTAAGCTCATTGCTAAACTGCAGAGGAAATATCCAATATCTAGACGGAAATTTTGGTACAAAAATGTCAAAAACATCAAATAAATTATAAAACCTACTTACAATAACATTTACATCAGTGCAATTAAAGTCAACATAAGACAAGTATAAATTAATATCTCTATAATTATCAAGGTAAAAATTGTAATATAATAATTAAAGCTTAGTTGACTACTATCACATACAGGATTAAAATTAAATTTAAGAGGTGGATGATAAATATAACATTTTACAATCATGACTGTCAGTAAGACACACTGATCAAGAGTTAGGCTGGTAAATATCAAATCTAAAAACCCATTATTTACATTTGCATTTAACCTGTTCTGTAATTCTATCTTCTGGAGTAGAATCTAGGGTATTCTCGATTAATTGTACCACAAAATAATACATCACCTTTATCTAGGGAGAGTCTATCACATTCAATAGAACCTCACAGTACATTTCATACATGTAAGAACAACATTTCATTTATGTTTGGGTTACATATATTCCTTACTGCAAAGCAGCTTTTAATAAGACTTCACCACACTACCACCCGATAAGTAGTGTTAATTATATCACTACTTAAGATCTCAGTTAAAAGCACCATATTGTTATATTCTCTGTGGGTTCAATTAATTATTTTGAAAAAAACTAATATTCACTGTCACTTTCTAGAAACTTTTATTTACACATAAAATATCAAATATTTCCAACATTTGATTCTAATATTATTTACATCCAAATCATAATAAGAAAAAAAGCTGAACACACCAAAACTAACTCTACAGAAATTAATAAGGCTTTATATACAGCATACAAAGAATTTTCTGGTAGTTCTACTTTTGTTGGCACAGCATCCAGATTCACATTTTTTTTTCCCATCGGAACCTTCTAGCTTTTCTTTTTTTCTACCCCAGTGATTGATGTTTAATTGGGATGAATAATGCTTTACATTGTTTTCGTCAGGGATGGACTAGAATAAATTTTATAGCAATATCATGATCCTCAGCAATGAGGGATTGGGAAAAACATTAGTTTTTATTCTTGGCCCTCTTACATTTTGCTAATAGCATTCCAATAATCCAATTTTTGCTTTCTAGATGACTGAAATTTTTTTCTATAGTGGTTACCTTTAGTACATGGGAAAATGAATGGTTTTATAATTATATCGACTAGCCATAGGTTAGGATCTAAAATAGTTTGGTCATCTTGGCACTTATCAAATGTTATTTTAAATAATGATACATGTTGCTGCTAGAGTTTAATTTCTCATAGTGTGGTACGGGAATATAGTTATCTTTTAAATAATCCACTAATTGTCTTATCACCTTTACAACTGCATATAAATTTTTTCATGGATTATTTGTACCCTTAATTGTTTGTTGTGTTTTGCTGGGGTCAATGGAGCTTGCTATTTATTATATATATTTGTATTTTGAATGTTGACCAGTTATATAGCATTCTGGATCGCTTACCCAGTGTAATAGGTAATAAAGGCATTGGAACCACAAAGTGATTTTCTGTGAGTGTATTATAACAATTGGATTCCTTAATGGTTTTGCAATTGAACTTTTGCCTATCTGGGCCAAATCAGAGTTAAAAGAGATAATGTTGTTAACAACCTGGTCCAATTTAAATTTGGTTAACTGATTATGTAAATGGTGCTCAATATCCTTTGATCAGAAGACTGCTGGTCTACTTGAGTTTGGTTATTACCAATTTTATCTTTCAATAACTTGATTTCCTCTTTGAGGTCTTTAATGTTAGCAGCTACTGCTACCTTAAATTGCTTAAACATATTGCCCACTGACTCACACGTCATTAATCTACTCTTTTTCTGAGACAATCACATTTCAGATAATTTAGGCAGTTACGTTAGAGTGCTTAAAATCTGAAAAGCATTCATGACATAATGCAACTAACTATTCTAACTAGGTATCACTCTAACTTCTTGAGCTTTGGTTTTATTACATTTTTTGCAATTAATTCTCTAGCACATATCACAAGCAAAGCCCGACAGTTTTCTTTTATCGTCTGTTAAGCTACATTCAGAGTCACAAATTACTTTATACTACAAGACTTTACAAAAAATATAAACGAATTACGTTTTGGTTAAATTATTAGTTGACTCACAAATCATAAATGCGTCAGCCGGGTTTGGAGATTTGAACACGACACTCGACAGGCAATAAAAGTAATATTAATAATATTGATATTGTTTACTTTTACTTTTGACATTCTATACTGAGATGGAGTTGAGGTTAAGTCAATTTGAACTACATATATGCACAAATGTTATGGCAACGTTGCTCTCAAAATTTGCAGTTTTATGCCATTTGGGACGTATGTCGTTTCAGGATACGCCAAATAGAGGATTACCAACTGCTATAATTAAATTATCTCTTCTGTTATCATTATGGAACAAATTTCACTTGTATTTTAGTCTAGAATAGTTTCTAACATTTTCACACCCTGGTTTTCCATATATTTTTTCTTGACTGGTTGGACAAAAAGTTCCATTAGCTACTATTAAATGACAATTTTTGGCATCTTTCTGCTGTAATTGTATTTTAAATATTTCCAACGGTACGCTTGTGAATGCCACTGGGAAAATATCTTCAGAAGTTTGTTGAAGTTCTCGAGTTGGTGGACAATGCCATAATCAGCTTAGTAATTATGTAATGATGGGTCCCTCAGAGTTTAATTTATGTAGGATATTTATCTATATAATGCTAAAAAAATGTGCAAATAAAATTTTGCTTGTAAGTCATTTTTATCTATGTACAAGGTATTTCATTAACTTAACACTTTATTAATGTTAAATATAAATCTGGTTGTTGAACTGTGATGGTTAAATTTGCATTTCTTGGACGTGAATTCTTCACATTAACCTAATTTTATTCACGTAGGTTTGTTCGTAGAATACTGATTTCTATGAACAAATTACCCGGTGGGTACCAGTGGCTCCTCCAAATTGATATCATTTTGTGGACACTTTTTCTTACACAGAGTGTGTCCTCCTGTTACTCAACACTCCATAGTAGCGACCTCCATTTTCCCCATCTTTCACATTTTGCAAAATTCTGACTCACAGATTGACTCGTTTAAAGGAAGCAATCAAGAATTTTTCAATAAACAATTCCGCATCTACCCCTAACATATACTCAAATTTTTTATAAAAAATTAACTGACTTCAAAAAAGAAGTAAAGTTTGTTTGGCACTCTCGGTTTTATCGGCCATTTACTGAAAAACTGTATATCACAGGTCAAATAGAAATATATATGCTTAATAAATAAGAGAGAGATGTATGAGACGAAAAAAAGAAGATAAAGAAGTGTTATTTTACCCTGGTCGGGATAAACCAGCGGAAAAGTATTTTCGGAAATAAGAAAATATTTAAGATTTTTCTCTGGTTCTTTGATTGTGGGCTTAGATTATCTTGTCTAGGTCATACCGAAGCCAAAATCATTTTTTAAATTGCGAATCCCTAATTTGCATCAAAGATTTGAAAATTTTGCGGCCCTTGGTAAATTCGATATAAACAAAATTGAATGCTATGCTGGAACAAGGTTTTAAGGGTCAAAAACAATTTCTTGGGACATGTAAAAAACATTTATTATTGATGGCTTTGATAGATATAGTGTTTATGAAGCTAATTTGATTGATTTAATATCGCGTAATATTATTTTGGGTTTGCTTTAGATGTATAAAGGGGACTTCTGAAGTTATTTGTTATATCTATATATAAATAGGCAAAGACAAAACGGTTAGGTACCATTTTCTCCTCTGTCCCTCAACCGATTTATTTGATTTTTGTTTTGTTTAGTGGCTATTGACGACCTTCAGTGCAGAATGCTAAAATATATTTATAATATTGATTCATTCATTAAATAAAAAAATCATAATTTACGTCCACAGTGCCGCCAGATTGCGTGGAGTCGTAAGAAGGATTGACTCGAATGAGAAAAACAAACTAAATTAAACGAAAAACTAACAAATTTTGTTTGGTTCTGAAATTTATTCTACATTATCATGCTATTGAGAACTCACCTACAAAAAATTGTATTATAGGTTAATTACAATTTATTGGGTACTCGCAAGTTTTTCTAAATAGAGTTTGTCAACTAAAATCAGAAATTTGTATTGCGTGGCAACTGAACACTGTTTTCCGATAATATTTTATTATTTTAACATTAGACTATTAATTTATATTGTTTCTATTTTAAAGGCTAATAGTTTCATACAATTTAACTAAGATTACAAAGCCTATGATATAAATACAAATAGTGAAATTGAAGATAAATAGTTAGATCTGACATCATGGCAATGGTTCTCATTTCTCGACCAGTTCACGGCCAACCACAATGTAGCAGATTGAATTTCAATTTGACATTTCTTAACAATGTAAACCGCTAGGTTAAGGTACCTTCTCAAAGCAATCAAAAAATTATCAATGTATAATTTTCAAAATTTCAATTTCAATGAACTTCCAAAAATTGTCAACAAATAAAGGTATTATTTAACATAAATTAACAGGTGGTGCATTGTATTTCTTAAATGTTTTGATATAATCCCCCAAAGAAAACTTTTAAGTTAGTAAACTAACGATTGAGAGATTATAAAACTAATTGATATATTTGATTTCAGATCCATTCAAGTTGAATATGCTTTTTTATTTTATGCCACGTGCAAATGAAAATTGAATAAGTATTAGTTCATTCGATGTAAGGTAATATTTTAAATTAATTTTAACATGTCGTCTAAAATATTAGCAGTCAGTCAAAAATGGTTAAATATTCTTTAACGAGATGTGATATGCTGCATATATATTTTTACTATTTATCTAACAATATAATTCATATTGTTTATTTAAATATATCTTATTATATGTAATTCTCGCAAACTGCACTATGACTTTCGAAATTTTATTTCGGGGTTTTGGCGACTACAAATCGATTGCTCGGGAAAAATTGTATTACCGAGAAAGAACGAAATTGTGACAATAATTATGACATCTGAGTTTTGAAATTACAAGAGTTTCAATACTGGATGATTTGGTAATATACTTGAAAATATCCAATATAAATTGATGTGTAAAATCTTATATGAATTTTATCGCTATTTAATATAATTAAAGTAAAAATTGCTGCTTAGGCGATTTTTGGATGGGTAAAAAGTTATGTGTTCTCATGTTCTAAATTGACTGAGATATAAGGCGTTGTATATTATAAATGCACAGGGCGATTCCAGATATGTTAGAAATCATTTTTTTCGTGGGTGGCACACAAGCAGTTATATAGGGTGTCTAAATATGGAGTAGAGTGCAATTATAACTATAATAAAATAATTACATAGGAAAGCCCATTAGCGGTTGAATTTACAGGGTTCTTGGAATAGAGGGCGCAATAGAATTACAGTTATACAGGGTGGTGCAAAAATATTATACAGAGATGAATATACAGGGTGGCGGAAATGGAAATGCAACATTTCGTAACCTATAAGCAGTAGTATATATAGGGTAGATGAAATATAGGAATTATAGGTATACATGATGATTATAAGAAATGTTAGAAAAGGAAATGATTTATAAAGTAGCCCACGATGAGTTCCATATATATGATGACTGAAATATAGATCGGAGTAGAATTATAGTTACAGAAGATAGTTTTCATAAACAAAAAGAGTAAATACGGTAGCTTATACGCAGTCACATATACAGAATGGTTTACCGGGTAGTTAAAAAATATTAAAAAATATGTGTGGTCCATGAGCAGTTACATATAAAGGGTGGGAAATATATAATGAGATGGAATTATTATAATGAGTATTTATATATAAATTATATATACATGTTAGAGAATTGAGTGCAATTATAGTTATATAGGGTGGTTAGAAAAAATAATTATGTAGAGTAGCCCATTAGCGGTTGATTTGTTGTCATATTAAATTAAGAATTACGAATTTGAAAAGTCCTATTAATTATATCTGAAAAAGAACATGAATTTAGTTACTTATTTGTAGAAGCGAGATGTAAGACGGACATCTAGGATTTTCGAGGAAACTATTACACTGTGGTTCCGAATCTGGATCCGTTCCGTGTAATTGCTGTTCTCCCTTAAGTCCTAGGATAGAATGTCACGATAAAATTCTCAGGGTACTTCACTGCCAGAGATATTGACACAATTGGTCGAATTTAGTTTTAGTTGTTTGCCTCCATTCAGCTGCTGATTAGGATAAGCTGGCATCCCTCGCCTCCATTTCGCTTCGGTATAATAAAACGCTCAGGAAAGTACTTTGATTTGAAAACCACGTGAAAGAAACACGAAAAAGTACCTACGTTCGTTATATACAACGTTGGTCCATGGTGATTGCAGGTCTATTTCTTTGACCATTTGTAAACAGGAAAAAGGCATATTCTTCCCTGTTGGTAACTTGATTATAACGATCAAATGAAACCTTGTTTTGTGGAAAACTCGAATTTGCTCATATTGGCTGTTTACAACGTTGTTCCGGCATAGTATTCAATTTTATTGTTCAAATCTGACGGTGACTATGACCATGATCTTTAAAGACCAGTAAACGTCAAAAGCAGTGGTAAAGAGGAAAGTAATGTTCATCATAGCAGTTCAAGATTGAGAAAGAACGGCAGTCATTTGAGACTGAACAATGGAAGCGAAAACTTCTTACGAATTATACTGCCCGTTTCTTGTTATCTCCAGTCTCTGTTTCTATTTCGTTGTGTTATCAGTAGTAGTAGTTATAAATTGCAGGAGAATTAAAATAATTGTCACTATTTTGTTATGACTCAAGTATTAATCCTAATGTGTAATTTAATTCCCAATTTAAATTTATATAAATGCCAAATAAAATTCGTTGAATTATTAACTTGCAAGTTGAAGCTCATATCCGACGAATTGTAAATGCGGCAAAAAATTTAACAAAAGAGGTATGAAATTAATAGTGTTCTTTCTAACTTCTAACATATGTCAAGTCCGTAATGAAATATATCCCAAAGAGATAATTGGAGTTTTTATTAGAAAAGCAAATATTGTGCAGGTTTTCAATATTAATTGGATGTTGTTAGATTAGTTTATTTCCTATATATTATTGATATTCTATAAAAGAATAAACTCATAATGTATTTTACCTGGTGTTTGTTTCTTACACAGTGAACTGAATTGTATGGGTATTTCAAGTGTGTGGTGTCGGTGTCGGGATTCATTCCCTTGCTCATCTATTTTCTTATGTGTAAATGTGGGCCCACGTTAAGAAGCTTTCGCTTCAAAAAAATGTCTGAATTCAAGATGATCTTGGCAATGACCTTGATCTTGAGCTTGAAGTAGACAATGATTTTCAAGTTCGCACCGATCCCGGATTCGTTTTCAGTAAACCCAAATCCCATGGATTCGTGGTTTCAAATTCACTGCGAAGAATTATTTTATTTGGATAATGAGACCTTGACTAGACCCGATTGGGCGAAAGCGATCTAAAATTCGAATTCAGTGACCCCCAGTCATATAATTCAATTCAATTGAATGTATTTAAAGAAAAAGGTACATACATAGGTATTATTGTAACTCTCTCCATTTTTTTGGACTTTCAACTTGTGATGGGTTTGTGACCATGCATATTCCAGCGTTGGGGTCTCATATTCATTGGTCGTTATTAAATTATTTTATTACTAAAATTTGAAGCATGGTCTTCGTAGAATTATTTTGGAAAATTTATCTTCTTATTGAAAGTTCTCGTCGTCCTTGACTTGACTTGTATGGTCAAGTTCATATTAGGACGAACATTTGTTGTGCTTAAAGAATTTCATAAGAGAATTTTTTTTTCAGTACAAAAACTGTCTTAGATCTTGAGTAGACCTAAAAGGTCATGAGCAAGGTCATGTTTAATTTATTTTTTTGATTAATGATGGGCTGATGAGCACTGCACAATTTATATTTTTGTTCACGTATTTCCAAGATATATAAAATCGTATTAATATAAAATTTATTCTTATAATAAACATGATTAATTGGTTAAAATTTAATTTTGAAACCAAAATTGCAAAACTTCAGCGGGTTTGAACCCCCACCCCCCCCCCCTCTGCCTGTGGGCATAAGTGCTACTATCTATATTATCTATGATTCAGTCAATTTTTATTAAGTATATTATTAGCAGTTAAACACTTCAACCGACTTTTAAATGATAATAAATGAATTAACCGATTAAACTAGTTACGAGTGAAACATGACAATTCTTAAAACTTTATGTACGAAATATAAATTTCACACCTAAATCTTGAAGTCATAATCAGACCCCGTAACAAAAAGAGAGTGGTATAAAAGTCACCGCTAATTCTTTTACAGTCTCTCCGTGGGTGTTACATACGTGAAAAACAAGTCCACAGGAATTTGCTCCGGTATTCATTTCCTACTGCTTTACATAACAATAAACAGTAAATTTTCTCCTCATAACGCTCTCCAGCAGCGCACAGAATCGCTCTTGGCTTGGGGTTTCGTTTATAAATTATCGCATTTCCTTTCTACAATCTACCGATATAATATTCGAGCGCAGAGCCTAAAAGCTCAGCATGAAAAGAATTTAGAAGCGATGGCCAGTGAGGAAAAGCCGAGAAATGAGTTTCCAGGTCGTCAAACTGATGTTATGATGATCGTTCTGAACTTTTTGATGTTTTTGAGTTAAGTTTATATAGAAAAAAAATCATCAAGATAAACGAGTTTTAAAATCGGTTGGTCTCAGCATGTCAGCGTGGTGAAACTAGTAAAACTTCATGTGACGCTGTTTAAGCTATAATACAACGATTACCCTTCTATCTACGGCCTGTTTGGAAAACTAATCATTTTACATTTATCGTAGTTAGGTTAGGGGAAGATGACATTCTCATCTGCATGTATTATTCAAAAAACTGTCTCATAGAGTAGCAGTCAGTCATTGGACCGCGTTATTTTTTCGAATTAATTAATTTATTTGTCTGAACCAGCATATTAAGAAAGTTTTCCGACGTTTCGCCCACACTTATAAGGGGCTTTTTCAAGGAGGAAAAAAACAAAACAAATGTTATTGACTTTGCAGCGACTCCATTCGTTTAGTCTTTTTCTCCCTAACACACTTTGAAACTTCACTTTATTAAACTTGTTACTGACGCACAATTTTAAATGACTAATACTTTGTGTCGAACCAACGAAGAATATTTCTCAGTTGGCTATATTAAGAGAATATTTCTTCGTTGGCTCTAACCAAAGTATTAGTCATTTAGAATTTGTGCGTCAGTATAACAAGTAAGTTTAATAAAGTGAAGGAGACGCCGCAAGGTAAGTAACATTTGTTTTGTTTTTCTCAACCTTGAAAAAGCCGTGTGCACAAAACGTCGGATAACTTTGTTTATATGATTGTTTAGATATTTAAATAAATTAATTCGAAAAATGACGCGGTCCAAATCCGGAAAAAGCAGAATCAGGTAACTTTGAATATCTTGACTTTTAAGGTTACCGTGGGGTCATTTACCAACGAAACACTATAGGAGAAAAGAAAAACGTGTACAATTTTACATATATAATTTTTTTGGAACCATGCTATACTTTTTTATGATACTGAAATCTAATGATGAAGCAAAGAATAATGAAAACACGATAGAAATACAGGGTGATCCTAAATTGGAGGTACAAACGAAAAGGGGCAGATTCCTTGAATAGTTTTAGGAAGAAAAAGTCCCATAAACATGGGTGCGCAAACGTTTCGTTTTCAAGATACAGACTGTTAAAGTTTGAATTTTTTTCAAGTTTTTTTCTCATAGTATCTGCACTTCACAAGATATTCAAATGAAATTTGGCATAGATATTACAATTAAGAGTTTACACCTTGTGACATGCCAATTTCGATTGCAAATCTACAGGGTGATATTTTTTCGGGAACACTGTCCACTGTTGTCCTTCAGAACTTTTTTTGGTGAGCCACTGGTACTTTCAAAAATTGTAAAGAAAAGCTTTGTTGTTATAGCAAACTTTATGTTCTCTTGTAGTTTTGTCGTATCTACTACCGATTTCGAGAAAAAAAATTTGAATTATTAAACTAGCAATGATTCTTAAAGATTCGATAAACTGGTATAATCATCAAAAAAATGTATTACTGCAAGAAACGTACAACTCAAAAATTAATCATAATAAAAAAACTAAATAACAACAAAGGAACTAAACTACAACAATTGTTGAAATGTCCTCCCCCAACCCTTATACAAGCTTCTGTTCTTCTTCTCATAGACGATCGAACTCTTTCAAACACTCCTGGAGTATTCCTAATTGTATCAAACGCGCCTATTTTACGATTTCTCAGTTCGTCTACGATATTCACTGGCGTTATGTACACTAGAGATTTCAGATGGCCCTATAGAAAGAAATCTAAACTATTTAAATCTGGGGATCTGGCAGGCCATGGCTGATGTCCACCTCGTCCAATCCACCTGTTTACATAATTTTCGTTCAAATACTCCCTAGCCAAAAGTGAAAAATGAGCAGGAGCACCGTCGTGCATGAACCACATTTCACGTCGCATCATAAGAGGTATATCATCCAATAACAAGGTCAAATCGTTCTCTAAAAAATGTCTGTATGATTGACCAGTAAGTCGCCTTGGCAAGAAGAAAGGACCAATCAAATAATCGCCAATATTACCACCCCACACATTTAATGAAAATTCCTCTTGAAAATAAGCTTCTGCAATTTCATGTGGATTCTCCTCAGCCCATATGTGTTCATTATGAAAATTTATGATTGAAGTCCTTGGGAAACAGGCTTCATCACTGAATAGGATTTGACAATCAAAATGAGGATTGTTCAATAGTCTGTTGAGGTACCACTGACAAAAAATAATTCTTGGATGACAATCTCGAGGCAAGAGCGCCTGCACCCTCTGAATGTGATAAGGATAGAGCAAAGAATCCCGCAAGATCCGCCAAACAACTTGATGACTTGTATTTAAGGTAACACTAATTTTTCTTGTACTGGTTCCTGGATGTTCTTCTATTTCGTTCAGCACTGCCTCTTCGAGTCGTGGTGTTCTCACACTTCGCGGTCTACCTGCATTAATATTTTTCGCAGAAAAAGATCCAGTTTCTGAAAGACGCCTGTGAATATTAGAGAACATCCGATGACCAGGCATCACTCTATTGGGATAGCGTTCCATGTAAAGACGCTTAGCTTCTCTTGAATTACCATTTGCAAGACCATACACGACATGCATGTCAGCCATTTCGGAATTCGTAAAATTCTTTATCTTTAATTTTCAAAACACAGGAGTTTAATTTGATGTGTGAAAACTAACAATAAATTTATTCATTCACCACAGCCTACTAGGTAGGTAACTAGATTTCTATGACAATTCGGAATTTTCTGAGGACTTCAAGAGAATAATTCAAAATTTTTTTCTCGAAACCGGTAGTAGATACGACAAAACTACAAGAGAACATAAAGTTTGGTATAACAACAAAGCTTTTCTATACAATTTTTGAAAGTACCAGTGGCTCACCAAAAAAAGTTCTGAAGGACAACAGTGGACAGTGTTCCCGAAAAAATATCACCTTGTAGATTTGCAATCGAAATTGGCATGTCACAAGGTGTAAACTCTTAATTGTAATATCTATGCCAAATTTCATTTGAATATCTTGTGAAGTGCAGATACTATGAGAAAAAAACTTGAAAAAAATTGAAACTTTAACACTCTGTATCTTGAAAACGAAACGTTTGCGGACCCATGTTTATGGGACTTTTTCTTCCTAAAACTATTCAAGGAATCTCCCCTTTTCGTTTGTACCTCCAAGTTGGGAACACCCTGTATATATATGAACTAGGCTAGGTTCCGGATGAGAATGGGATCTGAATTTGTTAAATACTCGACTTTTCGGCAAATGCTTAGGAGCTATTATCAAGAGACAAAAAGAGTTTCAGATTCTAGATCCAGCTGGGGGCCTCAAGAGTCACTAAGTGACTTAACTGAATATGAATCCGCTCGGCTTCTTTTATTTATAATTCTCCGTCGATTAGAAGGGGCTATGCGATGATTGGTTGGGCCTGTTTGGTTTGTTCAATCTGGTAATTACGAAGGTCCATATTGTGGGAAGAGAGAGAGAGAGAGAGAGAGAGAGAGAAAGCTAACCTAAACTAAGTAAAATTTATTTTACGCTTTTTTGGGAAATAACAGTATCCTTGAGATTAATGACTGTATATTAAAAAAAATCTTTTTTCCCAAAAAATGTAATAATATACTCAAAGATGCCATAAATTTCAATAGCCTAAGAAAGAAATATATCAAATTGTGTTGCACGTAAAAAATAGTGTTCTTGAGTTATAGGAAAAAAATACTTACAATGCTTTCAATTGTCCTAAATTGGAAAAGGCACCATCTTCTAGCACTTCAATCTGGTTATCAGCTAGGGACAGCATCTCTAGATATATTTCTGGGAAATCTGTAGATTTTATTCGTTTTATGTTATTGTTTGGTAGATACCTTAAAAAATAATAATATAAAATTACTAATCTTTTTCATAAGTATACAGTGTCTCCCATTTAAACAAGTACGTAACTCCTTTTGTACATTTGTTACAACTGAAGCGTGGTGAGTAAATTCAAACTTAATGAGTACCTATCTTCATTTTGTGTTTATTGCGAAAATTTCCGAAAACAGGGCTTAAAACATGTCAGTTTTATAATGTATTAAAAGTCTATGAGCACCACCTTGCTTTTTACTGCAACTATGGCGTTGGATTGAGAAACCAGCCAATGACATTTTTTGGAAAATATGACCTGTGGATGCCACAAATTTCAGCTGTGCGGAAATAAACCAATATAATCAAAGTATTGCAGCTTATTGTTTTAAAGTTGGCATTTTCTTCTTATAAAAAATATTTCCATTTCAGGCAGAAGGTATAGGATAAATTACAAGTAGAAAAAGAGTTCAAGAAGTTCATAACTTTGATAGAATTGCACAGCACTTGTATGATAAGCAAGTCAGCTGATTGGTTTATGAAATACCAGTCATGGACTTCTGCAAGGATTTATGTTAAATTCATTATGGAATACTTTTTCATACTTTATTAGTCTACATTTAATAAACAAATATTGGATACACCAAACTTAACTTTTTGGCCAAATCGTTTACCAAATATAACTATAGAAACAGCAGCATCATCAAGGCAAATAAAATTCAGAGACCGAGCTATTTAAAACAAAATATCTACTGTATTTAATTATACAGATATCTGTCACAAATACACCAACACGAATGCTGACCAAATACTTCATTAAATTTAGTCCAGATGCTATGTGCATAATGTAAATAAAATGTCATAAGTATATACTAATTCAATAGTTCAATACCATAATAGAAATACAGGTTAATGAGAAATTATTGAGTGATATACAAGCATTGATCTGAAAAATGCTTCAATAGAATTTTCAACAAATGTTTATAAAACCTAAATATTTAAATATATTTAACAATGTTACATGATTTCGGAGACAATTCAAATGGGATGCACTGTATACATAAAATGTAAATTTCACAATTTATATAAAGGTTACTTACAAATTTATAAGCTTTTCTAAAGGTTGGAGTACTTCTTTATCAATCTCAATAATATTGTTGTTCCGCAAGTCCCTACAAAGATATCAATGTTTGTTAAAGAAGTGACAGAAACAGGATATTACATGGGAAAACGACTACAGATGTTTCAATATTAATAAATAAATATATAATACATCTTATATACTGCCACTTGGAGTAGTAAAGAAACGTAAGTTTTGAACCAGTTGGTAGGGCGATTATTGAGTTATACATTGGTACCGTTGCTATTTTGTTATCAAGCTGTTATGCTAACAGCGATCAGTAAGAGCTAGAAGATTTCGTTAGACGTAAAAAATTGTCAAGAACGTCTGCTGCTTTTAGAATTTTGATAGATCTATTCGCCCAAAAGGTATAGCTATAGCCTCCGAACCATTGTTTCTTGGAATCTGTTAGAGTAGAAACTGTGAAGTTATTGTCTAGAATGCTCCAAAGGTATTAAATAACCCCGTTATAGACAAGCAAGTATCTTTAAAATGATTGATCCAAGGTAAACTACAGCTGTAATAGTTTAGAATTTATGATTTATTGTTACAATGCAAGACCGTACCATTTGCAACCAAAATTATAAAAGATATATTTTTAAAAACATGTCATTTTACCGGAGAATCGATAGAATTATAATATACAAGGTGTCCGTTAAGTTCTGGGACGCCTGAATATTTGCTAAAGTACTTCATTTGTGGAAACAGTCAAGGTCATTCCTATAGTAACATTGACTAAGGAATCCGATGGTGACCTTGAATTTAACCTTGAGCCTCATTTTTAGGTTGTTTTGACCTCAACCTCACTTTTTTAAATAAGAACCCCTATTTTTTATTGCGGAATTGGAAAGAGCGGGAAATTTTACATCCGGACATGTATTAAAGTATGAAGTTGAGGTAACCCTAGAGCCCAAATAATGACTTCTTAAAAATCTCGCGAGTTAAGAGGTAAAGCAAAACAAAAGTCATACCCTAGGTAAGTATTAACGATGAACTCAATGGTGACTTTGGATTTGACCTTACAGCTCATTTTCAAGGTCATTTGAAGGTCAACATCATTTTTCATGTAGAAATCTGTATTTTTTATAGCATATTCGAAAGGAGCGGCAAACTTTACATGTGTATTAAAACTCAGCGACCACCAAAACCCTTGAGCAAGAAATTTCCATGCAAAAATGTGCTATTTCTATGATTTTCATCCGGCATCTTGAATTCGCCATCTTGGATTCGAAAAAAATTAAATTTCGTTAGTTGATTCGAACTCAGCGACCTCCAACACCCTCGAGTAAGAAATGGCAAGCCAGAAGAAGACATGATTTGACCTCTAGTAGTTGCCTCAACCTCATTCCTCAACAGATCTCCAGACGTAGAATTTCCCGCTCTTTCCGATTTCGCAATAAAAAATAGGGGTTTTCATTTAAAAAAATGAGGTTGACCTCAAATAACCTCAAAAATGAGGTACAAGGTCAAATCCAAGGTCACTATCGCATTTCTTGGTCAAAGTAACTAAAGGAATGACCTTGACCTTTTCCAGAAATGAAGTAAGTATTGAACCGTCCCGGGACTTAGTTGACACCCGGTATACACCAAGCAATAGAAACACGTAAAAAACAAAATTTAGTGGCAACCTGCTGAGGCGATCACTTATATTATTGTTTATAAGCCATACAATTGACATAGTTTTAACAATAAATTCGTAAAAGTAAATTATTTGAGCATTAAAAACCCCAAATAAATATGGGTTTATTATTTTTCGGTTATATTGTGAAGTGATCATAGTCCTCAGTGGAAAAGTTATAGAGAATCCTTAGATCTTCAAAATGAGGCTTCAATAGGCCTTTACACATTCAAAAATTTGGCATGCGCCAACTTCTGTAATTTTTTTCGGACATTTACATGCCAATGGTATGAAAACTGCCCGAAAAAAATGACGCATGGGAACAAAAAATTCCTATTAATCTTGATGTGAGCATATCTGTTATAATAAAATCTGAAAACAGAATTTTCCTCGTAATGTTAGCTTAAAACTTTGAGATTAACTGAACTGAAGATCGATATTGCCTTTTGCAGAACTGCAATTTAAATAATTTATAGAAGTATTATGCTAAAACGTAGCACACTAAACACGAACGTTCCATGAGGATAAACAAAATATGTTTTGAAAGCTCACTTTGTGTTTCTTGGATTTTCGTTAGAGTGCCGTAAAATGTATTAATAATGCTTGTGCATATTAGCTTAAGCGAGCAACCCTTCCTTTTCGTCAAATATCTTGTCAGTGGCGGATTCAGCCTGTGAGAAAAATAATTTAAATGATAACAGTAAGCAGTAGACATATTGATAACCACTAACCTACAAACCAATGGAGAAACAGTACAGAATTCACAGATAATAGATGGGTAAATAAAATCTCATAAACTACTAAGAGAAATAATTTGGTCAAGTGCGAGTTGGACTCGCATACTTAGGGTTCCGTACCACCTTCAAGATTTGAATATTCCAGTTTCAGACAAGCAGGGAATGAGTGCATTTTCTTATATTTACCCTTATGTCTTTTAAAGGAAGCGTTTTAAATTTATAAAAACACATAGACTTTTCATTTTATCGCTTGAAATTTATCATAATACATATGTATTTAATTTTCTAATTTGACCCCAAAAAATTAACATTAGAGTTTCATTTTATTAATAAACTTTCAGAGAAGACTTTTATAATCTATTGTCTGAGGTTTGAGGCTCTGCAGATTGGAAGATAAAGGGCAAAATAGGTCAAGTTTTAAATTATAAATTATTAAATCTCTTATTCAAATTATTAAAAAATACAAATAAAACATATTTTTCAAAATTTAAACAGTGTAGTTTCTAAAGTGGGAATTATGTCGATGTTTAACATTTTTGTTAATATCTTTTAAACAAATGATTTAAAAATATGATATATTTGTAATTCACATAATTAGCCTTTTATCAGATATATTACATGAGGCGTTTGAAAATTGAATCTTTATTTTGCATTTAATTATATAATTTGTCCCTAAAATTACTATGGGGATTTCCTAATAATTTATTTTCCGTTTTATTTTTTTCATATTTTTCTTATAAACAAAAAAGTTGACGTCTTATAGTTATTATAGTTTGGGGAATAACGGGGAGAATGGGTAATATTTTAAAATATTTGTCTAATATATTTTAAAATATTCATTTTAAAAAAGTTAAAAAAATATACTTGTATTCGTCATAATGAGCCCTGTGATTTGATATATTACATGACCCGATAGAATCAATTATATTTTTTTATTTTCCATTTAATTCTATAATTTGCCACCCAAAATGAATATTAGGGGTTTCTCCTTATTTTTCCAGTAAAGTTTAGGTGAGGAGCTATACTTCCAGTTTGTTCAAAATTTTTCAGCTTATGGTTTCGGAGATAAGGGGGGGAATAGGTATTTTTTTTATATTTTTGTTAATATCTTTTAATTAATTTATTGTAAAAATATGAAAAAAAATATATTTGTTTTCTTCATCATGAGCCCTTTCATTTGATATATAACATGATGGGTTAGAAACAATTTTAATTTTATATTTTCTATTTAATTCTATAATTTGTCCCCCAAAATGAATATTAGGGGTTTTTTCTTATTTTTCCAGTAAAGTTTAGGTGAGGGGCTATACCTCCTTTGTTTCTTCAAAATTTTCCAGCTTATGGTTTCGGAGATAGGGGGGAGATGGGTAATTTTTTTATATTTTTGTTAATATCTTTTAATTAATTTATTTTAAATATGAAAAAAATATGTTTGTTTTCTTCATAATGAGCCCTTTTATTTGATATATAACATGATGGGTTAGAAACAATTTTAATTTTATATTTTCCATTTAATTCTATAATTTGCCCCCCAAAATAAATATTAGGGGTTTCTCCTTATTTTTCCAGTAAAGTTCAGGTGAGGGGCTATACCTCAATTTTTTTCAAAATTTTCCAGATTATGGTTTTGGAGATAAGGGGAATGGGTAATTGTTTTTATATTTTTGTTAATTTCTTTTAATTAATTTATTTTAAAAATATGAAAAAATACACTTGTTTTCGTCGTAATGAGCCCTTTCATTTGATATATAATATGATGGGTTAGAAACAATTTTAATTTTATATTTTCCATTTAATTCTGTAATTTGCCCCTCAAAATTAAAATTAGAGGTTTCTCCTTATTTTTCCAGTAAACTTCAGGTCAGAACTTAAACCTCTAATTTTTTCTAAACTTTACTTTTTACAGTATCGGAGATAAGGGGGGGGATGGGTAAGATTTGGTATATTTTCGTTAATATCTTTTTAAATAATGTTTTTTTAAAAATGATAAAAATATATTTGTGTTCCCTAGAATGAGACCTTTCATTTGATATATTGTATAATGCGTTTGATTTTATTTTATTTTTAAATTTTTATTTAATTCTATAATTTGCCCCCCAAAATTAATATTAATGGTTTCTCCTTATTTTTCCTGTAAAGTTCGGGCAACGTTCTGTATTTCCTATTTTTTTCAAAATTTTAGGCTCAGTAGTTTCGGAGATCAGGGGGGAACGGTCGATTTTTTAGTTTTTCCCTCCAGAAATACCCCTAAAAACAAAATTTATTCTTTTCCGATATGTACTCCTGATCGGGTCACCAAACTATACATTCGTACCAAATTTCAACCTTTCCTGTCCAGTAGTTTAGGAGAAAATTGCTGTGATGTGACAGAGGCAGAAATCCTGAGTGATATTATAAGGGTATCCGTATATTGTATATACGGAACCCTAAAAACATATGATATTAAAATTCATCATAATTCTTATCTTGTGCCCCCACCTCAGAAAATCCTGAGTCCGCTTAGGTGCCCTGACAGCTACTGTCGTTGCTCATCTGGTTTTCTGCCGCATCTTGGCAGTACCAACACAATATTTACTACTATTTTAAACCCATTTCCCAAAATGTTAACGAAAATCCAAGAAAGGCAAGTGCGGTATAATAATTTTCAAAATATCTTTAGTTACTAATGTGCGTTTTGCAAAATATATTACCAAATTATTTCAATTGCATTTCTTCAAAAACCATTCGACAGTACCCATCTTGAATTTATATAAAGTTAGTATATAATTTATCATTTAGAAGTTTATTAGTCATCAGAATTTTTGCAAATGAAAGAAGGGTTTTTGATTTTTTTGGAACTTTTCCATTGGCAGCGTTGCGATCTTTTCATTACTAGTCATAACATAAGTAAAAAACACAAGAATCATTTTTGTGGGTTTTTATATTTTTATTATATATGACATCGGATTCAGTAAGAGCGGTAAAATTTAAGTCCATAGTAATGTACATACAATTATTGTGAGTATCAGGAGCTTATTTTAAGGTCAAAAGCTGTAAAAACTCGAAACAGCTAGTTTTCACATTTTTTCGACTAGACAGCTTTGACAAAGTGAGTGATAAATATGCAGAAGTCCTGGAAAAGAGTGACCTTGAAAATTTCTTTCAAGGTCATTTGAAGGACAAACTAGATTTTTCCAGAAAATTCTGGTTTATATAATTTTCCCGACTTGACCATACAATGTATGGTATCACACTCCCTCTAGCTATGAGTGCCTTTAGGGGAAAATTCACTAAACCCCAGATATCCTAGATATCAAAAGGGTTTAGCTCTGTGGGAGCCCTTGCCAGGTTTTCAGGCCCGTGTTTGGAGTCGTGGCGGCAGTTTCCCATGAATTTACGGACCGTCCGGGCTGTTCCTAACAGGACAGCTTTTTGCATTTGTTTGTAAAGATGTTCGTCCAGACCGAGGTATTTTAAATTGTTTAATAGATGTTTTGGGACTAGTCCTGTCGTTGACATAACAATTGGTACAGTTCGTGTGTTGTTCATGTCCCACTGAGTCTTTACTTGAAATTCCAAATCTCTATATTTGTTTATTTTCTCAGCTTGCTTGATATTTATATTATTGTTGTTAGGAATTGCTATGTCAATTAAAGTAGTTTTCCGAGAGAGTTTATCTACCAAAACTATATCTGGTCTATTGTGAGCAACTGTCCGATCGGTCAGTATCGTGCGGTCCCAGTACAGCTTGTAGTTGTTATTTTCTAAAACAGATTCTGGTTTGTATTTATAGTATGGTAATCTTACCGACTGTGATAATTCAAGTTTCAGTGCTAGATTCTGTAGAAGTATTTTTGCCACAGCATCGTGTCGTTCTTTGTATTCAGTTGCAGCGAACGCTTGACAACCTTGATATGCTGGATAGATTCTGATGTTTGGCAACCGAACCTGCATCTGTCGTTGTTAATATAAGGATCTTTAACGATGTACTTTAGGTAGTTCTTAGTTGGAATTACTTGATCTTGGTTTGCCAATATAAAGCCTTCCGTTTCAGGAAACATATGACCAGAGATCAAACAGTAGTTCGACGCTGCACTGTCGACATAATCTTGGTTGACGTCATTTATATGTCTTCCATGAAGGGGCTTCTCTTTCCATTTCAGCAGTTTCTGATCTGTGGTCTGGTGGTGTAACTGGATATGTTGTTGTGTCAGTCGCAGTGGTGTTGAGTCATCAACCAGGCACATGACTCTGTGTAGATCAGAAAATTCTGCGAGTTTCTGGATATGACTACGCAAAATGGAAATTTGTTGATCTAATAGTTTGCTTAGATCTGTCAATCCTCTTCCTCCTTCATACCGTGGCAAAGTTGTACGTTCGACAGAGCTCTTGGGGTGGTGATTTTGAGCTTTTGTTAGTAAAACTCGAACTTTTCGTTGTAATTGTTCAATGTCAGTCTTGCACCAATTAACTATACCGAAAGAGTAACTGAGCACTGAACACGCATAGGTGTTAACAGCCTGAAACAGATTTTTACTGTTTAATTTAGATTTCAATAGTCGTCTTACCCTTCTATAAAACTCTGCTGTTAGGTCCTTTTTCATAGTCATGTGATCAATACGCTGAGCCTGCTTTATTCCAAGGTATTTATAAGTATGACCTTTCCCCATAGATTCAATTGAGGTGCCATCTCCCATTTCGAAGTTATATAATAATAATATAAGAAGAACCACAACAACATTCACCAATACAGTCACAACAACAACGTGACCATCACCAACGGAGTCAAACGACAACGAGAACTCCAACCGCAGAAAGTGTTGCGTAGGATCAACAGCCAGCGCTCACTCAAGCGGGACTGAAAAGACAGCGCCATGAATGAATTTATAATGCGCACGTTTTACAGAATTACGAACCTTGGCCAGGACAAGACTGGATATCGCCAAATACTCCATCAAGAGTTCTGTGGTGAGTACCCAGAGCTTCAAGTTACTGAATAGAGAGTCGCAGATCAATATCGTGCCATCTTGAGAAATGGCCTTATTCCGCCAGAACATCTGGATAGAATAAAGAGCGAAGTGGAGCGCGAACTATTTGGTCGAAATACAATCGATCCAGAGCCTGAAACAACTTTGACACAAAGAGCGGACGAGACTCAAGAACTACAACAAGAACAGTCAACCAACGCTGACCTGCTTGAGAAGATCCAAGCAGAAATGGAAGGAGCTCTGATATAGTATAGTGGAACAGATCCACTGACTAGACCAGCTCTTGCCAAACTAAGATCTTCTAAGAAACTGGGTATAGTCTTGCAGGCTATGAACAAATTTATCTTGCCAAACTTTTAGGTGCTAATACGTTACAGTCGCTACACTCAATCATCTACTGTGCTGCAACTTCCATCTACAGAACTATTGGGGTCGCAGTAAGACCAAAACAAGACCCTCCCCAATTTAGACAAACACCTCGAACACCACCTTGGCAAAGAAGACTTGAAGGGAAAATCTATTCTCTTCGTAAAGACATTGGAAGGCTGACCGAGTACCAACGAGGAGTCGGGAACAACAACAACAACTATTCGAAAGGCTTGTCAAGACTATCATGGACTATAACCGAATACACTCCCAGTGAGATGGAGAAAACATCACATCTCAGCAGTGTCTGGACAGTCTACGACAAAAGCTTTCCGCCTACACAAGTCGATTGAGAAGGTACAAAACCAGTAACCAACGGAAACTAGACAACATACTCTTCCGACAATCAGAAATAGGGTTTTATAGAAAACTTAACAACAACAATAGTAATGAAGCTTCTAGTTACCCCAGTAAAACAGACATCAAGGAATTCTGGAAAACACAGCTTTCCACAACAATCTCCTATAACTCCAGAGCAAGCTGGATTAATGAGGAGGAGCCTGCATTTCAGAACTGTGAGGCCATGTAACACCAACCATTTACAACGGAAGACATATCCAATATAATGAAGCACCTCCATAACTGGAAAGCACCAGGACCAGATGGTGTACAAAATTACTGGATAAGGAAACTGTACGCCACCCACGAAAGACTAACAGCCCTTATAAATGACGTAATTACCCACCCACACAAGATGCCTAGTTTCCTTAGGCATGGTGCTCCATACCTCTTACCAAAGGACAACCTATGTGCACAGGACCCAGCAAAGTACCGACCAATCACTTGCCTTCCAACTTTATACAAACTCATAACATCGTGCATTAATCATCGCATTTTTTAACATTGTGAGCTGAACAACATAATTACTCAACAACAAAAGGGATGCGCGAAAAATTCGATGGGCTGCAAAGAACAACTGATAATTGATTCCGTTGTCTGCAATGAAGCCCACGCCAAACGTCGAAATCTCTACATGGCATATGTGGACTACAAAAAGGCCTTTGATTAAGTTCCACATGATTAGCTCATTAAGGTACTGAAACTCTATAAAGTGAATAATTGTATTATTAACTTTTTAGAATATGGCAAACCAAAATTTCACTGAATGAAGCCATCTGTTCGATACAAACTGACTCCATTCCAATCAAAAGGGGTATATTCCAGGAAGACTCTCTTAGCCCTCTGTGGTTCTGTCTTGCCATGAACCCTCTCTCAAACAAACTTAACTCGACTAATTTTGGGTTCAGTCTCAAACACAACAACGTACAAGCATTAAAGATAAACCATTTGGTATACATGGACGACTTAAAGTTGATGGCAGCTACGAAACAACAGCTGCATGATATGCTTAAAATAGTAGAAGGGTTTTCTAGTGACATCCATATGAAATTTGGCTTAGACAAATGCCGAATTATTAATATAGTTAAAGGCAAAATACACCAGGGGCTCTTCGAAATGGGAGATGGCACCTCAATTGAATCTATGGGGGAAGGGCATACTATTAAATACCTTGGATTAACGTATTAATCACTTGACTATGAAAAAGGACCTAACAGCAGAGTTTTATAGAAGGGTACGACAACTGTTGAAAACCAAACTAAACAGTAAAAATCTGTTTCAGGCTATTAACACCTATGCATGTTCAGTGCTCAGTTACTCTTTCGGTATAGTTAACTGGTGCAAGACAGACATTGAAAAATTACAACGAAAAGTTCGAGTTTTACTAACAAAAGCTCAAGATCACCATCCAAAAAGCTCTGTTGGACGTACAACTTTGCCACGGTATGAAGGAGGAAGAGGATTGGCAGATCTAAGCAAACTATTATATCAACACATTTCTATTTTGCGTAGTCATTTCCAGAAACTCGCAGAATTTTCTGATCTACACAGAGTCATGTGCCAGGTTGATGACTCAACACCACTGCGACTGACACAACAACACGTCCAATTACACCACCAGACCAGAAATTGCTGAAATGGAAAGAGAAGCCCCTTCATGGAAGACATATAAATGACGTCAACCAAGATTATGTCGACAGTGCAGCGTCGAACTACTGGTTGATCTCTGGTCATATGTTTCCTGAAACGGAAGGCTTTATATTGGCAATCCAAGATCAAGTAATCCCAACCAAGAACTATCTAAAATACATCGTTAAAGACCCTTCTGTTAACAACGGCAAATGCAGGTACGGTTGCCAAACATCTGAGTCTATCCAGCATATCACAGCAGGTTGTCAACCGTTCGCTGCAACTGAATATAAAGAACGACACGATGCTGTGGCTAAAATACTGCACCAGGAACTAGCACTGAAACTTGAACTATCACAGTCGGTAAGATTATCATACTATAAATACAAACCAGAATCTGTTTTAGAAAATAACAACTACAAGTTGTACTGGGACCGCACGATACTGACTGATCGGACTGTTGCTCACAATAGACCAGATATAGTTTTGGTAGATAAAGTTGCTCGGAAAACAACTTTAATTGACATAGCAACTCCTAACAACAATAATATAAATGTCAAGCAGACTGAGAAAATAACCAAATATAGAGATTTGGAATTTCAAATAAAGGCTCAGTGGGACATGAACAACACACGTACTGTACCAATTGTTATGTCAACGACAGGAATAGTCCCAAAACATCTATTAAACAATTTAAAATACCTAGGTCTGGAGGAACATCTTTACAAACAAATGCAAAAAGCCGTCCTGTTAGGGATAGCCCCGGACGGTCAGGAAATTCATGGGAAACTGCCGCCACGACTCCAACCACGGGCCTGAAAACCTGGCAAGGGCTCCCACAGAGCTAAACCCTTTTGATATCTAGTATATCTGGGGTTTAGTGAATTTTCCCTTAAAGGCACTCTTAGCGTGCCTTAGAGGGAGTGTGATGCCATACATTGTATGGTCAAGTCGGGGATATAATTATTATTACACTACCCTAAAACCATTATTATATCATAAATCTGATCAGGCGGGTAGTCAGCCATTTTTGAGGCAAATAAATTAGACAAACTATATCAATGAAAGTTAAATAGTAAAGGCAACAGCGGTAAAGAAATTAAGTTAGCAAAATATAACCTTGATGTAAGAAATATCTTAATCATTTTGCATTTTACTAATATTTTCGGTAGGATAAGTGTACAGAGGTGGTGTTCTGTTTTTATGCCATGGTAAATAGCTCTTTAGTGCAAGCTTTAAAAGAAGTAAACGAAATAAACAATAATTATTACTTATCGTAACAACGTTTTAAATTTATCCAGAAAACAAGAAAATTTGTTTCATTTTTTTTTCTATTACTGGGACGCAATAATTATCACTCGGCTGCCTGTGGCATTGTTATTTAGTCGAAAAAATAGTCGTTTCACCTTGAAATGACCTTCTGAAGTTCACAAAAAAATTCATTAATATCACTTCAGACGTAAAATTTCGGGCTCTTCCCGAATATGATGTCAAAAATAGGGATTCCCTAAAAAAACACGCTGACCCTCAAATGACCTTGACAATGAAGCTCAAGGTCAAAATTAATTGCAACACAAGGTGGCCCCTTTCGCTTTTTAAATATTGATAGTAAAATTATCTCAACCTTCCTGTTTTGTATTAAAACATTTGTGCCACACTTTTTGTTCTTTCATTAATAGTTGACATGATAAAAATATTAGGAATTTGAGGATATGTAACTTTGTAAATACTGAAAATATAAAAAAATCGTTTAAGACTTTTTTGTAGAGTGTCAGATGAGTTACAAAACTGCTATTTAAACTTTTGTTCTGCCTTCAATAGTTATGTTTAAAAATTGAGGAGAAAACAATGTAAAAACTCTTCTTTTCTATGTTATTTAAATGGAGAAGGTGTTGATTGTATGCTGGACCACTTAAAATTGAAATTAGTAGTTCCGCTTTGGACAAAAATTTGTTGTTTGGACATCTTGTATGATGTTTTGAGCGCATAGTGAAAAAAATATGTAATTTTTTTGGCACATCCTGGTTATACTTACAGCTCATCCAGCTCGCACAAATTTTCAAAAGCTCTGGGATGTATTTTGCTGATCTCATTATGACTAAGCGTACTGAAAAACAAGAATAATAATTAAAAAAAATCTAGTCAAATATTCGTTATACGAAGTATTCTAAATTGCTTTCGCTGTGTGCTAACATTTTCTCCAAAATATGAAGGGAATTTTCTTAAATACAATTTTTGTTTGTTATTGATTACCTTAAAAATTTCTCTATCCATTTGATGTTCAAAGCATTAGGTCATTTAATTTCGTCAGCTATGCTACCCTTCAAATAACATCTAAAATTTACTGCTTGAGTTATTTACCAGCTTTAAATCCAGTTTAATTGCAAATCGACGTGAGCAAACAAAATATGGGCCCCTGGGCCCAATGACTGTCCCACAAGGTATCGGAGGCATAAAAATTAATATCTTGCTAAATTCGTAGAAAAGTTTTCATTAGTTTCGTTTACAGCAGTCGATAAGTGCTATCGTATAATTTTTATGGATCATTTCCTTTGGCGCAAAGCAGGAGTATGAAGTTAATTTGGTTTATTTTTATTTCACCGGGAAGTAAATGATTGCAGTTCGTTCTCTTAGTAGTTTCAGCTATTGAAAACGTAGATTTTTTAATTAAATTCGTATATAAATATTCATTTTGTAATTCTTGTGGGTTTATTTTAATTTGAGTTCGGTTCTGCAGCAGAAATTTGTAACACTTTGAATAATACTAGTTCTTTATCTATACCAATATATAAAGAGCTAAAATATCTTTGTTTTTAGGGGGTAATTTCTGGAAGTAGTGATCTGATTTTAATAATGTTTAATTGCGAGATTGTGGAGGGGGTAGTACTATATCTATTGTTATTAATTAAAGATAATATAGTTATAACATTCGATTTTAAGCTACCGAGAGTAAAGAATTCTTCGATTCATCAGCTCAAATAAAAACCAGTCAAATAAACATACGCTAACAAGAAAGGGGTTCCTGAAAATACGGTTAATGGTAAAACAAGCTTTCGCGTTCATTCTGGCATTGGAAACCATACACGTTGGGTTATCAGTAGGATAGCGCACAATCTCCACCTGGTGAGATATGTAATATCCATTGTTGCAGGGAAAGGTCGTAGCTTAATGGATGGCAATGCAGAGAACATCGGTTCGGTATTAGTCAACGTTGTTGTTTTAATAAGTATTGTGAATTAATTTGGTCGTTAAAGTGAGTGTAAATTTTTAAAAATTAAAACCCACGGTCTTTGTAACAATATCTTGGAAACAGGAGTGAAAATTGGTATTATACTCTTCTTCTCTCTTCTTCCCAACTAAACAAAAACTAATTTTGTGATTTTATAAAAGTTTCTTAAGGATTGAAAACTTTACAGAAATGATAAATCATGATTCAAAATATTTATTCTCCATAACCAGATAAAATTCTATTGATAGAAAGCTTAAATTGGCATTTTTTAAATGTTTTACAAAAGGGGTTGAATTCACCCCGAAAACACAAACCGCGCAATTCCGCACAATGTCGCTTTTGAAGATAAGGGTAAAACAAACCGGCTCCCTAATTTTCAGAAAATTCGACGAAGGTTGAAAAAATTCGGAAGCAATAGCTTATTTTTTACTTTCATTGATGGCATTAAAAGTGTAAAAACTGTTAGAAAAACGACTGCATATTTACGTTTTTACCATTTTGAACTCTGAAATAACAACTTTGATATAAGGCATGTCCAAATGGACAATAGTTTTCATTTAATTTATGTTGGATTACTTATGTAGATATTATTTTACTCTGCGACCCCATAGTATACCTTCAGTATTTTTTCCCTAGAGAGGATTCACCAAGCCCTGGTTCTCCCAAAGCACACTTTGAGTATGACTGCTCTAAACCATATTCACGTAAAATTGAACACAAAATTGAAACGCTGGTAATTGCTTATGATGCCATTAGCAGCACATAGTATCTAATATATCATTAGTGTTTATCATGTTTCTTGCATAGTTCTGGGTTCTAAATTTCCATTATCTCTAGAGAATTTGAGCTATTGTTTGAGTAATTTGTTAATATTTAAGACACAAACCCTAATAAATATAATATTTACTTACAGTGTTTTAAGTGTCGCGTTTTCCACGAAAACATCCGAAGGAAAGTATTTTAACTTGTTGTTGTTCAAATGTCTGAAACAAATTTAAGGTATTGTACGTAGTATTTAATTGGTGTATTTTATGATTCTTGAAATGATATAATAATACTCACAATATATTCAATTGACTCAACCCGTAAAATGCTCCTTGGTGTATTTCGCTTATGTTGCAATGTCTCAATATTCTGAAACAAAATTAGAATTAGGTAGGAAATTAGAAAGATAAACATTAAACGTTGAAAGTACTATTCTAAATGCGAAAGATAAAGAGAAAGAACTCAAAAAACTTATAGCTACTATTATTACAGTCCTACAAAACACAGTTGCTAAGAATTTGATAACGGAGAAAAATAACAGCAAATGGATGATAATATGAGGACAATCAAGGAATATACTGGAACTAAGGCTACGAACATGGAACGTCCGTATAGAATATGAAATAGCCGCATTTAAATTTTTTATACACAGCCTCCGGACTACAGACTCCAGAAAAATCTTAATGGGCGTTTATGTCTGATATTTCTGTCGGGACATTAATCTTATATACTCTCTTCGAGGTGTCATTCTTTTGTACGCAAGACAATATATATCATATATATTGTTTCTGGTTAGGGAACCTTCATCAGTTGCGCTTCCCACAATTGAATGTCCTCTCTCTCTCTGAACATGTTTATTAAATTATAGGGATAATTCCTTTACAGTTCTGCTGAATTTCTTCCCCAGTTGGTATTTGTTCTATCTGGCTTTGTTTGCGGGATTCCTTTCAAGGGTTTAGTCAAACAAGGTAAGTCTTGGCCTCTTCCTTCGTTGACAGTGAGGATCATACTGTCGCTTGAGCATCTCATTTAGGTGGTACTCCATCCTGGCGAATGATTTCTTACTTAATGATCTGATGTGTTCTCTAAAGGTGCTAATTTTAAAATTTTCTAAAATATGTTTGTTTCGTATAAACCCTCGAGAATTTGTAATTATCCTTAAAATTTTACTCTGAAAAGCTTCTAATTTGTTAAGGTTGGTTTTACAAACTTGAGACCATGTGGCAGTAGCATAGGATATTGTTGGTCTAATCACTTGTTTGTAGAGGCTAAATTTATGACCTATTGTCAGTCAGCTTACTTTTGCGAGATAGGAATGGGTATGGTTGTATAAATGCTGTTTCTCCTTTTTTCCTTAAATAATCTGTGTGTGCTTTCCAGTTTAGTTTCTTGTTGAACATGACTCTCAGGTACATCGCCGTGTCCTGCCATTCTAACTGCATATTGGATATCCGTAGCCGACTTGTTGGCTTCGAATTTTTGGTAGAAGAGTGGATAGCCTGGCTTTTACCGGGATTGATGTTAATTTTCTATTTTTCCATCCACCTGCTAAGGTCATCAACGCTCTTGTGCATTGTTTTTGGGACATTGAAGTGGAGATAATGGCAGTATCATCGTCGGCAAAGACGAGCGTTTCTGTGTGTGTGGTATGGATGGGAATGTCAGCTGTGTAAAGGTTATACAAAGTGGGTGATAGTACTGCACCTTGGGGGACTCCTGCTCTCATAGGTCTGTAGTTAGTGAAGTGTTTGTTTTGTTTAACCCTGTAATATCTGTTGTTGATAAAGTTTGCTATTAATTTGGTTATATCTGTTCTGATTTGGAAGCGGAGTAATTTAAGGATAAGACCTTGATGCCAAACCCCGTCGAAAGCCTGTGAATCGTCGAGTAATATGGCGCTGGAGTGTTTTTTCTTATTATGGTTATCATAAATAATTTCTGCCAAACGGAGGGTCTGTTGATCTGCTCCATGCCTTTCTCGAAAACCAAAATGAACATCAGGGATGACGCTTTGTTCTTCAGGTGTCTCTATCAAGAGTTGCAATATGAATGTCCTCTCGAACACATCTTTATGTATTTGATACATTTCGTTAAATTTAAAGATTCAAAATTACTCTTATGAGCCAGCTATAAATTCACATTGCAGGTTTACAGCTAATATAAATAGTTTTAATTTCACAATATACATATTTTCGATAGGTTCTTTCGCAAAGTTAGAAACAATTTAGTAATTGAAATTATTATTTAATAAATATCTCAGATATGAATACACAAGAAATGCTTTAGTATGTGTATTTTACTATTTTCCAGCTTTTAGGTTGGCATTTACATACAGAGCCCCGTTGGCGCCGTTCTAGCTGCATCTTTGATCACAGTCCGTATTCTCTAGGAAACTGCATTACATGTTTTTGTCAAAAATGATATTTAACAAATATATCACTTGAGAGGTACTTCTTGGGAAATAACACCACAGTTCAAAGAAAATTGTATTTCCCAAGAAGTACTTAGAAATTGAAAAATATGCCACAAATATCATTCAGAAAACAATTTTAGGCTAGTTACTTTTCCTGGCAATGCGCCCAATGATCACAAACAAAAGAAGTATCATCACCAAATACTAAAATTATTTTCAAATTTGTTAAATTAGCAAAATGTCATAAATGTGGCAGTTAAACCTATAAACTGATCTTAAAAATGTCAAATGTCATGAAGGTCAATCAATTATTTTCTGAATGATAATAAGAGTGACATTTTTAGTTTATATATTCTGAATTTATTGTTCCGTACTTTTCAAGGTCACTATAATTTATATGCTGTTCATTCCTATAAAATATTTGCTTTATACAGGATGGTCCACCCTATATGACATCGTCTCTCAGATTTCTCGTTTGACACAACACTTATCTACATATTTTCAAGAAATTTTCTCATATGCGTATGTAGATGTTTGTAATATATACATGTTTCATATTTGTAAATAAACATCTGGTTTCAAAAAAAGTTACCTTTCAAAGTTATATTTGTTTAAATGGATTACCCTATATTTGATATCGAATCCGGATTGTAGAGGGAAAATAAGGGTATTTTTCTGTCCGATGTTTCTAATGTACCTAACTTAATTAGTCTCTGAAATATTTAAAGATTGACAAAATTGCAAAATACTTTATTTTTAACTAGCGGAACCGAAAGACGTTGTTGTGCCCAAATACAAACTTTTGAAATTCTCACCCAACAATCTCGAAGTGTTATAACTAACTAACTGAACATTATAATGCAAAAATTAAATACGGTGAAATATGATCTCCAACTGCATCTGCGATTCGCCTGGTCAATGCTATTTGTGTGGCGACATTATTTCTTTATGCTTGCATAGGCGACAGCTGATGTAATTCACGTAAACAATCTACAATCTTTTTAAATTAGTTTATGTTGATTTTGATGAATAAATAATTCGAAGATAAAGTTTTAATTTTGTGTCTGACTAATTTTGGGCCCCTTCTTTTCCAATCCACTTATTACTATATATTTCGTTTAAATTGGCAGGTACATACGCTACCGGTACGATGAAAATGTGCTGGAGCACCATCTAATTGAAACCAAATACGTTGAAACACATTCAGTGGAACTAACGTTGGGTTTTATGACTTTTTTTAGTGAGCCGGCTCATTTCGTTCAGCTCACTAAAACGAGTCGTTCACAATGAGTCGTTCAATTGAACGATCTCCTAAAACACAGCCGTTTAGCCTTAGGCGGATTTATATAATGTCTCTACTTGTGTAGTTTACTGCTCAAGCTAATATTAAAGTTTTGCTGAGTCATAATTTAAAGATCATTGATTTACGTAAATACAAAATTTTTATTTTTGTATTATTTGGTAATAAAAATAAGAAAAAAACTCTAAACATTAAAAACAAATAAAATTATTATGCTTACTTATAACCCAAATAGAAATTTATATAACAAAAACACTGCAAAACAATAACAATTTTGTGCCTTAGTGCCTGTCATAATAAAAATTTAAAATACCCATTCATCGATTCGTTGAAAATAAAACCTTCCGACCAAATTTTAATATACCTTTCATCTCATGAACCAGACGGCTGACGGCTCTTTTCTCTCCATCGCTCCGAGCTGAGGTGACTGTGCCGGTCGAAAGATTGAACGATGAACGAGTCTAGTTCGTGATTGAACGTTGAACGTTTAGCACATCCTATGACTCTCGACTCGCTCGAACTGAATGACTCTATTAATGGCGAACTGATCGAGCAATTTGACTGAACTGTGCCGCTCATTCGTGGCACATGTAGAAGAGTCGTTCGTTTTGAAAGACTCATTCACGAACGACCCAAGCCTAAGTGGAACATCTTGCAAAAGATGGAGTAAATTTACAACGAGAAATCTATTAAACTCTAGTCCATTTAAATGGTTTTCAAAAAACCTACCATACCCCCCTCCGAGAGTTCTTCCCCACACATTAATAGACCACCTATCCTCATGGTTTATCGTTCTTAAAAATTAGAATTTTGATCATAATAGTAATGAATACGAAAACAAGATATAATCAAAAAAATTTTGATGGCCACAAACGAAAAGAAAGAGCGGCAGTCATATGAGACTGAACGATAAGAGCGAAAGTTTCTTACTAATTATACTTCCCGTCTCTTGTTACCTCCTATCTCTGTTTCCTTGTGTTACGTGTATCATTAGTAATGGTTATAAATTTCAGAATTAATATAATCCTAACGATTTTGTTATGACTCAAGTATTAATCCTAATGAGTAATTCAATTCTTAATTTAATTTATATAAGTGCCAAATAAAATTTGTTGAATTATTAACTTGCAAGTTGAAGCTCATATCCGATGAATTGTAAATGTGGAAAACATTTTAACAAAAGGTGTATGAAATTAATTGCGTTTTTTCTGACTTCTGAAATATGTCAAGTCCGTAATTTAACATATTGCAAAGAGAGCATTGGAGTTTTTATTACAAAAACAAATTTTGTTCAAGTTTTCTATATTAATTGGATGTTATATTAGTTTATTTTCCTATTTATTATTGATATTCTATCAATTCTATCTCACTCAAAATGTATTTTACCTGGTCTCTTTTTCTCACACGGATAACTGAATAGGTATTTCAATTTTTCCAATTCAGTTCCTTGCTCATCTATTTTCATATGTGTGAATGTGGGCTTATCTTTGACCAAAATCTATTTTGAAACGTTCTAGATTCATTTGTCTATGAAATAGGTGGATTTTAAATTTCTTTAAATTAAGCTGAATGCTGATTTTTATCAATTCGTCACGTATATTTTTTTCGCTTTTTTTTGTATGTATGTTACCTGATTTCTTCTCCTATGGTGCACCGTTTTGAATGAATATGGTCTTGTTTAATAGGTATATATCCGGATTGGAATGAAACTTCAAATTTTGGAAAAGAATTCTATTGATAAAGTGATAAAATTTGTGAATGAACACATGCGTGCATGGAAATCGACCAATATCCCTAATATTTTAGTCGATTTTTCGATAACTCCTTATGGATGTGTATAGTTTTTTAACGTTTAATCTATTAAGAAAGATCTTTAGGTGATCTCATATACTTTTCTGCTACGTGCAACTTGCATATAGGTAGTAAAGCATAGTATTTTCGGTTCCTTAAATCAATGAGTACCAAGCTCGTTTTGTTTGTATACCAGGTAAATACCTATTTAAATGCAAATTTTCCATTTTGCGAAGACGGTGCTTTTGGTTGCCATATTCTCCCGGCCTAATAGAAAATTCAGTGACAACACATGTCAAACTTTAAACTGCTATTTGATGCGTTTATAGACTGGGTGTTTAGTTATAGCAAACAAAATCTCAAAGTAGAGTGGTAGAAGTAGTTGCATTTATATGAAGATTGAAATATAGGACGGACTAGAATGATAGTGGTCCGTAGGCAACCGTATATACAGGATGGTTGGAATATAGGGTGGACTGGACGCTTGGTAGTATAAAAATATTGGAAAAAATGTGAAATTAAAATTATATAGGGCGATTAAAAAACTGTTATATGATGAGGACATAAGCAAATCATATACAGGATGGTTGAGATATATGCTGGAGTTGCATTATATTTATACAGTGTGATTAAAAAATTATTTCTTTTAGAGCCCCTAAGAAGTTGCATAAAGTGTGGAGAAATTAATATTACACAGGGCGATAATATAAAATGTTAAAAATGAAATAATTTGTGCCAAGCAACAATCAAGTTTGATGAATTAGTAGATAAGTATGCAATGAAGGATTTTAGATTTGCTTGGCACTGGCTTCAAAAATATACTAGATTGGTAGGTAATTAATTTGTATAGAATGAGCACCTTTTAATATTTACATTTTTTACTTCCTGGGTAGGTACCTAACAACATTGAATTTGTTATTTATTTGCTAGAGTTGTATTTTGTTATAATTATTTTTAGCTTTTTAGTTATAGGTAGAAGTCGGTTGTATATTTTTTTTAAAATGTTTTATACTCATTCCAGTATTTGATTGAATCTGTCAATGGCTTATATTAGGATTTTCAATAACCGATCCAAAATACTGCAAATTGATCATTGTATTAGAAGTTAGTAACATACTTAGTCGTTCTCACTTCTTTTCATAAGCTGCGGTCCATTCCTTGGCAAAACTTGGACTAGACCTTTATATTTTTTGGAATGGTCGTGGATGGGATATTATTGTTTTTACACTCTCGAGG
This sequence comes from Octodonta nipae, assembly GCA_034190945.1. Taxonomy (NCBI): domain Eukaryota; kingdom Metazoa; phylum Arthropoda; class Insecta; order Coleoptera; family Chrysomelidae; genus Octodonta; species Octodonta nipae. Next base: position 27,849,764 of record CM067217.1, read on the forward strand.
CTACTAAAGAATTTTGGTCACATTCACAAATATCATGTCAATTCTTGCTTCTTTACAATAAATTTTCATTTTACTCACCCAATACTTTATGTGAGGATTTTAAAAGGCTTTGACGTGATATAGGTAGTTAGTAAATAAATAAATTAGTGATGGGCATAACTGAATGATATTAATCATGGATTATTACAACTTGAGTGATTTTAACAAACGTATGACCGCTCGAATGACCGGATGGTCTTTCTCAGATCCGTAACCATTGTCCCATGTCAGCGGCTTCCTTGTGTGTGAACATTTAAATTTAGGTAAAATTCTACTATTAAATTTTTCTTAAATATTCATTTAATTTAAAATTTATTTGTGAAAGAACTGTTACTATTCATTCAAAGAATAGCATAATGTGCCACAAACAGCGTCCTTAATTCGTATTAACAGGCAATTCATCAAATTACTTCGCATTGCAATAATTGCACGGTACCTTAAAAATAGAGTATTTAAATATTTCCTCTGTCCAATGAAAGACGTAAACAAGCTACTGGATAAGAGTGAGAACCGAGAACGAGCAAAAGTGCCTCTATATGAACACCGAATTGCAGAAAAACACTTCTTGATTCGAAAGGAAATCATTCTGATTATAACTCAAATGCAGTATCGCTCGATCTGTGGTATCGCTCGTCCTCATCGTTCGACATACAGAGAATGTTTCCAATTAAATAATCGATTTTTTTTCATTCGAATGATCCCATCATTAAAATAAATCTAGTGGCTATAACACTGACACTTCAATAAAATTAATTTACGTGTGATTCAAAATAAACCCTGATAATACAGAAACTATTTGAAATTGGTATTGGATACCCTAATACTGATCAACAGATATTTCAAAAATTTATCAGTTCATGCTATTATATATAGGGTGTTCTATATAAAATAAGATAAGATTTAAATAAATTTCAACTAGACTATATTTTAATTGAATATTTACCACCCTTCATAACTTTTTTGACAATAAGGTATTTTTTGTAACTCCTACCATTTCTCCTGTAGTGTGTATTCTTGAATGTGTCACATAATACCTGTTTATTTCATAATTTAAAAAAGATGTAATTTAATAAATCTGTAAATATTTAAAAAACTAGTTAAGTCTCGGTCATGTCACAACAACCTTTATTTTCCCTCTACAAACCAAATTTCGTCTCAAGTATAAGGTATTTCATTTAAAAATATATAACTTAGATGAGGCACCTTTTATATTTAAAAAATATTTTTGAATTGTGCCCATCAAGACTCTATATGACCGTATGGGGTGGCCGTATAGCTAGCATCCTTTGTGCCTTTTCCTTTAATATTACCAAATTGCTTAGCAGAATTAATGATGTATTTAACATTTTACAAAAATTTCAGTTTTAAAATTTAGTGAGCAAACTTAGCATGAAACCTTGTTTTTTATTAAATATTCACATAAAAATATCTAAGGTACCATAAATAAAAGAATTCTTATTTAATATTACAACCATTATTCAGAATATTATTTTCTTGAGATGGTATTCGAGAAGCAAGACCCTTTGAAGTACAAATTTTCTTAGTAATATACGAATTGCGAATACAAAAACTTGACAAATTGAAAAAAAATCTGATTCATAGACATTACTTTTTCATACTGAACATTAGATCTGCAGGTCACGTATGATCTTTCTTTCGGTATTATATCAAAACCGTATATCTCTTCGTAAGATAAATTTGAACGTAAGAAATATATATTGCTCGCAAGTTTAATAAAAATATATTTGGGGTGAATAGGTGAATTCGGCGCCTTAATGGACATGTAGGCGGTATATTAGAGACTCCCGAGCATTCTTGGCGCTCTCAGAAGGTTTCAAGTTTATTGCAATTTCGTATTTTATTCATTTTCTTTAAAAAAGAAACCAATTTGCCCTAAAATTAAATATCTTTATTAGACCTAAATCGTATTTGTATTGTTGGGAAAGCATTTTTAAAATTCAGTATCTCTTGACCTTATAAAGATGTCTGTAAGGTTTGATGAACAGGTATGATGAAGGATGGCTAAAATAATATATTTGTTTAATGATTTTGGATTCTTAGATTGTGAATTGTGAAAGTTATTTTTATATTCGTAGTGAGATTGATATTTTTGGGATAAAAACAACTATTTGAAGACGCGAGATGTAAAGACCGACATCTAGGATTTTCGGGGAAACTAACACATAGAGGTCCCGAATCTGGAGTCGTTCCATGTAATTACTGTTACCTGTAACGCTTAGGCTAGAACGTCAAGATGGAATTTCAAGGGGTTAACTTCACCTGTCAGAGTTATTGCATACTCTCTTCGAATGACACCTCGAAGAGAGTATAAAAACAACTAACCGAATTCAAAAAACACTAGTCAGAGTGTATGACGTCACGTGTATGTAGGAGAAAGGTAAGCAAAACGGACCCTTTGGGCAAAACGGACAAGCTGGATAGGTAATACTAAAACTAGTCGCGCTACCTATGCATGAACAGTGTAAATAGGTAGCATTTTATGCACTCGCGTTCGGTCAAGGTCCTCAACCCCATAGATTATCGTGCATTGGTGCACTAAGGTAGGGAGTCTATATTTTGGTATTTTGATGTAAAATTTGCAATTTTCAATCGACCTACGGTTTAGTTAGGTTTAAGATAATGAGCTCTGGCGATGTTTATATTCAAATTGATGTGTTGTTACAAACCTCAAAAATTTTAAATTGAGTTGGTTATAAGAACCCAGGCAAAATGGATAGAGGGGTGTCGTTTTGCCTTCAGTAGAGAAATGTGAATGAGATTTAGTTTGTTTTTTATATGATTCTATTCTTTTGTTTTTGATGGCCAATAATTATAACAGAAAGTCCAATCGAAATTCCTGTAATGAAGCGAAAATGAAAAATGGTATTGAGAACGTTATCAACAGATGTGCGGCTTAATAAGCTTCTAAAGAATACGATGTGCCGAAAACTACATTAAGAAGAAGATCGGAAGAAGAAGAAATTTGAGGAAACCGGAAATATAGATACAGCCACAGAAAAGATCAATGACTTGAATTAACCTATGCCAAGGACATGGGAAACCCGTTTTTACGGACTGAGGACTAAGGATATGTCCATATAGGCCTAGGACCTGTCGGAAAAAAAATTAAACACAATTTTGATGTATGGTTGAAGATGGCAGGTCGAATTTGGTTGGAGGATTTCTTAAAGGGTAATCCAGGCCTCAGCCTTTGTAAGCCTGAACATCAGTAGCCAGAGCCGCAGGTTTTAACAAGGTTGTGGTTAATGAGTTTTTCGAATTATTGATTCAAGCCATGGAAACTTATAAAAGCCAGATAAAATCTTCAATGTAGATTAAACTGGCATAACCACTGTGCCAAAGTCTAAGCCAAAGATAATTGGAGCCAAGGGTAAAAAACAAGTTGGTTCAATAACTTGTGTTAAGCGTGGTCACCGTACAATTTTGCATAGGAGCAGACGGATACTACATGTCGAAACTTTTCATTTTTCCACGAAAAGAATGAAGGCAGAATTAATAATGAATGAAGGGTCCTATGAAAGTGATTGAATACAAAAATACATTTTTACTCCTTCGTTCCGGAAATTCATCTTTTTTAATATAGCATCCAAATACAACCCAGTGCTGTTATGCCATGCTAGCCATACGAAGAATTTGGACATTATCGAATTGGTGCGAAAAAATGGTGGGCAGATTCTATCAAACCCCCAACATTGCACTCACCGCCTGCAACCAATTAATGTCGGGAAATTATGAAACCATTCTCAACTCATCATACAGAAGCAACACCGACTTGGTTGAAAACACATTCTGATAGAGTTATTACCCAGTTCAAGATCCTAGAATTGGTTGAAAAGGCAGCTAGTATGACAACGGCAATTATATATACTGCCTAAAATAGCAACAAACAATTGAAACTACATCAAAATAATCTGAGTATGAACTAAAAGGAAACATTAGTTGAATCACACAGCAAAAATTTGCAGTTGTGGCTAGCTAAGACCACTTTCTGTGCACTCTTCGTGAGCCCACTGTTTACAAGTGGTGTAGTGAATCCACTTTTTCTTCGATTTGCTCTCTAAATATGTTAATAAAAGAACTTAGTATCATTTCTGATGGCATTTTCTGCTCTTTATTTTGTGCCTTCTGTAGTATATATTTTCTCTCATCCATTTTTTAAACTTTCTTATCTTTGATCCTGTTTATTTTTGTTTCTTTCTTATGTTTTCTAATTCTAATGGATCAGTGAAATATACAGACTTTCTAGTTTTTCGCCCTTTATTGGATTTCATCAGGAAAGCTTTCTGATGTGCGTACTGCTTTCGGAGTAAATACAATTGCATCACTAGAAATAGCTTGGTTTTGGTGAAGTTTCCTAATTAAGATTTTATCTGCAACGTATAGGTGGTATACCCAAATGTTTCTTCTGTTCATCAGCCTTTACCTGCTCAGTTGTTGGAATTGGTGTATTATTTATAACATGGGATTTCGTACAATGCAGAAACAATTGTATTTTTGGAGTTTAGGTCTAATCGTTACAAATGCAGCTCAAAATCCCAGCTCAGTGAACCGATGTCCGTTATATGAGTAAATTCACGATTTACGAAACCCAGTTTGAATGTTGTATGATTTCAGAGCAAGTGGCATAACAGACACTACAATTCTTGGAATATCATACACTGCCACTGTTTTTTTCGATTACTTCGCATCCGCGTATTGCTAGTCGAATATATCGCCCTCTTTAATGGGCCATATGCAGATCGATCAAGTGACTGGAATTTGTTAAAGCAATGTTCTTTCCAAAGTTCAGTGCCTTAATATGAATGTGTGAGGAGTAATTGAAGTTCCAGTAACACGTGTAGGGGACACATTTGTGGGCGCTTAAGGAAATGCACATATGATTAATTAATCTTGCATCCAACTAGAGGGATTTGCCGTTTCAACAAAGCCTATTGGTCCATTCCTAATAAAATGGTCTTGTTAACGCACTCGTGGAAAAAACAAACAAATGAGGTATTATCAGGTTCTTGCCCTGTTTTTATATCTTTTTCATAGGTGTTATATATATATATATATATATATATATATATATATATATTGGGGTTCAAACTTATGACTAAATTGTCATAGAAAATATTGATATGTTTTTTTTTTAAACTAACTGCCCTTGGCAGGCCTGTAGTTTGCTCGGCTGGTACAGACAATTTCAGGATTTCTTCCCATAAACATCCGAATCTATTTATCAATGTGGTTGTGTTGCCAGAACTGAGTTCGTGATCAATAAAACTTATCGAAACAGTCGTTCCCCAATTTCCTCAGTACTTTCTTAGATATTCCTAACATATATCTGCAAATCGAATAAAATATTTTGGTAATTTTTTAGGCACCTAGAAGACAAGAAAAATGGATATATATATATATATATATATATATATATATATATATATATATGAACTTATTAAATACTCGACGTTTCGACTCCTGCTTTGGAGCCATTATCAAGAGACAAAAAATGAAAAAGAGTTTCAGAGTCTAGATCGATCTCGGGGCCTCAACCTGCCTACTCCCCAAGAGGTAACTGAACTGTTCAGTTGCCTAGTGACTCTTGGGGAGTAGGCAGGTTGAGGCCCCGAGTTCGATCTAGACCTTGAAACTCTTTTTCATTTTTTGTCTCTTGATAATGGCTCCAAAGCACGAGTCGAAACGTCGCGTATTTAATAAATTCAGTCGCGGTTCTCACCCGGAACCTAGCTTAGTTCATATATATATATATATATATATATATATATATATATATACTCTTTCAATGTTTTAACACATTAAAACTTGGTCATAAATCCGTATTTTCTAAGTTTCACTTAAATGAAAAATACTGAATATTTCATATTTTTACATAACGACGATAGCATAAATCTCAGAATTTTTAATTTCCTTGTGGGTATCAACATTCGACACCGTCCCCTATAAACAACAACAACACGCATTGAGCGATGTAACAGATTCGTGGACGCTCTTCTCGTCCATTTCGATCTCCCTTTTAACCTGCAACTCACTAATCATTCCCAATCTACCCTACTTATGAAAGACCATTGAGATAGCAATTATTTTACAAATAATAAGACACTTAACAAATTATTTTCTTGTGAGGGGACTTACCATCATTAGAATTGTTTCGTTAGTCAAAATATCTGCGAAAACAGATAATCCATTTCACAATACAGTTTCCTTACAGTGTTCTATAGATGTAATACCTAAAGATAGAGTGCGCAAAGGAAAGGAAACCGAGTAGACGTATCTTTATCTGTCTAGAGGGAGCTTCAAGTAAGAGATAAAACGTTACTAGACGTCAACATTTGAGAATTTCCCACCGTTTACAAGCGTCATTTAGCACCAAAGCATATTGCTGTACGGTGTTAAGTGAGTTCATAGACTTAACTGTAATGTCCTCAAAAGAGTGGATTGCCACTTCGGCTAGAAAAACTTAAAGAAAAGTTTTAGAGCTATAAATGATGTTACAGTAAGGTAATGCTTAGTTATTTTAACAAAATATTCGAATTCAAAGAACTGGTCACATACCTAGTTAAGGCGTCACAAAAAAAATGCATCTGCTTAATATGTTGTAATTTACGCGGTCTTACCTATGTTTAGGATTCGAATGTTGTAATTTAATGGAATGTTGTCGTTCGCTTTGCCGTTTTTTACTGGTGTGGAAATCGTCTATTAAAAATTTCCATAAAGAAAAAATTTGGTGGTATAGCAAGTGCGAGAAATAAAAAAGCTGCAAAGACTCGCAAGCGTACTAAGAACGTCAGTTCCGTACTGGCACCCCCCTTCTCGCAACCTGATTCTAATATTCGTTCAGCGCTTTGAACGTCGCCGAACAGACAACCTGCAGGGAATGAGTATCTTCATTTACTCCCACGCATACGTTTCCCGTAAAGTAGCAAGACCACAGACCGAGATGCCCATTTTGCATGCTCTAGGTCATTGGATCTCGCTTCGCTTCTCGGACCGCAAAGGATTCGTTCTCTCAGCGTTACCAATAGGTTTACCGGCAGTGAGAAGTCAGAGCCCACAAACTTTAAAATTTATAAAAAATATACGGGACATAGACACCCACGCTTTTTTCGATCACTTTATCTGTTCAACACCGGATTCGCTTATCGAAAGTTTTGCGATTCACTCAACCTGAATGTTTATATATGTATTTAATGGCTCCCCTTCAGGCGTAATTTGGCCCCCAAAATTAACATTTGCTAGACAAAGTTTTAGCCACTTTTGTGAGGTTGTCTTGATCTGTCACCTCCTCTAGAAGGGTTTAAGCAGATGCCTTACGATTTCTTTTGTCCAAACCGGCCTTTTCCAACCTGTGGGATCTATTTTACATCTCCCAGGGTGTTCAAATGCGCTGTCGTTAAGAAGACTTTTCTAAGCTGCTGCCATGAGCTTCTCTGTTGTGCTGAAAACATTTTGCTGAGGCTCTGTAGAACAATTGGACTCCAGATATAAGGGAAAACCCGTAAGTCAAGTTTTTTTAAATTATACTTGGTTATAGTTGATTTTTCTTTTAATAAATTTCAAGTGAGCTTTACCAGTACCCCTAATTAAAAATTTTCAAAAAACTTTTAGGTAGTAAAAATGGTTTCGTAACGTTTAAATGGGGGGGTAAGAAAAACGAGAAAGGAGAAAAATTTTTGCGTTACGTATCTTTCCCAGAGCTGTTAGCTAGACGTATCTTGAACTAAACAATGGGATACTTCATTTAAAAAATATATTCGAATTCAAATATCCGTCACAAATAAAAAATTGTACGCGGTTCTTCATGCGAGTTGGATCGCAACCCTACCACCTTCAAGATTTTATTCCAGTTTCATGAGTGTATATATGCCCTATGGAAGCGTTAAATTTAAATATACACATAGACTTTTTTTTATCTGTTCGTTCGCTTTTTTTATCAGAATATTATTTAATTTTCTAATTGGCCCCCAAAAATTAACATTAGAGTTTTATTTTACCTTTTCTAAGCAATTTTGAGGCTTAATTGGAAGATTAGTTTTTTTTATCTATGGGCCCCTATTTAATAGTAGTATCTTCGCATTTTTTCGGTAAACAAAAAAAATTAGGTCTTATAATTTGGGGAATAAAGGAAAATGGTATTTTTTTAAATATTTTTTTATATACTTTAAAATATTTATTAAAAAATATATTAGTGTTCATCATAATGAGCCCTTTGATTTGATATACTACTTGATCCATTAGATACAATTATAATTTTTTATTTTCCATTTAATTCTATAATTTGCCCCCCAAAATGAATATTTTTTTTTCGTCACAATGAGCCCATTCATTTGATATATAACATGATGGGTTCCAAACAATTTTAGTTTTTTATTTTACATTTAATTCTATAATTTGCCCAAAATTAAAAGTAGAGGTTTCTTCTTATTTTTCCAGTAAACTTCAGGTCAGACCCTATACCTCTTTTTTCAAACTTTACGTTTTATAGTTTAGGAGTTAAGAGGGTGGGGGAATGGGTAAATTTTGGTATATTTTCGTTAATATCTTTTTGATTATTTTTTAATTTGAAAAACATATATTTGTGTTCCTCAGAATGGGACCTTTCATTTGATATATTACATGATGCGTTTAAAATTTTTTTTATTTTTAAATTTTTATTTAATTCTATAATTTGCTCCCCACAATTAATATTAACGGTTTCTCCTTATTTTCCCTGTAAAGTTCGCGCAACGATCTATATTTCCAATTTTTTCCAAAATTTTAGGCTCAGTAGTTCCGGAGATCGATTTTTTTAGTTTCCCCCCTCAAGAGTACCACTAAAATCAAGATTTCTTCATTTACGATATGTACTCCTGATCGGGTCACTAAACTACACATTGATACCAAATTTCAACCCCTTTCGTAGTTTAGGTGAAAATTGCTGTGATGTGACAGAGGCAGAAATCCGGAGTGATATTATAAGTATCCGTATTGTATATACGGAACCCTAAAAAGATACTGGGAGCCAACATTATTGATAATTTAGGATGGTTCACAAAAACAGCCTAATACCCACTTGTTTTCAATAACAGTTAGGCATAGATGTATACGTATACTATATTACAAAATGTCTGTATTTACTCAGGTCATATAAAAAATTACTAATATTAAACAATTAAAACAAGAGATAAATATTTGCTTATAGCATTATGCTGTTAAATTAAATACTCATAAAATTAAGCAGATTGCGTAAGCTGCATTTAATCAATTCATCAGAATCTTTTTTTTAATGTATACTCATTAATTATTTTAAAATGGCTTAATCAAATTCGATAACTTCAAATGTACCATATAATTATAATAGTTATTAAAAGACTGTCTTTCAGTGAATCTCATGTGATTTTAATGACATGGTTTAATCAATGTAAATATTTTAAATCGTATTCTAATAATGTCGATTTCAAGGTAATTCTATATATTTATCCTTAACGTAAAATAAACCGATTTTCAGAAAATCGAATAATTAAATGCAAAAAATCTTTAAAGTCAAAGAAATATTACATGAAGTTTGTACACAAATTTCTAATTTTACGTGGCAAGATATTTCAAAAAACAATCATCGAACGCGAAGATTTGTTCCGGTTTTTATTTTGATTTATTTGAAGTCAGGCTGTAGGTACGGTAACAAGGTGAATACACAAAAGTACCTACATAATTTTTGTACTATATGCACGTTACTTAACTGCTCTTGGTCGATTTATCCATGAATATCCTTCTTCATTATCTCCCAGCTGTTGTTCGAAAAAATACTACAGTAATAGTTTTCTTGTATGGATCGTTAATAATTAAAAAGAAATAAATTAAACAATTTCCATTCTATCAAATTTCTCCAACTTAGAATTTTTGGTAACTGTACTTTTTATTTATATTTGAATTTAATATTACGGTCTAAATCTCAAACAGCATTTACACTTTAGCTCCTTTTTAAGCGCTTCTATTTTCATTCCTAATAATATTTATTTGACATTTTAATTTAAAAACTACCGCTCATTTGAATTCTCTTTTCGCAGGTATCCCGATTTCTTGGGAGAGGGTTAGTCAAAAATTGCGAGGAATCGTTAGATACTTAAAAATCTCATTTCAATTCAATTATATTATGATATTAAACAGTTTCTGCTTACAGTTATAGTGATTTTAGTGTCTTAGACACTGGGGGATGAGGGGAATACATCCACCCGCAGTCATCATCTAATGATATGTTTCAAAACACGGTAAAAAATGCAAAAATGCACTGGATTTAGATATGGAATTGTACATAATATCAAAAGCAACCACCACTGCATCATTTTTGCGAAGCATGCTGTAATCTATTTGTCTAATATTGGATCTACATCTAGGTAGTTCATTTAATTATGGGAAAAAGTTTAACAAAAAATGAAATTTTTGGTATCAATAAATTTACGACTTAATTTGTTCTCCTAATCTGTAGTTATTCATAAATTAAAAAATATAAACTTTTGTCAACATGATCGCTTACAGTGTTCCTGTTGTCAAGGAATTTATGTGTACCTATTTTTTTATAATGGAAAAATATTGTTTATATGTTTATTATGTTTACACCATTATAGACCGAGATATCTGAATTGGAAGTTTAACCACGATTCCTGCCTTCTGGAGAACTGAAAGGTTCTATGAGGTACTTACAGTTCATGGAAATATCCTAGAGTTTCCTAGGTGATTTTCCTGTGAAAATTAGATTTTCCAAAACTTTTGTGACGATTTTCTGAGTACTGCCATGTTAATAAAACGAGGTTACCATCGATTTTACCAGGAAGGCAGGACTCAGAAAATCGTGGATGAAATTCTAATTCAGATCTCCCGGTCTAATAATGGAAAGATGAAGTAAGTTAAAGCAAAATTGAGAAATGGTGACCTTTGCTCTTCTATATTACATAATATTGACCATTTTATTGTTTTTGACAGCATGGTTTTAATAATCTTTGTATTTTAAAGGCTAAATTTCAGACAATTGTCACAAAAATCATGACGTTATTTTACTCAGGTATACGTGTTGATCATACTTCAGACCTCTCTTCCACTGGGGATATTTGTGAGGAATAATTTCTGCAGAGACAACCAGTAATCCGGGCAATTTTAGGAAATATCCCTAATACACTTTAGACATTTTTAAAATTTAAATCTTATCTGTTGAAGGGAAAAAAACGGAGGAGAAAAATACTCTTATAAAGGAAAAATAATTGTTAAAAATACAACCGGAAGATTTTTTTTCTTACGTGACTTCTATATTCAGTGCCTATTCCGGCATTGTAAGTGATTTTTTAGGTGAAAAAAAAAAACACCTAAAAAGAACTTTATAAAACCTCGTTAACTGATGGTGCTGGAAATGTTTCTTTTGTAGCCTCATCAGTCAAAATGTTGCCTCAATCAAAATAATTGCTTTAAGATTGTTTTGGTCTACAACTAGTTTATCTTACAACAATTGAAAAATCGTAGACCGACTAGTAAATTTTTGAAAAAGAATTTGATAATATGGATGATGTTTCTTTCTTTTCAACGTTCAAAAACGACGATTAGCGTATGTATGTTGCAATTTAATCCGCAAGGGCTGAGATTTGGGTTATCAAAAGAACGAAGTGAAATATTATTTTCTTCATCGACAGTGATAAATTCAAACTGCAGTGACACGAGCCTACTTAAGAAAATTGAACATTAAATCGCGGTTAAATTAGTTAGTTTTTAGGACATAACTCTAAAGTAGTAACATTTTACATTTTAAAATGGTTTGCTGCTTGCTATATAACATAAAAATGACAATTTTATAAAAACATAAAACCTTGCGATATTCAAATATCGAATATTTTTCAAAATAGCATTAACCTTAGTTTAGTCTCGAATGAGATATTAGACTAAGTTTTAGTAACAAAAACTTTATTTTTTTCTGTTACAAGAAAACTCTGTAATAATTGTCATTTAGATCGCCAAGCAACCAATCAATCGCTTTTTATTCGTAATTCCATGGCCACCTTGAATAAAATATCGTTAAAATTCCTTATATTTAAGTTTCTGTTGATAACGCTTATGAATTATTTACCTATAAGCGATATCTAAAAAATATACAGGGTGATCCATTACAAAATTCATTGCTCAATTTATTACAAAATACTATGTTCAATTGTTTTTCTGTTTTTACTGTCTGAATCAGCAGAATAAACTGCTACTACCTTGCTAATTTAACCGACTTCGTAGCCTTAATAATAACAGTTTATCTGTCATTTTTAAATTTTTGTACAACCATATCCAGCAAACTCTACCCACCGTACAATATTTAAACCTATAATATATGCCAAATAAGACTTAACAAATAATCCGTTTTGATCCAGAACCATGATGTAATACGTTGTTAAATATGAAAGAATACTTCTCTTTCTAATAGTCTCTCATTTTCTTTTTCTTTCTCTCTCGCTCTCATATTTCTCCTCATCACACTTTGTAGATATTCTGCGTTGGTTAATGACACAACGTTTTTGGAATATTGCGTGGACTGGTTTGTAGTATTTTATGCATAATTCAACAAGATTATGATGATAATATTTCATAATAAAAAAGCAATAAGATAAAGTCAAGATATTTTAAAACAATAATTAAAATATTTAAAAAAATCAAAATTAAAAAAAACATGATTATTTTGAAGCCGTATTTCTACCTAATAATTTAGGCTCAACAAATTTTAAGCGGAGACAATTTTCACCACAAAAATTTCAAGTTTATTAAAATCCACCGTGTGAACAAACAACTTAATAGCGTCATCTTGTGGTCATTTATATACATATAAAGATATAAAAGGGTACCCTCGTATATGAGTTGAAGAAACTACAACACATGTTAATTGGTTCGTATCGTACAATGAAGAAAAGCAGAGTAATATTTATTACTATAATCAAAACAAATTTAGTTATAATTGGAAATGCCCACACGCGACGTACTTATCTTATATTTGAACTTAGTTGTAAATATACCCTGATCTGTATAAATCCGCAAATAAATATTTTTCTACATGTGTTCATTAAACCGGTTGGGTAATATAGAATTCATGGCAATTTGCACATAACATTAGAATAATGAAAACGTTCATATTTGGTAATTGGAGAAATGAAATTTACCATACTGATGAGGGTGGCGATGTCAGACCCCAGTGCTATGCTGTTTTGACAGGTGAGTTAAAAACTTTTACTAATTGTGTCAAGCTGAAATAGAGTCAAAATCTCATACGTGATTTGCGTTTGTGAATATTTTGGAAATAAAACTAGCTTGCGGAAAAATCTGTATGTTCCAAATCTTTCAAACGTTTCAGGGTCTAAATCTCAGTGTTTTCAATGACAATAATAACATAATGAAACTAATAAAAAAATACAAAGTTCACAATGTTAATTATAGAAACTACACATTTAAGGTTAAAGTAATGTAATATAAAGTAATGTAACTAATAAATTTACAGCTATTTCATATATACAGGGAATCATAAAAAATAACCAAACTTTTATCAAGTTAGAAGTATTTAAAACAGTTATCTTCAGAGTTTGTTATAGATGTGATCAAAGGATTCTCATCTTCCAGAGATCCAGCCAAAGTCATAAGGGAATATCTTAAATGAATCCTTTGAACTAACCCGATATAAATTTGTTGAAAAGCCATGACCATTACCGATTTTATTCTTCATTATTATCGGTTACCAGGAAGGACTGAATTCTACGGAAGTAGTAGCCATGCAATAGCTTCCATTTAATGAAATTGAAGCAGACTCTTTCAGTTTTTGTTTAGTATTGTGTTCTTCTTTGTGTATTGTGGTTTTAAAGCCGAGGTTTCAAGTCATGTTCAAAATTTAAGAGCTTTAGAAATGGGGCTTCACACGAGACGAGAATAGGCGAGAGTAAAAATCTCGTCTCGGTCTCGTATTCGTATTCGTAAAAAATAAGTCCAGGTCAAGTCTCGGTCTCGTATCGTTACCAGTTATCTCGTCTCGCTTAATTTTATATAATGATAATAAATATTATATAAACTATATAATAACTAATAATAAATAATTTTTTAAAGCTACATTTATTAGGCTATTATACAAAAATATATTAGCACATACATTTTTTTATTTTACAAAATCTAATTTTATTATTTTGAATGTTTATCTGGGATTTTCTCTCCTCGCAATGGTTTCTGAAAAATACAGATAAGTTAAGTACTTGAATATCAAGGTGTAGTATCTAAGGGCAGTTTGTGGAAACTGCCCGGGACACTAGTTCCCTCTTATAGAAAAAACTCTTCCGCAGGATTAACTGTGAGAAAGTAGGTCTACAGATTTGTCAACTAGTATTCCAGTATAATATGTTGTGTATTTTGTGTTGTACTTATCTGATTTTACCAAAAAGAAAAATCAAAGAAAGTGTCTCCATGTTGTTGAATAATGGAGAAATCGGGACACCCTCTGTAGAGATACCGGTTGCATGGCAACAACTTCTGACGAATGAACATCAAAAAGGAAACTTCAAAGTCAATTAATCAGTCAATTGACATTACCAAAAAAGTCAAGTGAATATAGTGCAAAACATTCAAGCAAACATTGTTCGACAACGATTCCTGATAAGGAATTGAAACGTCACAAAAAAAAAACAGATACGTACAACACAAAATACACAACATATTATACTGGAATACTAGTTGACAAATCTGTAGACCTACTTTCTTACAGTTAATCCAGCGGGAGAGTTTTTTTTAATAGAGGGCAACTAGTGTCCGGGCAGTTTCTACAAACTGCCTTAGATACTACACCTTAATATTCAAGAACTTAACCTATCTGTATTTTTCAGAAACCATTGCGGGGAGAGAGAATCCCAGATGAACATTCAATATAATCATTTACCTCCTCAATCATTTATAAACTTCTTAATTTTATGTTATAAATTATTCGATGACCAAGAATTTATACATACTATGTCAAAATAAACAATTTTTGGTCACGCTGTTTAATATAGATTTTATCTCTACAAAATACTTCAAATTCTTTTGCACTTAAGTTTGTTACCAATAATTTGTATATAATTCTACAGATGTATACAATAATTGTTCACATCTTTACTACAAGAAATACAAGAAAAAACAAAAAGATTTCTGGGGGTGTATAAGTAAAGACAAAATTTTCAAAACATCCGTATTTATGGACAATAAAAGTGTCAGTTAAGTATTGAATTTATAATAGGATCAGTCGTATATAAGAAAAATCTACTGTATGTCTGCTGTAAATAAGAGAATCTTCCAGGCAGTAAATTTCGAGCCAAAGAAACAACATAGATAATTGCTCTGATCTCTGATCTAGCCTCTTTTTCACATAATCCTTATTCAAATATTGGAGTCAAATTCAAAATTACTATTTTCAATGACTCGTTTTTCCAGCTCTCCAGGAATTTATTCAGTGACCTGTATTTATTTCTTTATTATAGTTGTGGCGTATAAGAAGAGTGTTGCCAAGATATAGGCTAAATGCTAATTGGTTCCGCCATTTTTTGCACTGATTTCCAGTTTACTATAGAAAGGGGAGAACACATGTTTAGTGTTTGTCGCAGAGTTGCCAGATCAAACGATTTAAAGTTATCTATATAAATTCAACATTTGATATTCTTAATTAAATTTTATTAAATTTAACCGTAAAAATACAAAAGGGCTGAATTATGAAATGCTCACAACAGTATTCAAGCGTTATCAGAAGAAAATATGTCAACTACAGCATCTACATGATTTTAGTTGACAAACTGCAAAGTATTTGGAGTTGCAAGATCGTGGGAGAATTTAAAAAAATAATTTTGGACTCCAATTAGGTTTCAGAATTTTTTAAATAAAACTACTTTCAATATTTTGTTTCTTATATATATTATTGGTGGTTACAAGAATTTGATTATTAAGTTTTTTTTTTACTTCGAATGTAATGAATTTTAATACCAACTTTTAATTTCAATGGCTGATCTCTTGAATGATACTTCATTGAGCCGAATGCGTAAAATAATATTGATTTTTCAGGGTTTCTCTTTTCTCGCAATCTGGCAAGGTAAAATAATCTGCACCGCTTTGAAAGGTTGCATAACACCCAAGGCATCGTGTTATAGCTTTTAAAGTTGATTTTTATTGGTGGAAAATTTGCGAAAAATGGCCGTGGCTTCCGGGATTGGCACCATTCTCATTAAACACACTCTGGTTGTGGCATGTTTACTTCATTATGAACTTGTTGGGAATAATATCACATAACTATAAAATTAAGTCTTTTTGACAATGTCATATGAGGTATCTAGCTGCATTGTTTTAAATTTTCCTTGGCAATATATTGTTTAGTTGTTCTTTTTATATGAATTTTAAAAATACTATAATTTTACTTCGTGAAAATAGGAATTTTATTAAAAACATATACTGATATCTACCTACATCGCCCCAAATTATGGAGAACGCTTGCTCGGGAACCCTCTCGAATGTTTCGGTGATATTCCAGAGTATCAGCTGTACGCGACTACTTTTTGGGAGTTACGGAAATGTTCTATCAGTCCAGTTAGTTGGTATAGATATCGCGTCGTTTATTTTGTTCTCGGTTCAGGTGTAGACATTGCTTTCAACTCGCAGTCTGTGGCAATATATTCCATATTTTGAACACATCATAACATCCCTTTATCACCTTAATCACTTAGAAATTAGTTAGTACGTTTATTCTGAGTAATATCTGAATTTTACTCCAACACGTCGACAAGGTGTTGCCTAAACTAAACACGTTTCCAATAGCCGCCATAATAAAAATAAACTAAGCTTAATAATCGGTTAAACCATACATTACCAAAGCCAAAACCATAGTCAAATGACAAGACTAGCTGAGGAAGAAGTCAAGTGATCTCAGTATAGCCTATGATTGGCTGCTTTGGAGCTGAGATATTAATGCCACTGAAGTTTTTTTTTCTATTACCACTAAAATTGGAAATTACTGGTTTTGCTTCTATATCTTTCATATAAAAAGTAAGTTTGTAAAATTAACAACGAAAAGTAACCTGTTTTGAGAAACCCGCTATTTGTTGAAATTTTAGCCAATTCGTATAGTATTTACTAAAGTAAATAAACTCCGAATTATCCAGGGACCATTAACTCAGTAACATCTCAACACAGGAACTTAAAATTCCAGGTTATAATTTCCATTGAGTGTGTTTAAGCGAATTAATTATAGCTCAGGGCGTGCCACTGTAAGCCTTTTAATTTTCTCTTGTACGCTGCTAAATGACTTTGATAGTAATAAGATATCAACAACGGCAATGTAAATCTTTTGGAAGTCGCCACGTGATATCTCTTTTTGCTTTATTTTGTACATGAACCAGAGGAAGTTCCGCTGTGGAGTTGTAACAAGAGGATTTATACAGTAATATACTTGGAACTAATTCACGTTCTGTGTTAGTGAGATTACTCATATCTATTTGGAGAACTAATAACAAAGACATCAGAAATACAATGTCAGTAAAATACAGGGTAATTTGTCTATAGGAAAATCTCAGGTACTTGTTTTTTTTCATTATTAGTCTAGAAAATACACATCAGGAATATGAAAATTTGACATTATTGACTGTAGACAAATCCAGCTACGCATGTTATGGAAATATACCTCTTTTGGATTGGTTGATTTACATAGTCTTAACATTTTTGGTTGCAATTCCTGCAGTATAATCTCATAAACAATAATTTCGATACGAGTAACTCGTGAAAGTTGTGCTACAATTATGAAAAATGAAAATCTGAAAAAATAAAAAATCCTGCACAATATTGTAGTGATGCCAAGCGCTCAGATGCAATATCCTTACTGTCAATGAAAAAAAAAAGATCTTCCACGGTAGTATTTTGAACACACTTAACTTAGGTCCTTGTTATTCCGACAAAGAAAACTTGTGAAATAATAAAATAATACAACCAAGTTTGTTAAAATGCGTTTCATAATTTTTCCACAATCATATTTTGCAATCTATAGGCTCCTTTATTATCTATGGAATCATGTTTGAGAATCTTGTGAATTTATACACTTGTTATAATTATGATAAACATTTCATAGGAATTAAATTATTTTCTGTTAGGTAAGTGAGATGGGTTTATAAAAAGTATTTATCTCAGGAAAAATATGTTTACATAAATAACTTGTATTTTGAATTCCAGAGTGGTATCTATGTTTTTTTAATTTTGTTCAACGATTACTCGCAAACGGCTAAAGGAATTTGCATCATTTACACTGGATCCTGTTCCGCGGATCGCGAAATGGTCCCATATTTTTAGGGTTCCGTTTATACAATATACGGATACCCTTATAATATCACTCAGGAATTCTGCCTCTGTCACATCACAGCAATTTTCTCCTAAACTACTGGACGAAAGATGTTGAAATTTGGTATGAAGGTATAGTTTGGGGACTTGATCAGAGCACATATCGCAAAAGAAGAAATTTTGATTTAAGGGGTACTTCTGGGGGGAAAAACTAAAATAATCGACCGTTCCCCCCCCTGATCTCCGAAACTACTGAACCTAAAATTTTGGAAAAAAATAGAAAATATAGAACGTTGCCCGAACTTTACAGGAAAAAATAGGAGAAACCATTAATATTATTTTTGGGGGCAAAATATAGAATTAAATAAATATTTCAAAATAAAAAAAATTCAAACTCATCATGTAATATATCAAATGAAAGGTCTCATTCTGAGGAACACAAAATATATTATTTCATATTAAATAAAAATTAATTTAAAAGATATTAAAAAATATACCAAAATTTACCCATTCCCCCCGCTTATCTCCGAAACTATGAAACGTAAAGTTTTGAAAAAAAATAATTTCATAGGTTCTGACCTGAAGTTACTGGAAAATAAGGAGAAACATCTAGTTTTCATTTTGGGGGGCAAATTACAGAATTAAATGGAAAATATAAAATTAAAATTTTTCTAACCCATCATGTTATATATCAAATAAAAGGGCTCATTATGACGAAAACAAATATATTTTTTTCATATTTTTAAAATAAATTAATTAAAAGTTATTAACAAAAATATAAAAAATTTTACCCATGCCCCCCCTTATCTCCGAAACCATAAGCTGTAAAATTTTGAAAAAAAAATAGGTATAGCGCCTCACCTGAACTTTTACTGGAAAAATAAGGAGAAACCCCTAATATTCATTTTGGGGGCAAATTATAGAATTAAATGAAAAATAAAAAATTAAACTTGTTTCTAACGTATCATGTAATATATCAAATCACAGGGCATTATGACTAATACAAATATTTTTTTTTTAATTTTTTTTAAATAAATATTTTTAAATTATTAAAAAAATATTTAAAAAAATACCCATTCCCCCCTTTATTCCCAAACTATAAGACCTTTTTTTTTTTTACAGAAAAATACGAAGAAATCTTTAATATAATAATATTTTTTTAACTTTTCATGCAATATAACAAATGAAGGGGCTCGTTATGAGAAATACAAATATATATTTTTAAAATTAATTGTTTACAAGATATTAACATAAAGATATAAAAAATTCTCATTTCTCGCTTTATTTCCGAAACCATACTACCTAAAATTTTTGAAAATAATTAGGGGTACTGGTGCTCTCTTGAAATTTATAAGAAAAATTATTAGAAAACCTCCATGGTAATTTTAGGGACAAATTATACAATTAAATGGAAAATAAAAATTCAATTTTCAAACGAATCATGTAAATATCAAATAAAAACTCATTATGTGAATTACAAATATATCATATTTTAAATCATTTGTTTAGCAAGAATTAAACATCGACTTAATTCCCATTTTAGAAACTATACTATTTAAATTTTGAAAAATATTTTATTTGTATTTTTAAATAATTTGAATAACAGATTTAATAATTAATAATTTAAAACTTGACCTATTGTGCCTTTATCTTCCAATCTATAGAGCCTCAAATTCAGACAATAGATTATAAAGGCTTCCCTGAAAGTTTATTAGTAAAATAAAACTCTAATGTAATTTTTGGGGGCCAAATTAGAAAACTAAATATAGCGAATCTTGAAGGTGGTACGGAACCCTTACAATGCGAGTCCAACTCGCACTTGACCAAATTATTTTCAATAACGTAGCTTGTACCGTTTCTTAGAGAATAGGGAGAAACTCTTTTACCGATTTTCTAATACAGTAAATTTTGGTAGAGGTATTCTATATTAGGGAAAAATTCCTGTTCGGAACATGGGGTAGAATAAATTTGAAAGAAATTGTATCAGTTCCTGGAGATCCCGAAGTGGTCCCATATTTTTTTTACAATAACATAGCTTCTACCGTTTTTTATAAATCGAGAAAACCTTTAAAACGACTTTCTTATAAGTAAGCTTTGGGTGGAGTTGTTGGTACTAAAATGAATTGTTTCTGTTTTCAACTTAGGGTAAATTGTAAATAAATTCAAAGTGAAGATTTTCTCTATATACAGTGTGTCATAAATCAAAAACGATTTCTTTTTATTAATAATTTTAAGAGAAAAAGTTATTCTTCATAAACAGACTTGGGTCTAAACACGTACACTGTAATCATTCCATGGAAACTTTTTTAAGTTTAGACGAGGTTTGTCATCAAATACAAAATTTATTTAGAATTAAAGTATCTTTATTATTGTTAATATCTAAATTGTTATCAAAGAGAAGTAATTAAATTAAAACTGCAACTTCTTCGCCATTGCTCTAAAAATGGTAAATAATAAGTATTTCAGTAACATATTTCCAACTAAACACTAGGATCAAAAAAA